>OZ020507.1:35014305-36222450 GCA_963971375.1 Platycheirus rosarum
ACTCGATTGAAAAAGGACCTAACGTCAAACTTTCTTAGCGTATTACTGCAGTCGAACCTTGACTACAACAAGGCTGGTTCCGAATTGATGTTTTCCACTCAGTAAAATCGGAAATCTTTGATACTGCGCCAATCTGGTTGATTGACCAGAATATCTTCAGTGTGCCTTTATGAGGTATGGAAACGGCGTACTAGCTTCAGAAATATTTAGCTATAGTTAGTTATCGGAGGTATCGTGCAGATGTATTTGTGACTTTACCAAATGAGATATACTCTCTCCGTAGCTCGGCTTTAAAGTCGTCTTGGACAATTTTATTGGCATATATTTATGCTCATATGTTTCGAAACGGGTCTCTAAGAACATATCCGATTGGAACTGGAGACGCCATCGTTGATATCATCAAGAGAACTGTTTTCATTTTCACTGTAACTGGTAACACACATCCGCAATATCTCGTTTTCTGTCACCGCTAACCTTTTAAAGCTTTCAATTTCTCAATTTCTGGTTCGGTGCACCCGATGTTTATCACCAGGTAAGTATAGAAGCTTGTAGACAGAGATGAGATATAAACTTTTAGATGATACGACTTTATGATCAAAATTATTGTTCGTAAGCGCAAACATTGTGCGCGTTGCGCTCCTTTTACAGTAGATGTGGTAGCCCTTCACAGACGACTCTCCAAAGTTTGGTGGTAAAATTTAAGACGGCCGGTTCAGTTATCAATTTGCTAACATTCGTTCTTTAATGGAGTGCAAGATTATCACATCGCCGCGGTCCGTGAAAGCTTACAGCAGAACTCAATTCTTTGACGTGCAGATGAAATCGAACAACGCAGACTTCAACTTGGCGCCATTTGTTCGCTATTGGGTTTCGGTGTGTTTGAGTGTCATTCTTAGATGAATAGCTATGTAAACAAGCAAAATTACTGTAAATACAACGGCACCAACCCTCACGAGGATCACCGGTGGCATCATTGGCCCGAACATTATCGAAAGCGACACATTTTTACTGGCCCAAATGGATCCATATGGACCTAGACGAAATGTGGTTCACACAAGACAGATCTACTTGGCACACATAGTGGACGCCACGATTTATATTCTGTATGAAGAATTTGAGCGTAAGATTATCTCTCGCAAAGGTGACGTGAATTGATTACCAAGGTCATGGGCTTTGACCCCGATATATATTTTCTTGTGGGGTGTCATGAAGTCGTAGGTGTATATGCAGATAAGCCACAATCAACCGATGCGCTTATAGGGGAACATAGGACAGGCCATAGCTCAATTTCAGGTACTTCTTAGGGGAAGATTTATTTAAAATTTGACACCTTCAATCCGTGCCACTGTACAAAGCCGAAGCGGGAATTTGGACGATATCATATTCCATAAATATTGGCATACATGGGCGATGAGCCCCTTTCAAATAAAAAAAAAAAAATGTTAATATTGGTTAACACAGCTTATTTAATTTCACTTCAACATCTTCTTCTTCTTTCCTTTTCCCCGACGACTTTCTGATCTCGACTGGGATCACAATTCTCCCACTGTACTGCTTCACACTAGTGTTGCACCTGTGAGGTTCGCTGGGTTGACTTCAGAAAACGTCGGCATAAGCCTCCCGGTTTTGAATTGTTTCATGTCTGAGGCCAATCAAATGCTTGTGTTTTTGCATTTTATTTGTACCAGGAGTGCTCATAGGCCTCTTTCGGGATTGTGTTGAAATGTTGAATGATATTTCCTTTTTTATGGGGTTTTCGAAATCTCTTTTTTAAAACATGCGAATAGCCATTGAGCCGGTTGCGCTCTATTTTTTCTAAGATTGTATTTTTGACGTGAAGGCTTCCTCGGATTTTCGTACTTCTCAATCGGTCAAGCTTTGTTACTCCTGCTGTCATGCGAAGCGTCTTCATCCCAGCTGCTGTTAATTTACTTTCATACGTTACATTGTCCAGCATTGTAAACCATATGAAAGTGCTGGACGCACAGCTGCAGTATAGAGCCTGCCTTTCAGTTTAGAGGTCATTTTTTGATCGCATATATATATATATAGTTTTCACGCCACTTCATCCACCCTACACTTACGCGATTATTGATGTCGTCGTCATCACGCTTCCCTGGTGTACACCTACTTTGATTGAAATTTTTTTGGTGATATCGGCAGGGCATCTAACCTATATGTTTTGTCTTCCTCGTACATGTCCATGACTATCCGCATGTAGATTTCCGGAACTTCTCGTTTTCTAAGAGCCACTCATATCAGATCCCGTGTTTGCTTTTGGAATACTTTTTTTTGGATTCACGATATTTTTTTCATTATGATTCTTTTACTTTGGATTGCATCTGTAGTTGAGTTACCATCTACAAAAGCGCACTGGTCATCGATTATTATTATATTTCGCAGTCGACTACCCCACCACCCGCTCCACAAACTTATTTCAACGGTAACTTTCTCTCCATTGATAAGAGATTTGATCACTTCTTAGAAGTTTTGAGACCTGAATCACGAGCCACCTAGATCTGATGTCTCCCATCTTTTCTAAAACTCAGAAGTCAAAAGGTATCTCGTCAGGTCCTATCACTTTTCTTTTTTGGAGTTCTTGACCGCCTCGTTAACCTCTTCGACTATGACAGCCGAAGGAATTGTTTATTCAAAATCTACCCTGCTTAAATCGGCAATAACCTCACTTAAAAAGGTTTAAATCATCAGGAAAAGATTATATCATCAGTGTTACTTCACTGTTATTGTACTGTATTACTTTACTGAATTATTACCACAATAATGGTGAAATACACAGCGCTGGGATCAAGAAACCTACCAACCGCTCCAAGACTTTTACCATATGAGGTGATACTCGTAGATTGAAAACCTTGCAATAGAGTAACGAAATGTGTTAAGGTCGGGATTTATTCCTTCCAAGCCTTTACGTGGTCTGGTTCTAAGAAATGTTCCACAGCTATAGAATTCTAAAGGTTTTCCTCGTCTTTGTATGAAGTCATTGAAGCATAGAATGAATGAGTTGGAATCTAATTTATGTGTTAATTTGACATGTACGGCTCTTAGTTAATCTCATAAATAGCACTCAGCATCTTTTTTTTTTTTTTGAGGACCTAACAGCCACTTAAAATGGGCCTCCGCTTGGAGTCTTTAAACGCCAGACACTTTTATTTAAATCGTTTTGTATTTCTACTAAGTATTTAAAACGTGCCAGTGTTACCAACATACACATATTTAAGAAAATTTTTAGTAAGCAAACACAACAAACTATACCTATGTACATATATGTATGTATATTTGTGTGTGTTAATTTTATACACACATTCTGAATTTCACATATATTTTGTAACAACTGGAACTTGTACCTAACATTTGTCAACTGACATTTTCATTTAACAAAAACTTTTATAAAAAAACAGTAATTTTTAATACAAAAAAAAACGAAAAAAAAAATAAAACTTCAAACATTTTACAAAAAAAAAACTATCAAAACAAAATATTTATTTATCGAGTCTAACAACAATGGTTTCCATGCCACCGATTTGGAACTCCCCAAAGTAGATCTTATCACTTTGAGTATGTCCCAGCATCACATGTCCACTATAGTACATGGATGTCATATCCATTTGCACCATCTTTTGGCCGAAATTCGAAATCGAAACAAATGAATTCCTCCGCGGGTAGATTCTCTCTACCACAATAATATCATCCCTGCTATTCCGCACCTGAGTGTTGGGAATATTCTGAGTTGCCTTGCAGATGATGTTCTTATAGATCGATGGTGATCGATCCCGCAAACTGATCATTCGTGACACCATTTCGAAATTCTCTAAATTAAAAGATGAGCTCTTTGGCAACCATGGCAGGGTTTCCCTACTGGTGAACTTTAACTCATCTGACCATTCCATGGTAGCAAGGTGATGGAGGTGTTTAGTTTCCGAGTGCTCGTTGTGAGGATCATGAACATTTTCCAAAGCAATCTCATCACCGTAGAAAATATTCGGTGATCCTGGCAGCATTAACTGCATGATTGTGGCTGCCAGAGAAGCATTGCCATTCATTTGTCGTGAAACACGTTGCTCGCCAACACCTCCAATCGACCAGTGGATCCAGGTTCCGTCTTCCTTAGGAGCGAGGATTCCCTTTAAAGCCGATTGTATTTGTTGCATAATTTTCTGAGTACCATTGCCAACATCCAAATGAACATCGACCAAATCAATGTGCGTCAAGATTTTGCTCGCTTTCGCCGAGCTCAGTTTCTGGATAACTTCGTTATCGATAATAAGTGCCCTTTGTGGACCTAGAATGTGCTTCCATTCGGCAATGTTATTCAGTAGATTATCGTCATTTGTGTACATTTCCAATCCCTTAATATAGAACCCATCTACACCGAAACCGATCCACTTTTGTATTGCCATCGATATCAAGTTTTCTGTTTCGATTGGCGCCGTTTCAGTAGCATTGCCACCAGCTGTGTAATTCGCTGCATTGGCTTCTTCCAAATGTTTCAAATATGGAAATATTGGTAAATCCAAAATGAGAGATATATTTCTAGCATGAAGTGCTCTAGATAGCTGCAGTAAATCTGTTGTGCTTCCAACAACTGTTGCAATAGTCATCAATGATGTTACATTGTTGAAATCGTCGGGATAGTGTTCGGTGGGAAAGATGGAATTCAAGCGAATCACGGCCACTCCCAGAGCCGACAAGTAATCAATGCGCTTGGTTATTCCTCTTAGATCTCCAAGGCCATCATTGTTTGAATCTTGATAGCTGGCTGGAAAGATTTCGTAGAACACACTTCCTCGATACCAAGCGGTTCTAAATGATGAAAGAATGATATTGAACAACAGGATGTATGCCTAAATTGAAAGGAAACTTACTTTGGATTACAAGTCTTTGGAAGAGTGATGATCATTGCCACCACAATAGCACACATTGCCAGTAAACTGGACATAAAAATGAAAAAGGTGCATTTTCGTATGAGCGGCCAGTTCCAGGAAACGAATGAGGGTGTGTCGTTGGATGATTTCATTACCAAGTGTCCTTTAACGCCTAACCCATTAGAGTCCTTAAATAAAAAAAAATTAAACAAGATTACTATTGCATCGTTAATTTCTTAAAAGCTAAGTTAAAATTATATTTTTAAATCATTTTTGTATATTTTTTCAGAAGAAATTCACGGAAATGACAATGACATTTTGTTATTTTAATCCTTAAAAAAATACGTGGATAACTAATTCAGTGTTAAAATAACAAACAATGTTTGATGTCTAAAGCCATGAGTGTTAGAACATGGCATGTTATTGGTTTTTGAACGCACAAGCTATGGTAGTCATTCTGTCCAAGGTGGTATTCTTAATGTGGACGATTCCTTTGTTTTTTTTTTCTTGTTTGATCTAGCGTTGTTATTTAAGCAAAAGATAACAAGGATGGACAACCGACTCCACGTTCGAAACTGGAGGCAGCTAGCTAGGGACCGAGCTGGCTGCAGAAGCTTGTTGGTTGAGGCCCAGGTCCACCCCGGACTGTAGTGCCACTTAAAGAAGGAAGAAAGGAAGCAAAGGATATTCATTACAGCTGTTGTCCATTGTCAACCGTTTAAAAGCGGTGAAAGAACAACTGCCATGTACAGCTTTCCAAAGAAGATGGTTCAGTTTTCCCGCCACTCCTTTTTTTAACACTGATGCGATATCTTCATCTTTAAATTCAGAAACCTTACCGTAAAAACCAAGCTACAAGAAAATGGTCTTACCAGTATTCACATACGGATCCGAGACTTACATAGGTGCTTACAAAAGGGCACTCCGATCTCTTATCCACGTTCGAAAGGCAAGTCTTTCGGATATTGTTGACCCCGTGTGCGAGAGAGGACGATTCCGAAGAATCTTGAAATAAAGCTCAGTAGACTCCAAAGAACTGGGCACCTAGCTCGCATGAGCGAACAGGGACTAGCTCGTAAAGTCTTTTGCAGTTCTGTTTTATGTTAGAATATATGAAAGAACTTATTGAAGGAGGCCCGGACTGAATCCCTTCTGGCCCTTAGTCTATTAATGCTTCAACCGAAGGAATACAACATTGGCCAGTACCCGAACGCTGCTCTAATAAATAAAAATTAAAATTTGTTTGTTTGTTTGTGTGTTCCTATGTGATGCGCTGCTATACTGTTCATTCAATTGTAATGAAACTTTGTCAGCTTATTGCCTACACTTATGGTAAGCTTATAGCCATAGTAAAATAAACGTTCAGTAAATGGCGCGCATTGTGGATTTAAAAGAGCAATAGAAAATTACAAATTAATTAATAATACATATTTCCTTAAGAAATTAAGAAATGTGATTAATTTTTGTAGAAGAATTCAATAATTTATGTTGCAGTTTACACACATGAACCATTTCATTTAAAGAGGTTAAAATACTATGAGCTTTGTTAAACCTATCTATGTATATATGTAAATACATATATTAAACTATCATGCAGACGAAATGCTATTTAATCAAAATGAACACCATTATTATTTCTCCTACTTCCTAAAATCTTGATTGATTGAGACCCTATAATCACATAATCTACTATATGAACAAAACCTTTTAGATGCACAAAAATGCATGATACAAGTGTTATATCATGACAGAAATGATCTATTGTGAATGAAATCTTATTATATCAAACATGCTATCCCCAACCAAATTCAACATCTACTTTTATCGGCAACTAAATTTTTTTATATGGTTGTTGTATTTGTAATGTGTGTAAAATTCAACTTCGCTATGGATAGCTTTGCTAAAAAAACACGCCTAAAGTCGTCTGCGTAACCCAGTATCAGGCTGGAATTGGTGACGATAGTCCCTCTTTTTTATATAATTAGCGCGTGAAAAGGGATTATTTGTTTCCCTTTTAATGTGCAGCACACTGCGCGGGCATTAGGAAGATAGGGAGGGGAAGGATAGGAGGTGTCGATTAACATTGGTTTTGAATGCTTGCAAATCAAAATGGCAAGGGAAAATCTCGCCGGCTAACCTATTCCAAATTCGTGTTGTTCGGCTAAAAAAAGAATCCCAACTGATGAGTATTCCTTGGGGAAAGGGTATTGTGGGGAAAACTTTTAAGGGGAGGAATGCAACTGGCCACTTCGAGTGAATATTTTTTTATAAAAGAAACGGTAAAATAAGGAAAGACATGAAACATTGCGTCGGTTTTCCAGTTCTATTTCCGATCAATCTAAACGCTCTGTTTTGAATTCTATCGAGCAGGTGTAGCAATATTTGAGCAGCACCTGCCCATGGAGGTGTAAGTTATACCCGAGTTTTATTCATATAAACGCTTTGTAAATTGTAGCCAGATCAGAAGGCAAACAAAATTTCTTGCATCTATACCGAAAACCTAAGCACTTAGCAGCACTTTTAGCGGTCTCAAATATATGCTCCTTCCAACGGATTTCGTCATTGACCCACATAGCGAGTACTGAAAGCTTCGATATTAGTGTCATTCATGGACAATGAAATGGAGGGTATGTTTAGCTTTAACGACGGGAGACAGCATTGAATTTTCGAAGCATTAAACTCTTCACGATTTATATGGAGGAGCTTTCAGTCCTCGAGATATTCCTTAAGCGGACGGTTAAACAGCATTTCCATGACCTTAGAAAGATGGGCTTTAGTGCTATGGGTCGACAGGAGGACGAGGAGAATGGTCACCTTTCTTAGGGACAGGCAGGCTGTTTTCCATCTTCTAAAAAAGATTCCAGAAGAGTAGGAGCGAAGAACACCTCTTCAAAAGAATCGGGGGTATACCATCTGGGCCAGCGGATTTGTGATATCGAGATCTTTAAGAACTCTGTCCCATGGAAAAATTTACGTTGACAACGAAGATTTTGAGGAGTTTTTAATATATTTTACAAATGACCAACAATTTTTACTGCCTTTGGGACATTGCAGAATTTTTTGCCGTAATTTTTTTTCATGCAAACTTTTGGTTCTTTCAATAACGGAATTGCATGAGTTCCTTGCTTGTTTGTGCTTTTTCTGGTTTTCATCTGTTGGTTTTGTAATATTGGAAACTTACTTCATTGAGCCTGATAGCTTCTTTACACTCAGAGTTAAACCAAGACTTTTCTTTAGATTTAATACTTTTTATCTGTTAGGAATAAAAGCACGCATCTCGAGAAGCATCACATTTGTGATCATTTCAGCGCTGACATCAATGTCAGTATCGAGGAAGCATAGTGACCAGTTAAAGTTTCGGAAAAAAATATTCAGGCCGTCCCAGTTGGCTTTCTCGTATTGCCAAACGGTCCTGATGGGTTTTTTTTTTAACTGGATGGGTGGAGAACGAGAAACTTGCTGAAAAGACACAATGGTCCGGAGAGCCTAATGGAGAAATTCTACAAATGGTATATTTATCTGGGTCAGAAGTTGTGTAAGGTGATGTAACCCGGCAAAGAGATCGTCATATCTTCCTTCGGGTGTTGTCTGAGCAGAATAGCGGAGCCAATTAGAATTGTGTATAGTGAAATCACCCGCAATAGCGATTTAAGTGCGAGGAAAAAGAGAACTAATTTCCGAGATGGAATCAGACAGCGCATCAAACTGGTTACACGACTTCCGCTTGCAATTTTTGCTAATTTTTGTAAGAAGTATACACAAATCATTGCCCGGGGACCAACACGAGGAGGTACAGGAACTTCGTCGCGACGCCGCAGTTCCGCGAAATCTTTGAATTTTTTTATAGCACGCATTTTTGGAAAGGAACTGGATGTTAACAAAAGAATAAACAAAGCCTATAGTGCATTTAAAATCAATTATCCTGTGTTTTTAAAAGTTTAATCTGTGCTGTTATATGCTCTTGAAAAATGAAAAAATGTTCTCTGCTCCGGAGCAGGCCTTTGTTAACCGTTGACCTCAAAGCATTCTGAAGATCCGATGGTCTCAAACTATATCGAACGTGGAACTGTGGAACAGGACCGGGCAGAAAAAATGGGTGCAGATGCAGACTGCAGACATATCTCGTAACGAAAATGGCGTTGGATAGGCCATGCACTGATGAAACCCAACGACAATATAGCGAAACAATCTGGTAAATTGAATCCTCAGAGCAGAGTAATAGAAGTGTTGGAAGACCAAAAACAACTTGGAGGTCACCTTTAGTAAAAAAAACTCAGTCTTAAGGCATTCAATCATGCAAATCTTACAAAATGTATGTATATATTATACAATATTTAAATATATATCTTTCACCTTCTACGGCAAAAAAAAAGTATTACGTTCAAAATCCTTTTATTGCAATTATAACTTAAGTTTAAAATATTTCTAACGTTTTCTTCTACTTATTTTGTCATGTTTTAACATTTTCTCGAATTTTCTTATAAATCAATTACTTCACCTTAAGTTTGGCTTAAACGATAATATCGCATAAGTATTTCAGATAGAATTAATACAGCACCCAGTATCTAATTATCTTAAATAAAAAACGTGTTAGATGCAAATATTTTTGCTTGCTACACAAAACGTGACTACTTTTACTTTTTGTTTAAAAAAACTTTTTCGGGCTTTTATAGCTATGTTAGTCATAACTACACCCAAGATACAAATTTTGAGACATTTTCACATCACTAATTTGTTGTTTGTTTTGATTTTTTGTTTAATTATTACGGTGCATCAAAATAATTAAAACCACCACAAACTATTCCTTACAACAATAATAAAAAAAAAAACAATTTTTCGGTAATTAAATACAACTTATGCGTCGTTATATCATGTCTTGAATATCACAACAGTTGATTTTTTATAAAATGACGTAAATATTTACAATCAATTCACAAACAACAGAAAAATTAGGGTTTTTTTACAAGTGACCTTCATTTGCCATTTGCTTATACCAAGACACTGAACAAACTTTTTTCCCAAAAACACTCTTAATTAATTTATTAATTATTCTATAAGACTGACCTGCATAACTTCATTGTTATTCTTCCGTAGATGATGATAGGCGTTATGATTGAAGAGACTAGCTGCAGCGGTATCTGTGACATCCATTCCGATGCCTGAGCTACTGCCCGATGACGAACTCGTCTCGGCCTTAGTATCCTCACAAATTCCCGAATTGGAATTATTACTGTCATTGTCGGCACTCGGTGTCAAGGGATGCGAGAAGGCGAGCGGGGTAGAAGAATTTGTCGAAAGGAGGGGGCACATTGAAGCCTCCTCTTCGGGCAGAAATGTTGACACCGAAGGCGATTCGATGAGAGTCGATGGCAACTCCACATCTAGCAGAGGAGGATCCGTCGAAATGCCCATAGTCTGTTGATGTCGCCGCACTCGTTTGTTTAATCAATTAGATTCTCTTTTTTTCTGCCAATTCTTCAATAAGATTGACAAATAAATAATCGAAGAATTTGATCAGATACACTTTTAGGATGAAGAAGATACAATACCACCTCCGACAGACCAAAAGTTTATTTATATCGAATTGAATTGCGTGCGTTTTTTTTTCACTTTTTTTACCGAACCAAACCGTATGCTGATGAAACAATGGAATTTAATTTCAGCCTCAATATGTTGATATGTTTTTGATTTGTGTTTAATTGAAATTGATTAAAGCATTTTAATCGTTAATATAATTTTTTGGAGGGGAATTTTCAAGCGCGAAGTCAGTGATTAAACAAAAAAAAC
Organism: Platycheirus rosarum; assembly: GCA_963971375.1. Classification (NCBI taxonomy): domain Eukaryota; kingdom Metazoa; phylum Arthropoda; class Insecta; order Diptera; family Syrphidae; genus Platycheirus; species Platycheirus rosarum. Next base: position 35,024,973 of record OZ020507.1, read on the forward strand.
TATGAAAAATGTTCAAACGTTGGAAAATGAGGACTGAGAACTGACGTCTGCTTTACGAAATGAATGAAAAGTGTGTTTCCCTTCTGACAAAAAATGCAATGCTCAGCTAATAGGTAGACTGAAGTTGGTGCGCCGAATCGAAATAAAATGTATCTCGAACCAAAAGAAAATCTACTGAATGAGCAACATTTTTTGCCGAAGGTGCAGGGAAGCGGAAAATTGTGGCTAAGGGAATAATAACGTTGCCAGGTATCGATGGAATATGTAGATTAAATTAAAAATCACTATAAAGTCAAATACATTTTTATTTTATTTATTTGTATCGAATGCATTTCGAAATTGTGTGAGTTATTATAATAAATTATTTATATAATTATCGGATTTTATATAAACATTAATAGTGGCTGCCAATTAAAAAAAATTAGGTGCCTTTTTTACCGGAACTCAAGTATTAAGCCTCGAATTGGATAATTATCTGTTGCATGTTTATAAAATATCAACAAATAAACTTTACTTTGAAATGTCCAAGCAAAAGTAGCAATCTGAATAGGAGCTTTCTCATGGAACGGAGATTGCTAAGCAGAACTCGAGCCTTACAGTAGCTAGCCGATGTTATGGATATACGGTGGGCTGGGATTGGTGTTTTGCCTTCTAAGCCTAGAAAGCCTAGACTGGGACTTATATATAGAAACACTGAAAAAGCTATGCACATTTTTACTTACGATTAAAGGGACTATAAAGCAAATTAGTTAGTAGATGATGTTTTGCTCATATACGCGGTCACATCGTCGTCGTCGAACAAAATTTAATAAATTGCACGACTGGGTCGCACGAACTTGTTCTTATGGTTGATAATTGCTTAATGGCTGCATATGTATGTATATATTAAAATAAAAAAATAATTTTTTTTTCGAAAATTAGTTTAAGAGTTTTTTTCGGAAAAACTAAGTATGCAATAAAATTGGAAAACTAAATGTTTATCGAGGAAAAAAAATATTGAAAATCGTTCGACCAGTTTTTTTAAAAAAGCTTTTTTGAAAAACTTTTTGGAAAAATATTAAATTTTTTTTTGTATGTCATTATAAGAAAATATGTAGCTTTTATCTGGAAAAATTATTTAAAAAAATTAATCAACCTGTTTTCAAAATATTTCGAAAAGAAATTTTTTTTTAGAAAATTTTTAAAAAATCGAAAAAAGTTTTTGAAAATTTTGAAATGTAATATTATTTGAACTATAAATGACTTCTGAAATCTCCCTGAAATCGGGATAATAGTTTACAATTATACCGCAATTAAAAAAACCGGTTATATGAGAGGTAATGTTATAGAACAAATTTCGAAAAATTAATTCTAACTGAAAGATGTGTTGTTATAAACAAATAGCACCCTGAAAGTTTTATCAAAATCGTTAGAGCCGTTTTCGAGAAAATCAGAGTTTTTTTTAAATTATATGGCAGGTACCGTTACTTTTCGACCTAGAGCAAAAATGAAAAACACCTCCCGAGATACTCTCAAATAAATACTAAATACCAAGTTTAAAGCAAATCGACTCATCCATTTAGGCTGTAGAGGTGCGAAAAAATAGACAGACAGACGGACGGAATTTCCTGACCCACTTTTTTCGACTTCTCTGTCATCGTAATATCGTGTTTGATTGTTATAATTTTTTCACGAATCCATAACTTGCCTTTATAGTACCTTTAAACGCAAGTAAAAAATTCTAACAATCAAACATGAAACAACGATCACAAAGAAGCCTAAAAAAGTTAGTTACAAAAAATGTCAGTATATCAGTCTGTCAGTCTGTCTGTATGTATATTGATCTACAGCCTAAAAGGCTTAAGCGATTACCTTCAAATTTCGTATGTGTGATTCTTTCGGAATTCCTCAGAGGGGTTTTTGAAATTTTATTTTAAGGGCTAAAAAACGGTACCTGTCATATAAAAATTATGGAAAAGCTTATTTTTCTCGAAATCAGCTCCATTTTTTTGTTGGTATCACCTATTATTTAATCAGAACCAAACTTACGGGAATATTAATAGAAAAATAATTAATATGGTGGGCTAAAAACTGTACCTCCCAAAGGACCGGTTTTTTTTTGCTTCAACTTTCTTAGAAACTGGTCATCCGATTTCAATCAAAATTGATATCCAGGAAGATTAAAGATTTTCGAAAGCTTTTATTTTTTTGTATCTTTAATTAATTTTTTTTTAATTTTTTTTTCTTCTAAAATCAATATTTTGAACGGGTAGATGAAATATTTTTTTAATTTTATTTTTAAATGTAAATAATTTTTGTATACAAGTTTGCATTATTGAATATTTTTTTTTTATTTTTTTAAAACAAGTTGTTAAATAGAAACTGGTTTAATAAAGAACCGTTCCTACGATTAAAAAAATAACACTTTTTCTTATTTTCTAAGGAATTAAAATGGCGTTTAAATTTTTCCGCTGAAAACTTTTTTACGTACTTTTTTCAAACAATCAAATGTCAGAAAAATCTAAAAAGAACTTTGAAGTTTCTTTAATATTTTTCAAATTAAATTCGAAATTGTTACCGCAAACAAGAGCTCGGGTTGAACCATACATTTTCTGGATCCTGTCAACAGCGCCATATTTCGGGTCCAACAGTAACTAAACACCACCAACCTATTAGTATTATTGTATAATATAATAATAATGTTTATATAAAAATAAGTAGGTATCGGGCAAATATTTCGACAAATGGTTTCATTTAATTATTTTTATTTGAATGTAATGAAAATTTTTATATGGATATGGTGTGATTTTGAATATCGAACCATAAATATGATTTTTCGAAAAAAGCGATCACGGTCCACCAAGGGGTAATTGAAAAAGCTGAGTTAGTCCCTACAACATCGGTTAAATCAAGATTGGGGCAGGCTTTTAAAAAATAAGTCGGAACAAAATACGCAGACTCACAAATTAAAATTTTTTTTTTTGTCATAAATACCGAATAAATGTTCATAAGCATCTTGTAAAAACCGACACTTCAATTTATTTTATTTATGTATATGTTTTGGATTACAAGTATTATTTGGTGTGATTTAGAGTCAAATCCGCTTAGCTTTTTTCAATAAGTGATTCCAGCGTTACGTAATGGGTAATTAAAATAGCCTAAGTTACTCCTTACATCATAAGCTATCTGCCTGTGAAAGCCTTTTCAAAATCGGTGTATAAATACTAATTTTTAATTGAAGTGAATATCGAATTTTCTGAACAAACGTTAACTTTCGCGTTCCAATTACGAACAAAAACGTAGAAGGAAGTATCCAATTTAGCCCAAAACTTTTTTAAGTTTTAAGCATCCGAACAAACCACGATGGTTTTCACGCCAGCGCTACCTACTCTATCACTTTCAAAACCCTTTTTAAAACCAGTTCAACAATCTGAATCAATCGCTGAAATTCGCCTTTCTCTGAAAAATGGGTGAATGGTATCTTGGCCAGCGGATTGGGTCATTGCTGTCCAGTTTTCTTTGATGGTGGTTGCCTTAGAACAACAAAAACTTATGTCTCTTATCCTGGTAACATCTTTACAACTCAATTCCTTGGATTTGGATTTGATACCTAACACAATTTTCAACTTCCATGTTGACATTTTAAATTTCTTGTTTGGATAAGAAAACAAAATCAGTAGTGTTTTTTATTAAAGTTTTATAAATGTTTACCTGGTGTTAAAATCATTGAATCATTATAACTCCAACTCCATTAATAAATCAGCACACACAAAATATAAAAAAGGCCAACATAACTTTTATTCACAAGCTAACATCGACTATCTTTTTCAATCGCCCTTTGGCATAAATAATAATTTCAGCATTAGGATTATTCGCTCTTAATTCTTCTACATTTAATTTAAGGTTTTCATGGCTTTCAATGGTAAGGCTTTTCAGGTTCCTAACATAACTTAAAGATAAACCACAAAATGTATAGTTTCCCAATAATATTATCTCCTTTAAGGCATTGCACTTCCACTTAAAGAACTCTACCATAAGTTCATCGGTAAGTTGACAAAAGCTGAAATCAATCTTCTCCAAATGATTAGATATATTACCTATGAGCTTAAGATACTTTTCACGCATTACAACATAGTGTAATCTTAACTTTCTTAAATTAGTGCATAAAGATATTGGTTCCAGTGCTGCCAAAACAATATCAGAACTTATAGAATATCCAACTGACATTTCGATTGACGTTAGGTATGGACTTACAACATATAAAAGTTTGTTATCGTCAGAATTAAAATGTCTAAAATTAAAACTAAGGTATTTGCAACGACGCAAATTGATGTGAATAATTTCGTCTAGTTTGCGGCTGGTTCCCAGTAAGTCGATCAGTTCATAATTGTTCAAGTAGCTAAAGATCTTTATAAGGCAATCATCGTTTAGTTGTAAAATGTCTAAGGCTTCTGTATCTGGCTGATGTTCTTGGAATGTATTGGTTTCTGTGCAGCTCGATGTCATCTGAAAAATAACGTATTTTTAATATTTTAATAGTTATTTCTATTGCACGAGTATAGTTAGTCAAATACAATAAAAAGTTTTGGCCTAGACAAAAACATAATGTAGCTACAGTTTTCTGGAACCCTATTTCATGAGAATCAACAAGAACGAACTGAATTTTATTTTATTCGTATTCAGCTAAGTTTCATAAGATTTCGATCTTTATGATGGAGCCGAAAAACTCGACTCATAGGCTGCATAGGACGCACATATTCAATGATGGAGAGCGAGGAAACAATAATGTGCGTTGGATACGTGTTCAAATAGGCGAATAGATGACTTATCGATTGCATCCACTAGTCTAGTAAGATTCTAAGATTCTAGAAAAAATAAAGGACTTTTTATAAATGTACTCAAAATCTAAGCCTATCTTACACAAGGCTACACAGTGTGTGTAAGTATTTAGTATTTATTTGGTAGTATATTGGGAGTGTTTTTTTTAACGATACCTGCCATACAATCTTAAATAAAAAGTTCGATTTTCTCGAAAACGGCTCCAAAGATTTTGATAAAACTTCCAGGGTTCATTTTTTTTACAACAGAACATCTTTCGGTTAGAATGAATTTTGCGAAATTTGTTTATAACTGTACCCCCATAGGACTGTTTTTTTTTCTTCAACTTTCTCGAGAACTGCTAAACCGATTACAATCAAATTTGATATTTAGGAAGATGTAGATAGCCAAACAAAATATATTCGAATATCTACTTTTTTTGTACTTTTAATATTTTTTTTAAAATATTTTTTTTTTTTTTGAAAAATCGATATTTTGAAAACGGGTGTTTGAATTTTTTTCTTAGTTTTGTTTTTAAATGTGAGTAATTTTTGTGTTTAGGTTTGGATTCTTGATTTTTTTTTATTTAAAAAAAAAGTTGTTAAATAAAAACCGTTTTATTTAAAAACCGTTCCTACGATTTAAAGAAATATTCCCCGTTTTTACATTTTTTTAACAAATAAAATGGCGTTTGATTTTTTCCGCTGAAAACTATTTTACTTACTTTTTTTCAAACAATTAAAAATTAGAAAAATCGAACACAAACTTTGAACTTGCTTTAATATTTTTAAAATTTTGTTCGAAGCAGTACCCATAAGAGTAGGTACGGTCGATCCAGTCGTGCAATTTATTCTTTCTGAGAAGCTGTTATTGATCCACTTCCAAACCGGCCCTCATCATCAAACTAGGGTTTTTTTTTGTGTTGTGGCCACATTAAACCCACACTTTAGAAGCGGCACTTCTAATAGCATTTTGACAATGTGGCCACTGGTTTTAAATACTTGATTCTGACAGTAAAGGGCTCTTTAGGAGGAGGAGGAGACTCGATTGGAAAAAACCTTGTAATTTATTGCGATTGCAGCCATCCGACATCAAACTTCTTCACAGTATTATGCGCAGCCGTAACTTTCCAATAACAAGGAAGTGGTCGGAATTAAAATTTGCCCGTCGGAAAGATCGGACATCCATGATACTAGAGAATTGCCTTGCGTCAATCGCAATATGGGTTATCTAGTTGACAGTTTATTGATCAACACATCTTCATGTACATTTATAGGTATATGTTGAAGGTTGGATATTGCGAACTATCTGTTACAATATTTCACCCTGTAGCAGAGCCAACTGGTTTTTTCTTGGTCGGGAAGTTACCCGGATAGTACGAACCCCAACTTGGAGGATCAGTTCGTTAATAGAAGTCCAAAGAAACAAAAAACTCCTATTAAGTGTTCACTAAGTAGTTCAGCCTGACTGGAACTTTAGACGCAACCGTTGATTCTATCTAGAGAATTCTTACGCTGCCATCTAGGTGCAAGGAGAAGTGCCTTAAACATAACATTCCTCTAACTTCCTTGTTTGCTGCCACCGACAAATTTCCAAAGCATTTGGAACAAAATTTCCTGTTGAATAACTAGGCATATATTCACCACATGGACGTGAAATTAAGAGCTGATAGATAGAGATGGGTTTTGAAAAAAGCTGGTGCTCATAACCTCTTAAAGGACACATGATCTGCCTTAGAACATCACGAATACTCTTTTTAGTATTATTCAATGAAATCTGGTTTGAAACTATTAAAAACATTAGCATTACATGGCTTCACCTTGAGGCCACCTCTGAACAAGTACACGCATTTTCTCTTTAGCCTCACCAGACGAATATGGAACGCTTTTACATACTATAATAACCATTTAATTATGATGTGCATACATATGTACAGCATTCTTCAGCATTCTTATATTCCTAATATAATGCTCGAAAAAAGCTTTTTCGGATTATTACTTAAAGTATCTATGACTTTTTGAAACAGTTTATTCAATTTATTGCTTGATCAGTGACGAATGCATCATTGCGGTCACGTCAGCAACATTTCGCCCTGCAGCAAAGTTAATTAGACTGAATCCGTTATCGGACATGGTGTCGTGCAGGCTGTGTTTTTCGATACCCTCTCTCTAGCTTGGCGTCAAATTCACCTAGTATAATTCTCTAGTATGGTTATATGTTGTGGCGAAAAAAAAGTACGGTCGGTAACTTTCATAGGATCGTTTTTTATTCGACTTTCTCGAGAACTGATCAACAATAACCAGGAAGATAAAGGCATTGTAATTTCGCATTCAAATATTCTCAAAAAAAAACTTTTTTCATGTATTTTTATAATTTTTTTTTTAAGTTGTTCATTTTTGTGCTTACAAAAAAAATTATTTAAAAAAAATATATTTTTTTAAATAAAACTAGGTGGCTATAACAAACATTAGGACTTTATTAATTATCCTCATATACAGTAAGTATAATATGTCAACTTCAAGTGGGCAACAGGGGAATCAGGAGGTTATATCCGTACTGGGAAAAATAAGAAAAAAAATCTAATTTTGCTTGGTTTAGATTTAAGGCCAATATTTAGGAAAACGATATAAATCGATTTCCTAGGCCACATTTTTAGATACGGTTGTCACAAATTATGAAATTTTGAGGCGTTTTATTTGTATACGTAATACATCATTCTGTAAGATAACTTTGAAACTTCGTATTTAAAAAAATGTACAGCACTACTCTCGGCAAAATTTAAAAAAATCAAGATTTCGAAATGGTACAACACTTGCTACTTGCTATTTTCATAAAAATATTATCAATCTTATAAACCGTTTAATATTCTGAAATTGTGATATTTTACTCGGCAAGAGTACGAAAAACTTTGGCGCGCAAAATAATAACGAATTCCTCTAGAGCACCTAAAAACAAGCATTTTTACACCTGCCGGGGGGTCTTTATATCCCACCGTTTAGACCTTAGAGTCCAGGAAAATATATCATTAACTTCAAAAAAATTCCAACAAATCTGAACTTTGGTATAGAACTGCTTCATTTTTACGACCAAAATATTTCTTAACTAAAATAAATTCATTTTTTTTTTTAAAATTACTTGGAAACTAAAAGTTCTTTTGTAAAAACTTTTGTAAAAAAGTTGTAGATACACATTGTAGCTCATGTAATTATACACAAAAAAGTCACTTTTTGTCTACATAACAGAATTAGATAAAACGGTCCAAAAATTGAGGTGTTTAGTCAAAAAAATGTAATAGTCGAAAAATTGTAATAAATTTATAATTTTGAATGGGGAAATTTTTTGAACTTCTTTACGTTTGGAAAAACATTTTCTATAAAAAAAAAACAATTTTAAGATTGGTTACCGAAGGGTAATGCCGCCTTCTTTAAAACACTTAGATACTTATTTGATTTTGTTTAGACAGCAAAATTATCTACAAAATGACGTATTAACGACTTCTAAGTTATAGCGGTCTAAAGTTAAATTTTTCGTCAATGCTTTTTACTTCCGTTTATAGGTACTATAAGGCAAGTTATATGGATTCGTGCAAAAAAAATAAAAAATTCTAACAATCAAACATGACATTACGATAATAGACAAGTCGAAAAAAGTGGGTCCGGAAATTCCGTCCCTGTCTGTATGTCTGTCTGTTCGCACCTCTACAGCCTAAACGGTTGGACCGATTTGCTTCAAACTTGGTATTTAGTATTTACTTGATACTTCCATTTTTGCTCTAGGTCAAAAAATAACTGTAACTGCAATACAACCCTTTACAAAAAGTTTGATTTTCTCTAAAACGGCTCTAACGAGTTTGATAAAACTTTCAGCGTGCTATTTTCTTACGATAATACATCTTTCAATTAGAATGAATTTTTCGAAATTAATTTTATAATGGCACTTCTCAAAGAACCGGTTTTTTCAAATACCGTTTTATCGTATACCATTATCCCGATTTCAATTAAATTTTGCACACAGGAAGTCATTTATAATTTAATTAATATTGCATTTCATAATTTTCAAAAAAAAATATCGATTTTTTTAATTTTTACAAAAAAAAATTGGTTTTAGAAATAATAATAACATTGAATTTTTTTTTAATATTTTTCTCAGATGGAAACTACAGATTTTCTAAAAAAAAAAGTTAAAAAAACACTTTAAAAAAAAACTGGTCGAACGATTTTCAATGTTCAATGTGACATTTAGTCGTGCAATTTATTTCTTTCGATAATAATGACGAAACGGGAAATGGCTTCACTTAGTTAAATTTTGTTTTTTTTTTGCAGTAGTTTTGATTTTTAAAAGTGGAAAATGATTTTAATTTTCTTTTCTTTGGAATAATTTTTCATTTTCAACAGTCGCTTTGTCGAATTTTTTTAGTAATAAGGTAATTTTTGTGTCTAACTTTGCTGGACTGTTAATATATTTAAATAGAATTATTCTTCGGCTCTGCCTCTTGGAAGGAAATGACAAACCCTCAAAAAGAAAATTTCATTATGAATATGTGCATCTCATATACCTCTCCATTCAAATTCGGGGGTAAATTGAAATTCCCATCCGATTCTGCAGGAACCAAAACACACATAAGAATTGTAAACAGTATATTATAAGTCACTTTAATTTGTTTTAACCTCTCTCAATTGAAGTTAACAGCAAAAAACAGAGCTGACAATATCTAATTTTCTGTTTTAGCCTTGATTTACAAAATTAACTTTTAACCAAACATAGAAAACGATTTGTAAGTCAGACGGGTCGAGTGTTTTGTTTTTAATAATATTCTTCTCCAAAAATGAAAAAAGAAACAAGTTTTATTATTGTGGCTTTAAGCCGAAAGAAAATATAGTGGGTATGGTCAAGATTCCCATATGTTACAAATTGTATTTTCGAAAAGATGAAACACTTCAAGATTCAAGATTCCCATATGTTACAAATTGTATTTTCGAAAAGATGAAACACTTCATTCTTAACTCAAAGTTTAAGTCGAATTGGTGGGTAAAAAGATCATTTTAAATTTTTATTCATCAGAGCAACATTTAGTCGTTTCTATATTATTGACTATAAATTGTGCTACAAAAAAGAGATAATAAATCGAATTAGCTAATTAAATTTGTTTCTGATTAACTAATTACATTACAAAATAAATTCAGGTTTAACTATTGGCGGCACTTTTATATTTTTTTTTTTCAACACCACCTGTTGATTGTTTACAAACAACCTTTCAATGCTTCATTTTGTATACAAAACAGAATTAGATAACCACCGTTTTGAACTTATAAGGAATGTATAATTTTCATTCATTTCCCCGCTTACGCACAATTTTCATCAAACAAAAAATAACTAACAATGTCATCAGAGGTTGGGCGGTTTTCCAACAAACGCACACAAATATTTCCTTTTTCGTAAGTAAAGTATCTATATCTTCACTTCACACAATCTTTCTATGGTCTATGGATTACGAAATTTTGCAAAGTAATCTTAATTAATAGCTTCTAATAAATATCAAGATTTGTTATTAATAAACAAAATATGTATTTTCACAGATAAAGAAAACTCGTATCTTTTGGAAAATATTCAAAACAAAATAATACCTTGAACTAATGGATTTTTCAAGTCAATATGCGGCAAACAAACCGAAACCAACGTCTGGCAATAAACAATGAAAATGAGAACTGAGAGCGGCACGATGAAAAGTTAAAAATCATTAACAGTCAGTGTTGTAGTTTGTATGGCAAATGTGGAACAAAAGCTCGAAAATAATAGGGTCCACATTTCTACATGAGCTTTTGCGAATCTATGATGTTATAGTAAGCTTTGGCAGTATATTGATGGCTTAAAATGTTAGGATTATAAATGTATATAAATCATATATTTTTCAAAATCAGACAAATTTCAAACTGCAGCTTTATATTCTGATTTCTTAATGGAAGTTTTAGCAATAACTATGATCCTTGCAGTGCATGGCATAACTATTTTCACAGATATGTTCAAAAACGAAGTTTTCTCACGGTAAAGTTTCTAGAATTTAAATTAACAGTTATTTAAGGAGTATGTTATGATTAATAACCATCAGTGTCCAAGTTCAACCATTTGGAAAGTTTTGTGCAGAGACGCGGCACTTGTTTTATTAAAAGCGGCAAAGGCACTTTGACGAATTTGGTAACATTAAATAATTTATTTTTAATTCAGAGTTTTAGATCATAAAGTTTAATTTGTGAAACTTCCATTTTGTGTAGAAATTAATAAAATGGCAGAATTAAATATTGAAGCGAGAGCATATATTGTTGCACTGTATAATTGTGGCATTTATTACTTGCGATTATAGGTACAGGGTGCGCCAGAGAAACTTACTTATTTGAAAAAATTCCCGCGCGGTGAGTTGGGCAGGTAGAGGGGCAAGAGGGGGCGCATCTGGAGGGGGAAGTTCCCAAGTTTGTTTCTCCCTCCAGTCAGTTGCCATCATGCTCTGGTCTAGAGAGCAGCGGGCCTTCGCAGTTGAGAGCTTCTTTTCTAACGGTCGCTCACTTGTTGCTACGCAACGTGCCTTCCGCGCTCGCTTTGAAATTCCTCCTCACAGACTCGTTCCTGGCCGTAATTCGATTCTGTCGTGGGTTAACTCATTTCGGTAGTGTGGAAGTGTCGCTAAACCCAGAAATGGACTTCAACGGACCATCAGAACTCCGGAAAATATCGAAAGAGTGAGGCAGTCAGTTGTGCGTTCTCCCCGGCGTTCGGCTCGCAAACACGCAGCTGCTATGGGAATTTCTGACACCACTGTTCGACGAATTCTCCATAAAGACCTTCAATTTCATCCCTATAAATTGGCTGTTGTGCAAGAATTAACTGAACGCGATTTTGTTGCCCGTCAAAATGCATGTGAAATGCTGATTGACAACCTGCCTGATGACGCGGTCATTTTTTTCAGTGACGAGGCTCACTTCCACATTTCCGGCTGCGTCAACAAGCAAAACATGCGTTATTGGTGTGGTGTAAATCCGCGTGAGCTTCACCAGTAGCCCCTTAATTGTGAGCGAGTTACTGTCTGGTGTGCGATGTCGGTAATGGGAATTTTTGGTCCTTATTTTTTTGAAGAAAACAAACGCGCAGTTACCGTGAATGGAGTTCGTTACAGGAACATGATCGAGGAATTTTTTCTTCCAAGACTCGAAGAAATGAACGTTAGGAACGTGTAGTTTCAGCAAGATGGAGCCACAGCACACACAGCACGAGACTCAATGAATTTGTTGCGACAACATTTCCCCGACCGCCTCATCTCTCTCAGAGGCGATCTCCAATGGCCGGCACGCTCTCCAGATTTTACTCCATGCGATTTCTTTTTGTGGGGTTATTTGAAATCCCTAGTTTATGTCGATCGACCACGGACCATAGCACACCTCAAGAACAACATTCGCGACGCCATTACCAACATACCGATTGATATGCTGCGAAGAGTGGATACGAATTTCAAAAATCGACTTCATCAGTGTATGCGCAATGGGGGTCGCCATTTATCCGATGTCATTTTTAAGACTGCATAAAAAAAAAATTGGGATATTGTATTCTCAAATAAAAAAAAATTAAAACAATAACTGAAGTACTTTTTTTTTATTGACCTTTCAAATAAGTAAGTTTCTCTGGCGCACCCTGTACTATAATGCAAGTTATGCATTCGTGCAGATTAAAAATTTTGAGATAACAACCAAACATGACATTACGATGATAGAGAAAAATTGTTGAGTTACTGATAAAATTCTGTGCGTCTGTCTGTCTGTCTGTCTATACGGGTGTATTTTGTATAACTAGCCTAAACGGTTGTGCCAATCGATTTCAAATTTTGAACTTAAGGTTATTTTGACATTCTACAGAGGAGTTTTTTCAATTTTTTTTGTAGCTCAAAAATTTACGGTTCCTGTCATAAGACCGTTAATCCGTCCTTTTCCGAAGCTATTAGTCGCTTCACAACTTTTTCTTTTTTCCATGGCAGGGAGGGCCAGGTTCTTTGTTGGATTCCTTGGACAAAAGGAACCGGAGAATCCGGAGTCAGTAACCCACTTCGGGGATATGAGCGCTGCCGTTGGCCCATTCTCTATTTCATTGCCCTTACTTGCATTGAATTGTCCCAATGACCTTATCTTCATATACGTCGAAGTAGCTCATTAGGGCTAGGAAGGCCCACGCTCTATTGCGTCGAGGCATGGACTCTATCTAAAGCGGATGAAGATATCCTTAGTCGTTTTGAGCGTAAGATTCTTCGGAGGATTTTTGGCCCTATCTGCGTTAACGCGGGCTTTGGAGGAGAACAAAGAACTATACGAGCTGTACAGCGACATTAACCTGGTCAAAAAATAAGCATATCACGTCTAAGATGGCTAAGTCATGTAGAGCGAATGGACAATAATGCTCCGGCTCGCAGGATATTCGATTCCATCCCAGAGGGTAGACGCAGTCAAGGAAGACCTCGCCTTAGGTGGCGCGCTCAAGTGGAGGACGACCTCAACCAACTTGGAGTGCGAAACTGGAGGCATCTAGCCAAAGACCGGACTGGCTGGAGAGGCATGTTGATTGAGGCCCAGGTTCGTCCCGAACTGTAGCGCCCCCTAAGTAAGTAAGTAGTCATATAACCGTTATGTTAAAGCTTATTTTTCTCGAAAACGGCTACAAGAATATTTATTAAAAAAATCAGTATACTACAGTATACGAAAACGGCTCCAAGAATATTTATTAAAAAAACTGTAGGTATGCATTATATTTTGGTGAAATAAAAAAATATTTGGTGGGCTAAAAACGGTACCTCCCATAGGACCGGTTTTTTTTCTTCGACTTTCTCGAAAACTGGTGATCCGATTACAATCAAAATTGATATTCAAAAAGATGTAGATAGCTTAAATAATTTTGCATTAATTTTTTTTTCGAAAACTTTTTTTTGTATTGTTTTAATAATTTTTATTTTGTTTTTTTTTTTTTTCAAAAATCAATATTTTGAAAAAGGGTAAGTGATTTTTTTTTTAATTTTGTTTTTAAATGTACGTTATTTTTTAAGTTTGAATTCTTGAATTATTTTTTTAAATTTTATTTAAAAACGGCTCATACGATTTAAATAAAAAATCACACTTTTTTACATTTCCTAAGGAAATAAAATGGCGTTAAAATTATTTCACCCAATACTATTTAACGTACTTTATTCGAACAATCGAATAAATGCTTTGATGTTCACTTTAATTTTCTTTAATTTTATTCTACAATGTGACCGCACATATGAGCAAGTACGTGCGATCCAGTCGTGCAATTTATTTAATTGTTTTTTTGATGTATTAATTCACTCATATTTAGCTTGTACTAGACAAAAATTTTTAACACTAGATTAAATATTAACTTAACTATGCAGGCACTATGCAGGCGCTCTTAATTATTCACTTATTATCTTATATATAATGCTGATTTAAAAAAAAATAATTTATCTTTTTCCACACCAAAAAACAGTAAGATAATAGGCGCGTTATTTTAAGGATTTTTAACACAATTTACACCAATTTCAGTTCACTATATTTATTAATACAGTCGAACTTTTCTATAACGAACTTCTATAGCGAAAATCTCTCTATTACGAATTGATTGTACACAACTTTTTCGTTAATTTTTTAGTGTGTTATGATCTCCTTGTAACGAATTTTCATAAAGCGACTTTTTCTCTATAACGAACAAAATTTGGTGGTTATCCAAATCTTATAAGTTTTCTTATTTATATAACGATTTTTTTTAAACAATTTTCTGGTAAAAAATAACACCAAGCGGGGAAAAACCTTATAAGGGGATTTCCCAAGATTTTAAAAGCAAGCATTCTATGTTCAGGCTTCAGTGAAATAATTGAAAATATCTCGAAGTAGCCTTTCTCTTGAGAAAAAGTTTTGATAATTAAAAAAGTTGAAGAAGGTTTGAACAAAAACACAAATGTTGCTAAGCAATTTGGAATTGTTCCCAGTATCTTATGAATAATAAAAAAAAAGAGGATTTTTAAAAAAAGTGGAAAACGAGGAATTAAGTACTAAACTTTAAAATTCTGTGTAACGAATTTTCTATAGAAAGAAGTAATTTTCTGGTCCCATGCGAATTCGCTATAGGTAAGTTTGACTGTGACATATATTAATCACAATTCCACAATTGCACAAGAAAACTTAAAGAAAATAACTTCTTTCTACTAAAATACCAAAAGCAACACAAATTTAGCTGCATTTTAACGATTATCCCACAGAGGAAACCATAGCGGATTAAAATTAAAATAATCTTTTGCGTATAGTAAGATTTTTTTCTAAAAAGAAATCAAACAAGATTTTAAAAAATCGCAAAATCATTTCACCTAAACTTAAATTTAAAAATATTGTTCCTATCTCAGTCGAAAAACTTTATAAGTTTTGTCCAATAACAGTATCAATAAAAGATGAATTTAATGCCTCATGCCGGCCAATACTCGTTTTAATAAAAGCAGCTAAATAAATAAATTTAAATAACAATTTTGGAAATGTTTTCATAACTGTTTTTAAAAAAGCTCGAATTTCAACTGGCTCGTTGGTCTAGGGGTATGATTTCCGCTTAGGGTGCGGGAGGTCCCGGGTTCAAATCCCGGACGAGCCCAAGTATCTGTTTTTTTTTTTTAAATTAGCTTTAGTAATATAAGCTTAAAAAGCTTTTAAATATGAAACAACAATTTAGATTAAAAATAAGTTATAGATTCAAAAATAGTCTCGACTAAGTTGCACGTTCTTGTTTTATATTACATAAATGTATATTTAACTTAAAACAATTTAAGCTCAAGTCTATATATGTACAGTACATATAGAAAAGAAAGTCGTGTTAGTTACGCTATTTATAACTCACCGGCTGAACCGATTTGGCTGAAAATTGGTGGGGAGGTAGCTTAGAACCAGGGGACGGAGATAAGATATCCCGTTCGATTGCGTTCCCGTGTGACGTGACATAATACTCGACTTGAAATGTAAACAAAAATATAGAAAACAAATGACGACAACTGTCAAATCGATTTATCTTAATGCGTACACTGACTTAGTAAACTAACTTTTTGTCAAAGTGAAATCATTGAACGACAAGCTGACTCATTTTTTGAATAACTTTTTGACTAAATGTCAACTAAAAGTCATTTAACTTTAAGAGCCAATCGACCAATCAGAGGCACGTTGACTGACTTTTAGTAGAAACATTGAACGCCAGAAATCATTTTCGAAAATCGCGAAAGTGTTATTTTTGTATGTTTGTGATTTGTTTAAAAAAAAACATATGAAGGTAACTCGGTCGATTTGCTTCTTTTGTGCGAGTGTAATTAGTAAAGCTTATTTTCCAATTTGTGTTGATACAAATGCTCAAAGATAATGCGGTAATGCGGCAGCTGTTGATTGCTATTCTATTTTTTCTAGGCAATTTCGATTCATATTTTTAATATGAGTAAAAAGGCACTGTTTTTATAGATGATTGCTTACATGAGACATGGCCAACTACTTATCATCCAGAATCTTTAGATACATATAATATGTGCTTCTCGTCTAAAGCCCTTTGTGAACCTTTAAGATTTGGACCCGACAGGCGAAGCTCGGGTGAAGTATTAACGAAAATATAGTTGTCCCTATAGGTATATATTTTCTTATCAACCAATTTTGAAAACATTTTTAGCTATAATTGGACCCAATATGTGGCGCTTTTATCGATATTCAGAAAACCTATTGTAAAGACGAGCAACGCCGGGTGACTCAGCTAGTACTTGATAAAATCAAATGATTATGTACGTAGAAAAACAACGTTTTATTTAACTAATAACAAAAACGTCAGGCGAAGCTCGGGTGAAGTATTAACGAAAATATAGTTGTCCCTATAGGTATATATTTTCTTATCAACCAATTTTGAAAACATTTTTAGCTATAATTGGACCCAATATGTGGCGCTTTTATCGATATTCAGAAAACCTATTGTAAAGACGAGCAACGCCGGGTGACTCAGCTAGTACTTGATAAAATCAAATGATTATGTACATAGAAAAACAACGTTTTATTTAACTAATAACAAAAACGTTGTTTTATTGATGTAACCGAGAAATTCGAAAATAAAAAAACAAAGTTGTTTTGACAAAATAAAAGACCATTTTAAAAATTTAAGAGATTGCATTTCATGTTCTTTTATATGCGAAAACCATGAAAATTATTAATAAAGGATTGTATCCTAGTAACAGATGCACACTCGAAACACACTTCCAGTGACTGACTTTCTACCCCCTGACTACATTTCCTAGCAACTTTATTTTTGTTTTCATTCATAAACGAAGTCATAAATCGATCAAACTAAACTTATCGTTCTTTATAATCCTGGCGAAGTTTAACTGGTTAAGTACATAAAACATTTCACGATGTCTGTCGAAATAAATAATTTTGAACCAAAGAAATCCCTAGCACTTGCTGAAGTTGCTTCTTCAGTATCTCCAGAGCCTATAACCTGCGAACTAGAAAAAACCGATTCAACAAACAAACAAAATTTCCTACCTCCGGATCATCCACTGTTGCAGAGATTTCAACAGACCCTCAAGGAGCATCTTCTTCGAATTAAAAATCAACTTACCGATGAAATCGATGAAATCAAACACAAAATCCGAATCAAAGAAGAAGAACGCGAAGAGTTTGGTGTTAAGTTGTATGACATGCAGCATGAAATCGAACGACAAAATGATGTCCTGGAAGAGTATTCGAAAAATATTCACGAAACAGTTGCTAAACGCATCGAGGAGGAACGCCTACGGGAGGCTCTTCAAAAAGAATACGACAAAGAGTTCGCAATAACCAAGCAACGAAAGTTCCAATACAATCAACGTTTGGTCGAACTTGGTCATTTGCAAAATCTTGAAAATAATATTCGAAAATGGACAGATGAATTCGAAACCGAATTGACGAGTTCGAAACGAGTGGTCAGCAAAGATGCCCAACTGCAGAAAGCTATTGCGGAAGAGAAACACAAGTCGGATTTAATGTTCTATAATCTACAAGTTGAGGTTAAGAAACGAGAGGAGGAATTGGAAGGACTGTCACAGCAGATGACAGATCAGAGTCAGTTCAATAGTGTTCTACAGGATAGTCTGTCCGATGCGAATGCAGATTTGGAGGTTTTGCAACAGGAGCATAAGCGTTTAACACAGTCTTGGGGTGAGGTTATAGTGGCAATTCAGCACAGGGATAAGGTGCTCTTTCAGGCCAGGCAGACATTGCAGTAGGTTTTTGTTAATAGGCAGAATTATGCATAAATTTATTTTTTTTTTTCTAGAAAACAACAGGAGTCATTCAAATTGACTTCATCAAGTATTGAAGCGACGAAAAAACAGACAACGAAGGAAACTGAAAAGAATGAAAAGCTAGAAGCCTTCAGGTCACGCCTAAATAGAGACTTAGTATCGTTGAAGAGAGAGAGTAAGTATTTAAATTTCGTTAGGGGCGAACTATCTTTAAGTTGAACGGCAAGCTGTCCACAAAACAAACAGGGGGATCACCTAGATTTGTTGACCCTCAACCAGTAATATGGAAGTTTCGTTCACTCTGATTCTTCACATTACGAATCGTAACTATTTGGCATTTTGGAACGACAAATAGTTAACAATTGTTAACGATTGTCAACGATAGTTAATAAAAGAACGCCTCACTTGTATTTCTGTGTATGACCTTGTGTACATGATTTTTTTTTCGGTTGTTTCTTTATTCTTTCTTTTTGACAATTGGGTAAAGGGTATAGAAAAGTAGGGGGAATGAAGTAACGAATGGAAGAATGAAAATTTTAAGATTTTTTGTGGTTGAGCTTTGACGTCCTCGTTTGAGAAAGAAAATGCTATGCACGGACTAAAAATAAGAACTTTTAAAATTGAAAACAATTCCTTATCATTTTTTTAGTGGTAATGGATGGTTTTTAATAGCTTTTTTTTTAGAATTTCGCAAATTTCTTTAGAATAAAACAGCACAGTTTGTAGGAAAATATTGGAAATATTCGGGGTAATCCAAATCAGTGTACACACCAACGTACGTACCGGTCCAAAAGAAGAATGAAGAAACAACCGAAAAAAGGAATCATGTACACAAGATCTATCATGGGAAGGGAATATTTGATTGGGTTTTGACACTAGTGTCCGTTTGCTTCAGTCCATTATAATTAAGGCCGAACCACAATCAAAGAATTGGTATGTACGTTGCCTTACGAGAAAGTTCAAACACATGTGATTTGTATACCTATACCCGAAATGACTTTGATAAATTTCGTCAAGTTTTAGTTCCGTACGTTATGTACGCTTTAAAGGCTGAACTATAATGGTTGAAATGGCGCGGACGGGACCGTCTGTAAATGAGCGAGAATACGCAATTCGTATCTTGTGCCCTAAATGACGGATTGCTTCGTTTCGGTAAGTTTCGACGAATTTTACCTTACCAAGGTAAAGTGCGCTCGAGAGCGCATTTTACGGACGAAAATTGGACAGCGGGCTTCTGATGGTGTTTGTAATGAAGAATATTTGACTGATACTTCTGCGGCATTCCGTCCAATATGGACAGGCGGGATTTTCCCTTGCCATTTTGATCTGCTAACATTCAAAACCAATGTTAATCGGCACCTCCTATCTCTCCCCTCCCTATCTTCGCAATGCCCGCGCAGTGTGTTCTACATTAAAAGGGAAACACATAATCCCTTGTGCGCGCGTTAATTAATAATAAAAAAAAAAAAAAAAACATTGAAATGTTTCGTTGGGTTGACACTAGCTTCCGCTTTCTTCCGACCATCATAGTTAGCCCTTACAGGCAGACTCCACATGATATCTGTATTGCTAACCAGATCTCTGACATAAATATCAGACCATTTTCTTTTTTCTTCGCTGGGCAGTTCATGTCTTGATATTTCATTTAAGCAAGAGAAGAGAAGCTAATGTGTTTGTATCTCTGACAAAAGTCAATAGATAGAAATTCTTCTTCTTATATTTGTTAATTTTATCATTTTCAAACATTTATTCTATTAAAAAAATGTAGATGTTGTCTCGTTTACTCTTGTTAATATACATAAACTAATAAAAATACTGTATCCAGGCTTTTTCATTGCAAACAAAATTTTTAAAGCGCACAAAAAGAGCAACTACCCGCATGAGAGACAAAAAATAATGAGATGAAACGTCATCGGGCCCCAAAAGAAGATAAAAAAAAACACAAACGTCAAATTGTTATCAATACATCGATGTCCAGATATAACCGCAGAGAGAGATGTCTAACATCCCAACAGACTCCGAAACAACGCGACTCCATTGGATATTTCATCATCTCATGTTGAAGATCCTGAGAGAAATTATATCGTGTGGAGTCGGCCGGTTAAGTTATACATTTCGCACATTTGCTTTCCAAAAAGTCTTAAGAAGAAATCCTATTACGTCATTGAATGCTGCTGACAAGAGGAATTGTCAATAAAAAAAAAACAAAAAGAGCCAAAATGACTGAAAACGTAACAAACACCTTTACAAATAAGTACTTTTGAGTTCTAAGGCTATTATGGTCAACTGATGCATTTGACAAAACTGATACAAACTGTTCGTTCGGTTTTGATACTAGGTTCTTTTTTCTTTCGCGTCGACGCATTGAGCACCCTTAGTTTCTGCAAGTCAAATGCACGCAACTGTTAAACTATCCAAAGCCTCGTAATAATTCGCCTAAATTCACAGCATAGCAATAGGACTATTTTGTTCATCGATTGTCAGTCAATGGGTTCCTGATAAAAAAAAATTACAAATTACATTGGGCTTTGAATTCTTTATATGATGTAGTGGTGTGAACAATTGGTCAACTAAATTTTAGTCGATAGCCCATACAGATATGTATAATGTATAATAAATACAGATAGATTATGTAATTATATACTTAAGTGACAAATGTCAAAGCAAGCTGTGTTCCAAAACCCTTATACGACCAACTATAATAATAGACATTACCAAATATTGTCTAGTGTTAAAATTTAATGAGTTCTTTCGTCAGGTTTTTAAAACATGATCTATAACATAACTACAGTGAACATGGCTTCTTGTTATTTTTTCTACTGTAAAATGTCATAGCTATCTAATTCGCTTGTGTCGGAATAATTCAGAATAACACATCTCATGCTTAACGAAACGAAGCATTTGTCCAAGATTGGCAATTTTATATGACATGTATTTAAGGTCATTTAAACATGCGGTTCTGTAAGTATTCCGTGCTTGGTTATGCTTATGAAAAAAGTCTAAGACTCAACTGGTAGGCGATGCTTGCCCTACTGTTTAAATTTAAAGAACTGTTTCGCCATATTTCTAAAATCATGATGAATAACTATAACGAACATGACTTTTTCTCATTGTTTTCTACTGTGAAGTACCATAATTGCCAAATTCGCATGTGTCAGAGCGAATAAGAATAAATTATCTCATGCTTAACGAAACTTATTCTTTCAGCCGATAAACAAGCTAAACTTTTGGCCAAACTTGAGATGAAAATGGAGGAGCTTCCAAAAATCCTAGAACAAACCGAAAAAGATCACCAAGAAGCCAAAAAGGAGGGCCATCAACTCAATATTCAACTAAATGCCCTTCAATTCAAGCTAGAAAAGCAATATGCGATCAAGAGCGATATGGAGGAATCTATTCTGAAAATAGCTCAGGATCAACTTATGTGCGATAAGGCATCTCAATTCCGCCTAAAAGTACTACGCGAACACCAAGAGAATCGTCGCACAATGGAAGACAATTTGCATAAAGTTGAAACCCAACTTTCAAATATGCTTCTGAAGTTGGAACGCCAGAAGGGGGCTATACTTCATCTTCATGAAGAAGGTGATGGCTTGAGTGCAACATTGAAGGGTCTCAACAATGAAGCAGATGCAATTAACAATGATTTGAAAGCCATTGAAAATCAAATGGCTTTGAAGTTGAAACAGATTGACAGGTTGTCAAAGATTTTGGATGATTTGGTGAAAGAAGCTGAAGGCTGTGAGGTTAGCCCAACGGAATATAAGGTAGAAAGTTGATGGCGCAGTTGACTTCTTTTTTTATCAAATTCTCTTACTATTTCTGTGCAGATAAAAACTTTGGAAAAAGCTATTCAAGAAACAGACCAGAAAGTTCAAGAACAACAGCAATTCTGGTTAATACTTCAAGGACACATTGTACATCTGTCAGAAAAACGTAATAACCAGTTAAATGACATTCAAGTTGCTCGGAAACGTAAGTATGCCAGTTTTTTTTCGTTAATTTCATCCAAATTATAACAGTTATATAACTAAAATTCTATAAACCTTTTAGAACTCATGATTATAAATCAGAAATCGCTTAAAATTGACAACGAAATGGAAAAGACCGAAGAAAGCACAAGGGAAATACTTCGTGAAATCCAAAGCTTTGCCACCAAGCTTGAGCTTCTAAGTGCCAAGGGCTATGAAAAAAAGAAACAGCATGAGGCCACAGAATTTGAATGTGAAATGGAACATTTCGATTTATTGCAAAAATTGAAGGTTTGTTAACATTGATCCAGTTCGGTTTTCTTAGGAAAAAACACACGAACAAACCAAATTGAAAACTCTTTATTTCAGGACAGTGAAATGAAAGTTCTTCAGCTAGAACAGGAAACCATAGATCTGACCAACGATATTGATCATCACAAAAACCTTGTCCTAGAGGACCATCGAGAGGCACTCTCCTGGGAAACCAAATACAAGCTCATCGATGAAACACTTCGTTGGCGAAGAAGTGAATCAGCTGTCGAAAGTGAGATTGGTAATATGCGAGCTGAAATACATCGCATGGATATCCGTCATAAGGAGCTGAAACGTGCTCAAGAGAAACTCATCCAGGATTTGGATCATTGCGTCATGCATCGTGAGCGAATCTTTGTGGTAGCATCTACTAAACAAAAGATGGAAGGAGCACATTTTCGATCAAGAACAAATATTCAGCAAAAGATAAACGATGTGAAAACGAAGTTGAAGCAAGTAAATTATGAAATTGCAGCCGCTGAAAAAAAGCTAAAAGAGTTGTCAAACGAATATGCTGAGATCGAAGAGGCTAGAGCGAGTGCTCAGAAAGATATTGATACGGAAACTAAGCAAGACAGACTGATTTTGAATGAAATTGAGCAGGGGATTCTTTTAAAGCATCAAAATTTGGAGAGTATAGTACGGAAGCAGAATCGAGCTAAAAAATATCGAAGACTGACAGCCACAGCTTCACAACCGAGGGTCTCAAAGTCAGAGACGTCCATTGAGCTGAGTATGGAGAAGCAGGTTGACATTAACAATCACCTGTCGGAAGTGGTGGATGCACTTTTGGTTGAGTTTCCGGAGAAAAAAATTATACTGACCCGATTGGCTCAGACCTTAAAAGATTGAATTTATACCTAATTGAATAGCAATTAATAATAATTTGATTTACTTTTCAATGCCTAAAATTAGACTTTAATTTAAATTATTCTTATTGATTTTGACTTTGATTTGAAAGGAAGAACTTGCTGTTAAAGTGGCGCCCAATATAAGACTTAAGAATAAGTTTTCTTGATTGCGCAGATGGATGTCAATGGGTGTATTCTCTTACTTATACTAAATAAAGTGCACGAATGGGTCGCACGAACTTGCTCTAATGTGCGACAAAAGACCGCTTTTGGCTTGAGATTTTTGAAAAAAAAGTAAAAAATGTTTTAAAATTTTGTTGATCACTTGAAAAGCACTAGTTAAAACGTGTTTTGTAAAAAAATGAAGTAAGCCATATAATTTCTTTTACAATTTTGAATTTTAATTTTGTTTTAATTAATTTTAAACAAACCTTTGTTGAAAAAAAAACAAAAATTAAAAAACTCGTGGTAATCGGCAACGAGTACAATTTAACTGCTGCTAAACAGTTATTTCCCAACGGTAACTCAGAAGAAGTATTCAACCAACTTCTTGTCAACGACGACGAGGCGTTCAAGGCAGTTTTGGCCAGGAAAAGGAGAAAACATACTCCCATTATTGTCGCAAAAAGGTTAGCCAAGGAAGCGGTGAATAACACCAACCGGTATAGTATCTTAAATACCGAAAAAGATGAAGTGGATACCCAACTTAATACAGGTGTCGCTATGAACTCAAGCAGCAGTCGTGAAATTCATTCTAACATCAAACACACCAGCTCGAACAACTTAAACAGCAACAACATTAGCGGTCGCACAAAAGGCACGCTTATTGATTTCAGTCCCACCATTTCTTCGAAGACCGAACCATGGTGCCCCCCATCTTTACTAAAGGAATATCATCCAAATCCATATTGGAATTTCTGGGTAAGTCTAATTACAATTTGATGATATCAAATTCGTTGCGAACGGTTTCGGTCGCTTAAAAATCATAGTAAGAAGTGTTGAGCTTCATAGTTTTTTTGTAAATAAATTTAAAGAATGCAATATTGGGTCATCCTCTTTAACGCCAAGACAATTAAAAAAATATACAACTATTTTGAAAGGCATGGCTTAAGTTACTCACCTGAGGAAATCCAAAAAGAATTTAACAGGCTGTAACCCTCGTTAAAGGTAACTATTTGATACCAAATGGTCCAAAACTCACAACTACCCTCTTCACTACTTCTTAAATTAAACAATTTAAATCTCTTTTAAGACACCGAATTAAATGGGACTCGGTAAGAAATGTAGACACAAAACAATGTTTTCGCTGTCAGTGTTATGGGCATGTAGCAGCTTAATGTAGCTACATGGTAAGGTGTGTCAAATGTCTCTAGAATCATGAGCCAGGTAAGTACGACCTCGGCTCAAAAACGGAATCGTCAGTGGCGTCCTGCAACAACTGCCAAGCAACTGGTCATCCCGCTAGCTTTAAGGGTTGCCCGAATCGAGTCGCTTTCTTTAAAAAAAAGAAGCTTTAACGGCCGTAACAAAACACAATTTAAATTCGCTACCACACATTGCCTCTGTTAATGTAGTGTCGTATGCGGAGACAAGTTAAGAGGTTCTATAAGGACCAAGGCTCCAAAGTCAAGTCAACCCAACAACGATGTCTCAGACTTAATAGATGAGTCTATTAGACTATTTTGTATTCCAATTACTTATTTTAAAAATAAGAGGCTTTTCGCCTATTTACCTGAAGATGGATGACTCGCAGAAACCAGGTGCCTACCTAGGTTTTATCGCCGTTCTTTCCTCCCCTTCACCATGATTTTTTAATTTATCACCTCAAATATTAACTCACTATCAAAAGAAAAGGAAATAGAAATAGACGACCTCTTACTAAGAGAAGTCCTTCAGAATACGATAACTTGCTTACATCCCCTTTTTACAAAAAAAAAAAACAATCCCCCAATACTTACAGAGCTGAGTAGCGAAACATTTAATTAACCTAAAAACTATAATTAATGTACATATTTAATAAAAAAAAATTTCTTTTCTATAAAAAAAACGAATTTACATACGTACTTAGTGATATCTTGATTGTAAGTAGACTCACTCTCGTACCTTATCTTTTTGAGTATAAACTTAGCTGTGAACATTGAAAAAATATAATTATAAAATATAATTAATAATACAACAAGCGTCAAGCACTCATTCCACAAACAAAAAAAAACGAGCATTCATTTATTGAATTTTAATCAAATTTTTCAATAAATTAAAAACCTTGTTATCCAACTCAATATTTGCTTTGCTCATTATATTGCATTAATAATTAATTGTATCCAAACTGCTGTCCTCTAAAATGATGTAAACAATAATAGTATTCCTTGAATTTTAAATCCACGGTAGATAGAGACGCACTATTTCTGTATCCCTTCCATTCTTGCATTTTCCTTTAGGTTAAAGCGTGAAACATATTGAACCAGCGACAGCACCAGCACCGTCAACACAACAGCAAACAGCACGCTGACCAGCAAAATAAATTGAAACACATTGCTACCAGCACCAGGATCGTCTTCTTACTTCTGTTTGACACTTTGTCTCATAAAAAAGTATACGAAGTTTTCTTTTGCTCCTGAATTTCACCTGCTCTAAGTTGGTAGCAATGGAACAGCAACAGCAAATTTATGACTTTGGTCTAACGACGCTGGTAACGTTGCTGGTGCTGGTCTAATCTAATTTGAACCATTGAAATACATTGGTTCTAAATTAATGGCGGCCGCTGTTGCTGGTGCTGGTTCAATCTGTTTCACGCATATGTCGGCAAATTGAAATAATCATAAATAAGAGTGTATATGTATGTATCCCATAGAATTTAAGATTACAAATTGTGTTGAAAAAGAAAAAAAAATCTCAATAAAAACTACTACTACTACTACTTATTCGTCATGTTTTTAAAAACATGGCGAAACAGTTCGTTTAGTTTTGACAGTACGTCATGCTTGGTTTGATGAGATATCGTATAAAGATCTCTAAATGACAAGAAATTCCTTGAGTATGGTTTTCATATGTTTTACCCTTCTGTTTCGCCTTTTACCATCATTTTTTAGTTCTGAATTAAGTCGCAATGAGGCGTGCTAAAATTGCCAATTGGTGTGAATATAGAATAAGTACAGACAACAAAAGTTTATTAAATACTGGTAAAATATCGGTAAAGGTTCTCGTCTCCACTATTTAGTTAGTTCTGAATCAACCAGGAAGATAGCCAGACGAAAAATTACCACCATGAGAGTACTATAGAAAATGTATATACAATGCTTTTACTTCAAGCGTGGAGACACTGCAGAAATATTATACCCTGCCATTGTACAGGTACTTAAATCATCCATTTAACCAATTGTTTATCTTTATCTATCAACAAATTTGCCATCATTGTAATAGACATTCAATATCTGATCTGTATCTGATTTACATTTATTTGAATAGCAGAATTATGTCAAGTGTATATCTCCTAAAATAGATAATAGAATATTCGAGGAAAATTCCCTTTTCGAATAGAAGAAATAAAGTTTGAAAATATACGAAAAATCCAATTTTAAATATTATATTACAATTTCGGTGTTTCGGGTATTCGATTTCTTTCACTCTTCTATTTTTTTGCAAACTCTTCATTTAAACATAACATGTTTAATTCAAATATATGTCAACAAGAGAAATGCAATTCCTTAATTATTTTTGTTTAAAAGCCCTAAAACTTTCGGCCATCAAATCAACAAATCCCTGAACACACTCATCGCCCAACGAAAACATCAACGAAACAACTCGCCGAAACCTCTACATGAGTCCACCTACCTAAACTTAAAATGGAATCACTGGCAACCAAAATCCACACAAAAAAATAGATTTCGTGTTATAAACTCAACGAACTAAACGAAAACATGTACGCCGCCATTTTCTCTCTTGTGCATTTTATGTCAATAGTTTACCAAATATATTTTCCCACAAATTATACTAATTCTCTCGCCATAATTATGTTTTGTTCAAAAAACAAATCATAAAATGTGCAACAATCATCAGCATTATGTAATATAATCAAATACTCACCGCCCTTGTCGACAAATATAAAAACAATAATTTCAAAAGTGCTTTTTCCTTTCAACAAAACCATCAAGAAGAAAAAAAAAGTGCAACACAAGAACATTTCAGCAATCGAGTTCGAGTAGAGTAGCACGACGAAGAAAACGAAAGAAGGAATTAAATAAAAAAAAAAAATTAAGTGACGACCTCCAATCAAAAGAAAATCTCACAGAGTTTCCCTTTCTCTCTAAATAAATGTTTTCCACGCAACAAAAACTCCAATTCTACAAAATATTTTACAATTAGTGAATAATCTGTGTTCTTATTTCAACAGTTTACATTCATTGGTTTTTTTTTTTATTATTTTTCCTTTTGTTTTTTTCTTTGATTTGAGTTTTCGCATTTTAATTTTGTATTAACTTTTGTGTGGAAAACGACGACAACGTTCAGCAACATTCATCACCATCATCGTCGAGGCAGAGAAGTAGGCAGTAGTCACAGCCACTGCTGCCGCAACTAAAAAGCAGTTCCACATCAAAGCAGCAACATTGTTTCCCCCCGCAAGCGAGTGAGTAGTTGTTATGCTATTGTTGTTAACTATTTATATAATTTTAGTCGAATCTCGAATCGCAAGGATCAAGAATTTCCATGCGAGAAACTCGGGTTTTCTTATTGTAAACCACCAAAATGGAATACCATCCACAAAACCTGCGATAGTTTGTGTCTGTAGGTACCAAAATCATGGCCAGAGGGGGTGTGTTGCACGTTCGTTGTCTCTGATCGGCCAAAGTGGAATTGTGAAGTAAATTTTCTTTTGTTGTCATACTAGAGCTAGAGTTAGTGTATTAGTTTTTTTTTTTAATTATAAATATTTTGTCCATCGCCGCACACGAGTGGAATTGATAGAATGAAATTTATGGTTG
Source organism: Platycheirus rosarum (assembly GCA_963971375.1). Classification (NCBI taxonomy): domain Eukaryota; kingdom Metazoa; phylum Arthropoda; class Insecta; order Diptera; family Syrphidae; genus Platycheirus; species Platycheirus rosarum. The sequence goes on from OZ020507.1 coordinate 35,053,195, forward strand.
CTTTTTTTATTGAAAATCATGTTGTTGGGGGACAGATAGAGTGTGCTAGGGTTGAGATTTTGCGAAGTCGTCCGAAAGAACATCTTTTTCAGAATTGAATCCACAAATTCTGCTGATTTTCCGAAATTGTGTGCAGCCAAGTGAAGAGAAAAACGAGGATTCCCATATGAGTGCCGGTTTTGTTTTTTCTGCAAAAATGTTAACTACCTGTAGGACACTACACGGTCGTGTCTTCGGCACATTGTCCGTCAATTTATCGTGGGTTAAAGAACGGTATCATGTTTCTTATCCAAAATTTGCCCACCTGTCTCTGGGGAGAAAAAAAATATATCACTTGTTGATTGTGTAATTTTTTTTTGTTTTAAATTGTAATTTGGTATTGATTGATGCGACTTTTTTTCTTTCTTGGATGATGGATGTAAATGTTTTATTTTTTGAGGATAAAGTGTTAATTAAGGCGGCGGCAATCGGAATTTGTATGGCCTCTTTGGGTTGGACGACGGTGCAAGATGTTTTGTGATTATTTCGTCCATCTGGATCTGTGTGTAGGTATCTATGAGTTTGTTTGTTCTTTGACAAACAGTGCGTTGGGTTTGTGTGTTTTGGTTTTAAACTATAAACACAAATTTTATCAAAAAAAAAAAGGAAGAATAATGGAGGGAACCACACTGTGAAAGACTGATGTTTGTCGAACTCTTGTGCTTCGTATTTATCTACGACCCTTTTGGGTTAAATGATTGATGCCTTTTGTACAACAAATTTTGTTGTAAGTTCTTACCTACACTGGTCGAAATTTTTGTTTTGATATCAAGAATATAACAAAACGCTAAATAAATTGTATTGAACTGCATTTCTGATCATTGCTTGGAATATGTTCAATACAAAGCCGAAGATCAGTCGTCTGCGGAATAGGTTCAACATGTAACATACGATAGCATGAACTTGTGTAATTATCAGACTGACGGAGTTGCCTCCATAGACTCCTCGTGGCGGCCTCTGGTAACAAAGTTCTATTATTTCTTAATAAAAGTTTAGCTAATCATGAATAGGCTAGCAGAACACGACAACAAGCCTGGTAAATAACCAGATTCCAAGATGACGAATCAAGCAACTACAACGGCTTAAATATTTACGAATGTTCCCATGGATCGTGAGATTGCTTTACACAGTTCGAGCTGCACATCAGCCGATGTCCTTGACACTTATAAAGCTAACCTAACATCACTACAAGAAATGAGATTTGAGAAAAAAGAATATGTGTAGGCGTCGATGACGAAATCAAGGATCTGATGAAATATATCGTTAATATTCTACTTTGTAAAATTACACCTAAGAGTGCTGTGTAGTATACTAAAATAATGAAATATGTTTTTATATCATTCTTCATTTTATTTGTGCAAAAGTTGATGTGACCCAAGCGTCTATGCCATGTCATCAGTTTGGACGACGCACTGGCAAGCATACACGATAATGTTTGTCTTTAATCTTGTACACGCCACCTGAGGAATGGAGTTGTAGAAAGAATCGATTTTAACAAAGATGCTGAAATTTTGAAAAAGTGTGAATCATGTTTTAATAGTAAGCAAACATTCAAGCACCCAGTCACACGCTCAGAAAGCATGTTAGGTCTCATACATTCAGATCTTTGTGGTCCAAATCGATCGGAGGAGTAAGGTTTTTCTTAACTTTTAAAAATGATTTTTCCCGAAAAGTTTTCATTTATTTTTTGGATTCAAAAACACAAGTCTTGGAACTGTTCAAGGAGTTCAAGCAGATGCTGGAGAAGTTTGAATATACATATACACCAGAGCAGAACCGAGTTGCCGGACGTTTCAATCGTACAATAGTTAAACGAGTAAAATTTATGATTTTTGATGCTGATCTAAGCAAAGCGTAGTGGGCAGAGGCTGGAGAAGTTTGAATATACATATACACCAGAGCAGAAACGAGTTGCCGAACGTTTCAATCGTACAATAGTTAAACGAGTAAAATGTATGATTTTTGATGCTGATCTAAGCAAAGCGTAGTGGGCAGAGGCTGTCAATACTGCTGCGTATGTAATGTACCGGTCAGTAAATTCGAATTTACTATTTTAATTTAAGGGACTATTTGTTTCTCTTTTAATGTAACACACTGCGCGGGCATTAGGCAGATAGGGAGGGGAGACATAGGAGGTGTCGATTCACATTTGTTATGAATGTTTGCAGATCAAAATGGCAAGGGAAAATCTCGCCGGGTAAACTATTCCAAATTCGTATTGTTCGGCTAAAAAAAAAATCCCTATATTTCACGGTACGTCCGAAATTGGGCTCAAGGGTGAACTGATGAGCATTCCTTGCGAGACGAGTATTACGGGAGAAACTTTCCAGGGGAGGAATGCAACTGGCTACTTCGAGTGAACATTTTTTATAAAAGAAACGATAAAATAAGGAAAGACATGAAACATTGCGTCGGTGTTCGAGAGGGACAATTGTTTCACCAGCAGTTCTATTTACTATTAATCTTAACGCTCGATTTTGTATTCTATCAAGCTGGAGATGCGATTTTTGCGAAGCCCCTGCCCAGAGGTGGGAGTTATACTCGAGTTAAGGGCGTATAAACGCTTTATAAATTTTAGCCAGATCACTTCTTACACCGATACAGAAAACCTAAGCACTTAGCAGCATTTTTAGCGATCTGAAATATATGGTCGTTGTTGACACACATACCGAGTACTGAGAGCTTTTCGGTTTCTTCGAAGTAAGTGCCATTCATGGACAATGGCATTGGTATGTTTAGCTTTAACGACAGAAGACAGCATTGAGTTTACAAAGCATTAAACTCCACACGATTCCTATTACCCCATTTGACAATGCTGTATAAATCGGAGTTTAATGAGCTTGACATACAGTACCGTTGCAATTGTACATCCGAATGCGAAGGACGTGAATTATCGAACGAATATGAAAAGCTGAGGGTAGAGTCGTCAGCTAAACAGTTAAGTGGATTAGAAGGAACAGACAGAAGATCATTTATAAACATGAGGAAAAGAGTCGGAGACGGAACAGAGCCCTGGGGCACACCAGCATTAATTTTGTGGGAATCAGACTTGAATCCGTCCAATACAACTTGTATTGAACGCTCAGGAAAAACTCAATGACAGCAAATCCAAAAAAATGAGAGCAGCTTGGAGGGGAAATTTCCTCAATGAACAGCAAAATCTTGCTTTTTTCTACTTGGAGTGATTAAAGCAGCTAGAGCAGACTCATTGAACAGACTGAGTGAAAGGGTGTGTTCACAAATTAAATTCAAATTTGTCAAGTCCCTATTGAAAAACCCGAACTAGTAATAAGTGTACATAGTGGTTTTTAAAAAAGTTCTTAAAGATGGCAATTTTTAGAATTTTACCATTTTAATGATTAGCAACATAAATATTTAACAATTTTAAATGATTTGAAACACAAAAAGTAATTTAATACTTAAAATTTGAGATTTTTAAATGAGCGAGTTATGAGTCTGGCATTTCTTGTACTTCTAATATTTTAACATATAAAGAGCAACAATTTCAATTATTAAGAATTCAAATAAATCTATTGAGACGTGAAAAAAAACAACCGGTGTTTTCAAAATCTGTTTCGATACATTAGAGCATGTTTGCAATATTTATATAGATTGGACCATCCATGTGACAATCCGTATCAAGGCTAAATTCGCCAACATTAGCCTAATATTCGCTCATGCCCCCACAGAGGACAAAGATGACGCCACCAAGGATGACATCTACGAGCTCCTCGACAAAACCTATGAGCAATGCCCTAAATACGACGTTAAGATCGTACTAGGCGATTTTAACGCCAAAATAGGTAAAGAGGAAATCTTTGGTGGGACTGTCGGAAAACATAGCCTACACGACACAACGTCTGAAAACGGACTTAGGCTAATTGACTTCGCAGCGGCACCAAACGTCACCATTGCAAGCACATGGTTTCCTCATATCCATATATACAAAGGGACTTGGCGATACCCAGATCAAAGAACCGTCAATCAGATTGATCACGTTGCAATCGATGCAAGACACGCCTCCAGTATCTTGGATGTTCGCACCTTACGAGCAGCTAACATCGATTCGGATCACTACCTTGTTGCAGCAAAGGTAAGAATGCGAATAATCCGCACACCACAATAACGGAGTAATACTGTGAGGAAGTATGACGTCGGAAAGCTGCAATCGCAAGAAACCGCCAGAACTTATGCCAATCGAATATCCCGTCACCTCTCAAGAAATCCAGTACCGCCAGCATCAAGTGCCGAAGACCAGTGGCACCACTGCCAACAAGCTTTTAGAGATGCTGCAACCGATGTGCTAGGTTTCACCAGACCAACATCACGAAACCTCTGGTTCGATGACGAATGCAGGCAGGCCCATGCAGCCAAATAAGAGGCATATAAAGCGGCGCTGCAAAGAAAGACGAGAGCTGCTCGCGAGCTCTACGAGCAGAAAAAAACGGGAAGAACACCGGCTTCTCCAAAAGAAAAAAAAAAGAATGAGAATCGCGCGATCGATGATATTGAGAAATGCTACTCCAGGAACAACGTGCGGAAGTTTTACCGGTAAAGAGAACGTGCCAAGAAAACAAAAACCCGCACAGAAACCTGTAGAGATAGGCATGGAAACCTCGTAGTAGAGTCACAGTCGGTGCTGAGTACATAAAAGGACCATTTCTGCAGATTGTTAAACGGCGATGAAGACCAAAATCCCGCTGTCAGGAAGAATGAACCATTCAAGATGGACGATGACAGACAAAACTTCCGTCCTGACCAAAATGAAGTGAGGATAGCAATATCTAAACTAAAAAACAACAAAGCTGCTATACCCGACGGACTACCCGCCGAACTTTTTAAAGCGGCCGGATATGATCTGGTGGAGTGCATACACGAACTCATCTCTAAAGTTTGGTCAGAAGAAAGTATGCCACAAGAAAAAAGGCCCTCTTAACTGCGCCAACTATAGAGGAATAAGTCTCCTAAATATCGCCTACAAGATCCTCTCTGCCGTACTATGTGAAAGCCTGAAAACTTTCGTCAGCAACCTGATTGGCCCCTATCAGTGTGCTTTCAGACCAGGAAAGTCCGCAATCGATCAAATGTTCACACTACTGCAGATCCTGGAAATTACCCAAGAATTCCAAATCGATACCCACCACCTCTATCGATTTTAAAGCCGCGTACGATAGCATTTATACAGACAAGCTATACAGAGCCATGTCTGGTTTTGGCATCCCCACAAAACTCGTCCGACTGTGCAGGATGACGATGGAGAATTCTCGCTGCTCCGTCAAGGTTGGTACTGACCTCACAGAAGCTTTTGACGAGAAGCTTTGGAGGAGAAGGTTCAACCAAGAACTATACGAGCTGTACAGCGACATTGACCTGGTCAAAAAAAATACGCATATCACGTTTAAGATGGCTAGGTCATGTAGAGCGAATGAACAACAATGCTCCGGCTCGCAGGATCTACGATTCCATCCCGGAAGGTAGACGCGGTCAAGAAAGACCTCGCCTTAGGTGGCGCGCTCAAGTGGAGAACGACCAACTTGGAGTGCGAAACTGGAGGCAGCTGGCCAAAGACCGAGCTGGCAGGAAAGTTGAGGTCCAGGTTCGTCCCGAACTGTAGCGCCCCATAAGTAAGTAAATAAGGGGCATCCTCGAGCTTCATTTAATATTTATATTGACTATTATGTGATAGAAAACTTTCTTGGAACCACAAGCGTTGTATTTCTTGTAATATTGGGCAGATGGCAATATCTTCGGATTCTCTTCTATTACATAAATTGCAAGCTTGCTGTAGATCGGTTCTATGTGGAATGCAGTTTAGATTGAGAATTTCTACTCTAGCTTTGAAAATGGTACTTATAGCTTCGGAAGAGTATACTTGATGTTGAAGTAGCTTTCATCAGTTAGTTATTTGATGGTTAGGGTTTCTTGAGGCTGATGAAGAATCTCTGGTTAAGTGTTGGTCGTATATTTTATTATCTGCTTTGGCTATAATTGTAGAAAATAAATCCTAGCAATCATAGACGTTCCTTTCTGTAAGATATAAGGATATATCGTGCGACAAGGCCAGCTGGTTCCATTCTCTAAAGGGATAAGCATTAGACTGCAGTAGCCTTACAGCAATTGATTTATGGAGGCTGGTTTCATTTCTCCGCATCACTCTTGTTAGGTAACGAATGTAGATGGGTGGTAGACCACATGTATAGCAGTTTAGTGTTGTATAGGCTAACCGAAATATTCTTTTCAAGCTACGAATTAGTCCAAGAAGGTTACTCCAAATGTTTTGGAATTTATTTGGATAAATAAGTTTTTGTGTTGTTGCTGTTGTTGTTTTTTTTACCATTAGCTTTGTCTCTCTGCAACCGAAGTCCCAAAAAAAGAATTTGCTACAAAAATATCCTTCATATGAAAATGCTTCATTAAATTTGCTTTCAATCGGTGCTTAATTTGGGGATTATTATCCAGGATCAATAAGTCATCTACATATATTGCAAATATTACTATTTTTTCACCATAACTAAGGTAATAGATGCATGGATCCAGATCGGATTGCTTCATCATAAATTCTTTTAAGACATTATCAAGTTTTTGATTCCACATCCAGGAAGATTGGTGTAAGCCATATATATATTTTTTTAAACGAAGAATTATTTGGTCATTTCCAAATCCCTCGGGTTGTCGTATGTATATATATTCGTTTAAATCTCCTTGTAGAAAGGATGTGACCAGCATTCATTTTTTCTTTGTCTAGATTTTCTTTCACAGCTAGAGCTAGAAGAAACCTAATTGATTCATACCGTACCACGGGAGAAAATGTCTTTATAATTAATTCCTTTTCTCTGGCTACAACCTTTATCAACAAATCGAGCCTTTTATCCATTTATATTGCCATTTACACCCACTTTTGTTTTAAATACCCATTTTGTATTTAATATCTTCCTCCCAGGAGGAGTCCTAAAGTTATGGGCCCTGAGACACGCTGAGCAAGATCTGGAATTTGTTTGGGATATAATCATACAAATAAATTCCAATAAAATGCCTGTACTCCGTAGCACATAGAAGTGTTGACTGTAGCATTAAACACTTTGTATTTACACGAATGGTTTATGTTTGAATTCGAGAAGAACTTAAGCCACATAATATTCAGAGCTATTTTAGCTTTACGGCTTTTATCCTTTGCGTTCTTTTTAAAGTTCAAGTTGGGAGTCAGTAACACTCAGAGGTACTTGAATTTACGTATGGATTTACAATGGATTTGTTGTTTAACCGCCAAACTTCTTGTAGTCTTCTTCCCTGTCGACTCTCAAAAATTATAATTTTTGTTTTCTGGACATTAATGTGAAGATCCCACGTTTTACAGTAAGCCTCTAACTTATTGATTTGGTGTTGAAGTGTGAAGGGGTTGTCAGCAATTAATACTAAATCTTCCGCCTACAAAAGTACCTTAAATAGAATTCCGGTAAAAATGACGCCCCCAGAAAGCATTTTGGATATATCGACTACGTAAAACAAACTTACTCAGAACACTACAACGGCTAAATGATTTACGAATGTTCTCATGGATCGTGAGATCGCTTTAAACAGTTCAAGCTGCACATCAGCTAGCACGATTGGAACTGTGTTAAATGAAGAACATTTTCGATAGAAAAAGTTCAGCAAGATAGAAATGCTGTCAGTACTGATCAGGCCTTACCTCAAGACAACATTGTATCAGTCGCTAAGTCACTTCCACCACCAAAAACAATGCTTAGCCAATAGCAAAGAACAAAAATGCAAAAAGATGCCCCGAAGCCATCATCGTCAGCCTCATTGCTTACTTACTTACTTAGGTGGCGCTACAGTTCGGGACGAACCTGGGCCTCAACCAACATGCCTCTCCAGCCAACTCGGTCTTTGGCTAGCTGCCTCCAGTTTTGCACTCCAAGTTGGTTGAGGTCGTCCTCCACCTAAGGCGAGGTCTTCCTTGACTGCGTCTACCCTCTGGGATGGAATCGAAGATCCTGCGAGCCGGAGCATTGTTGTCCATTCGCTCTACATGACCTAGCCACCTTAAACGTGATATGCGTATTTTTTTGACCAGGTCAATGTCGCTGTACAGCTCGTATAGTTCTTGGTTGAACCTTCTCCTCCAAAGCTCGTTAACGCAGATAGGGCCAAAAATCTTCCGAAGAATCTTACGCTCGAAACGACTAAGGATATCTTCATCCGCTTTAGATAGAGTCCATGCCTCGGCGCCATAGAGCAGGACTGGGATGATTAGGGTCTTATAAAGAGTCTCCTTTGTCTTTCGAGAGAGGGCTTTGCTACTCAATTGCCTTCCTAGCCCATAGAAACAGCGATTGGCAAGAGTAATTCTTCGCTTTATTTCTGACGAGATGTTGTTGTCAGATGTTATAGCGGATCCGAGGTACACAAAGTCCCTAACTACCTCAAAGTTGTACCTGTCTATTGTGATGTTTTGTCCAATCCGCCGGTGTTGTGTGTCCCTTTTTGTGGACAGCAGGTACTTCGTTTAGGCCTCATTGACTGCTAGTCCCATCTTAGCCGCTTCAGCTTCAATGCTAGCAAACGTTCCAGTGACAGCTCGCCGAGTTCTGCCAATGATGTCTATGTCGTCAGCGTATGCTAGCAATTGCACAGACTTGAAAAAAATTGTCCCACTACAATTGACTTGCGAGTTTCTTATAATTTTTTCAAGTATTAAGTTGAAGAAATCGCACGATAGCGCATCACCTTGTCGGAATCCTTTTTTGACGTCAAAAGCTTCTGTGAGGTCGGAACCAACCTTGACGGAGCAGCGAGAGTTCTCCATCGTCATCCTGCACAGTCGGACGAGTTTTGTGGGAATGCCAAAACCTGACATGGCTCTGTATAGCTCGTCTCTATAAATGCTATCGTACGCGGCCTTAAAATCGATAAAGAGGTGGTGGGTATCGATTTGGAATTCTTGGGTGGTTTCCAGGATCTGCCGTAGCGTGAACATTTGATCGATTGTGGACTTTCCTGGTCTGAAACCACACTGATAGGGGCCAATCAGGTTGCTGACGAAAGGTTTCAGGCGTTCACATAGTACGGCAGAGAGGATCTTGTAGGCGATATTCAGGAGACTTATTCCTCTATAGTTGGCGCAGTTTAGAGGGTCTCCTTTCTTGTGAATCGGGCAAACGATGCTGAGGTTCCATTCATCAGGCATACTTTCTTCTGACCAAACTTTAGAGATGAGTTGGTGTATGCACTCCACCAGGTCATCTCCGGCCGCTTTAAAAAGTTCGGCGGGTAATCCGTCGGGTCCAGCAGCTTTGTTGTTTTTTAGTTTAGATATTGCTATCCTTACTTCATTTTGGTCAGGTGGACGGAAGTTTTGTCTGTCATCATCCATGTTGAATGGTTCATTCTGCCTGACAGCGGGATTTTGGCCTTCATCGCCGTTTAACAGTCTGCAGAAATGGTCCTTCCATGTACTCAGCACCGACTGTGACTCTACTACGAGGTTTCCATTCCTATCTCTACAGGCTTCTGTGCGGGATTTTTTTCCTTGGCATGTTCTTTTTACCTGTTGGTAAAACTTCCGCACGTTGTTCCTGGAGTAGCATCTCTCAATATCTTCGATCGCGCGCTTCTCATGCTCTCTTTTTTTCTTTTGGAGAAGCCGGTGTTCTTCCCGTCTTTTCTGCTCGTAAAGCTCGCGAGCAGCTCTCGTCTTTCTTTGCAGCGTCGCTTTATATGCCTCTTGTTTGGCTGCATGGGCCTGCCTGCATTCGTCATCAAACCAGAGGTTTCGTGGTGGTGGTCTGGTGAAACCTAGCACATCAGTTGCGGCATCTCTGATGGCTTGTTGGCAGTGTTGCCACTGATCTTCGGCACTTGATGCTGGCGGTACTGGATTTCTTGAGAGGTTACGGGATATTCGATCGGCATAGGTTCTGGCGATTTCTTGCGATTGCAGCTTTCCGACGTCATACTTCCTCACAGTATTACTCCGTTGTTGTGGAGTTCGGGTTATTCGCATTCTTACCTTTGCTGCAACAAGGTAGTGATCCGAGTCGATGTTAGCTGCTCGGAAGGTGCGAACATCCAAGATACTGGAGGCGTGTCTTGCATCGATCGCAACGTGATCAATCTGATTGACGGTTCTTTGATCTGGGTGTCGCCAAGTCCCTTTGTGTATATCGAGATGAGGAAACCGTGTGCTTGCAATGGTGACGTTATGTGCCGCTGCGAAGTCAATTAGCCTAAGTCCGTTTTCAGACGTTGTGTCGTGTAGGCTATGTTTTCCGACAGTCCTACCAAAGATTTCCTCTTTACCTATTTTGGCATTAAAATCGCCTAGTACGATCTTAACGTCGTATTTAGGGCATTGCTCATAGGTTTTTTCGAGGAGCTCATAGAAGTCATCCTTGGTGGCGTCATCTTTGTCCTCTGTGGGGGCATGAGCGCATATTAGGCTAATGTTGGCGAATTTAGCCTTGATACGGATTGTCACAAGTCGCTCACTTACGTGTCGAAAGCCCAAGACTTCTTGCCTAAGTCTACCGCTTATGACGAATCCGCACCCAAATAAACGCTGTGGTCTTCTTGCGCAATCACCGTAGTACACGTCACAGTTTTTCATCCTCCTTTTGCCCGGCCCATTCCATCGCACTTCCTGGATGGCAGTAATTCCTGCTCTGTAGCAGTCTAGGGCCTCCGCTAGTTGTTTGGATGCACGTGGTCTGTTAAGAGTTCTAACATTCCACGTGCAGATCCGAAGGTCGTTGTCCTTGATTCGTTTTTCCGGGTCGTCAACAGTAAATCCGTCCTTTTCCGAGGCTATTGGTCGCTTCGCAACTTTTTCTTTTTTCCGTGGCAGGATTGTTAACCCCACGCACAACCCCCAACCTGGAGGGCCAGGTCCTTTGTTGGATTCCTTGGACAAAAGGAACCGGAGAATCCGGAGAATCCGGAGTCAGTAACCCACTTCGGGGATATGAGCGCTGCCGTTGGCCCATTAAGGGTTCATCCGCCACCATCTCTATTTCAATGCCCTGACTTGCATTGAATTGTCCTAATGACCTTATCTCCAAATACGTCGAAGTAGCTCATTAGGGCGTCTGCTTCGTTGACTGTTGACGCCACCGTTGGTCCAATTGGTTGGGCTCATCCGCCGTACGTCCTCTTTCTGAGGGGCTCGTGCAAGACTTCTGCGAATCGATCAGAACAGTCATTAAAGCAGAGCATTATAGTGTTGCTATTTTTTCTGTGTTCAACACTCGCGCTTATAAGTTTAGCAGGAATGTCCGGATGGTCAGACCAGTACCCGGTGGTTACCGCGGGGAGGTAAAATAAGCACAATTGATGTGTACGATATAGTTGCAGCGACTGTGCATCACCAGTTTGATGCCTTTCAGTGCCTACCCTATTCATACAGCACCCAACCACCGTCAGCCTCATTGACAAAATAAAAAGGAATCCCCTCCCCGAATTGAAAAGTTGTAAACGGTTATAAGATTTTCTCTAGCCGGGCAAAATGTATGTAATGATGGGTAGTGGTTTAAAGGATCACCTGTCAAACCCTTCACTGCTACGTGAGTTAAATGAAAAGTTGTCTCCGCAAATTCGTCTTAGCTGGTGAGTTTTTCGCAAAGGGGTTATGTTTCGTCAGCATTTTAACTTTAAGCGAGTGGTTAGAAGACATTTCACACTCAGCATCAGAGGTTGCAACCTTAAGCAATTTCAATGCAGCACCTGGCCAACATCAGTGCAGCCAGGCCTGAACGGAAACTCTCAGAAGTCTTTGTTGAATGTGCATCAAAGCTCAGAAGCACAACAGCTACTAGCATATTCGCAGCTGACACAGCCACGACAGAAAAAGTCAACAGCGGAACAGTCGCAGGTCAATTCAATGAGGAAATGTCCTAAAGGATCTTTCAATAAGCGCTTCCTAACTTTAAATTTAAATAAAACAAAGGGTGTGTGTGTCTCTTGCTGGCGCGCATCCGTGATCGACGCTAAATCGACTGCGTCGGATGCTCCTGCACACTCACGACGAACGGTGTTGGTTGATTGTTTACTGACCGGGTGGACTTAAATTTATCCACCACACTGCGAATAATCTCGGCAGGATGATTATGGCGACCGTACAATGGGCGTTCCTTCTCTGCTATCAATAGCTATATGTGCGGACATAAAACAAAATGTTCCATCAGGTGTGGATAAAAGAATTTTGTATGGCGTCGGTGTTCGAGAGGGGCAATTGTTTCAGTGGCAGTTCTATTTCCTATTAATTTTAACGCCCTTTTTTGTATTCTATCAAGCAGGTGAAGCGATGTTTGCGAAGAACCTGCCCAGAGGTAGGAGTTATACTCGAGTTTAGGGCATATAAACGCTTTATAAATTGTTGCCAGATAGAAAGCGGAAAAATACTTCTTACACCGATACAGAAAACCTAAGCACATAGCAGCATTTTTAGCGATCTCAAATATATGGTAGCATTTAGTTTTCGAAACACTAAACTCCACACTTTTCCTATTACCCCATTTGACAATAAATCAGAGTTAACTGAGCTTGACATACGGTACCTTTGCAATTGTACGTCCGAAGGCGAAGGACGTGAATTATCGAACGAATATGAAAAGCTGAGGGTAGAGTCATCAGCAAAACAGTTAAGTGGATTAGAAGTAACAGACAGAAGATCATTTATAAAAATGAGGAAAAGAGTCGGAGACAGAACGGAACCCTGCGGCAAACCAGCATTTATTTTGTGGGAATTAGACTTGAATCCGTCCAAAACAACTTGAATTGAACGGTCCAGAAGACAGCTTCTAATCCCAAAAGCACGCATTTTTGATAAGAGAGAGAACTTCATGCCAAACTCTATCAAAAGCCTTGGAGATATCAAGAGCAATAATCTTAGTTTCACCAAAGCGATAAAAAGATTTGTTCCACTGTGCGGTGAGATATTCCATCAGATCACCAGTGGAACGGTTGCTGCGGAAGCCATACTTACGGTCATGGAGAAGCTTTCGATGTTCGAGATATTCCTTTAGCTGACGGTTCAACGTTTCCATGACCTAAGAAAGAAGGGATGTTAGTGCTATGGGTCGGTAGGAGGAGGGGAGGATGGGTCACCTTTCTTAGGGACAGGCTGGAAAAAATGCTGTTTTCCATCTTCTAGGAAAGATTCCAGAAGAGTAGGAGCGATGGAAAAGCTTACGCAGTGGCTTTGCTAGTGTGGAAAAACACCTCTTCAGAAGAATCGGGGGAATACCATCCGGGCCAGTGGATTTGTCTATATCGAGATCTTTAAGAACTCTTTCTACTTTACGAGTGCGGAATAAAATCTTTGCATGGAAAAAATTACATTCTCAAGTACAGGAGGGGCAACGTTGCTGTGAGGCAGCGAAATGGGCTTCGAGCAAATTTGCGTTCTCTGAAGAGTAGACAATAGGTTTGTCTTTAGCCTACCACGGTCTCGCCGTTTACATTAGAAATAATGTTGCATACCAACTTCAACCACAATATGGTCTGTGTTCAAACTTTCATTTTAACTCCATGTGGTTCAAATTTACGGTATAAAAGTGCATCATTCATACTTATTTGTTTATAGGAGTCCAAATTTGGACACAGTGTAAACCTCCAATGAATTTGATGCTCTGTCGGATTCTATTCATACTTGACTTTGTAATTCTTGCCAGACAATACCCGAAAGAACTTTTGTTTGAGACTTTTGCTTAGTTGAACCAACTAACTCAGCTCATTGATGAGCCAAGCCGAATTCCGGACATTGTGGATCAACACTCTAGACCATTTTTTTACCTCCGGTCCGGATAAATACACTTCATGTTTTATCGCCACTAGGCTCATCTGATCAATGTGTCATTTTGTCAAATTGCTTGTATCAACAAAACCCAGTTGTTAGAAAAACCTCTAGGAGAGCCGATATCTATGTCACTATCTTGTCATCGATAGTGACATAGACTCCAGCGCAGGTATGGTAAAAAAAAAATATTGTTTTAAGAATGAGAAATTTCGTCCCGAATAGGTCATAAAATATCAAACTTAATGATAACTCATGGTTTAATTCGAGCTGTACAGAGGTTGTCAGCTAAAGAGCTGTAATTGCAACCGAATTTGAGGCAAACTAAATGCTGTTTATCACTTCTTTTGTACTCGAGAGCGTAAATGACTTTTGCAAAAGTATTCAAAGATATTGATATTGACGTTTCCTTGGCAAGGAAATCGCAGTTCGCATTCAATAATTTTGGTCTCAAACAAATAAATAAATTTGACTTATTAGTTTTCCGTTTCAAGATTTTCACCAATGTGCAGCTTAGCAACTATCAATTTTAGTAAATGTTTATAAGAGCTCAATTCTTTGCATTTAGGTTTCCTCACGTTTAATAAAATGATAATATGCTTTTTGGTACATTATAGGTACAATTAAATTAAACATACCACAGCAATCAGAAGATTAAAACGATACTAACTTATCGCGTATTGCTTTAAACGGCATTTTTCGCTGCGATAATCATTCTCCAAGTGACAACTCTATGAAAACAAGCATGCACAATTGATTATTATTTTTTTTTTGTTAATCAGCAAATTACAATGATTATTAAGCATGTCACTATTATAATCATTTTTTTCTATGGCTAAATACATAAAATGTTTGTTCACATATATGTATCTTTCAATTAAGACTTGTAAAACATAGGTTTTCCGTTGTCTTTTCTGAAGTTCTCTTGTACTCGATTTGAGATAAGATTGTGAAATATGATCTTCCATTGCCTTTGGGTATAAATGTGCTTGTGTGGATAAAACAATAAAAATAAAATATTTTTTTTTGTCTGCAGCATCGAAACTTCGGCTTCCAGTATTCATAACAATGACTAAGCATAATTGTTAATTTCACGGAAGATAGATTTTTTAAGGCGTGAAAAAGAATTATTTAGGTCAACCGAATAGTCACAACATATTTGATAGTTTGCAGGAATAGTTGAGGGTAAAACACATAAATCTTGCCAGATCGAATTTAGGTGCTTATCCCACTAGAGGAGCTAGCCGTTCATCATTTCTCCTTTTCTTTTTTCTTATCTTAAAACACAAACAGAATTTTAAAATTTGCCTAATTAACTAATCGAACCTTCTCTTTTATTTCAGATTTGTAAACTAACGGCTAACTCATCGGCCAGATTGCCCCGGGTCAGTTAACACTTGAAGCCCTCTTGTTTGGTTTCTTTTGATTTTTTACTGAAACTGGTGATTTGTAAACAAATTGATAATAATGGCAACGAGTGACGACGAACCGATGCACCTATATGAGGTATTTCAGAATTGTTTCAATAAAATAGCCAACAAACAACCTGTTGCCAACGACCGAAATGGCTATCAGTCGCCATATGGTGGCGGAGGCGGTGGTGGTGGCCTCGACAATGGAATGTATTCAACGGACGAATTTGTGCACGACAACCCAGGTAGCAGTGGGCGTTTTTCGGTAACTAAAGACCCTAGCGGCGGACTGTACCACCAAACCGAACAGTATTTTGATGCCACCGGAAACCATTGGTATGCCTCGCCAGTTGGCGGCTATGCTCCTCAGACTCCGTACCAGAATACGATAGGCCATCCTCAGCACAGCGACCAAGACCACCATCATAACCTCCACCATCAACAGCAACAACAGCACACATTGACTAGCAGTATGGTACACATGGATGGAAGCCAACAACAACACAATCCGACCGCCACGTCTCTACCACCAATGAGTTCATTTCGTGGCAACCCCACGGTTCAGCAGATGGGCACGCCTGGAGGTTCCCAAGGTGCTGCTACCGTTTCGCCGGCAGCCATATACAATTCGCCACCCCATTTGGGACCGCCAACACACCAACAACAACATCCACACAGTATCCCCCACGCTCAGCATACCCTCCACCATCAGCAGCATAGTCCTGCTCTACAAAGTTCAGTTGCAGCAGCTGCGGCTGCTAGTGCTTCGCTTCGAACAAACGCCATGTACATCGCGCCAGATCAAAGTATTAGTAGTTTCAGTTCGAACCCATCGACACCGGTAAACTCTCCACCGCCATTGACAACAGCTCCTAATGCTCAACAAGCCGCCGCTGCTGCACATCTTCTTTTGTCGGATAAGGTAGTTGTGGGAGCTACAAGCAGTGCATCATGGCAACACTTGGCGGCTGCAGCCAATCCGGTTCTGAATGGCTCTGGTGCTGGGCCGGCATCGTCAGTTGGCAACAGCAACAGTAGTGCATACGCGAATGACATTGTGCCACCCAATCTTCATATGTCCTTTCAAGGGGCACGTATGGAAGAGCGCCTGGACGACGCCCTTAATGTGCTGCGCAACCATTGTGAGCCGCAGTTAGGATGCCTCCCTTTGGTGGATGGTTTGGATGCTAGTGCCGCTGCTGCGGCTTTGTCCACATTTGTGCCAACTTCTCCCTCATCTCATATTGGCCCCAGCACGATGACATCGCCAGGCGATGTAATTGGCGGTGGCCTTGGCCCAGATGTAACTGCAGCCAATATTAAAATGGAGCGAAACCTTCCCGTTGTGCCACCCTCCGCCACTACTACAAAGGCGGCGAAAAAACGAAAAGACCCCACAGATGCTGACTCTAAACCAACTAGTTCAATGGAGGCTAATTCAAACAGACCCGGCAGCAAAGGCAAACGTCCACGTCACTGTTATTCCAGTGCCGACGAAGACGATGGCGAACCCGTTGTGAAGGCAATGCGAGAAAAAGAACGCCGGCAGGCAAACAACGCTCGCGAACGGATACGTATTCGGGACATAAATGAAGCTCTCAAGGAACTCGGCCGCATGTGCATGACACACCTTAAATCCGACAAACCACAAACGAAGCTCGGCATTCTGAACATGGCTGTAGAAGTTATCATGACATTGGAACAACAGGTACGTGAACGCAATCTTAACCCCAAGGCAGCTTGTTTAAAACGCCGCGAAGAAGAAAAGGCCGAAGACGGGCCCAAGATGTCGCAACATCATATGCTACCGCAGCCGCCACCATATCCCCCGATGCCTGGAGCGCCGCCAACGAATCTACAACCACACAATCCGGTGCAACATCCTCAATAGCAGTTGAGTTTATTTCGCCATCATCTTTAAATTTTTTACATTGTTTTTTTAAATTTTAGACTTTTTTTATAGTTTAACTGTAAATAATCTGCAAAATTTTATTATTTAAAGACATTTAGTAGATCTAGATTTCTTCCACAAAAAAAATTATAATTTCCCTTTCTCCTATCCTAAGAATGTAAGTCTCTTCTAACTACCCTAAAAACAAACAAAAAAACATTTTATCCCCCAAAGAGAGACTTACCACACCCCAAACGACCCTTCACACACAAACAAAACACATACACCGTAGAGTAATTAAATCAAAAGTTTAACTAAACTACTTACAAAGAATAGATGAAGAGAAAAACGTTCGCCCGACAAAAGTACAGCATTAGATTATGTATAAAAAAAACTATAAATACATTATATAGAATATATTCTACAAGAAAACGAAAACAAAAATACAATTATTAAGAGAGAGAAAATTTTAGTTCAAAGTAATCAAAAGGCAGCCATATTTATATAAATATTATTATATATACAAACAAGAAAACGTATCTGTGAGCGACTCAAAATGGCTCAAAATATTAATTATATATGAAAAAAAATTTAAAAATTATAATTAATTACAATTTAGTGATTTAAAAAAAGAAAGAAAACAAATCAAAAGCAGAATCAGAAACAGAAAAGTAAAATCCTATTCTTAAAAGCACAGCTTAAGATGAGATAATTTTTTATATCAAATTTTATTAACAACAAAAAAATAACGAGAGCCTTAAAAAACAGAAAACTATTAATACTTTTCTTCGGCGGAACGAATTGTCTTATACTAAACTACATCTTATAGGTTTTTTCCACATAACCTTGGGCTTAAATGGTCTGACTTCAAAAAACCCCTGAGTTACATTGAACCATGACCTGTCAGCTCCCTGGTTGTGAGGACATTGATCGCCAATTTTCCTCTCGCTTATTGTTTTTATAAAAAAACACTGATTCAGAGTTACCATTTGTCGTTGATGGAAATTATAATACCTTTTTCTTTGGTTTTTGCTATGGAACTTTCAGAATTGAATCTTTCTTAGAGATTTTGGGAGCATATATTTTATAATGCTCACTACGCCAACCACATGAGAGCTTTGAAATGCAGATAGCTTATTAAAATCCATAATAGTAAGGGTGAGGCAAATATTCTATCTTCCCTGTACTGAAAATATAAATTGAACATTCTAGACATGAACTTAATCAAAAACGCGAAATACACTCAGTTTGTGATGGTCTATAATTATTGTGGATTGCTTAGCAAAAGTTTGGAGTTCGGCTCCCTGTTAGAGAGCCACCCTTTTTGCTCTTGCGAGGAAATGACAAATCCCCCAAGAGTATTTTTTTTCTCGAAAGAGTGCACCTCATCTCATGTAGCCGTTCGGATTGGAAGGGAAACTGTAGGTCCATTTCACAACACCCACACAAGAATGGTTGAGAGTATAAGTCACTCGGCTTTGGCTCCTTAAGGAGCTGTCGCGCCAAAAAAATAGTTTGCGTAGCCATAAAATGTGCATTCCGAGTTTATTGATAATAAAAAAGCAAATTTTGTATAATTTGTGCCCTTACTTGTTAGCGAAAAACATTGCTGTATCTATATTTTCCCTGATTCAGTTTTATTTCGTCGGTTTTTGGGAACCTTAATAGCGTAACATGAAACACATTTTTCCGCCCAAAGAGTTGAGAAATGCGTTCTCTTTTGTCACAAATACATTTTGTGTCATGTGGAACAGCATTTGGCTAAATTTCGTAAAAAAATTGTCTAAAGTTTGTACAAAGATTTTAGGGAGGATGTGCAGCAAACCCTATATTGTTAACTACGACTGCCAGAATGAGGTAAGTCGTATCAGAGCAAAGGGAGTAGAAAACGAAGAAAAGAGTATATCACAGCAGGAATAATACATCACTCTTAAAGTAAACCTTTCATTATTGCAATATTTCGTAAACCGGGGGCACAAATTAAGCAAAACATGTAATCATCAAAATATATAAAAAGAAATTTATGAAATGTGATCCAGATCTAGAAAAAATTCCTGGCGTTCAATGCGTCGACTAAAATTCAGTCAACGCACCTTTGATTGGTAAAACTTTCAATTGACAGTTTTCCCTTTACGATGTATTAATTGATGTCAGCTTTTTCGTTTAATAGATTTACTTTGACTAAAAGTCAGTGTACGCATTGAAGGTGCTCATTGTTTTTGTTTCTTTCCAAAAGAGGAATGGAAGTATAACAAACAACCACCAGAGGAATCGTGCATTTTTTTTAGATTTATTTTTGAATTAGCCTATTTTTTAATACAGTACCTCATTTATTTGCCTATCAAATTTTATCCAAATCCGTTAAGTTATTCAGGCGTGATTGCAGAACAAACATCCAAACATAAAAACTCACATTTATAATATTGGTAAGATATTTAACTTGAAATTCTTTATAAAGATAAATTTATCATTGGTTAGTAACCCCCGCTTTGCTGCCGCTCTGTTTGTTGCTATATAATTCAAGGTTCTGACTTCTGTAATGTTCTTTCCAATTCGCAATACTACTTCCGTAATACTCGCCTCGCTCGGAATGCACATCAGTTCACGCTTGAGCCTAATTTTGAACGTACCGTGAAGTACATATATTTTGCCGAACAACACGAATTTGGAATGTTTTACCCGGCGGGATTTTCCCTTGCCATTTTAATTTACTAGCATTCAAAACCAATGTTAATCGACAACTTCTGTCCAATCCCTATCTTCCCAATGCTCGCGCAGTGTGCTTACATTAAAAAAGAAACAAATAAACCCTTGTGCGCGCGCTAATTATAAAAAAAAACCTTACTAAGTGTATATAGAACTAGCATTGCACTAGTATCATTAATATCCATCAAGTTATTATGTTGCAGCGTCATCCAGTGGTGAGTTTTCACAAAGCTTATAAAACTTTTTAACTGAAAAGATACATGTATGGCAACTTTCGTCGTGATTAACCGAGTAATATTAGAGTTTTGCTGAACTCAAACATATCTGATTGAATTCTTATAAAGAATTTACATATCTTAATATCTGTATGTATTTGTCTTTCCATATTTTATAAGACGAAAAATGCATAGCCTTTTTTAGATTATTCAAAGAAGAATTAAGTGGTGATTTTAATTTCGGAACACTTACAGCACAACAGCACAAGTAGCCATAATTGTCAATAAATGATTATTATCTAGAACTGCAAAAGTAGTTTTGCAATTTTAAAAACAAATCCTGGAGCCTATTTAAATAGAATTTAAAACTAAGTAAGTTAGAACATGCCAATAATAGGTCCTTTCTTGCTAATAAAATCTGGATTAATTCTTACTTACTTTCCGTGGTACTGCCTATTGCGAGGAACTGACAAATCCTCTAGGAGAAAAATTTGTGTGGAAAAAGTGCATCTTATGTAGCGTTTCGGGCTCGGCGGTAAATTGTAGGTCCCTTCCATTCTTGCAGATTCACAGGTATGGTTGAAATTATAAGTCCCTAGGCCTTGGCTCCTTAAGGAGCAATCGTGCCAATAAAACTAAAACAAAACATTTCTGAATATACTGGGATTTCAAAATTCAGTTTTCTTCAAAGATCGACTGTT
Source organism: Platycheirus rosarum (assembly GCA_963971375.1). Lineage (NCBI taxonomy): Eukaryota > Metazoa > Arthropoda > Insecta > Diptera > Syrphidae > Platycheirus > Platycheirus rosarum. Next base: position 35,073,948 of record OZ020507.1, read on the forward strand.
TTTATTACTTACTTACTTACTTAGGTGGCGCTACAGTTCGGGACGAACCTGGGCCTCAACCAACATGCCTCTCCAGCCAACTCGGTCTTTGGCTAGCTGCCTCCAGTTTTGCACTCCAAGTTGGTTGAGGTCGTCCTCCACTTGAGCGCGCCACCTAAGGCGAGGTCTTCCTTGACTGCGTCTACCCTCTGGGATGGAATCGAAGATCCTGCGAGCCGGAGCATTGTTGTCCATTCGCTCTACATGACCTAGCCACCTTAAACGTGATATGCGTATTTTTTTGACCAGGTCAATGTCCCTGTACAGCTCGTATAGTTCTTGGTTGAACCTTCTCCTCCAAAGCCCGTTAACGCAGATAGGGCCAAAAATCTTCCGAAGAATCTTACGCTCGAAACGACTAAGGATATCTTCATCCGCTTTAGATAGAGTCCATGCCTCGGCGCCATAGAGCAGGACTGGGATGATTAGGGTCTTATAAAGAGTCTCCTTTGTCTTTCGAGAGAGGGCTTTGCTACTCAATTGCCTTCCTAGCCCATAGAAACAGCGATTGGCAAGAGTAATTCTTCGCTTTATTTCTGACGAGATGTTGTTGTCAGATGTTATAGCGGATCCGAGGTACACAAAGTCCCTAACTACCTCAAAGTTGTACCTGTCTATTGTGATGTTTTGTCCAATCCGCCGGTGTTGTGTGTCCCTTTTTGTGGACAGCAGGTACTTCGTTTTGGTCTCATTGACTGCTAGTCCCATCTTAGCCGCTTCAGCTTCAATGCTAGCAAACGTTCCAGTGACAGCTCGCCGAGTTCTGCCAATGATGTCTATGTCGTCAGCGTATGCTAGCAATTGCACAGACTTGAAAAAAATTGTCCCACTACAATTGACTTGCGAGTTTCTTATAATTTTTTCGAGTATTAAGTTGAAGAAATCGCACGATAGCGCATCACCTTGTCGGAATCCTTTTTTGACGTCAAAAGCTTCTGTGAGGTCAGCACCAACCTTGACGGAGCAGCGAGAGTTCTCCATCGTCATCCTGCACAGTCGGACGAGTTTTGTGGGAATGCCAAAACCTGACATGGCTCTGTATAGCTCGTCTCTATAAATGCTATCGTACGCGGCCTTAAAATCGATAAAGAGGTGGTGGGTATCGATTTGGAATTCTTGGGTGGTTTCCAGGATCTGCCGTAGCGTGAACATTTGATCGATTGTGGACTTTCCTGGTCTGAAACCACACTGATAGGGGCCAATCAGGTTGCTGACGAAAGGTTTCAGGCGTTCACATAGTACGGCAGAGAGGATCTTGTAGGCGATATTCAGGAGACTTATTCCTCTATAGTTGGCGCAGTTTAGAGGGTCTCCTTTCTTGTGAATCGGGCAAACGATGCTGAGGTTCCATTCATCAGGCATACTTTCTTCTGACCAAACTTTAGAGATGAGTTGGTGTATGCACTCCACCAGGTCATCTCCGGCCGCTTTAAAAAGTTCGGCGGGTAATCCGTCGGGTCCGACTGTTTTTATTATCCCAGTGTATTTCACTGCTTCTATGACATGATGCTGTGCAAATGGACAAAACTTCCAGTAAATACAAAAACTAATAAAACACTAAATTCTCATACGCCGCCGTATTCAAACTGGTCGAAAAAATGTGTATATTTCCCAACGTCTCGATTTATCCCTAATATTTCCTCTTTTTAAAACAAATTTAGCATTCCGGGACCCTTAAGTTTCTTGATAAGCATATTGTTAAACGGGTTTTATTCTTTATTTTTTTATTATTTATTTGTTCGACCAAAACGACGGTTATCAATCTCATTGCCTTCTTCAACTGTAAATTTCGTTCATCTTCAATCTCAGCTACTGCCGAATTCTAGAATGTTTCTAATTTGGATGATCTAAGCGAAAGCTTGTTATTTTTCGAAAAATAAACTATAAAAACTAACTGTTGGCTGAACGATCTTTAAGTCTGCCCTTCCCCTTCTTCAATCCTTACCCATTACACTTCACCCTTCCTCATACACCATTTCTTTTTAAACATTAAAAATAATATGAACTACGAAACAGATAGTCAAAATATGCAGTTAACCAAGAATGAAAAAAATACTATTTTTTAGATGTTAAATATTTATTTTTAATTTTTATTGTCCGCTTGGTTGTAGAACATATTCATATTCATGTGCCAAACATATTCTGAGCACTGGCTAAAATTTTCTTCAGGAATTTGCTCAATCTTCTTCCTTAAAGTAAACAAAAAGAATAGGTTTGTTATGTGTATTATGTTGGTTCCATCTATTCTCACGCCATTTCCTTAACGTCTTTATACTCTTCCAGGCGAAGATATTTTACTACCTACTTCGTCTTTCTCATCGTCATCTTTCAATTCCTCAACTGCATGTGATCTTTCTTCTATTTTGTTTTCCTTACGCTGCGGCTCCACAGGCAATATTTGAGGCAATGTAAATATCAATAAGAAGGGCCTTATTTCACTATTAGGAAATGTGCTGAATCTTACTAACTTTAAGGATTGATCTCTCCATTGTTCCCCAACATACTAATAGCTTTTCCTTTGATGTTTTGTTATTACACCATGTTTGAACTCCGTAAGTTAATATACGCAGAATTGCTTTGCTAATGATACACTGTACGTTGTATTGATGCCCCCGAAGTGCTCCGTGATATACTGCATTTTCGAAAGATCTGGGTTTAATGCCCGCCTTAGTCACCTTGTTTTTTTTTTCGAATTGGAAGAAATATATACACATTTGAATTTGGCGGTAAATTGTAAGTCCCCTTTGGTGAGCAGAATCATAACGCAGACATAGGAATGATTGAGAGTACAAGTCACTAGGTCTAGGATCCTTGACGATTTGTCGCATAAGCATTTTTTTAATTGACGATATAGAAACTAATGGACATAAACTGGAATGTTGTGAGACTTAAACAACTACGCTCAGTATTTAGGTTCAACTTAAGCACTCAGGAGAAAAACGTTTAAGTTGAACTTAAAGTTCTTTCGTTTCAAAGAAAAACCTCAAATTAAATTATTTTTCAATTTTCAATATATTTTTTTTTGGAATTTCTTTCCTTTAAATGAATTTCAAGAAACTACGCGACTAAGCGCGTCAAAAACAAACAACGAAAAATGTCTGAATATCAAATTCACTTAAATGTTTGTTTATTCAAAAAACCGGCCGAAATTCTTTTAAAATTGAGAAATACACTAATTCGTATAAGAAATTATATTCTTTCTCCTATTTACTACATTCTTTGTTGTCTGTTTGTAAAGGTAAAAAGTTAATCAATACGAAACTATAATTAACCCGAAACTTAAGTTTTGTGATAAAAAAAAACTATGAAAGTATAGCGAGTATCTTTTAAGTTGTGAACAGAAAATACCGAGCCTGAATTTTGTTTGTTGGTTTTCTGTATTCTTACGCAATGATGAATTGAATTGCGTTAAGCGTGTTGAATAAATAAAAACCCGATTGAGTTATTAAATCAATAACAATTCGTAAAACAAAAAACTTAAACTATTTAAACAACAAACCAACTACAGGCGATGGAAATTGCTATAGAAACACGCCTACTTTCTGTTCACATTTGTAAATAAATGCTTTCATATTTCGTAAGATTTTATAAAAAAAAAAAGAAATGTATCAATTGTAATTGTTGATCTGTGTATTAACTGTTAGAAAACATTAGCATTAGGTTTGAACTGCAATCCTTGTAATATATTATTTTTAACAAGCAAAGTATAGTAACTTGCAAAATTGCTTTTTGGGTAAGCTTATTTCCCAAGCACTCATGAATGTGTCTATTTTCGTAAATAATACATTTAGCTATGTTGTGATATATTATACTCTTCATATTACGTTAAAATCAACATAATACTGTTAAAATACCAGGAACAGATTCATTTTACTCTAAACACAATGGGCAGTGTCCCATTATCCCTCCTTTGTTCAAGTATTTAACATTAAATATTAAAACAAAATTGGGGTATTTTCCGATTTAAAAATTAAATTAAATTTATTGGCGCGACAGCTCCTTAAGGAGCCAAGGCCTAGTGACTTATACTCCCAACCATTCCTGTGTGTGTGTTTTGTTAATCTGCAAGAATGGTAAGGACCTACAATTTACCACCGATTCCGAACGGCTACATGAGATGCATTTTTTCGAGACAATTTTTTACTCTTGGTGATTTTGTCAGTTCCTCGCAAGGGGCACTACCCCGAAAAAGAAGGGACTCGTAGCCAGGATGTTTGTTTAGCAGTCTTACACACTAACGACTAAGCCACGTGGCACTATTTCCGATTTAGCTAGTTTAAAATTTCCTATATCTTGCAGCAAATCATATTGGGCTATCATGACCTTTTACTTGGATTTAGGCGCCTTTGAGTGACGCAACGAACGGCCTGAATTTATCTAAAACTATCAGGTACCCATAGGTTGCTACTACATGTTCTTCTTTTAAATAACTGCATTGCTCCTCCGCCAGAATGCTTTCAACTGATTTTATTAATTTTAAAGGAATATTCAGTCCTATCACAGATTCCATTTTAATCGAAAATGTCTATCACAAAATCCTAACCTCCAAACATGCAAAAGATAAACAAAACGTCTGAGCGGAAACAATTTTGCTGTTTCATTGGATTTAAGAATGAGTGGATCGTTATAAGAGTTTATGTGGCTCTGATAAAGCATCGCTTCCCAAAATATCAGCGTAATCAAGCATCATTGCGCGTGGTTAGTATTCGGATGAGAGACCATCGGAAAACCAACTGCTTGCTGTTGACATGTGTTATATCTTTTCCGTTCTTTCTCTTTCTTCAGTTCTGTCATGTATCAATTTCATCTTGTGTGTCTTATATTGTCTGAGCCGATTAACTCAATAGCCAGTGCTCATAAGTGTCTTTACTTCATAGATTAGATCAATATGTAATGTAACAGTTTATGTACATTCTCCTCTTTATAATTCGTTGTTCTACATTTTTGTGTTAAATCTTTTGTATACTTTTACGAAGTTGAAGCTTCTGGAACTCACTCACAATGTGAAAATGACATTTCAAAGGTTTCACTTAAAATCAATCGCAAAAAAGGCGTTGAAGTCATCTCAAATGAAGCAAAAGTTTCAATTTTGACAAACGAACCATGAAGAAATCTTGCTCTAAACTGTTCTAAAACTAAACTAAACTACTTTAACACCAACAAAGTCGAATCCCACCAAGAATCTTCTCATTCCAAATCAAAAAGCTTTACTTCTCTTCTAGGAACAATCCAAAAGAGAATCATCAAACGCAATTTTAATTTCTATAGTTTGACAAACACAAGACAATTAAATCTCTATCGCAGTTCGCAGTACTCTACTCTAACAAAGCAAAAGGAAGAGATTTTACAATATCTTTCTGTTAGGTGCCATCATTTTCTTATCTTTTTACATTCTGAATTGAAAGTAGTTCAAATGAATTATTTATTCGTTAAGTGTGAAGATGATACGTGGAACGCAAATAGATCAAACAGTTTTGTTGAAATTTAATTAATTTAACTATAAAAATAGTTTGTCCGTTCCCCATATTTTAGTACCTTTTATGTGATCACTACGTTGCCATGATTCGAATTCGGCTCGTAACATTTATAAACTCTCAAAGATATGAGAGCGTCCAAAGATTATTCGTCGTAACCCATGACCTAGAAATCAAAAACAAGAGCAAAATCACAAAGAAAACAAACAAAAACAAGTTCGTCGGCGAGTATATCGTATGTAATATAAATTATGTTTCCATCTTTTGATCTTGATTCTGTGACGAATTTAGGTTTATATGTTGCTTAAAATGACATGTATTCTATTATTCGTCCGTCGTTGGTCGCTCTCATATGAATAGTCCTTTAATTTGTTTGGGACCAAAAACTGGTACAGTCCAAAGCCTCAATAAAGAAAACCGGTTTACAGATGCTGCAAAGTATAAAGACAAAAGTTCCTACGCCGATAAATATGCAATAGTTGGAAAGCTAAAACACCGTGCTTCTTCAAATATACATCATTTTTTTCCTGTACATTAGTACAATACGTAACTCTCCACCTGTGTATTTCTAATAGTGATCGCCGATAATAAGAAATCATAGCTGTTAAGCTCTCAACAAAATAGGTACGCTGTTTCGAATAAAAATAAGAACAAAACTTTCCTACAACTTTTCTGTTCTTTCTTCACGTCCAATTATGTTTTTTTTTTTTAAATAATAATTTTGTTTGTCCATGTTCTAGTTTTCCCCATTTGCGCCTTTGTTCATTTTTATTCTTTAGGTATGTATTACTTTTTTTTAGAAAGCTTATAAAATAAGACAAACATTAATTTATAGATAGGGAGATAAAAAGAAAAGTTAAAAAAAAAACAAAATTGTTAGAAGTTATTGGATACACAATTGGATAAGATTAAATATACAAACAAAACAAAAAACAACACAACAACAACAAAAAATATGGCCAAATTGAAAAAGAAAACACATTTTTTAAAATAATTTTAATTCTAATTAAAATAAATATATATATTATTGATGAATATGAAAAAAAATAAGTGAAAACTAAATAAATAAATTTTAAGAAGAAACTAAAAAATGCGCAGAATGTTATTTTATCATGTAATTGAATATAAAATATATATATATATATATATTAAATGATTATGTATATATACATTGATTTAGTGATTTTGAAACCACACCAACAAAAACAGTATTTTTTTCTAATATATTTGTTTTGCTTTCAAAAAAAAAACAGCCTATACCTATTGCGGTTTAGATATATTTTTATTTTGTTTTGCTTCTGGATTCATTATGTAGTAAAGTAAAACAAAAACTTCTACTTAATAAAAAAATAGTTAAATTGTGTATGTTCTGAAACATGAATATTTTATTATTTTTTTATAAATATTTTCTACATTTTACAGTTCAAACATAAAACAAAATATTATGGTAATGATGATGATGATCGGAGAATTTGTTTTTCCCCTATCGTTGAATCGTAAACAGTTATATTTTTTATGATAATTTTTATTCTCATATTTTTTTACATAAATTAATTTAAAATTTGCTTTTTATGATATTTTTTTAATTATAATTATTTAGATGATAATTGTTTTAGTTTGTCTTTTTATTCTAATTGATCGTAAGAAGAAAAACGACATAAAAAGCAAAAAAAAAAACTAAATCACACACAAAAAAAACAGAAAATGATTATAAATATAATTATTATATAAAAAGGTATAATATATCACATATGTATATTATATGTACTTAATTTTATAACGTGGTGCATTTTTTTATTTCTTGTGTGTTTATGATGGATTCATTGGTGGGTTGGTTTTCTTAGATAAGGTTGACTTTTTTATAAGTCGTTTGATGTGAAAGGTAAGCGAAACTGGACTCCGGTGCCGAACCTGAGAATTTTGCCGCCCTAGGCAAATTGTTATTTTACCGCCCCAAAAGTAAGAAGAGAAAACAACGAAAACAATAACATTTATATAGAGTTCTATTAAGTAATAATTAAAGGCTTTCGACAAAATACAAGTTTTCACAATTTTGAACCTAAAATGCTGTTCTGCGCGATTTCAAATCTCGTAGCAATTTCTTCTTATTCAATGCGATTGAGCATTTCTTTTTCAATAGAGATTGTCGCAAGACCGTTTAATCTTTCTTGGGTTATTGTTGAGCGCAGATAGGTTTATATAAGCTTAAGTTTCGAGAACCAAGCTTCACCTGAAGCAACACTTACAGGAAACGTCAATAGTATCTTAAGTCCCGCTAGTAAATTTCGATATAGTTCAAGTAAGAAGTGTGATGGTAAATAGTTTGAAATCAATAGCATCAGAAGTTTGGTTAAATATATTAATTTCATTCAATAGATCTTTAGCTACTTCGTTGTCAATCGTTGCTGTTAATATTGTTTCAAGTTCGCAATCTTGCAACTCTACCTTCTTTGAAATATTGCAAAGAAATCCAAAATTTTGACTGAGAAATTGATTTTGAGCAAAGCGCTCATCGAGAGAAAATAACGTAACATCGAGGCCGTAAAAAAAAGAAATCAGTTTTAAATTTAAATTTTGGATCGATTTGGAGATTTTTTAGATTGATAACGACGGCTATGTAGGCTCATCGAATCGGACACAATAAAATCCGCTTTGATATTCATTTTTGTAGCAATGTTTAAAGCATTCTTGTATAATGATTCAAATAAAGATTAATGGGAACGGTTTATCTGAAAGTACTGTCGGAGTTTATCTAAATGCTGCACACAGGTCCATTGATTTTGATTGAAGCAGTTTTGAGGATATTTATTTTGCATAAAACTCGTTCCAAATTACAATAATAACAATGACAATACAAACATAAATTTGTGTATGCATTTACCAAGTTGAGTTGCTTTGAAACTTGAATTTTCATCAAATTCTGAACTTTCTGCTATTTCAATTAAAGCATCATAAATTTCTAATAAATTCTCTTTAAGACACGTAGTCGTTTTTTCTCTGGCAGCCTATTCCTGAATACGAGCGAGTGAGATGTCACTCGAGAGCTCACAGTCGAGTCGAGTAAGAATTGGTATTCCACAACTGTTGAACACACTCTTTGAATTGTTGTAGCTAACTTCACTAAATGTTGACTTGACGTTTCACAAAAAAAATCTTTTGATTTGAGAACTAATCCTTAAATGTAATTTGATAGTAAATTAATCAGTTTAAGTCGTAAAAGTGCAAAAAGAAATTAATATGATAAGTACAGAGAAGTTTTATAAAACAATTTTTATATATTTGCTGCGCGTAATGGAGCACAAATTTAAAACAAACGCCAGATCGTCGTCTATGCCAAATACCTACCACCAAAAATATTTAAATTTCGTTTCAAACACTTCATTATTCGTAATAATTAGACCATTACAACTTAAAGTCTTTTTATATTTTTACCTACATTTTTGCATCCATCACTGCTGCTCTCGAACACTTTAAACATGAATGATTTCTCACAGAAAAAGCGTCACTTTCGAGTTCAGGAATAGGTATGTTTCATTCGAGTGTTATTTGACGTTCGACATTCGAGTTGGGGAATAACGATAATTAGTGAGTCGTGTTCGAGAATACCAATTTGTCGATCTCACATGAAAACTTACTCGACTCGTATTCAGGAATAGGACCCAGGAATAAGGCCCCTGCTTGACCACCGGGAATATTCAGCATGTTTTTGAAGAATGGCCCAGCGCTTCGATGATTCCGTAAAAATGTTTTACAGATCTTGAACCGCAAAAAATTTGCATTGCGCTTTATATGAACATTTATCTGCATCATTCACCAACAAATTCAGAGTATGCGCTGTGCAAAGTAAAAAGAGCGAACGTGAAAATTTGTCGAAAATTTATTTTTGAACACCTTTATTGATGCCAACCATATTCCCTTGTCGTAGGCCTGTCTCCGCATATTGTTAAAATTCAATTTGCGTTTGCATAACTCTGAGGATTGCTTCACTCAAAGTTATCCCAGTAGTATTTGCAACTTTTACATAGGATAAGAAATGTTCATGGATTTGGAAAATAAGTGTTTCTTCACAATAATATATATATATATATAAAGTACAGGTAAGTACCTGTTGAAGTAAACGGCCGTGTTACCCTTCTTTAGCTTTTGAAATACTTGTACTTATTTTGCCGCTTAAGTCAAAAGGCCGTCCTAGGCAATTGTCTGTTCTGCCTACAGGCAGGTTCGACAAAGCTGGACTCCAAAACGTCGTGAAAGACGTGCTCAGCAGGTGATCTTTTAAGGTTTGGACCTGGCGGCGCTGGGGTGGTAATATTTAAGAAAACGTTTTCCCTGTATGTATTTTCATATCAAAATCCACTATGGCGTATGTGAAACATTTTTTTCATATATATAGATGAAGACGTTACAGCTCTTGTAGTCAATTATTCCTGCTACCAGTGAATAGGTGATTTGAATGCGACACAGGGCGTGCCAAACTCAATACTTCCAGCAAGCCAAAATGCCCCATCAAATCGAGAAGGCAAATGATATGGTCGTGACTATTTTTTTCGCTAAGATTATTGAAAGATTTTGATTTAAACAAATCCGCTTTCCCGGGCAGAACTCAAAAATTGTTCGAACGCTGATTAAAATCCATTTCGGGTAGATTCTTATAAGTAATTTATTATCATACTTTCGACCTGATTCAGTGGCGGATCCAGGAACTCAGTCTGGGGAGGTCACGTCAAAAAGTGCCTAACAAATAATAGGGTGTTTTTTTTAGCTGCATGAGAAGTTCGATGGTTGTTGTCTATAGTTTCACAGTTGAAAATTTCAAACGGTGTTCACATTTCTGTTCAGCAAGGTTTGGCAATTCATCATGAATCGTCTATCGCCAGAACGACGCTTCCAAATTTACACTGAAAAAAAAATGAATCTGTTGCCGAAGTTCATAGAGCACTTCGTCCATTTTACGGTCAAAATAATCGGCCATCATTTCTGATTAAATGGCTTCGACAATAAGCAAAATTGCCGTATATGCAGCGAATACAATTCTCAAGTCATTAACGAATCACCATTACATCAATTCAAATTGACTTTTTGCTGAGGTGACGCATCGGTCCTTATTTCTTTCGAAATGAGGAAGAAGCTGCCGTTACGTTGAATGGCGAGCGCTATTAAGCCAAGCTTGTTTCCAAAAAATTAATCAGGTAAACATGGGCGACATTTGGTTCCAACAAGACGGCGCAACTTGCCATACATCGCATTTAACCATCAGTTTATTGCAAACTCAATTTATTGGCAACTTTATTTCTAGAAGTGGTATTGTTAACTGGCTCAAACGTTCGTGCGACTTAACGCTTTCGATAAGTTTTTATGGGCTATGTTAAATCTTTGGTTTATGCCAACCAAACAGCAATTCCTGAAACCTTGGAAGCCAATATTCAAACCACCATTGACGCCATACGGCCAGAATTATTGGAAAAGGTATTGAATAATTGGACTGATCTAATGGATTATGTAACTCGTAGCCGCAGCTGACATTAGCCAGAAATCATATTTAAAAAATAACTGCCATAAAATTATCTACCAGATTATAATAATTATTATTTTTATTTAAAGTTAAAGCTTTTAAAAAAAACACCCTTTATATGCAAAACACAAAACTAATAATGCAAGCTTCAGTTCAAATAAATTGTTGGTTAAATTTCCCCTTTAAAAATGTAAAAATTGTATAGTTTTGATTTTTTTCCTCATTTTTTTATATTTTTTAAATTATTTTTGTTGGTTCTGGAGTAGGAGGGTAATGACCCCCATGACGTCCCCCTGGATCCGCTACTGACCTGATTGCACATAGGTTCGTCCCTTTTTTCTATGGCCATGGAAACGTCGATTAAAACTATCCATTCAAGAAAATCTCGTAGAACAAAAGCCTGCTAATAACATGTGTAAAGCTTTCGTAGCAATAGTTCGGTTGCAGCTTTCTACAAAATTCTGAACTTTTTCGAGGAATAAGAAACTTTTAGAGCTTAATGCTGCACAAACCTTTATATTGTGGTCAGTGCTATGTTTTGCTTTCAAAATATACCACTATCAACAAAGTGCTGTCCATCCCAGAAACTGGATATCGGTATGAACATTTATGACTATCTCTGTAGAATAATCCCATGTTTCACTTGGCCAAAATGTGTTAAGATTTAATTTTGAGAGGCAAGCACTGTCTGATCTTCTTGCTGAAGGGTATCTACGTCGTTCCGTATCGTCGTCTACAACAACGGACACGTATTTTCCTTAGCAGTGAAGGAACGCTACCATACTTTTGTGAAGTCTTATCAGTTTTCCAACTCTAAAAGCAAAGATCCTCTCAGGCAGCCATTTGACACCGGCTATGGATGATATTTAAACGTACTTGGAGAAAAGCACCGATTGTGAGTGCTCACAAGGTACGGTGCCGTAACAGGTGTCCGAACAAGGTTGAGTTAGTGATATGAAGGTCGAATACTGATCACTCAGGAATCAACAAGTGAGTCTTAGAGATATAGGGTCTGCAAAGTACAAAAACATTAAACAAAAATGAAGAATAGGGAAAGAAGGTTGAGAATTGTTTTAAGAATGTTGTATTGAAAATTTACGCCAGGACAGCACAGGCACATACAACTCCCTAAAGTACCAAGGTACATACTTCGATCCCTGACCTTTTTTCTTGAGGGCTTTCTATTGGCAAAAAGAAAGCCCTAAAATAGCAGAAGAAAAGCAGAGAAATTGTATTGCATTGGAAAATGCTATTATTGCGATCGTTCATTGGAGCTGGTTATAACCGCTATTGGGCAGCCTTTCTTGCTCCTGTACAGTAAGTATGCTTATCATGAAGCCCAAAATTTAGACATTTCTGCAATCTTCTATTTTAAGATTAGATAAAAACTCGTCGACGGCCAGCATCGCTCCCCGTGAAATCAGCGAAATCAAGCATCGTTGCGCGTTGTTAGTAGTCGGATGGTCCGAATAGTCCGAAAACCAACTGCGTGCTGTTGACATGTGTTATGTGTTTTCTGTTTTTTATTCTCTCTCTTTCTTCTGTTCTGTCCTGTATCAATGTCCGCTTGTGTGTTGTCTTGTAATAGGCTGAGCCGATGGCCCCAGTAGTCAGTGCTCATAAGTGTCTCTACCTGGTAGATTTGTCTATGGAGTAGTGAGTATTAGATCAATATGTAATGTAAAGTAATGTAATTAAACACTCTTCCTCGTGGAATGCCTGTAACGTAGAGATTATGCTGCGCTGCGATACTGAATGACTTTTGCCTACTCCCCCCGACTCCTAAATAAATAAGTTACGCAGTCTAAAAAAGGTTTCGAATTAAACACACATTAAGAACAAATCAACTAGAAGTTGCACAGAAGTATAAAATGAATCTCTTCTTCGCAAATCCACTAATATGTATATACCTATGTAATATCTGAATTTAAGATCCAGTTCGCAAATGTTAAAGCTGAGTCAATATACACGCTCACTGAGAGACTTCATAAAAATGCCTCATAGTCATGATGTCTGTCTGACATGAGAATTAATTATAATCCCATTCATGATTGCTACATCCTGGTAAGAAATAAGTGCAGAAGTCGAAATCTCGTTAAAAGACAATTTTGTTCTGTCTTTATCAAGTTATTAAAAAGTAATTCCATACAAATATTGAGTTCATTTACTATTCTTTCTAATGAAAATTTAATTATGTCGTTTTCGGCTAGCACGCAATGTTAAATTTGCAGAATCATCATGAATAACCAGGAAAATAGGATAGTTGAAATTCAAAGAAATCTTTTGGTGTCCGTTTTTGTGTGCACTGGCTTCCTTTTGCAAAAATAAAACTAACCGAAAACACTACTGTCTGAATTATCTCACTCAGGTATATTTTATTCACTTACCTTACCAGATTCGAAGGAAATGTTAACATTTTGCACCATTTTTGACAACGTCGAATATGTAGTCATTCTACAGAATGTGGTCTTCAACCCACTGATGATACTGATGAGTATACCATTAGTATATCTTCCCCATTTTGACCATTGTATCATTTCAGCAAATTTTTGGAGCTCTACTCATCGAATTAAAAAAAAAAAAATTACCACCAGGACCATTTGGCAATACGAGAAAGTCAAATGGATCCCTATGCTTCCATGTGACATTGATGCCAGTGCTAAAATGATCACAAATGTGATTTTTCTTGGGATGCGAGCTTTCATTTCTAACAAGACAAAAAGTATCAAATACAAAGAAAAGTCTTGATTTAACTCGGAAGCTATCTACCAAACTCAAAGAAGTAATTTTCCAATTCTACAAAGCCAACCCAACCGACGAGAATTGGAAAAAGCATAAACAAGTTAGGATTTCATGCAGCTTAGTTAGTGATAGAAGCAATTTTTTAATGACCACTAGTTACGGCAAACAATTCTGCGATGTCCCTAAGGCAGTAAGAAGCTTGGTCATTGGTAAAAAAAAGTATTGAAAACTTTTCATCATATTGGTTCCAATGCTTATCGCCTATGACAAACCAATTGCTAACTCTTCAGAGAAGGCAAACAGCTAGCTCTACATTGCCTCACAGCAACGTTGCCCCTCTTGTACTCGAGACTGTAAATTTTTCCATGGGCCAGATTTTAATCCGCCCTCGTTCTCAAAAATCTTGATCCGCTGGCACCGATGGAAAATTTACTTTGCCAACGTGTCCCTAAGGAAGATAATATTTGCTCAAGGCGACACATATCACTTACGTCCTTCTTTCTAAAGTCATGAAAACCCTTATTAACCGTCAGCTTAAGAAATATCTCGAATACCGAGAGCTTCTTCATGACTTTCCGTTAGTGATCTGATGGCATATCTGTGCGAACAGTGGAACAAATCTTTACATCGTTTTGGTCTTACATCTTATCGAAAATGGGTCCTTTTCGATCGATAATACTTTTGTCCGTCGAATTAGAAGCTCTCTTCTAGACCGTTCAAGTTGTATTCGACGATTTCAAGTCTGGATCCCACAAAATAAATGCCCGTGTGCTCCAGGGCTCCGTTCTATCTCCGACTCTTTTCCTCATTTTTATAAATGATCTTCTGTCTGTTACTTCTAATTCCCTTAACTGTTTTACTGACGACTCTACTCTCAGCTTTTTAGCTTTTTTATTTGTTCAATGAATCACGTCCTTCCCCTTCGGACGTGCAATCGCAATGGTACCGTATTTCATTACACTTCGATCCACACAGCATTGTCGAATGAAGTGCTTTGTATCGTGGAGAATCGCGTAGAATTAAATGCTTCGCAAACTCAATAATGTGTTCTGTCGTTAAAGCCAAACATATCCCCGTGCCATTGTCCATGAATGGCACTTGCATCGAAGAAAACGAAAAGCATCATCATATATTTTAGATCTTAGGTTTTTTATATCAATGTAAGTTTCTTTCCCCTTCTGATCTGACTACAATTTATAAAGCGTTTATTCCGCCAAGACTCGAGTATAACTGCCACCTCTAGGTTGGTGCTTCTAGAGTTACAGTTAACAACGCCTTGGAAAAGCTTAAGACTGCAAGAACCAGCAAAGACCGATATGCGAATATGCCGGAGCATATACAGACTATATATGCTCACAGCAGAGACTCCGCAAAAATTTTCAACGTTTTCAACGGATATACCATAGGTTGTTCAACAATAAGAACGACGAGTATAGACGCATATACTCCATGTTCAACCAGGCAGTGAAACATCACCAGGAGAATGAATTCAGGAAAAGACTTGCGAACATCAAACCGGGACCCGATGCCTTCAAGAAAATTAACCAACTTGTTAGGAAAAAGAGCTCGATGCCAACCGAAAAAGCAGAAGTTCTCGCTATGCATTTTGAAGAGACCTTCAAGGATCGCCCACCCAATCACCTTCCTGAATTCATCGAAAAAGTTGTTGCATGTAATACTTCAGTCAATAACTTTAATGAGGACAATCCTGCAACTGGAGATGTTTTTACTTCCATTGAGGAAGTAACTGACATAATCCACGGATGAAATTCTAAGAAGTCAGCAGGAAATGATGGGATTTCTAACTTTGTGCTTAAGAAGCTACCAAATCTCGCCATCCTGTAGTCATCTTCAATAACTGCCTGAATAACATCTACTTCCCCGAAATATGGAAAACGGCAAAGGTGGTGCCCGTTCCGAAGAAAACCAACAGGACTAGCGTCGAAGGATATCGGCCAATTTCGCTTCTATGCTGTGTCAGCAAAATACTGGAGGGACTTATCTTGAGAAAGCTTCATTTCTTCAGGGAAAGGGAAATTATACCTGATTGTCAGTATGGTTTCCGAGCACGACACTACACCATCCATCCGCTTCTTGGACTCACTCCAACAAGAAAGAGACGACAGTCGCCTGTTTACTGGACATCGAAAAGGCCTTCGACACAGTTTGGATAAAAGAACCAATATTAAAATTGTCAAGTCTAGGACTACCTGATAAATCAAAAATGTTCTAACCCATAGATCCTTTTATGAAGTCATAAACAAAGAATATGCACGAAGAAAGACGATCAGCGCTGGAGTTCCACAATGTTCCAAGTTGGGCCCCATACTTTTCAACCTTTATACAGCTGACCAGCCTACCAACATCCCAGGGACCAATACGAAGCTATATGCCGATGACTCCTTAACATATGCAACATCCCAACCAGGAGAGGAGTTGAAGATCACATAAGAAACTTGTGGGACTACTACCTTAAATGGGGACTAAAAATAAATAACGATAAGAGAGAGCTTATCTGCTTCAGAACCCCAACAACAGCAACAAGAGGTCGAAGAGGTTTTGCATCACGCTGTGATAATATCAGTATCAATATCAACCTACCAGACAACACAGTGATAAGGACAAAGACAACAGCAAAATACCTTGGGGTGAATTTCATTAACCGCTTCAAAATTCCACAAGTACGCTTCATTTATGCTTAAGAGAGCCACTTCTGGTTCACCCGCTTCTTAGGAGAAGAAACGGACTAAGCACTAATACTAAGCTCCTCATCTATAAACAGCTGATCCGTCCAGTTCTGACGTACGCTTGTCCTATTTGGTTCACCATATCACCAACATATATGAAGAAGATCGAAGTTTTTGAAAGGAAGATACTCCGTAGCTGTACAGTTCTACACCGAAACCCCATTACAAGGAAACATGTCCCAAACAAGAAGCTATATGAAGACACAAAAATCAGTTCATGACACAGCTCTCCAAAAAATGTTTTAAGGAACTCGGAGGACCACCCCAACTAGGAAATCCAGCAACAACTAGAACAGAGGGATCGCTACCTCAACATTCGAGCCATCACAGACGACCGATTCGAGGATATAATGAACAACGACGGAGCCCCGTTTATTGCAGCAACGGACACAACAGAGGATAAATAACACCCCATCCTAACCCCAATTTTTCAAAACCAAAGACAGTTAATTATAATTAAGAATTTTAATTAAAAGATTATGCAAACAAAAATATGATATAAGTAAAAATATAGCATTTTACAGAGTCATCTGAAGTACGTCGGGCCCCTGTTGTTGAGCCGACATGATTTATTTTAGTTATAAGTTAGTTTACGGCCAATTGTACATACATTTTAATGAATATAATAAAATAATCTAATCCAAATCTAAAAAAGTGCTTCTAAAGAAGAATAGAATACAATACAGAGCGTTAAGATTGATAGGAAGTAGAACTGTTTCTGAAACAATTGCCTCTCTACAACACCGACGCAATATTTGAGGATAAAAAAGTAAGTTTTAAACAAGAAGTCCAGTGGATATGAAAAAGAGAGTGCAGGAGCCCTGCCATGGAATACAAATTGTTTTAAGCGGTTCGAAAGATAATAATTAATCCATCGAGCCAACCCAAGGTTTCAAAACAATACCTGTAACTTCATGTATGAAACTGAATATATATTTGTTCTTTGTCGTCTGCTTCTTTGTTTCTCCAATTTATGGATGAACGTCATGTCGTCCATTAACTTTTTCTCTGGAAACATAAACACCCTAATATTGCCCTCATATACACCCTTAATCGAAAAAACCTCATTCAACTCACAAAATCCATTTCTTCTGACCAAAGAAAAAAAAAACAACAAACTTAGTGTATATAAGTGCATTCTGTTTTTATTAAATTATCGCTTCACTCTTGCAGTTATAAAATGTTTGTTTCTATATCATCTCATAACCAATCTCTATTACAAAAAACAGAAAAGAAAAAACTCGCTATATAAACTCCCACTCTCTTCTATATAATTAAATTTTATAATTCTTACATAAAACAATTAAAAAAAAAATAAAACCTTAGTCAGACATAATACAGTTATGTAATGTTTCATTCAATTTCAAATCTTAATCAAGTTATTATTTATATTCTGTTGGCGTTTCCGTTTCGCATTCATGGCATCGACAATCGGTTGCCGTTTGGCATTGTATTTCCGATTCAACTCTTCTATTTCTCTCTCCATTTCTGAGTCGATGTTGTTTAATCGCTGATTCAGGTCGTCAAATGTTAAGAACTTCAAGAACTCAAACTCTCCATCGACGAAATTGTTGTAATGATGATGATGATGATTCATTTTGTTGTTGTTGTTCTGCTGTTGATGGTGGGCGGCAGCATCGAGCATTGGATGGGGAGGTGCTGAGGGGACAGCAGCGGCGGCAGCTGCAGCAGCAGCAGCAGCGGCTGCATGATACATGTGTTGTTGCATTCCAAACTGATTGATGGCGGATATTTGATTCAATTGAATCTCCATGGCCTGCTGTTGCTGCTGCGGTGGCCATGGTTGTTGTTGTTGTTGTTGCTGTTGCGGTTGTTGATGAGGAGGATGGTCGTTTGGGGTTTCTAACACGGCATCGGCTTTCTTGGCGGCTGCCTTGCCGCCGACGTCTGTGCTTTTGCGGTCGAAATGCTCCAAAAACTGTGGTCTGTACTTAGGAATCTCGGGATTTGTGTCGTGCTTCTTCATGGTGGAATCCTCTGAGTCGCTGTTTATGACCATGGTGCCCAGGTTGGATTCTAATTCTACCAAAGTTCCACTGTCTGGAACGAGTGTACTGCCATCGGCTCGTAGTCCACGTGGTCGTGGATCGTTCTTGCCACCCGGCACCAGTGTTCCAACATCCTCTGGAAATTCCTTGATGGTCGCCGAATTCACAGCAGCTTGTTCCTCATCCTCTTCGTCCTGTTGGGTCAGTAGACTCTTGGCCTGACTCATGCCAGGCGGGCGGCTTATCCTCTGATTATCTCTGACATCGCACGCTTCCTCAATCATCTGTTTGAGGATGCAACGGTTTTTGGCATTTTGGATGTATTCGTGTTTGAGCAGATCCGTCGCTGTGGCTCTCTCCTCGGGATTCTTAACCAGACACACTGTGGCAAAGTCAATAAACTCTGTACTCCAGCGATCTGGCTCACGAAACGATGGTGGAGGCTTCTGGGGAATCATAAAAATGGCACGCATCGGATGAATGTCTCCGTAGGGCGGCTTTCCTTCTGCCATTTCCAGCGCTGTAATGCCCAAGGACCAGATATCGGCTACACAATCATAGCCAATTTCTTCGATTACCTCAGGAGCCATCCAGAATGGAGTTCCGATGACTGTGTTTCGCTTGGCCATGGTGTCTGTGAGTTGACCGGCGACTCCGAAGTCAGCCAACTTGGCGTATCCTTCTGTGTTGAGCAATATATTTCCTGCCTTAATGTCTCGGTGTATCTTCCTCCTTAGATGCAGATACTCGAGTCCTTTGAGTGTGTCACTGAGAATTGTAGCGATTTCGTCCTCCGTTAGAGTTTTCTTCCTCAGACGCATTATATCGGAGACACTGCCGGCACCGCAGTACTCCATGCAGATCCAAAGATCGTATTGCTTGAAATAACTTCCGTAGTATCGCACCACGTAAGGTGAATCACATTGTTGCATGATTGAGATTTCTTTAATGATTTCGTGAAGATCAGACTCCACTGGCACCAGCTTGATGGCCACAATTGAGCTGCTCTCCTTGTGGAGAGCCTTATACACCGAACCGTAGCTTCCTTCGCCCAGCTTGCAAATGATATCGAATACTTTCTCTGGCGGCTGGAGGAGACTCTCCTCGGATAGCTTCTTAAGTTCGCTCTTGGAAGACATAATGATGCTTGGTTTTGTTTCGTTATTCTCGAGAGAGCCGATGTGTAGAAAAGTTAGTGCGATTTGATAATTAATTTATTATTTATGGTCAAATGGACTATATATAGAACATAGTGCAGTCAGGTTGTTATGATGAGAAGAAAAACTAAGAGAGAAGATGTAAAAAATGTATTTTTTAATTATTTTTAGAGTAAAATGTGATGAGACGAGATGATAGAAGATTCCGGCGGCGGCAATTGGGAACGACGACGGTGGCGGTGTGTTCTTCGCCCCTTTTTTTCTTGGTTCTTGGTTGATTCTTTTTGTGGTCTGGGTCTCTGATGGTAGGACACAGCGAAACAATGAACGTCAGAGTTTTTTTGTTGTTTCTTTTTTTTCTTTCATTCATGCATTTTTTGTGTGAGAACAAATATTTGTGTTAGAATTAAGAAAAATGTTTGTGATAAGAGAAAAGCACTTTTGTTGTTTTGTTACGATGTATCGGCGCTTACTTCTGATAATTAAAAACTTATTATTTTTTGAATAAGAACCCAACAACGCACAGGAAATAAAAATATAATGATAAAAATTAAGAATTTAATCGAAGAAGAACTACTGTGTGTGTGAAAACTTCCATCGGTCGGGAGAATTTTTTGACAGTTCTGAGGGTTAATGAATGGTCTAAAGGTTGTACGTGAGGACTAGATGAGCTCAGCTTTGTGGGTGGTACTTTGTTGCTTAAGGTAGAACTTACATTTGATAAAAAATTTAAAGAATTTTAACACTCAAGGGATTTTTTCTGTGGAATGTACATGAACGAAATAAAATAAATCTATTTTCTGAATCAAGGGCCATATAATAAATTAAATGAAATGAGGTATTCAGTTTTCATTACACAATACAAATTGAATTAAGCAGTAACAAGATTGTAAAGGCTGTTTACCATTAAACGTTTTTAATATATAATTTTTTACAAATATGTATAAAGTGCCTACATGAATCAAATTATTTAGAACTCAAATTCTATATTGGATGCAATTCCAATCATTAAAGGACTATTCACACAGCACATGTGAGATCTGGGAGTGACCAACAAATAAACGAATATTCTTCCTTTTTGACTTCTTTCATATTGCATTTTTTTATTCTTCGCTATCAACCACAAAGGATACAAAAACAAGGATAATTTGCACCTGTACGGTTTGTTTGTTAAAGTATGGATTGTGGATCTTATTTGAGACGCGAATTAAGGAGGCTTTACATGCATCTTCATCTTCATCTGCATCTACATCTGCAAAAAAGGAGTATACAACCTAAAAAAATCATACTTGTGCGATAGAGAAGGGAGCGAAAATACAGATCATCTTCATGTATGAAGATTATTGAAAATATGAGTCTGAAGATTGCAGATTATAGTGAAGATGAACATGTTCATCTTTATAAAAGCATCTCATGTGCAACATTGTAGAATATTATCTGCAACATTGTTTTATTTGTTCAGGGGACTTTGTTTGTCAAGTATTTGTCAATGAATGTTGAACCATCAATTTAAAAAAAATACTTAAATAACACAAATTATCATTTTTGTTTGGTCCTGTTCCACTTTGCTTCAAATTTGCAGATGCATGTAGAGCCCTCTTTGAGGTTATAGCTATCAATTGTCATGCTTTGACAAAGTCGGTGGTGAGATTGGCCTTTTGTTGATAGAATAATTATACTTCGTCTTGTGTACTCGTTTATAACAAAGTCCCAATCTGTTTACTGCTGATACCATGGAAGTGAAAGCAAATATTGACTGGTATTATAGCCTGTATGTCCAGTGATAACCTTAAAAGCACAATGTTAAAAGGGCTGCATGACAGTACATCGACTTGTCTTAACCTTTTGATGGTATCGAAGGTCTTGTTAGAATCCCTACAAATGTTGAAGGAACACAGAGCAATATTTAACGTCATCCTGATGATAATGCGAATCAGTTTATTAGGAATTAAAAAGGTAGACATCGCCCACTACAGTTGATATTCTTATTTACACTATCGTAAAAAAAAATATTTTCCTCCAACTATTTTTTGCAGATGAATTTGTGTATGAATTTGACAGCATTTATCAGCTACATTGTAGAACACTGACAGTGCTGTAATATCATTTCATCATGTTTCTCATAATGTTCAACTACATATATTCACTAAGCACAACTTACAAGAAATTCTTAACAAATCAAAAATATTCAAAACTGAATCCATTTTTTCTATTTAGTTCCAATATTTTTAAACAAACTATATCTATGTTGTTTAAAAGAAAATCAACAACCATTGTCAGTTTAACAGAATATTCAAATCTACTTACATCTCTTGCATCTTCAACACTATCAGTAGAATTTGTTTTTTTAAACAGAAGAAGTATCTTATGTAGTACAACAACATTTATGTAAGATAGAGTTGATGTAGCTAATGTAGTAAATGAGAAACAGGTCCCAGATCTTTCAGTTTCTATCTAGGGAATAAGTAATAAATATTATTATTGCGTAATAATAGCAATTTCTGCATAACAGGTTCAATAATTTATATTTTATCAATACAGAATGTTTTATATAATCATTTTCAACGTCTATAGAACAAGGATAATGATTTATTTTTAAATTTATTTTTAAAACGTTAAAAACAAAATCAGTTAAATTAGATTTCAATCAAATAATTACAAATTAAAGTCATAATGTAATCTGACTATAAAAAACAAATTTATAGACTTCATTTTCGACCAATTAACTAATGTCATTTTTAAAACGACCCCAACTACACGTTTGTTTTCCTCCCTCATGTGGTACGGTTGCTGACATAAATAAAACAAATTTTAGAATTTAATTTGAAAATACCAAATATTTTATCAAAATGTCAATGGCTATGTTGAAAAAAAGTATTGCGATAGTTGACGATGATATTGAATCCACGAAAAAATCAAAAAGTACTAAGTTTCTATTTTAATTTCATCAAGGTACACATTTCTAATTTAACTTTAATTTAGACAAAGATATCAAGGTGAAGAAAAAAGGAATAAAAATAAAACATCTGAAAGCCTATACAGAACCGACAATCAAGAAATTGGGTAAAATACATAATACAAAGATCTTAAAATTATTCATAAAGTAATTATTTAAATGTTAAGATGTTAAGCAAACTATGAATGAAATTCGCAAAGAAATGGAATCAAGTAACCAAAGGGCTGAAGAAAATGTAAACAAACTTCTATTGTTTTCGAAACACGCAGCCAAGATTAAAAATGCAGAGAAAGTGAATAAAAATCTTTATAATCTTCTGACTTCTATCAAACTTATCATTTGTATGTTTTCTCTTAGATTATTCAACGAGCACATCATGGAAAGTATATTGTGGAGAAACCTAAACCTGTCGAGGAACAAGAATCCATTTTCACAGAAGAAGACTTCGCCAACTTTGAAAAGGAGCTCGCCGAAACTATTTAGGATGCTTACGTTTCTAGCCTTTTTACGATAAGATTAAGTATTTTGTAAATAAAGTTTTATTTTCATTAAAACACTGTTGAATTGTTTTTTTTATTTACATAAATGTATGTCAGCAAGATAAACAAAAATTCGCTGATCCGAATAGTATCTTCCCCACCATAGTTCTGAAAAGGTGTGCTTCCACGCGTGCAAAATCACTAGGGAGGCTGATCAGATGCATTCTCTTCTTCCCCCACCCGTCACATTGGTAGAGGAAGGAAGGCAATTAACACCAAGAGACTTGAAATGTAAAACCTTTTCATAGGCATATAGGCCTGTTGATCGTCTGAATGATCGGATATTTGAAGGTTAATAGATCTACTTTGTTGCGGTCACAACTGGGATTAGAGCTGAGATCTGCTGTTCATCTGAATTGAGTGTTTCCCTCGGAATCTTTAAGCTTACTGCCTCAGGTTCTGGCAGCTCTGTTACTTCTGATGGCAAAAGTCAGAGAAGATATTTGGATCAAAGGGTATTTCAGTTACCATATACCCTGTAAAAGCAAATATCTAGTGTCGGGTAGCGAAACGTTTATTATATGGTTATGTGAATGTTATTTCCTCAAGACTTAAACGGCTGGAATGGTAAAGAGAGTTTTTCTTTCTTCGGAGGTCTTGTCAAATTTCGCAGTGTTGTAAGTTATTGACAAAGTGATCTGAATCTATATATTCACCACTATTTGCATACATAGCCGATCCTGGAAAGAGGAGAAAGGGATGAATATATTGCCCTATTGCCAATATAACGCAAGTAGAAATTATGCTGAATTCGCCATCGCTTTACTTGCTTACGCCCTTTTATAGCTACGTCCTCTTATAGCTATAATATATCTATGGCGTCTTGCCACATTATTATTATTGCCTCTGATTTCCTGATAGAGATTTCTGGTCCTACGACACCTTTCTTTTTGTTAAAATCGTGTAAAATTACCATTTGTTCGGCAAGTTCAAAGACAAGCTTTCGAACATAACTAGGAGTCAACCATTAAAAATTTGTTTCCATATGAAGTAAGTTAGCAAAAAGTTCGTTTTCCTGATCCACGGTAAAAACAGATTTGAACGTACTATTTCCAGGTCAACTCACCTTATATGTATTAAGCCATTGAAGCCGGTATGTTTAAGGGATTTCAAATTTCTTGGCTGACACATTGAAGAACAAATCTTTTGACTAAATAGCTGGATACTGCTTTCTCCTTCGTAATAAGTGTCCAGCGTAGCTCTGGTTTTTTTTTAATGTAGCTTACCATCTGCAACAAAAACAATGTAAGATTAAACAGGTTCATATTCTATAGGAGGCACAAAGGACCACCTTAGTCTTCTCCTCTGTGCCCCACTACGAATGCCTTTTGAAAAATGCTATCCAGTTGATTGAGTGTGAATTTTTCTTTACAACAAATTATCTACCATTAAGCATTCGTTAAACCTCAGATAACTTCTAGGTTTGTTCCACATAATCTTGGAATAAAATGGACAGCTTCCAAAATTTAAATAGTAACGATGAAAATCTCTCACAGAAAAATAAAACTACACAAAACTTCGGGAACGCGTTGAACAAAAAACTTAACCACTTTAAAAATTATTTACTCTCTCGGCGAAAAACGCTGGAACACTTGCGTTTGTGATTTTTTATGAACAAGTCGTGGTTGCGAGAAACAAGCTTCTCTTTAAACTTCGAAGCGAAATTGAAGTTGATACATTTTACTTCGAATAAAAAAAAATTATCAACTTCTATTTTACTTTTATAGCTGGAATACGGACCATCCCCGCCGCCATGTCGCAGCGGCCATTGAGCTTCTTTTGCAAAACACACAAGTGCGTGCATTAGCCTGCGGTTTCGGTGGAAGCGAATCTTACTCCAATCCATCCGAATCCATTTTCTACGAAATTCAATACACACAACTACTAAGCAAAGCACACATCCTTCAAGAGTAAACAAAAATTCGCTTTACTCGCGCAAGAAAAATAGAAATAAAATCATCGGAAAATTGATTCGCCCAGATTCGCAAAATTTGCGGAAAGAATGAATTTAGCGAACTTTGTGAGTTCGCGCGAGTGAAATCCGCTTAAATTAGTTCGCAATGAAATCGCAACCTTAGGCGGTAGATCGCGCGCGGCCACAAACGCGACACATATGTGTGTAGAATTCCATAAGTATCCGCTCATTATGTCAATGCGGCAGTGTTTGTATCAGAAAAATGTTATTTAAACGGTCTCTTTTATAGATAATTTTCATTGCCCATGTGCTGTCATAAATTATTGGGCTATTATTGCAACTAGCTATTTGTTATTATTTTTGTCCATTTTGGTTTGTATATATATTATCTATAGTACTATCAAGACGGGTGCTTCACCTAACGCCATTTAGTTTCGCTATCTCGCTATTTCGCAATGTAGACTTTTAGTCGGGAAAATGTATTCAACACATATGCAACATTAGAAAATGACAGAACGGGAAAGATATATGTATATAAAGTGTTAGCAGTCAGAGGGAAGCAAATTATCAAGACTTTTTCGTGCTATTTCATTGTCTTTTCTAATAATAATAGAATGGAAGATAGACATTTAGACAGGGGTGTGAGGAGTTCTAACCTGAAAATACAGTTTTTGGGTGTTTTTTTTTTATAGATACGGCAACAGTATGAAATTTACCGTTTTACCGATTTTTGCTGAAATTTGATTTTTTGGTTAGTTTTTTTGTACAATTTTGAATGTTTACCATGTTTGATTATTAAATCAATTTTTGTTGGTCTGCAAAAATTTAATTTGAGTGGAAGTACCTACTTAGCTACTTATTTTACAAATAAAACACATTGTTTGCAGATGTTTGTACCTGTTATTGCTTTTAAGTATCTTCACTATCACGTCAAAAATTCTAGTACTAAGTCTACTAACAACTACTAAATATAGTACTAAACCTACTACCAACTACAAAATCTACTACTAAGTACTGAATCTAGTACTAAGTACTAAATCTAGTACAAAAACTACAATAATACTAAAATCTAGTACTAAGTACTGAAAATCTAGTGCCAAAAATACTTTTGTACCAACAACAGTACCAATCGATACCACTTTTATATTTAACTAGCGCTCGAAATTGAACATACATTAAAATATACATTAAAATTTTAATCAGTCAAATCCGAAAATGCCAACATTGGTAATTGTTTTCGGTATAAGCTACAGAAATAACAAATTGCAAAATGCAAAATCCAAAAAATAATTGAAAACACACAATCTTGGTTTGTTTACGAAAAATCATTAATTTTTGTTTCCCTTACTCTACCATACCATATGGTCTAGTGTCACTTTTTGAACCTTTCACTCGTACTTATTATTCATTATTCCTGCAAATGCTTGTATTCATTCTCATACTCATACGTTTCTGAAAATATAACATACAACCTACTATTTCATCATTATATTTCATTCTACTTTACAAAACCCATACAAATGTATATCAAAGCCACGAACAAAATCGCCCATTAATCGTTTTCCGTTTGCGGGAGCCTTAATAGCTGATCTTTTTTAAATTTCAAACTGACGTAACATGAAACTAATTTTCCTGTCCAAAGAATTTTCTTGGACTGAAATTACCAGGAGAGAGAAATATTTTACTCTCTCGTGAGCACTCTCTTTTGTTAACTACGAATTTTGTGTCTTGTGGAACAGTATTTGGCTGTTTTTCGTAAAAAGTGGCTAAAATTTTTTGTTTTTGGGTGCATGTGGAACAAATCTAAAAACCTTCTAATTCTGAACCATGCGTTGTCGAAAGCCTTCTCCTAATCTATTAGATAGAGGCACTTGTGCATTTATTCTTAACATTGTTTAATTTGACATAAGAATCTTATAACTATATGAAGGCAGCTTCTAGTTAGTTTAGCGAGATAATGCAGTAGTTCTTGATATACATTTGTATGGGGTTTGGAGAGTAGAAAGAAAGAAGGTAATGAAAGAGTAGGTTGTGTTATATTTTCAGAAAATTATGAGTTAGAATGAATAAAAGCATTTGCAGGAATAATGAGTAAAAAGTGACACTAGACCATATGGTATGGCAGAGTAATGGAAACAAAAATTAATGGATTTCCCTTTGATTTTTCGTAAACAAAAGGTTTTGTGTCTTCAATTATTTTTTTGGATTTTGCATTTGTCAAGAAATTTTGTTATTTCTGTATTTCTTATACCGAAATCAATTACCAATGTTGGCATTTTCGAATTTGACGGATTAAAGTTTTAATGTATATTGTTCAATTTCGAGCGCTAGTTAAATATAAAAGTGGTATCGATTGGTACTGTTGTTGGTACAAAAGTATTTTTGGCACTAGATTTTCAGTACTTAGTACTAGAATTTAGTACTATTGTAGTTTTGGTACTAGATTTAGTACTAGATTTAGTACTTAGTAGTAGATTTAGTACTCGTTTTAGTAGTTGGTAGTAGTTTTAGTACTATATTTAGTAGTTGTCAGTAGAGTTAGTACTAGAATTTTTGACGTCATAGTGAAGATACTCAAAAGCAATAACATATTTACAAACATTTGCAAACAATGTGTTTTATTTGTAAAATAAGTAACTAAGTATGTACTTCCACTCAAATTAAATTTTTGCAGACCAAAAAAAATTGATTCAATAATCAAACATGGTAAACATTCAAAATTGTACAAAAAAAAACAAAAAATCAAATTTCAGCAAAAATCGGTAAAACGGTAAATTTCATACTGTTGCCGTATATATAAAAAAACCACCCAAAAACAGTGTATTTTCAGGTTAGAACTAAAAACTCCTCTCACCCCTGTCTAATTTCTATCTACCATTCTATCATTATCAGAAAAGACAATGAAATAACACGAAAAAGTCTTGATAATTTGCTTCCCTCTGACTGCTAACACTTTATATATATCTTTACCGTGCTGTCATTTTCTAATGTTGCATATGTGTTGAATTCATCTTCCCGACTAAAGGTCTACACTTAGAAATGGCGAGATAGCAAAACTAGCTAGATGGCGCTCGGTGAAACACCCATCTTGATAGTACTATAGATAATATATATACAATGGACGTGGCATGAATGTAATTTTGTCCTGCTTTAAAGACGAATTGTTTGTTTGGAATTATATTTTTGTCCACAAAATTTAAAATTGAAGTGTCTATTTGAAATATCAAAATAACAAAATAATAATTTAACATTTTTTTCTGTCTGTCTCTCTGTGTGTTTGTACCGAAAACGGCTACACCGATTTTGACCAAAATTTCATTGGCAGATAGCTTAAGTTCTAAGAAATAACCTTAGACTACTTCAGTTAGCGCTAGTTGGCACTGGGTCGCTTTTTTCTAAAATTATTATTTTTGGATCGATTTGACTCAAAATCACACCATACAATATTTATAATATTGAAATAAAAGGAAAGCTTTTGGAAAATTTTGACTCAATAGGTGGCGCTGAGGTGAAAGTGTTGAAATGTAGTTTTCCCGATATATTACGTATATTATAACATTATACAGGATTACGTTGGTCGTGTTCAGTTACCGCTATGTGGCGTTATTGCTGTATTTCAGAAAATGTATGCTATCGTATATCAGAGCAACACCTGGTGATTTTTTTTCTTTTTGCATATTAAATTATGTTAAAACTCAAATCGTGTTATAAATCACCTTATGACAGTGTCTTTTCTTATAAGGACCTACGTTCGCATATCAGTGCATTTAGAGCGTTTCTTTCTCTTGGGAACAGTATTTTTACTTGCGATTATATTAAGGTACTATAAGGCAAGTTATGGATTCATGTAAAATAAAAAATTCTAACAATCAAACATGACATTACCATAATAGAGAAGTTGATAAAAGTGTTGATGTGTGTTCGCACCTCTACAGCCTAAACAGATGGGCCAAGTCCCTTCAAACTTGATATTTAGTATTTATATGGTAGTATCTCGTTTTTCATTTTTGCTCTAGGTTGAAAAATAACGGTACCTGCCATACAATCTTTAACAAAAAGTTTGAATTTCTCGAAAACGGCTCTAACGATTTTGATAAAACTCAGAATACTATTTTTTTACAACAATACTACATCTTTCAGTTAGAATGAGTTTTTTGAAATTTGTTCAATAACGGTACCTTTCATAGAACCCTATTTTTCAGATGCGGTTTTATCGTAAATTATTATCCCGATTTCAATAAAATTTTGCACACAGAAAGTCATTTATAATTCAATTAATATTACATTTCAAAATATAAAAAAAAACTTTTTTTTCGATTTTTTTTTTAAATTTTCTTAAAAAAATTGGTTTCCGAGATATTTTGAAAACGGGTTGATTGAATTTTAAAAAAAAAAATGTTCTCTGATGAAAACTAAAGATTTTCTTATAATAAGGTAGATACTAAAAAAAAAAATTTAATATTTTTTCGAAAAGTTTTTCAAAATAAACCGGTCGAAAGATTTTCAATAGTTTTTTCCTCGATAGACATTTAGTATTCAAATTTTATTGCATACTTCGTTTTTCCAAGAAAACTCTTAAGCTAATTAAAAATATTAAGGAGTTTTCAAAAAAAAAATAATTTTTTTTATTTTAATATTTATATTCATATGCAGCAATTATCTAGCATAAGAACAAGTTCGTCGGACCCAGTCGTGGATTTTATTTAAATTTTATTCGACGATCGCACGTACTTGCTCATGTGTGCGATCAGCAAGTACGTGCGATCCAGCCGGGCAATTTATTTTTTTTCGGGATAAAAGATACCCTATTGCATTTTCTGCATCCCTGGCAATGTGTGTTCAACATTTTATTTAATGCATTTTGGGACGAACTTCTTTAAAAATAAAAAAAAAATATGTTTAAAACAGCATTCATCTTACAATTATTATTATTTTACGAACAAGTCAAACAGTTCTTCTTTATGTCATTTATTTTTCAAAATCCATCTCCACAGAAACATCCTCTTCACTGAAAAGCCTGCGCACTGTTATAAAATCCATTTTCATCGGAATCCAGAACACAGTCCATAAACTAAAATAGCTCCGCACAAAAAGGTTCACATGATTTTTTCCTCGATTCAATAGTGGTCAGTCCGCTTCCACATCTTGACATTTAATCACAGTGCCGAACCTTAAAGACCGTGTACATATATATAATAATATATATAAAAAAAAACAAAAAAAATATTTAGTGTACTTAACATCAAAAGACACCCTCTTAGTGTTAACAATAAAAGCCAATATAGTTTGGGTCCAAAAATATCCCTACGAACAATAAGACATCCGGTGTTCATTTTTATTTCTCAACAACTTTAATCCTTAGACGTTAGAAAATAAAGGTAAAAAAGTTAACTTTTAAATGAAAAAAATAGTTTTTTCTCATGAAGACTATACAAGGACATTGTATTGGTGTTTAAAAGAATTAATGGTTTGTTCCCAATGAGTTCCTTTTAAAAATTGTTTAGAGGAAGTTTAAAAAATGCCTTCGCAAAGGTTGTAAAAACCAACTTCAAATCTCGAAAATGTCCTCTCCCTTTTGGGACGAGAGACGGCAGTTCGTTTATCGATTTTAAACTTTTTTTTTATTTGGTTCGTCATCGTCATCGTCATTATA
The DNA here is from genome assembly GCA_963971375.1 of Platycheirus rosarum. Lineage (NCBI taxonomy): Eukaryota > Metazoa > Arthropoda > Insecta > Diptera > Syrphidae > Platycheirus > Platycheirus rosarum. The sequence goes on from OZ020507.1 coordinate 35,104,691, forward strand.
TTCCATTGCATACGCACCCTTGGCTTCCACCACTACCACCGCCAACCTCCTTTTGGCAGGTGGAAAAGAAAGTCAACAAAGGCAGGGGTCCTGCGAAAAGCCAGTCTTTTAAGGAAAAACATTTTTCATTCTTAAAAAAAGTGAAAAGAAAAAAACCTACAACAATCGTGTGTTTTTAACTTCCGAGGAAAACTTTCAAAGGACTCCTGTTTGAGTCATTTTGATGTGGTGAATGGTGAGGTGAATGCGTCAGGACAATCGACACGGCTTTGAAGAATGCATTAGTTTGTTGGCAGGGAAATTGTGTTCTCGTCTTATTGCTACTTAAATAAAACAGGAGTGCGGTGGTAGATTTAATGTAAAATAACCTTCGGAAAGTTTAGTTACGAGATTTTCCAACTTATTGTTTGCCATTTTCCGCCCACACAATAAGATATTTTTAAACTGCAGGAAAGGACAAAAGGATGATGATGCTTTTCTCATATCTCCTAGATGGCATGAGTGAAATATGAAGATGGGAAGAGGCACTAAATTGAGTTAGGTATTCTCTTTTATGTATTATCAGTATTTTCCTGTATTTTATAAGCACAATAGAAAAGTAATTAGTTTTACAGACTCTTTAGTTGGAACAAGGGTTTCGAATATTGGAAAAGCTACAATTCTTCTTGAAAAGAAGATTTTATAGTAGGTGAGCATTAATCATCGTTAATTTGAGATCACAATCCTGCAACTGGTCATTAAGCTTTAATGATTGATGACATTAATTAAAATAAAAAAAAAAAACTATTTATTGCTAAAAAATAAATTCTACGGAAGTTACTTTAGCTGTGATTGTAGAGTGGGGGTTGGGCCTAATTTATTTGGAAAGCTTTTATTTACTAGTAAACAGATGAAAAGACATTTATGGATGTATACTTTCGAAATGTGAGGTAGGTCCTGGTAGAGATGCTACAATTTTTAGGGTAATGTTGTTTTTGTTTTTTTTTCAAGATTTTGCGTGCGAAATAATTAAATACATATTATAATTAAAACATCAATTAATTAAAAAAAAATGGTTCGTAAAGATTTCACAAACATTGAAATATATAGAACATGATTAAGCATGATTTTACATAATTTTTACCTATGTATAAAAAAAAATTAGCTTCAAAAATGTTCTGTTACCAGTCGAAATAACAGCATGGGTTTTTTACTGGCTGAACACAATGATGAAGCTGAAATATGAAGCGCTGTCAAAGTTAAATATACGCGAACCCTATAAGGCGAACACAATGAGACGCCGAAGCTGAAGCTTCGCAAGTTCACTCAACTTCAACTTGAGCTTCATGCTTCATCTTGACATTTCATAGGAACAAAATTGGCTAGTTCAATGTTTCTGAACTATCCGAGATCCCTTTTTTCTCAGATACATTGAAAATGACTGAGAAAATTCCTTGATCACTTCGAAATCTCAAGAAAATTGAACTAGCTTAATCAAACGAAAACAAAATGTGTGTGGGAAACACGGAATTATTTATAAAACTGTTTAAAAAATAGATATTTTATGGAATTTAACCATCCCCAACTATAAAAATATTGAAAAGTGTGTGCAAGTGTGGAGTAATATTTCGATAGCATTTAAGATATATATTTTATATTCTTGGCAGCAACATTGACAAGTGTATTTCACCATTGTGTTCGAGTGAGCTTCATTACCTAGCTTCAATGTTGACGTGCTTTATTTTGCTTTACCATTGTGTTTAGCCAGTTAATATAAAATCAGTTTAAAAATGGTAAATAAAATGGATTAAGTCCATATTTTCCTGTTTAGTTTGTTATATGTTCGTTATTCGTATACCTTGAAATCGTTCTTTATTATTTTTACATAAATAAATGGAAAAAAAATTAAATTAAATAAACATTTATATTTCTTTTTTTCCTTGAATATTTTTAACGTCTTTTCATTAAACTTCAAATATCTCGAATTAAACTTTGATGGACTAATTCCACTAATATTCTGAACGCCTCAAATATTGATTCATCTATTTTATGTTAATTACTTTTTTTTTTTAATATGTCGACCAGTCCTGTAAAAAATTAAGTATAGTTGTATTTAAAAAAATTTTTTTCATTTTAAAATTTGTTCTTATCATTTCTTGTACTTTTTGAACATACCCGTTGAATCTATGATTTGTCCCCTTTTTACCTTTGTACAAGGTGGACAAAAAGAAATCACCCTATTGGAAGATGCACTCATTTTTGCAAATGGCTGCCAATGTCAAATCTGTTTTGACATTTGTGAACTAGACAGATACAGAATACAAGTGAATAAGCCATGGAGCGATACATGAACCGACATGAACCGATATTCTATTCCCGAGTCGCCTAATCTCTCGTTTTGGCGATTTGCACTGGCCCGCAAGATCGCCCGATTTAACCGTTTCAGACTTTTTTGTGGGGTTTTATGCAATCCCATGTTTACGTGACTCTGGAAGCCCTCAAGAACAACAGTCGACACGAGTGCGAGAATCTGTCGCCCGAAGTTCTCACTGAAGTGATGAAAAATGCCATAAGACGAGCCCGTATGTCAATCAATTGTGACGGCGCCAATTTAGCCGATATCATCTTCTCGACTTGACCAATACTGTTCTAGAGGTTTAAATAAACATAATCCAAAAATGGGCCCGACTTGGTCGCACGTACTTGTTCTTATGTGCCTAATTACAATGAAAAGCAAGATCTTTGACAGAAACAAGTAACATTTACGTTTGAAATAAAACAGTTTGAACTTATAAAATGTATCAAAACCACAATACTTAACGGTTTTTAATAATGAAGTACGCCATCACACGTCTTAAATGACGATGAATTTATGAAAAAATTATTTCGACCGGTTTTGATAAAATCCTGTTTTTATTTTTAATTTTTTGAAACAAATTTTTGTTTGAAATTTTGGTAAGCAGTTTATTAGAGTTTATTAATATACATGTAACCATAAAATTTAAAATAAATGATACCAACAATACCAACAAAAAATTTCTTGAAAATTTTCATTAAAATCGTTGGAGCCGTTTTCGAGAAAAATAAGATTTTTTAAACGGTCATATACCGTTATTTTTAGGCCTAAAAATAAAACATCAATTTCCCCTCTGGGGAATGCCAAAAGAATCACACACACCAAGTTTGAAGGTAATCGCTTAAGCCGTTTAGGCTATAGGCTGCAGCTCGTTATACATACTGACAGACAGACAGACATTTTTTCTCGATCACTTTTTTTAGACTTCTCTATGATCGTAATGTCATGTTTGATTGTTATATCAATTTTTTAATATTAACGAATCCTAAACTTGCCTTATAGTCCCTTTAATCGCAAGTAAACATCAAATCTCTGTCATTTCAAAATACTCAGTAAGCTCCGCAATATTTTCAATTTCTTATAAAGGACTGATGTTATATGAAAAAAAAAACAAATCCACAGTTGAAGCTTTGTATATGGTTGAAAGTGAGCCTTATGGAAATACGCACAGATCTTCCAACAGTGATTCTTGAAAGAAAGTCTTTACATTTTGAATAAAGAAAAAATCCAGAATCTCTATCGATATTAAATGATTTTCATTCTAACTGGCTGAACACAATGACGACGGAATTGAAATATGCATACGGAACTGCAAAGATTGAATCCACGCGAACTCAATTTTGCGAATTGCGAATTGCATGCGGAACTGCATTACGCACACGGAAAGGTTCGTTAACTAGCTAAATACAATGACGACGGAACTGGAATACGTATACGCGTGATTGAATACACGCGAACTGTATTTTGCGAACACAATGGTACGTTACTGCATACGGAACTGCTATACGCATACGGAAAGTAACCAACCTTTCCGTATACGTATTTAATTTTTTTACTTTTAACTTTTACGTACAGTAAATTTGACATTTCATATGATGCAGAGCGAAATTATGAATGAGAGAACAATCTTTCTTACGTCTGTCCCTCCCGATTTTTTTTTGGTATTCCATCCATTTTAAAACTCAAATGTCAAAGTTGCTGTACGTGCATTTTGTTCCGACTGAAATTGTAACGTACGAACAATTTGACAGCTGCTCCGTACTCCATCTCCGTAATGGCTAAAACACAATCACGATTTAGTTTCCGTTTCGCCTGACGTTTACTAGTTCAAAGATAGGAAATCAATACATCTTATCACAATGTCGCTTTGGCTTCGACGTTACGTTTGCTTCGTGTACAAGATAATGTACCTTGAGTCAAACCCGAAGCTGAAAGTAGAAATTGGAAAAAAGTAAAAACAAAAACCGAATTTGGAAAATGTCATTCAAAGCGAACACAAAGCGTGTGAAATGTAACGTGACCGAAGCCAAAGCTGAAGTCTGATTGTGTTTTAGCCATAATGCAGTTCCATTTTTGCATTGTGTTCTGGCAGTAAAGAATTTTTCATGCGGGTTGCGGGTTTGAAAATCATATAAAAAAAAAAAAAAAACTTTTGATAGCAAAACAAGGCACAAAGCGATTTGTTTATCAAATCAGGCTCTAAAATTCGAATAGCTATGAGTTTTTCAATGATTTCCGATCAAACTTCTCATTTGTATCACGATTTACGTCCAAGCTTGGCATCCATCAAGTTAATGTGATGCTAGAGCAAAAAGAAATATGTGTTGTTGGCTTTGAGATTATTCTGATAATAAGAGTATGTGCCAACAAATTCATTAAGGAAATTAATAAGTATTTAAATTAACTACGACAACGTTATTATTGAAGCACTGCCTGAGCAACGATGGTCGAAGAACAAAATTTGTGCCGAAGATGTTTTAAGAATATTTTAGATAATACATACCAACTTTAATTTTATTGTTGCCAATTTTACTATGGCTATTAAAAATCGTTTCGTACAACATAAAGATTTGTATGGAAATATTTACTAAGCAAATTTGATGAATCAGCTTCTGTTCAAAAACAAAAAACATTGAAGCTTGCAATTTTTTGTTGGCTGTTTTTTTTTAATTAATTTTTGATTATAACGGGTGATTTTTTTGAGGTTAGGATTTTCATGCATTAATATTTGACAGATCACGCGGGATTTCAGACATGGTGTCAAAGAGAAAGATGCTCAGTATGCTTTGACATTTCATCATGAATAGACTTACTAACGAGCAACGCTTGCAAATCATTGAATTTTATTACCAAAATCAGTGTTCGGTTCATTCACCGTAACGTTGCGTCCAACAGCATCTATGAAAAAATACGGTCCAATGATTCCACCAGCGTACAAACCACACCAAACAGTGCATTTTTCGGGATGCATGGGCAGTTCTTGAACGGCTTCTGGTTGATCTTCACTCCAAATGCGGCAATTTTGCTTATTTACGTAGCCATTCAACCAGAAATGAGCCTCATCGCTGAACAAAAAAAGCGGATTTTCTGCCAACTTTTCTAGGGCACTGATTTTGGTAATAAAATTCAATGATTTGCAAGCGTTGCTCGTTAGTAAGTCTATTCATGATGAAATGTCAAAGCATACTGAGCATCTTTCTCTTTGACACCATGTCTGAAATCCCGCGTGAGCTGTCAAATACTAATGCATGAAAATCCTAACCTCAAAAAAATCACCCGTTAGAATGTATTCTTTGGAATATAAAACTTATTCAAAGTTATAAATTTTTGCTTACACTATCAATGACGCAGGTAAAGTATGAAAGGAGTTTTACTAAACTAAAAATAATAGAATAAGAGTAACCGTGGGCAGTGAAAATCTGGAGGCGTTTATTTTGAGATTATGAGATATTTTTGGTGTAATAGTTTTAAAAACATAATTTTTTTTTTCATCACGCGCCTGCTCTCGCCAACCCTGAGGGACTAGCCTCTCGTAATTAGCCAAACTTTTATTAAGAGTTACATCCAGCATAATATCGTTTGCTATAGCTGTAAGTATACAAACACCAATGCATTAGATTGACTTAGCCTTGCTGACATTGTTTGACTTTTTAAAAAAGCCTTTGACAATGTTTTGCAAGAAATTTTGGCATCAGACTTTGCATTTATGTTATTGGACACCTAACACAGTTTAAGTTCGGATACCGTCAGAACTGAATTCAGTGATGGTCGAAGGTTATCCATCCAAATTCAAATATAAAGCCCAAAACAAACGAAGGATTATGTCGATTGCCATCGCTGAACCCGTGCTTTAATCTGGAAGAAGTCTACCTTATGTTTGTAGTGATTCTTTTGTAACATTTTTGCAAATGACAGTTATGTTTTGTTCTATGTATCCTAGGATTGTTCTGTCCTTCGTTTGTTTTATGATTCCATCAATCTGAAGCAGGTATCCATCGATACAAGAAAGCAATATCTTACAACCTCCAAGTACAATGGCAATGACTTAGCATATAGCTTCTTGTTGATTGGGTGGGTCGTGTTGCTCATCATCAACAACTTCTACCTCGGATGTTAGTATTCTTCGTCGTTTACCTGTTTGTTAAAGTTAAAGTGATCTTTTCATATTGTTAGCACTGACTGGTGTACGTGAAACAATATTTCCATTTTTATCTTGGTCAACTTTCGTTCGTAACCTTACCTCAAGAAACATCAGTTGGTTCTCTAGAAGAACTTTCGAACATAGCACTGCATCAATATACTTCAACAGACCCAATACCAGCAAAGAGTAACAATATTATAAAAAGAGAATTCGTCTGCCTTCTTTTGACAATGCCTATAAGCTTGAACTGTCATTTCAATACCCGTTTTGATTAAGTATGAGTAAAGCACAATGCATGATATACAAAAGAGACAACAAAAATTGAAGGTGTTGGAAGTCGGAACTTACGAAAGATTTTCCTCTTTATTTTTACTCTATGACGAATACTCAACCTATCGATAGAAAATGATCCATTATCCACTAGAGTAAACGTGGTGCGAAACCGATCCATGGTTGCTCGAATTATCGACTCTGCTCTACGATTATGTCGACCGAATATTGGACGCAGCGCGCGATTTGCAAACGTTGTTCAAGAGTAAGTTTGGTTTGCCATTTTATTATGAAATGGCACACCAAACTCAGCATAAATCAAGTGACAGCTGCCAAAAAGATCAACTCCGAAAAAAGTATTGCCAGATTGAAAACCACTCGTCTCGTCAAAACCACAATACTTAACGGTTCTTAGTAAAAATGAAGTACGCCATCACACGTCTTAAATAACAAAGAATTTATGAAAAACGTATTTCGAAAATTGTAGGACCGATTTTGATAAAATCCTGTTTTTTATTTTTAGTTTTTTGAAATTTTTTTTTTTTTAATTTTGGTATGCAGTTTTTTAGAATTTATTATGTGATTATTAAGTTAAACATTTTTTGTTTAGTTTTAAAAAATTTTTTTTATTAATTTTAATTAGAAAAAAAAGTTATTAAAAATTTTGATATGCAGAATTAGTTTGGCTACCTAGATCTTTTTAAACATAAAATTAAACTAAATCCAAGGTGCCGTTACGGAGAAAGCCAACAATTAAAAAAACCGTTATATGAAAGGTACCGTAAATAGACTTTTCCCATAAATTTGGTTCTAATCAGATGATAGCCAATAGACAGACAGACAGACATTTTTTGTCGATGACTTTTTAGACTTCTCTATGATCGTTCCCCGTGGCTTAGTGGTTAGTGTGTCGGACTGCTAAGCGAAAGAACCTGGGTTCAAATCCAGCTCATAGCCCCCTTTTTTTCTGGGGTACTGCCTCTTGCGAGGAACTGACAAAACCTCCGAGAGTAAAATTTGTCTCGGCGGTAAACTGTAGGTCCCTTCCATTCTTGCAGATTAACAACACACACACAATGGTTGAGAGTATAAGTCACTAGGCCTTGGCTCCTTAAGGAGCTGTCGCGCCAATAAATTTGTTTTTTTATGATCGTAATGTCACGTTTGATTGTTATCTCATTTTTTTTATATCCACGAATCCTAAACTTGCCTTTTCTTATAGTCCCTATAATCAAAAGTAAAAAATTAATGTGTTCTTAATATCAAAATAACAGCTTTTTACAAGATGCACTTAAAACAAAAACACAATTTTTAAATTGTTTGCTTGTCTGTCACTCTGTCTGTTTGGTCAGGCTACTTTCGAAAACGGCTGTACCGATTTTGACGAGACTTTTACTTGCAGATAGCTGGTGGCGATGGGGTCGTTTTTTTCGAATTGTTTTATTTATGGACCGATTTTGACGGGACTTTCACAAGCAGATATCTAATATAGTAAGAAGCAAGTAAGGCTATTTTTAGTACTAGGTGCTGAAAGTTGTTACTCATGGACCAATTTTAACAAGCTTTCAGGAGTAATGAGTAACTAAAGTTATTTTATGTACATATCTTCATATCGACAATATTAAATTTTGTTTGTGTACTGACACGATTAGGTTGATGGTGTTTAGTTACTGTTGGAACCGATTTGTGCCGCTGTTTTCGAGAAATTCAGAAAATGTATGGTATGCCCCAGCAACGCCAGGTGTGTCGGTTAGTTTGTTATACAAATTAAGGTAAAACAAAATACAAATAATGGAACTGAAAAAATTAACTGAATAATTCGATGAATATTTTGAAACACAAACTTATTACATTAATATTCTTAAAACTCTAATTTTTCCCAAAATTCCGATACAGATACATTTCTCACTTTCTTAACATATTCGTAGTAAGCTAGAGCTCTATATTCTTTGTTTATAGCTTCAGTGTTTTTCAGTTCGTTAGGAACAAAATTTCAAACAAATTGAACGATAAAGTTAATTTGACCATCCAATACTACGCTACCTGAGAAATTTTCAAGTGCGTGTAAGAATCCAATCTTATTCTAATGTCTTGCAGAAATGTTATATAAAATAACGCCATTTAACGTTTTTTTTTCAACTAGTGCTTATTTCGTGAATGGTAATACTTAGCTCATGTCATGATTTGACAGATAATTAGTTTTATCTTTTATCCTTCCGCTGAACGAATATGGTTATGTGTACGCTGGGAAATATTGCGGCATTTTTGCCAAAAAAATCATCTTTTCAGATGAAGCTCATTTTGATCTTGGCGGGTATGTAAACAAGCAAAATTGTGGGCACAGAAAACCCGCACGCATACATTGAAAAGCCGATACACCCAAAACGAGTCACTGTTTGGTGCGGATTTTGGTCCAGAGGCATAATTGGGCCATTTTTCGAAAATGAACAAGGAGTGGCCGTTATAGTCAATGTTGAACGAATTTTTGTTCACAAAAAATGAAGAGGAGGATATTGGCAACATTTGGTTTCAAACGGACGGCGCTACGTGCCACACAGCCGAAGCTACACTCGATGTTGATGAAGCATTTTCAAAAAAAAAAGTTATTTGGCGGACCCTTTATTTGAGCATGATTTTTTGAAATTCTGTATATCTTTGGGCTTTAGGTATATTTGCATCGCAGATTTTTTTAGTTAATAAATCAATTTTGTACAAACAATTCAAAATTCAATTAAAAATAAAAGGCACGACTGGGTCGCACGTACTTGCTCTTATGTGCTAATCCTTTTTAAGTGCAGGCGTCTTTTTGACAAAGATTTTATTTTAATATTTTTTGTATGACGTGCAACTTCTTTAGAATCGTTTTGGGGTGAAGCTCGAACGAACATGCGTCACGACAAAGGGATAAACACATAAATATATAGGATTGTTAGCTTTTGCAGTTTTTTAGTGTAGTATTATCTTTCCACTTGCTGCTTACTGTTTATAATATAATTTGCTAATAGAAAGATACAAAGGACTTTTTTCAGTTAAATTTTCATTTTGGTATGGAAAAATTTGAACAACTGGCATAAAGATTCGTCGGAATCAGCAGTATGGCAATAATGCTAGGTAATATTGGGACCTTTATACGTCCCAATATGGGACCAATGGAATTTATAAAGGATTTAGGTACCTATAATAAGGTTGGAAGGAAGGTAGGTACTAAAATTAAGATACGTGTTCCAACTACTGTTAAGCCAGTAGGTATAGAGACAATATTAAAAGTTAACACAGTGGTTTTGTTTATTTATAGGAAGGTGTAAACTTTTGTTTTCTCGATTGAAATTTTTGCATTCAGTAGTAATCGAATAGTTTTTTTTATTTGTTAGTTGTTTTTGTGTGTTTATCAAAGGCTTCCTTATTTATTCTGTGCTTTTATGATGATGAAAAATACTTTAAAATACGTAAGTATGTATGTAATGTAGGTTGTCACTTTCTTTTATTTGACTAATGGCTTGGCTAGGGCTTAGCCGAGCAATATGAAATAAAATGTTGGGGAAAAAAATTTATGAATTCAAAAAAACACTACTCATAACGTTTTTTGGAAAAAATGTTGTAAGCCATATTATTTCTTTTGCTGTTTTCTATTTTATGAATTTTTCATTTCAAAATCGTTCGACCAGTTTTTTCAAAAAAATGTTTTTTTTTGAAAAACTTTTCGAAAACATATTTTAAAATTTTTTTTAGTATGTCAATTTTAGGAAATCTATAGTTTATACTAGGAGAAAAATTTAAAAAAAAATCTATAAATCCGTTTTCAAAATATTCAGAAAACAAAATATTTTTTTAAAAAAAATATTAAAATTTAAAAAAACATGTTTTTGAAAATTTTGATAAGCAATATTATTTAAATCATAAAACACTACATATTTTGAAAATTTCATCAAAATCCGTCAATTAGTTAACGAGAAAGTCTGATTTTAGAAAACCGGTCATATGGGAGGTACCGTTATAAAACTTTTTCTGAAAAATCCATTAAAATTAAAAGATAGATTTTGCACAGAAAACATTATTCTGAAAGTTTAATTAAAATCGTAGGAGCCGTTTTCGAGAAAAATAAGTTTTTTAATAAAAGTTATATGGCAGGTACCGTTAGTTTTAGAGCTAGAATGCCAATTCCAAAAACTGTCGGATAGAGCACTCTAAAAATACAATATACCAAGTTTGAATCAAATCGGCCCAACCGTTTAGGCTGTAGATATCGATACGGACAGACAGACAGACAGACAGACAGACAGACAGACAGACAGACAGACAGACGGACGGAATTTCCGGACCCACTTTTTTTGAGTTCTCTATCATCGTAATATCATGTTTGATTGTTAGAATTTTTTTTTTTTTTTTTACGAATGCATAACTTGCCTTATAGTCCCTATAATCGCAAGTAAAAAAAGTGCATCTCATGTAGCCGTTCGGACTCGGCGGTAAACTGTAGGTCCCTTCCATTCTTGCAGAGTAACAACACACACACAGGAATGGTTGAGAGTATAAGTCACTAGGCCCTGGCTCCTTAAGGAGCTGTCGCGCCAATAAATTTATTTATTTAATTCAAAATTGTACTGAAAATGGTAAAGATGTACTTACGTACTGAGCAAATCAAATTGTACTGAATTCAGTACAGTAAGGGACCTCTCACGACTCGTAAAATTGGAGGCAGGGCTAGGAACCGAGCTAGTTGGAGAAGCTTGATGATTGAGGCCCAAATCCACCCGAAACTTACTTACGTACGAACAGGTAATATATGTATTGTATATGTTTTACGTGCTTTGCAGTTTCATCCATAACAATTGTGCACTTGAATTTTTTTGACAAAGTTTAACGTTGAAATTAAAAGAAAAGAAAAATACTGCTATATATTTAAAAGAAGTCATAAGCATCATACAATCACATTATAGCCTTAAAAAAAGTTTGGGAACCGAAAAGATTAAATGGAACAGACTTTTGATTGCCACAACTAACTTTATGGAAAAGCAATTATGAATTCCAGTCAAAGATAACGCATTTCTTTAAAAAGCTGTTTCAGCCTTTTCGCGCTACAGTTGGCCTGGATCATGTCCTTAGTATCTAGGTCGCTTAGTATTATAGTATATATGCATCTTTCTTCTGAGTTTATATTCAAAAAGTTTATAGATACAACCGGATTTAATCAACCATTTTATTCACAAAACAAAACGATGAAAATTTATTAAAAAATAAACTAAAGTTCTCAAACTTCAAATCCTATATAATGAGTCTCCTAAACCAACCAATAAGAATATTTTTTCATCTCTGAACAACAAAGTTTGCTTTTAAGCTGACAATCATAAATTCTTATTTTGTTTGGCTTCTCAAGTTCAACATACAATGAAGATTTTTTTAATAATCCCAGAGGTGATTGCTGCTACCATAGACATCCAGAAAAAGTTTGCATATTTCATTAAGTTTAGTTTCTTCCTGTTTCATCCTCGTTTTCGGAGTTAGATTTATGTGAGAAAACACTGGCAGCGTTGTCTTTTCCCAAAGTTCATAGTTCGGCAGATTTTCCTAGGCACACAATGTCAAGTGTCACAATTGCAACACACACAGCAGATGCATAACATGCGACTTCATGAATGGTGAATTGCATTCGTCCTCGACAAATCTGCTCGTTTGTGTTGGTTGGTACCAAAAAAAAAAAAAAAAGCAGGTGCATCCTACTTAACTGCATATGTTTTATTGAAGCGTTGCTTGTTGACATTTCATTCTCTTTAGGTAGTTTGCCTTCCACCCTTACATCCAGCATAGTCTTCGCGCATTGTATCCCTAGGCAGGAGCAGGAGCACGAAAACGAGCACTCCTTTACAGACAGATGAACTCAAGTATTCAGGATAAAAGGAAGAATATTCCATCGAGGAATATCCTTGAGTGAACTGTAAATATCTACCACGCCTTAGAGAAGGTGTTGTTTGTAGGTGGATACCAAAAAGAGCTCTGGACGTTAATTAAAGTGCTCGGGACGTACATCTCTAGGAAGATTAGTTATTATATTTCATAGTTCAAATTGTAATTAAAAAAAAAGAAATCTACTACGTTCTTTGTGTTGAAAAAAGTTTGCAGTTGGTTTACCCAGGTTACATGAAAATATACATATTTTCTAATGAACAAAGTACGTCTCTTTTTTTGTAATGTGGTTACAAGGAAGGCGTACGTTTTCAGTCTCTTGGTGATTATATGAAGTGCATGAACTTCTTGCACGTAGGTACTTTCCCCTAATGGATTATGTGAAAAGTAAGGTTGTATAAACACCTTTTTAGAAATAGTACATATATTTTGGTTATTTAGGTATATTAAAAAAAATGATAAAGTATGACCCTAATTCTTAACTATTAATAGAGCATTTTCTCAAAAACTTTATTTTACAAGTCAATTCTCTTTTTTTATTAAGAATGCCGAAATAAAATATCTAATCATTTATATGTAATTTATAGCCAACCCTGCGAAGATTAGGCAGTAATAAATAATCTAACGCAACAAATAATATATACAACCTCCATGACAAATGAAAATGTACGTATTATGTAACTACAAGATCATCATACGATGTCCTAAAACGATAGGCAACAACATAAAATTACATGTACGAAACGATCATACGAGTGAGCATGATCAACCCTAACTACACTAGTCAGAGTCAGTCTGCAGGTAGTCATTAAACTAGAAATAGAAACACCTATCCCATCTTAGTAAACAGAAAGAAAACGAAATGTTATAATCAATCTAAAATAATAAAGAAAACATTTAGAGTTCAGACGGTGTTTTCATGTTTGGCTAAAGAAAGATAAAAGAATCCAACATTTAATAAGCCTCATACATTTAAACCGCGAGTTTATTTTTAAGATACCCAACATAATTGTTATAATATACTTAGAACGATGATATTCGCGGTTGTATGAAATTTTTGATTAGAATATTTTTCTTACCACGAAGATTTTAATATATTTTCACAAAAGTTTTTGAAGTCCCTCAAGATTTCGACAAGGTTCCACTCGTTATGGAACCTTTGATAACCATTATTATTGTCGTGGTAAATCCATTTTAATTCTCAATAAACAATTATTGAGAATTTAAATATCTACACAGATTACTTTCAAAAACATGAGTTATTATTTTACCGTTATAAGCTTGAAAAAATCGGTCAAGTAGTTTTCATTAACAGATTTCGTTTAAACTCTAAGTTATTTCAACATTAGGGGTCGGTTATTAGCTGGAATCTGCAAACTAGGATGGCGAACAGTGATGCGAATGCGGAGAAAAATAAAGAAATAATATTAATTGGATAAATTTCCGTCCGTATTCAATGCAATATTGTAGAGCTTTGAAATTTGAATACCTTAGTGGCCTAATACGAGAAGAAAAAAAATTGTGTGGAAAATGAAAATTAATGAAGAGTTGGAGGAGAGCTCAATAACTATTGGAATGTATGTTGTTTAAGTTAGACACCGTCTAAATTTTACGATAATAGATGGAAAAGTAGTTTACATGTGACATACTCTAGCTCTGCGAGCAATTGTAAAATTTGTGAAGCTACATTTTCAAAGATGAATGACTTATACAAGTTGCGTACCAAGATCGCGCATGAAGATGCACTTACCCTAGGAATGTCAGTATTGGATGCACGGATCAGATTTAGAGAATACGTGTTACACGTGGCTTAAACCTTAAGGGGAAAGAAGCAAATTGAAGAGAACTTGTGTTGTGAAAAGTTGAGCTCAAACAATGACGGCAACACTTCACAAAGTTTTTTTGGAAATCTTAAACCTGAAATCAGAGATCACTAAGATAGATTTAAGTTTGGTAACAAAGGAACAAGACTGGCAGTGGTAGAGAAGTAATTTGCGGCAAGGCTACTACCTCTTGCGAGGAAATGACAAATCCTCCAAAAGTAAAATTTGTTTTGAAAAAATGCATCTCATGTAGCCGTTCGGACCCGCCGTAAATTGTAGGTTCCCATCCAATTTTTCTTTAAACTTTGAATTTAATAGATTTTTAAGAAATTCAAAGAATAACGAACGGCAAAAGTATTGCCCTGTGATATAGTGGTTAGAGCTTCGGAATTCTTTGCCGTAACATTTGTCACAAAAAAGAGCATTCATGTAGCCGTTGAGATTCGACAGTAAATTTTAAGTCCCCTTCGCTCCTTGAGATTGAGAATAGACAAACAAAAATGGTTGAGAGTCTGTGTTCTGGTTGCACTAATACTTTAAATGCCATCCAATCGTTAAGAAAACGCTTATTTTTCTCGAAAAATATATATATACCAATATAGTTATAGGTTTCATTTTGGTGAATTTTTTTTAGCAGAAATCTTCATTATAGTTATAGAATAGTTTATTTTCGACAACGATAGGGAGCTTTTGAGAGTCGAGATTTTAAAGTTGAAATTTGTGAGTAAGGATTTCAGGTCAGGCTTTCGTACCAACCCGTTAAGTTATTTTTATTTCCGTAACACTTTTATAACAATTAATACAATTTATCTGAATTTTAGTTCAGTTAATAATTCTATACGGTTAAAAAAACACCCTATAAACTTATTACATTGCACCAATGACTTCTTATGTATGTACATATTTTTTTCCTTAGCTCAATCGCGTATTTTCAATTACCTTTCCAACAAATTACAGCCAAATCAATCAATTTAGTTCCAACTTCATTTGTAAGACTTTTCAACTCAAGGCCACTACAAGCCCCGTAATTTCCACCCCCGCCCAAACCCGGCCAACGACTTTTCAACCTTGAATTCCAACATCAAAGCAATTCCTTGTAACATCACCATACTTATTGCCAATGCCATACGTCACAATCCATCAAGGACCTCCTTCGTTCGCATTTTACATCTTAAATATAATTTTTAAAATAACACATTTAATGAGTTCAAATTAGATTGAAATTTCAAAGTCAATTACACAGTCTCTGACAAATGAGGCCTTTCATATAGTCTAGTGATAATAACGGCCATGGGGTCAGGTAATCACCCCCCAGCCCTACCCCCATATATCTAGGACACCATAAGTACTTGCATCAAGTTGTTGTTGCATGTGTTTGTTGCTGACAATGGTGAACTCTTTTATTATCCTTTCCATATCGAACAAAAGCAAAACTTAACAGTGGGGCCAGGGCTAGTAAAAAGGAGAAAAATAGGGAAAAAAAGAATCGACACAATACTGACAACACAATAACCCATTCATGTGAATGGAACCGTCGGTTTTGAGTGCAGTACATCGAATGTCAATAGCAGTGCGACTATACTTAAGACTGCAGAGCGTTTAAGTTAAGGCCGGCGTGTAATGAAAAAGTTGTGTTCTATGCTGTACTAAGGGTCTATTGATTTTGCGGCTGGAGGGATGTCATGCTGAGGCCACAACATCGAGAGCTTTAATGTGATGTAAGCTTCTGTTTTTTAAATGATGCCAAACAATGGCGTCAATGATTTGTTCTCGATTAATAGGGTAAGGTGTAAGGACTAAGCTATGTTGAAGAAAATGTACTAGAAAAGAACCTTTGATGTAGGCATTGAGGTCGAAAGTAAGCCTTGAGTAACTTAGCGTGATGTTGGGTATTTGTAAGGAATATGTTAAAATTTCAGTGTTAAGTGTTGAAAGCTAAGGGCTTTCAAACATAAAATGTCTTGAAGAAAACCGAACTATTGTTTTTTTTTTTATTTGAGAAAGTAAATGTGTTTTTGGATGACCGCCACTATAGGAGAAATAGATATTTCAATGAAAGAAGCGAACATTCAAATTGATAAATTGATTAGTACTAGAACATGGTTCATACTGACTGACCGACACTCATTTTAATCTAGAACCGGAACTTCAAAGAAATAAACGGAATATTTAAAACGTTCTACTTAAAGAAAGAATGACCACTATTATGTTATTATAGGATAACTTTGTTTTTGTATTTTTAATATTTTCACTTGCGATTATAGGGACTATAAGGCAAGTTTAGGATTTATGAATATAAAATCTGTCTGTCTGTCTGTTTGTCTGTATGTCAGTATGTATAACAAGCTGCAGCCTAAACGTCTTAAGCGATTATCTTCAAACTTTGTGTGTGTGATTCTTTTGGCGGTGGGAAATTTAATTTTTAGCCCTAAAAATAACGGTACCTGCCAAATGACCGTTTAGGAAAATCTTATTTTTCTCGAAAAGGGCTCCAACGATTTTAATGAAAATGTTTGTGATTTTTTTTGTTGGTATTGGCTATCATTTGATTAGAAACACATATACGGGAAAAGTTTATTAACGGGACCTTTCATATAACGGTTTTTTAATTTTTGGCTTTCTCAGTTACGGATCATTGGATTTCTGTCAAATTTTATATTTAATTTTGAATAACTTTTTTTTTCTATGTAAAATTAATTTTTGAAAAATAAAATAAAATAATATTTTGAAAACTAATTAAAGTAGTTTTGGCTTTCTCAGTTACGGATCATTCGATTTCTGTCAAATTTTATATTTAAGAAGATCTTGATAGCCAAACTAATTCTGCATATCAAAATTTTGAATAACTTTTTTTCCAATTAAAAATTATTTTTTGAAAAATAAAATAAAATAATATTTTGAAAACTAATCAAAAAATTATTTTAAATTTTATAACCACATTAAATTCTTAAAAACTGCATTCTAAAATTTAAAAAATAATTTTTTTTTATTGAAAACTTAAAATAAAAAACAGGATTTTATCAAAACCGGTCCTACAATTTTCGAAATACATTTTTCATAAATTCCTTGTTATTTAAGACGTGTGACTGCATACTTCATTTTTACTAAAAACCGTTAAGTATTGTGGTTTTTAATACTTTTTAAAAGTTCAAACTGTGTTATTTTCAACGCAAATGTTACTTGTTTCTGCCAAAGATCTAGCTTTCCAATGTAATTAGGCACATAAGAGCAAGTACGTGCGACCCAGTCGTGCCCATTTTTTTTTATTTTTGAGAACCATATTTTTCTAATTTATGTAGAATTATGGAAGGACATACTCTAGAAATGCTTTACTAAGTTCAGCACATAAAACGTCAGTTTGGAGGTCGTTCTGCATATTTTTTGTAGTAAATTCTAACAGGCAAATTAATAAACGTTTAATAGCGAAAGGTTAAACCTTATTCCGTAGATTTAGTGCTAAATTTCTACTAATCAACTACAAAATCCATGTTGTAGGGAGCAGTTTTTAACAGTGAAATTGAATTTGCTTAGAGACAATTTTTTTAAAAACCTTTGGTGTATCTTGTATCTATAAAGATGATGATTTACTAATTAACTAATTAGTCACACACCTTTTGGTTGCAATATTCGGAATTCACAAACGATTTGCTTTGGAATGCGTACTCGGAAGTCTATTTTATAAATAATTTAAACAAAAATGTTGGCTAATCATAAGTTTTTATTAAAAAAAATAATTTACTCATTAACTAATTAGTCACAAAAAATGATCCTTTGTGTCACAAAAGTTTACGATTCAAAATGCAAAAAAGTTAAAAATTTTATTTTTTTAAAAAAATATTGTTGGCTAATCGTAACTTGGTCTATACCATTTTAGTTTAAGAATGAGAATAGTAAACTTCAATGTGGAATAGTAAACTTCAATATGAGAATAAAAAATTTCAATATGAGAACAGAAAATTTCAATATGAGAATAGTTAAAGTAAAAATTAAAAACCAATCCTTGTGATGGTTTTCAACAAATTGTAAAATACAATTTTGCAGCACAATTTAAAACCCAGAAAAGAAGAAAATAGAAAAAGAATAAAAAAACGCAATTACTTGCCGTTTCAAACGTGAATGAAGACTGGCGACAACTTGCACGTACGATTAACGTTCCAGTTGTTATGACCTTGTCCACCTTGTCATAGTCAAATTGAAGATGTTCTGCAGAAGCAGGAATTTTGTGACAACCGTATACTAAGATTTGAGATTTGGTCTCTATAGGCCAATGCTTAACCCCATTGAAAATGTTTGGTCTGTGGTATGGTAAAGAGCTACGTTAAAAGAGAGCTCTCAAAAAAGTTGTCAATGATTCTTAACAGCAGAACCGATTCATCCATAAGAGAACAGAGAGTTAGAGCCTTAGAAAGCCTTATAACAGACAATTTGCAGACAATTACACCAACATTCAAAATAAATTTCCTGCAGTCCTTAACTTAGAAAATATGTTATATTAATATGTATAATTATTAATAATAATTGTTTTAAATTAAATTTAAATAAAAAATCTCATATTGAAATTTATTATTCTCATATTGAAGTTTACTATTCCACATTTAAGTTCACTATTCTCGTTTTAAAGTTTACTATTCTCATTTTGAAACTAAAATATACAGTAAAGGGTGCGCCATCTAACGTTTTTTTTTTGGTGCAGAGGCATAATTGGGCCATTTTTCGAAAATGAGCAAGGAGTGGCCGTTACAGTCAATGGCGATCGTTATCGGGCCATGTTGAACAAATTTTTGTTCACAAAAATTGAAGAGGACAATATTGGCAACATTTGGTTTCAACAGGACGGCGCTACGTGTCACACAGCCCAAGCTACACTCGAAGTTTTGCGCCCTGTTTTGAAGATCGCATTATCAGCCGCAGAGCTGATGTCGTTTGGCCACCTCGGAGCTTCGATTTGACACCGTTGGAATATTATTTGTGGGTAGCCGTAAAAGATAAGTGATACGCCGACAAACCAGAGACAATTGACGCTTTAAAGGACAATATTCGTGAGGCCATTGGTGAAATACAGCTGCACACAATCGATAATGTGCTTAAAAATTGAACCGAACGTGTAGGCTACTGCATGGCCAGCCGAGGCAGCCATTTGAATGAAATTATTTTCCATTATTAACCGGAAGGATTGTACTTTCAAATAAAAAAATAAATTTGAGAAAATATTCAGTAGTTTTTTTTATAGCATTTTCAAAAAAAAAAGTTATTTGTAGGACCCGTTATTAGGCAGTGAGGGGTTTATTTCAATTAAGTTCAATAAAGTTTAAGCACCCACTCAAAAATGGGAATTGTTTTCTATACTTGAACGGATAAGGCTTATTTTCTTCACTTCAAGTTAAGTTTTAACTTGGGGATTTTTTTTCAACTTGCCGAATTGTTTTTCTTCAGTCAAATTTTAATGCTTAACTTTCGATTTCAACTTGCAGGTTGACTTCAACTTGCTGTTTTCTCAACTTGCGGAAATATCAGAAGTTGAGAGAGACTTTTCTCAAAATTTGTTGTTAAGAGATATTTCCGCTTTTGTTTACTCTCTGTCAGTCTTCAAAATTATAACGTTCGATTTCAGAAGATTCAAGAAAAGGATAATAATTAAATAATACCATTCATAATTTATTTTAATTTTAACGATATGGATTGCCTATCCAAGACAAAAAAAAATATTTACCAAGTGAAATAGCTGAATTTGGAAAAATGGTAGAAATAATTGGGATTGTATTTCGAAATCAGACACCGATACGGCTAAAAATCATGTTGGATTATCAAGTTTAACTATGTTGACAACACATAAGATGACTCTACATTAAATTGAAGGAAACAAAAAGGCTCCAACCTCAACAATGCACCTAATAAAATTGTTTTAAATATATTTAAGCAAAAAAAAAACATTATATATCGAAATTATAATTTATTGCCAAAAAATATAATAAAAACAAAAAAAACCTTTGTTGTAAAATCAAATGTTGTCATTTCCAATGTTCTTATCCGGCTGCTGCTATTTTTTCTCCAGACTTTTTTCTTCCAAATTATACGAGTTTGTCATTTCATATCCGATTTTTTATCGTTCACAAGAACTCGGCCTTTCGCAGAGTTCAAATTGGCAAATTTTGCGTCACCTTGGTACTTGGACGTACAGCCTTACAATTCTCTTGCAATTGTTTGAAACTCAACATTAAAAAACACATTCTCATAACACTGATATTAATAAAAAAAAAAAGAAGACAGCGACGATGAATGGAAATTAACTTCTTATTTTGACCATATTCATGAAACCTTCTGCCAACTAATCAAAAAACAATAATTTAAGGTTGAAACTTTCAAAATCGGTGTCAAATTTAAAAATTTCCTTAGGATATTTTAAAGAGCAAGTTGAAATCTAGCGGCCGGTTGAAAATGTAAACTTGTAGTGAAGAGAAATGCCTTAAACGTTTTGCAGATAGTTGCCAGTTCAGAACAGAAAAATAATAAATAATAATAAAAAAAAATGTTTTGAGGCAGAAGATCATTCATAAAAAACGAGAAAGAGAATCGCAGACATAATGGAGCACTGTGGCCAACAAGTAATTATATTGATAGTCGCAGACTCGTATAACTTGTATTGAACAGCCCAAAAGGTATTTTCTAATACAGCCGATTATTCAACAGCTTTCGTTTCTCGGGATATATCTTGAGCTGATAATTTATTAGCGTTTCCATAATTTTAGAAATAAATTGCACGACTGGATCGCACCGCACGTAATTGCTCATATGTGCGGTCACATCGTCAAATAAAATTTAAAAAAAATAAGTAACATTAACGTAGAAAAATAAGACTAGAACTTAAAAAAAGTGTCAAAACCACAATTTTTTTTAATAAAAATGGAGAGCTCTATCATAAGTCTTGTATAATAACGAATTTATGAAAAAAAGTATTTCGAAAATTATAGGACGGATTTTGATAAAATCCTGTTTTTATTTTTAGTTTTTGGGATTTTATTTTTAAATTTTGGTATGCCGCTTTTTGAGTTTATTAATATTAATGTGATTGTAAAATTTAAAATAATTTTTTTTGATTAGTTTTAAAAAATATTGATTAAAAAAAAAAAAAAAAATTATATAAAAATTGACAAAAATCCAAATTACCGAGAAAAGCAAACATTAAAAAAACTGTTATATGAAAGGTACCCGTTAATAGACTTTTCCCGTAAATTTGGTTCATGATTGATAGCTAGAACCAAAATAAAAAAAAACATTAAAAAAAAATTCATCCAAATCATTGGAGCTGTTTTCGAGAAAAATAAGCTTTTCCTAAACGGTCATACGGCAGGTACCGTTATTTTTAGCAATAAAAATTACATTTCAATTTGAATATAATCGCTTAAGCCGTTTAGGCTGCAGCTCGTTATACATGCTGACAGACAGAGAGATAGACAGACAGACAGACAGACAGACAGACATTTTTTGCCACAAACTTTTTATGATCGTAATGTCATGTTTGATTGTTATCTCAATTTTTTGTATATTAACGAATCCTAAACTTGCTTACAGTCCCTATAATCGCAAGTAAAAAGGGACGTATGAATGTATGTGCAATTTTTCGTTGGTTTGCGGCGGTGAAGGACTCACATTTTTTGGTAAAAGCGGGACAAAAGCTGCTTTCTATTTGCTCAGAACGAGTCCTGAGGAGAGGGGGGAGCTTTTTCAGTGGCTTTCTCATCGTAAAGAACACCTCTTCAAACTATCCTATTTCACCGGTATTATAAACAATTTTTCGTATTTGTATGCATAATATCTGATAGGTGGCACTGAAGTCAAGTTTTTACCAGTTCTGGGATGACTTTTTTGAAGAATGTTGCATTAAACAAAAATAGAAATGCTTTTCACTGTTATTCTTTCAGAATAAAAGTAACCCAACTTTAATATTTTTTTTACATTGCCATGTTTTAGAAGTTATTAATCAATAAAAAATAAAAAAAATTAAAGAAACCAAAAGAAACCTAACCGGATAAGGACAGCTAAAAGAGAATATGTGTGCACTAATAAATGCTTAAAATATCATTAGAAGTGTAATTTTATTTATAACCTCCTTTTCCAAAGTATTATATTGAATAGGCGCATAAATACTAGCTGAACCTCTATACGTAGCTCCGGTATATATAAACCATGTTTCCATCTATCTTAAATTTCAAATAAATCTACATACCTAATTCCATTGAAGGAAGTTGTTTTGTTTCACCTAGTTTTTAATAAATAATAGATTAAGATTAGTAAAAAAGTGGATTCGTGTGGCACACCAACTTTTATTTTCACAATTTAAAGCTTCAAACTTTCGTTACAGTATTATGACAACAATCAAAATACAATACAGTGCTTACGTCTTTCAAAAGAAAATTGAAAACTATATATTATCATAAATTTGGTAAGCAAATTCATATTTTCTTCTTCCCCTCAAAGTTCAAACGAACTTATTCTTTTCTTATCCCATCCTTTCGGGTCTAGTCTTGGTCTCGTCTTATGTAAATTAAACTGAATAAATTCCTTAGAAACAATTTTGTATGACCTCATTGAATATTTTGTTTTAAAAACTTTCAAAGACCTTAAACAAAAACGGCCTTAGCATATAAAATTTTGACTATCTTTTTTAAATAAAATAAAAACACATTTTTTCAAAGAATTACGTCTAAAATTATGTTAAATATTATTCAATTGAATTGAAAGGCCATGTACAGTTCCAGGAAAACCATTACAAACCCCTGAGCATTATGCACACAGAAAGAAAATTGAAAGTAAATATTTTGTTTTAACTTAATTCACAAAACCCCAGAGATATTTATTTTCGAATCGATACTCAGTTCTCAAGAATAAAAATACCTTTGCCGGTATTAAATTAATTCCTGAGCACCCAGTGATATAGGGACATGTGCTTTTGCTACACATAAATCACCCGTCCCAGCCTTTATTTCCATATCAAAGCTTTAAAAAGCCAGTTCATGCGCACTCGCATCTCTTAATAGTTTTCGGCACCCCTTTCGTTGCCAAACAAAAGGGCTAAATTATGCTTGTTCGTGTGCAGGAACAACACCCGCGTCCCCAAATTTCAAGGATACCAAACGAAATTCCGAGATTCGAGCTCTCTTCCTGCTCCGAGCATTTTATAATTTTTCCACTACTCTAACATCACATCACAACACCAGTCTGTCAAAACATACATTTCTTCAGTGTAGTCTCAGCTCTCAGAGGGATCTGTCCTGAAAAAAAGTAGACATCATCAATTCTGAGCCCACCATTTGCTGCTGATGGTATACTCCTATAATTGAACATCAAAAAAGGACATTTTCGACAAATTGAAAAATCCCTGCCCATCGGTTAGTGCAGTGCATTCTCATTTATTGGTGCAATCATATCAAAGCGTCCTCGTCGCGATTGGGCATTATCCCGGAAACGTCCATTTTATCTCCTGAAAAGGACATAAAAGGACATGGCCGAATATCGAAACCAGAAGATTATTGGTTTTTCAATACAAATTTAGTGCACTTGCGGTGAATCCATGAAGTAGAAGACATTTGTTGTTGCTCTCCTGGAGTCCTAGAGAACGAAATGGATAACGGTGAGTTTCTGGTATTTTTTCCATCATGAATTCAGCAATAAACTGGAGTGTCCTTTTTGTTAAGTTTTAATGCGCGAGAGTGAAAGTTCTTACTTCTTCCCGGAAGTGGAGTTAAATTGTGATAATAATCATAACTGTTTAAGCTCCTTTGTGACACAGTTTTGGTAAAAAGAAGTACATATACATGTGTATGGTGTTGTTTTTATAATTGTAAAATGTTGCAGTAGCCGCGGAAGTCTGTGAGAAAAAAAAATACATTTGCCATTGATTTTTCCCAACACAAAAGCAATAGAGCATCCGGTTCCTTTGTAATGTTTTTATTTTCATATTTTTTTTTTGGCAAGAAAATGGAAACAATTCCGGTGTGAGAGAGGCGGTTAGGCCGAGGTTGATGAGGGTGCAACTGTGTGTTAAGTGCCGAAAAAAATGTCGTGTTTCATTATTTTGGCTTGCCTATATGTATAACGTCCTTGCTATGGGGCGGCTGCCCCACGGTGTGGCGGCTCAACATGGATTACTTTCTTGTGTTCGTTTATAATATATATGGTGGGACTACTTCCTTCCGTTGTGGGGCTTGGTTTTTATGGTTTGTTTTTCGGAGGAAGGCCGGTTTGTTTGAAGCTTTAATAACAACAGCTAAATGGTTTCTTGGGAGTTATGGATGTTGGTAATCGTAATAGAGAAAGAAAGAATGAACGAGGAAAACTTATGAAATATTTATAATGAAATTTTCGACATTCAGAAGATGGGTATTCAAACTTGAGATGGGCAATTAGGAATTTTCACAAATTATCGCATTTTTTTATATTAATAATCTTGGATAATATTTTTTTTTTTTAATTTAATATTTTTGGAAAATTTTATTAAAAAGTTTTGGACGTTAGTTAACAAGCAGATTGTCGTTTTGGTACAGTATTTCTAAAGAAATCTACGAGGTTGACAAATATATTCAATATTGTCTGGTAAAGTGTTATTTCTTTTGCAGTATGGTTATAATTATTTATTTATTAAATCTAACTCAACTGCAGATAGTATATATACAAGTTGTTTAAAGGAATAACAATTTACAATTTAATACAAAAATATACATAACATGGCTAACAATTTAAAAAAATCAACTTAATAGTTCTTTGATGGATTAAAATCATTGAAATGAAAATAAGGATTGAAGTCAATACAAATATTGTATTAAGTGGTTCCATAGTTCACTCTTGTTCGCTCAGAACCCGACCACAAGCCTCGGAAATAATCTGATCAGACGACGACGAGCCAAGCAACGACAAATTCTAAACGATTTAAGAATTTTCTCATCACGAATGCCCTATAGAGCTCCAGCTGCACATCAGGTAGCTGATGTCCTAGCCATATATATAGATTAAGATAAATAACATCATCCTCATGAACGTTCACGCACTTACAAAGGAGTCCGAAGAAGATGAAAAAGATTCCTACTACGAACTTGTAAGAGGATCCCCAATGCCTGCCCAAGGTATGACTTGAAAAACATCCTTGACGATTTCAACTCCAAATTAGGTAGGGAGCTGGTATTCAGGCAGTATCAAATAGTTTGCATGAGAACACTCACTAATGACAATGGACTACGTACGAGTCCCAGTCTCCCACGTAAAGATATCTACAAAAGTGCAAAGCCACCTAGGTATCACCTGATGGAGTCAATAGTAAACAAATTGACCACGAGAACGTTTTGAGGTGCCAACATTGACTCGGATCACTATCTTGTTGGTAAGGTGTTCCGAGGGCAGATTGCTTTGCGGAGAAGATGTATTGCATACGCCACTAAGGCTCGAATAAACACGGCAAAATATATAGTCGCACGCTAGAGCTCGCCCTTGCAGAGCTCGATGATAGAAGATAGTCAACCCTGGGAGCAGAGTGCCGGTGGTAGAGGAAAAATGGGCATACCTTAAGAACAAAGTCATTAGTACTGCTGATACCATCTTTATGTTGTAGTCACAGAGATCAGAGCGACTGGTTCGAGAATGAATGCAAACTAGCGTTTAAACGTAAGAAAGCTGCATACCGAGCAATGCAGCAGTCCCATAGAACCCGGACATACAAAGATGAATATAAACAGCTCAGAAAATTAGAGCAAAGACTTCACAGACAAAAAAGGTGACAAAACATTGTCTCTGAAATGTTAAGAAATAGAGAGAGAGAGGTCTGCAACAGGCACGGAAGTTCTACCAATCCGTCAGAAATAATTCGGAAAATCTAATCACCAATTTTGAAGGTATTCTGGAGCGATGGGAAGTGTACTTTCGTGAATTGTTTAACAGTCATTTCTCGAACTAAAACTGAGACCACCATTTCAAGAGGAAGACCTCATGCTGCAGCCACCAACAATGAGGAGATACAAAGGCAATTAATCGGCTCAGAAATAATAAGGTCTCGGGAGCTGATGGTATACCTGCCGAGCTGATTAAACATGGAGGGCCAACACTTCATCAAGCAATTCATGATCTCTTAGTACACGTATGGGAACACGAAGAAATGCCTCAAAAACTGGCTAAAAGGCATCATATGTTACATACATAAAAAAAGGTGATGTCACAAAATGCAGCAATTATTATTGTTGAGTACATCCTATAATATATTCCTTATCCTGAAAAAACGGATGGCCCAATACGCTTAAACCATAATCAGCAAATATTAGTGTGGTTTCATACCAGGCACATCAACAATTGATCAGATCTCTACCCTTAGGCAGCTGATAAAAAAAGTCTGGAATTTAATATCCCAACATACCATCTTTTTATAGACTTCAAAGCCACCTACGATAGCATAGATAGATACTTTATAAGGCCATGAAAAAATTCAACATCCGCAAAATTGACACGATTATGTAAGCTTACCATGACCAACATTACAAGCCAAGTAAAAGTAGCTGGTTTGCTGTCCAGACCAATCAACATCTTTAATCCAACATCCAACAAGCAGTGGAAAGGCTTAACGAAGGCACCTCCCTATTAAGGCTTAATCTCAAGGTGGACCCACTTTGGAGTCACTTTCAGGCGCAACAAAGCCCTAGAGCGGTTGGTCAGACCATCCTATTTCTAGAGTGGCTTGCCAAACCAACTCTAGTTGCAAATAATGAATGTATTACGGTAAATCCATTCTCCTTGCTAAGGAGGAGGGCCTATCTGCACCCCTAGTATCAAGTTTAAATAAGACAATGAACACACACTCTTTCGAAGCCGTGTCATGCTCCTAGAAACCAAAGATACCTTTTCGCTTCCGCATTTGAATCAACCACAACCACCATGAAACTCCAACTAGGGGGCCAACTGCAATTTTAACAAGCAGCTGCTACCGAGCTAGGCTCAAGTAATCAGCTGGGGCTCTTGTTAACCCATGGTTTCCATTTAAAGCCTAAGTCAGGCCGCGCCAGTTTCCGAAGAAACCAGCCATGTGTTACTACACCCTCAACGTATGATCATGTCTAGAAACCCGACCATAGCGGAGGATATTTTAGCAGCCTCTTACTGCAGGCATAAGCTTATGTATACCGGTGGGCCTATTCTTTGTCCCCCAGGATGATTATGGAGAAGATACAATCATAAATTGTATGAAATCAACCTCGAAACGGATGTTATGGAAAAAATAGAGCTCGGTAGACCCTGGTGGTCTGGGCACCTATCTCGTATTTTCTCTAAAAACGCGGACTACGGTTTCTGCATCGAAAATATTTCCGCAATTATTTCGCGCTTCACAATCCATCTTCTCGGGCGTAAATGTGATTGTTTTTGCTAAGGTTTTGCAAAATCAATCTTTGATCATAGTCGTTTAAGATTCTAAGGTGTTCAGGGTTAGGCTAAAATTCTATTCGATTCCCATTTTCGGCTTTCGAATTATATTCCCGGCTGTTCTCTTCGGATAAAAATTTTGAGACATCATGCTTGCAGTAGGGTCAGGAGCAAAAATTGTAAAGGTCCATTTTTACTTGCGATTATAGGTACTATAAGGCATGTTTAGGATTGGTGAAATTAAGATAACAATGAAACATTACATTACGATCACAAAGAAGGCTAAAAAAGTTAGTGACGAAAAATATTTGTGTGTCTGTCAGTTTGTATGCATGTATACCGATCTAATGATTGCCTTAAAAATTGGTATGTGCGTTTCTTTTGGCATTCCTCAGAGGGTATTTGGAAATTTTATTTTTTGGGCTAAAAATAACGGTACTTGCAATATAACGATTAAAAAAAGCTTATTTTTGTCGGAAACGGTTCTAACGATGAAAATTTTTGAGAATACTTTTGTAGGTGTTGGCTTTCATTTCATCAAATCCAAATTTACGGGAAAAGTCTAATAACTGTTTTTTTAATTTTCTCCCTTGGTAACGGCTCATAGGATTTCCGTAAAATTTTATATTTGTAAAAATAAATACTGCACACCAACTTTTAAAATTATTTATATGTAATTTTATAAATAAAAAACAGGATTTCATTAAAATCTGTCTTTCAGTTTTCGAAACACCTTTTCTGTAAATTTGATATTATATGAGACGTGTGATGGCGTACTCCATTTTTAATAAAAGCCGTTAAGTGTTGTGGTTTTGACACTTTTTTTTAAGTTCAGATAGTGTTATTTTTCTACGTTAATATTACTTAATTTCTAATTTTTTTTGGCGTTGTGACCGCACATATGAGCAAATACGTGCGATCCAGTCGTACAATTTATTTTAAATGAATTTCCCGCCATATGATAAGATGTATTAGGATAGAAGCGTGACACGAAGACATATCTCTCAGGAGGTACAATTAATAACTCGGCCGAAACACCCTCATCCATATCGGCGGCTATTTGGTCTATGGGATGCGAATCAGTAGTTGCATCGCCAAAAGAAATACTATTTTAAGGTTCCGATATTGGAATTGGAGAGTTAGGCATTTCTTCAATTATGATGTTTTGCATCGTCGAATAAATATTGACATTTATTAGGGCATTTCAACGTTTTTGTTAAGATCGGATCTACAAATTTTGTGTTCATTGAAACCAAACTTTTAACCAAAGTTCATATGCCAACAAAGTTTTAAAGTCTTACCATTCACATGCCAAGTTTATGTTTTATTTTCGGCGACACAACTCGCTAGTTTGCTTAAGTAAAACAATTAAAATATGTAATTTAAATTTTTATAAAACTAAAATTAAACTGAAAGTCAAAATAATAAAAGTAAAATTAAATGTCCGTTTTTTGTTGATTTATTTGGCAACTAAAACATAAAGAAAAGATCTTTTCTTCAGAGGTGTTTTTTTATGGATAACCATCAAACAGTTATTATTTGATTTTTGTTCGAAAATAGTACAAAATGCATAGTTTTCAGAGGAATACTTTAAAAGTCATTTTACTTTTTTTGAAAAATGTAAATAATTATGAAATTTTTTCCAAAATCGTAGTCATAGTTTCAAAAATAACGAGTTTTCGCTGGGCCACATGGACTTGGACATCCACTGTAAGATATGGAAAAGTGACTTGGTTTCTTGCTAGACCAGTATTTATACTTCAATCGACATGTAGAGGCTGCTCTGGCCAGGGCTAGGGGAGCTTTTGCCTGACAAGACAGTTGTTTTATTGAAGCCGCCTTGAGAGCATCAGTTCTCTTTAGGCCGATGATTGCCTACGGATGCCTGTGCCTGAGTGGTTCAACGTTGCACCAACTCTTACAGAATAGATTCGGGTGTTTAAGAGACAGTGTCTTCGGACCTGTCTCGGTCTTTACAGAACACCAGAGTAGGAGTGCAAACACTATTATTCCAACGAGGTCCTATACAACGGTGCAAATATAAACAGGATAGATAATTTTTTTAATTAAGCTCATTTGCGGACACATTGCAAGGGCGATGACCTAATGGAAAAAATCTTCGAGTTTTATATAGCGCCCAATATGAATATTTTGCAAGTACACTTCGAGTGGTCTTATCCCGCCCGAGGCTTTGCTATACCTAGATAGTCGAGCGCTGATTCAATATAGATCAGCGATTCCATTGATCTACCTCGTTGGCCGCAGAACAGTCGATAGGCGGCTCCTTTACGATCGAGACATATTTGCTGGGAGCGAAGCAGAACGCCTCCGGTTCAGTAGGGCCGTGCCCGACAGGGATCGAAAGGAAGTAATTGATCAGGTCCACCAATTTTAGTGGCTCACTTTAAATTTAATATTTTTTAGTCGACATACACGAAATATTGCTTACATATATTTAGGATATTTTAAGGTAAAGGTTGTTACTGTGGCTGTTCCAGATTTAAGTATTTTAGATTCAAGTATTTTAAGTTTATTTTTAGCTTATTTTAAGTTAGTTTTAAATATTTTAAAAATCGATAATGATACACAGTTTTTTTCATTTTTTTGGGTGAAAAATTAAACCCGCTAGAGTTAAGACTAATTTTAAACATTTTTAGGCCGAAAGGCATCTAGTAAAGTTAGAAGTTAATTAAGAGCGCCAGCATAGGCCCAGTAAGTTATTTAAGTTAATAGTTTTTAGCTAGTTTTTAAGATTGTTGTTTAGCATTTAAGTACCTATCT
The DNA here is from genome assembly GCA_963971375.1 of Platycheirus rosarum. Classification (NCBI taxonomy): domain Eukaryota; kingdom Metazoa; phylum Arthropoda; class Insecta; order Diptera; family Syrphidae; genus Platycheirus; species Platycheirus rosarum. The sequence goes on from OZ020507.1 coordinate 35,135,334, forward strand.
ACTTACCTTAGGTGGCGCTACAGTCCCGGGTGGACCTAGGCCTCAACCAAAAAGTTTCTCCTGCCAGCTCGGTCCTTAGCTAGCTGCACGTGGAGTCGCTTGAGGTCCTCTCCTACTTGTGTGCGCCACCTGAGTCTCGGTCTTTCTCTACTGCGCCGTCCCTCTGGGGTGGATTCGAAAATTTTCCGGACCGGAGCGTTGATGTCCATCCGTTCTATATGACCCAGCTATCTGAGACGTTAAATTTTTACTCTTCTGGCTAGATCTGTGTCGCTGTACAACCAGTACAGTTCTTCTTTGTATCTTCTTCTCCACTCTCCGTTATGGCATACGGGACCAAAAATCACCCGGAGAATCTTTCTCTCGAAGCAGCCTAAAGCGTCCTAATCCGCTTTTGACAACAGGGAACATGCGACTGCACCATAGAGCAGGACTGGGATGATTAGGGTCTTATAAGGGGACAATTTAGTTGCCCGAGAGAGGGCTTTGCTACTCAATTGCCTTCTAAGCCCGAAAAAAAGCGATTGGCAAGAGTTATTCTTCGTTTGATTTCAGCACTGGTGAGTTAATAGTTGGAGCCCAGCTAGACAAAGTCCCTAACTACCTCAAAGTTAAAGATGTCTACGGTGATGTTTTGTCCAAGACGTCGATGTTGGGTGTCTCTTCTTGATGACCTCATATACTTAGTTTGGCCCTCATTGATTAATTTAAGTAGTTATAAATTCAAAATAAATAAAAAAATTAAAACTAAAAAAAATTAAGAATGCAAAATATACGCTCATCAAAATAATGCTCATCAACTACATTTATTAAAAAAAAAAAAAAATTACTCAATGAATTTTTTTTTTAATAAATTAATTAAAAAAAAGTAAAAACTAAAAATACAAAATAAACCATTATACGAAAATAATTCAACGCTACCTACATCTTTCTATCAATTTTGATTAAAATCGGTTAACCAGTTAACTTGACGACTACGGCCGGCAATCGCAATGTATGGAGGAACTTATTGGTTTAGGGTCGGACCGTATGATGGGCTGTTGCACCGATAATGATAATGATAGGGCTAGGGCCTTTGGTTTTTAGCGATGGTCTAAAATTTCCCCAATCACTATATCACGAAACTTTTGACATCACCTAACTTTGGCCTCTTCTTGAATATTCACACCCTATTAAGAAAGCCATTCTCTTCTAATCGTAAAAGATCAAAAACGGTTCATTCGACCTTTCTTTTAATTTACTTTCTTACGTTACGCTTTGTTTTCACAGAACGAACGCAAATACCTCCAAAAACATTGACAAAATGTCAGTTTAGTACGGAGTAAACGAACGAAGAATAGGTCCATAGTCAGAGAGGTAGAATAGAAAGCTCATTAAGAATAAAGAAGAAACGAACTTATTACTGAAGACTGAAAGCTTTTTGAAAATAACAGCAGATTTTCTTTAATAAATTATTATTTTTTTCTTGACAAAAAATTGCAAAGTCTGTATTTATTTCAGCCTTAACATTTAGGCCAATAAAAACTGAAAATAAGTTAAACACTACCCCAACTAACATTAACATCTTTTCATTTTTTCATAAATACCATTTGAGCCTTCACCCTGAAAAGCCTAAAATACTAATGAACAAAATATACAAATTTGTGTGAATTTGCTTCTCCCTCCTTTCGTGTTTGCTCCAAATGTGTGGCAATTAAGTTTTCATGGCTAATTGAAGCCCCGACATTGTACTTGTATTAGCTTTGTTCGTTTTTATTGTTATTTCTCACCAACGGCTTTGGCTGTTTTCTGAATTTCCGCCATAAACTAAACCAATTATAATAAATTCAACAGCAAAACTTGCAAATTCTGTTCGATGTTTCGTGGTTTTTATATTTGTGTTGAATAAATCAAGTGATAAACATTCAAAAAACACGCTCATAACGTCACAACAAACGACCATCGTTGTTGTGTTATTTCCATAGATAACAAAGATGAAAGAAAGTGTTTTTATTTTTTTAGCTGTCAAAATGTAAAATGTCAAATAAAAACAGGCGTTAATTTAACAGTTTTATCAACCAAAGAGCAAGGTCGTTGGAAATATGACATATATACAAGCTTACCACAACAAGAACCTTCTACAGATAGTGATACGACATTTTTGTTTTTGTATCAAAGCTTATGTGTCAAACAAAGTAGCAAAACCGGCGGTGTAATGTCAAAAGAATTTTTTTATTCATCCATGCCTTTAGCAAATGCTGACTTCATCAGTTATAAGGACATACATTATACACTAATGTATGCGTAAGCACATACACTCTCCCACAGCATCATTGGGAATGGAAAATTAATGTCAATATTAACAGTTCACTCCCTCTTTGTGTCAGTTTGGATAGGAATGTTTTATCAAGTGACAGTTTTTTGAAGGGAAATATTTGCATTGATTAATCGTAATGTGTCTGATAAACTTTGCCCGGTCAGGGATGTTACTTTGGAAACAAATAATAATTAAAACACATTTTCTTTACATACATATTTTGTTGGCTTTAATATGAAGGTCAAGTGTTTTTTTTAACATAACAAATAACGGTTTACATGTGTATGCATGTGACAGTTATTTATGAGTCTGCTGTCAGCCATGTTTAAGCCATGACACATTTGCAAGAGAAATGACTCTGAAGAAGGGAAACAAAGTCGGATGGAAAAAAGTGATAAAGATGGATGTAAAATCCTTGTCGTATTTTTAAAAAAATCCAAGTTTGTTTTTATTTAACCATTTAACCAATGATATGGTTGACATTAATTCAACGTTGATGCACAATAATATATGTCTTTTTGAGACTTTCGGATTTATCCATATGAAAGGAAGAGCTAGATGAATAAATGAATAAATAAATGATGCTTAGTACATTTCTATTGGGCTCTTGCATCCGTAACCGCCTGGTTTCTGTTGCGGATGTTTGGTCTTCCTTGTCGCTTTTAACCAGAGGGGTGGATTCAAAAATCTTCTTGTCTGGAGCGTTTTTGACGACGTCTTATGGATTTTTAAAAAGCTTGAATCTTGGTACTACACATACAATGCAAGATTGAATTCTTTTCATTCGCCCACTTTGCATATAGGACTTTATAAACCGTCGAAGAAAGTTTCCGTTATCGATTCCCCTTTCATGATCGTTTCGTATAACGAGCACTTTCTCTTCCAAGTAAGGAGCTGTGAACCCATTTGTTTGACAAGACCGAAGTAGCAGCGGTTTGCTATAAGGTAACGTCATGTGATATAACTAGAATACACAGTTCCGACATTACACAAAGAAGTTCTTTGGGATTTCTGTTACTTTTTTGTGGCTTTGAAGTCGATGAAAAGACGGTTATGATATCAGTTTGATCCGTTCCAGGATTTCCCTCAGTGTAAAAATTTTATATATTGTTTATCTTCCTTGCCCAAAGAGACACAAGTACGCGGATTAAAGTGTTGTAGAAAGGTTTGAGACACTCGCAAGCATGTTATATTTGCCGGACATTTTTAAACAGGGTGTCCCCTATTTCGTTTTGAAAATTTTATAGGAAATGACCCCCTCCTTTACGATTTTTTTTTCTTGTTTCGACCCAATCTACACGCTCTAGCTCTTTGTCCCATTTTTCGTGACTTATTCTGTATATAAACAATATTTACCTCATAGATATGGAAATTGAAATTTATTGGCGCGACAGCTCCTTGAGGAGCCTAGGCCTTGGCTTATAATCTCAACCATTCCTGTGTGTGTGTTGTTAATCAGCAAGAATGGAAGGGACCTACAATTTACCGCAGAGTCCGATCGGCTACATGCGATGCACTTTTTCGAGAAAAAAAGGCTACCAATCGGGATGTATGGAAGAAATTTGTGAAGGAGGCCCGGACCGGATCCCCGTTAAAGCATTGGAAATCGCTTCAGCACAGAATCATTGATTTTGTGTTAAACGTACTGTACTAGTAGCGTGAGATAAAATTCACGCAGTTTTGGGGAATTCCCCACAAATTTTCAACCGTGCTAATAAGTAAAGTTTCATTAATGCACATAAATTTACATGTAATAATGTATAAAGTTTTACAAGATCGTCGTGAGCAAAATATATTTTCTTTTTTCCCAATTTTGGGTGTTGGCATTTTTTTGGGCGATTTTTCCTTGTCAATTTGGGGTATATTTCCTTGAGGGTTATTTCATAACGCGCGCCGTATCACTCAAAGCTTATCAACAAATAAGGTGACTGATTGCACGTCGAGTCACAAACGACAATTATTGATAACGGTAAATTTTACAATAGGTACAGTTATCTTTGCAAATTTTATTGCCTTCTGTCTCAATTCGGCTTTATTTCACGAGGACCTTTTTGGCCTTGAGCCTTGACTAAAAGTAGCTCTATTGTTGAGAAGGGATATTAAATTCACTTTCCATTCTGTCACCTCACCCTCTCAACCCTCTGGCAGAGAGTCAAGAATCCTGAAGTTTCCAAAAAAGGTGTCGATAAGTGCATGTCATCTAGCCTTTTGAATTGATCGATATTTTGTAGGTTCTTAACTTTACTTTAGTTAAGAATATAGTAGTAAACTGTGTCAATTTATTAAAAGTAAATAAATTTACAATCAAAACAATGTTCTTGCAATCCGATATAAACTTCAACTTAAGCCTATTAAGACATCTTCATTTAAATACACCTACCTACTGCTAATACGACGCGACGTAAACGTGACGTAAATAAATAGCTTTTGTAATCCTCGAATGACTGTGTAAAAAGAGAAAATTACAATATATTGTATACAATGTATTATATGTATACATACATATGTCATACTCTGCAATTTCACTTCCAAACATCTAGCTTGTCTGCCATTACGACATGAGTCATTATAAAAACTTGCAAATTGAAGTCTGAGAATCTATAATTCAATTGACAAAACCCAACTATTACGCCTGTATTTGCAACCCTGAATGTCATCACGTTTTTTCCATCAAATCGATCCATTAAATTGATAATCCCACTTCTGATAAATTATCCGATGCGGAATAAATTAAATTCTGACCCAATATAAACCCGCACTGGTTGCACTTGTGGATACAGCACTTGTGCCCTAACAGCTTTTTCATAATGTTGATGGCAAAGTATGATGAAGCACCCACTTAACTTATTTGAAGCATCTAGATCTGGATCTGTAAGCTCTTCTGTTACCAACATTTATATTCTTATTTAGTATTCTGTCGTCGCCTCCTCAAAAATAAGTTCAAATCTTAACTAAATTTGCGAGCTTTAGCATATACTCCACTGTTTACATGCAAGACCATAGAGATTACAGTGGCTCACGGAGGATAATGGGTACACTTGGACATAATATATTGTCAAGTGGAATGAAAGGCCTGTAAATAACGCACTTCGTGTGGGGTAATCGACTAATGCTACCCTAAGTGCACCTATAAATCTGTTAACAAAATAATTGAAGCAAATGCCAATGAACGGAATTTAATTAATTGTTGTTTGATATGAGGCTATACGCGCAATTCGTTTTGGCATAGTTGCAAGCGCGAAAATTCTTTTGTTTTCGGGAGTTGAGAAGAGAATTGAATGGTGACTCTTGGTCTACTGATTCCATCCGGGAGGTGATAATCCTTTGTTATGTAAATGTCCCCAGAAAAATTAAATATGTATTTGTAGGTTAATATAAAAGTAAAAAAGAGTTTATTTAACTTGAACAATAAAAAAATGTTAATTGAGCTTAGCGAGTTAAAAAGTTAAGTAACGGGTTGACCTCTTTTTGTATTTTAATGAATTCGATTTTTATCAAATGGTTAAGTTTCGAAGAAGTGTCCAGTGAAGTGTTACATTCATCAAGTTGGATTGATTTTAAGAAAGCTTTGATGAAATTTGTTTGTTGAATTTTTTTTGTCTCTATAGGTGTTAACACAGATTGATATGTAAGAAGATCTTGGTAGCTGATTTTTTGTTAGACTTTATTTTTAAATTGAGGTTTTCTTAATAATTGAATAATTTTTTTTCATTAAAAATAACGTTTTTACTTGCGATTATAGGGACTATAAGGCAAGTTATGCATTCGTAAAAAAAAAAAAAAAAAATTCTAACAATCAAACATGATATTACGATGATAGAGAAGTCAAAAAAAGTGGGTCCGGAAATTCCGTCCGTCTGTCTGTCTGTCTGTCTGTCTGTCTGTCTGTCTGTCTGTCTGTCCGTATCGATATCTACAGCCTAAACGGTTGGGCCGATTTGATTCAAACTTGGTATATTGTATTTTTAGAGTGCTCTATCCGACAGTTTTTGGAATTGGCATTCTAGCTCTAAAACTAACGGTACCTGCCATATAACTTTTATTAAAAAACTTATTTTTCTCGAAAACGGCTCCTACGATTTTAATTAAACTTTCAGAATGATGTTTTCTGTGCAAAATCTATCTTTTAATTTTAATGGATTTTTCAGAAAAAGTTTTATAACGGTACCTCCCATATGACCGGTTTTCTAAAATCAGACTTTCTCGTTAACTAATTGACGGATTTTGATGAAATTTTCAAAATATGTAGTGTTTTATGATTTAAATAATATTGCTTATCAAAATTTTCAAAAACATGTTTTTTTAAATTTTAATAATTTTTTTAAAAAAAATATTTTGTTTTCTGAATATTTTGAAAACGGATTTATAGATTTTTTTTTAAATTTTTCTCCTAGTATAAACTATAGATTTCCTAAAATTGACATACTAAAAAAAATTTTAAAATATGTTTTCGAAAAGTTTTTCAAAAAAAAACATTTTTTTGAAAAAACTGGTCGAACGATTTTGAAATGAAAAATTCATAAAATAGAAAACAGCAAAAGAAATAATATGGCTTACAACATTTTTTCCAAAAAACGTTATGAGTAGTGTTTTTTTGAATTCATAAATTTTTTTCCCCAACATTTTATTTCATATTGCTCGGCTAAGCCCTAGCCAAGCCATTAGTCAAATAAAAGAAAGTGACAACCTACATTACATACATACTTACGTATTTTAAAGTATTTTTCATCATCATAAAAGCACAGAATAAATAAGGAAGCCTTTGATAAACACACAAAAACAACTAACAAATAAAAAAAACAATTCGATTACTACTGAATGCAAAAATTTCAATCGAGAAAACAAAAGTTTACACCTTCCTATAAATAAACAAAACCACTGTGTTAACTTTTAATATTGTCTCTATACCTACTGGCTTAACAGTAGTAACACGTATCTTAATTTTAGTACCTACCTTCCTTCCAACCTTATTATAGGTACCTAAATCCTTTATAAATTCCAATGATCCCATATTGGGACGTATAAAGGTCCCAATATTACCTAGCATTATTGCCATACTGCTGATTCCGACGAATCTTTATGCCAGTTGTTCAAATTTTTCCATACCAAAATGAAAATTTAACTGAAAAAAGTCCTTTGTATCTTTCTATTAGCAAATTATATTATAAACAGTAAGCAGCAAGTGGAAAGATAATACTACACTAAAAAACTGCAAAAGCTAACAATCCTATATATTTATGTGTTTATCCCTTTGTCGTGACGCATGTTCGTTCGAGCTTCACCCCAAAACGATTCTAAGGAAGTTGCACGTCATACAAAAAATATTAAAATAAAATCTTTGTCAAAAAGACGCCTGCACTTAAAAAGGATTAGCACATAAGAGCAAGTACGTGCGACCCAGTCGTGCCTTTTATTTACTTGAGATTATGGAGACTATAAGGCAAGTTTAGGATTCGTGAATATAACAATAATTGAGATAACAATCAAACATGCCATTACGATAATAGAACTAAATGTTTGTGATTCTTTTGGCATTCTCCAGAGGGCAAATTGTAATTTTGTTTGTAGGCCTAATAATAACGCTACTTCCCATATGACCGTTTAGGAAAAGCTTATTTTTCTCGAAAATGGCTCCAACGGTTTTGATGAACATGTTTGAGAATTTTTTTGTTGGTATTGGCTATTATTTGACTTTCATAGAACGTTTTTTTTTTAATTTTTGGCTTTCTCTTTTTAACTTTTTTTTCTAATTAAAATTAAGTTTTGAAAAATCAATACATATTTTGAAAACTAATCAAAAAAAAAATATTTTAAATTTTATAATCACATGTATCTATGTACATATGTATATTAACTCTACAAACTGCATACCAAAATTTCAAAATAAAAGAATTTCAAAAACTTAAAAAATTAAAAACAGGATTTTATCAAAACCCGTCATACAATTTTCGAAATACTTTTTTCATAAACTCGTTATTATACAAGACTCATGATGGCGTATTCCAATTTTCAAAAAACCGTTGTGATTTTGACACTGTTTTAAGTTCAGATAGTGTTACTTATTTTTTAAATTTTATTCGACGAAGTGACCGCACATATGAGCAAGTACGTTCGATCCAGTCGTGCGATTTATTTTCTTATCGTTCCTACGAAAAAATATATCACTTTTTTTTATTATTTTCGAAGAAACGGCGGGCCAGCAGTTTAGTGTTTATCAATATCTTTGAGAACTCTTGTAACTGTCTGAGTGGTGAAAAAAATTTTGTCCATGGAAAGATGTATGTTCTAAATTACGGCGCAGGGCATAAGCCCCTGGGACGTAAGTCCCAACTTTTAGTTTTGAGACTTACATTTATGTCCCACATTGATGGGAGTGAATTCATAAAACCTTATTAGGACATAAGTCCCAAATTTTGTTTGCTGAAGATGGCACACAAGTCCCAAATTTTATATGAGAAAGTATTTAATAAGAAACTAAATCTATCACTTAAATGAAGCCTCTGTGTAATAAGGCTCCAAGAAATAAGGTACCAAACCAAAATATGAAATAAGGCCCCAAAATTGGACTTTCCTCTTCCTTCTTTAGATTCTTCACCATCAAATATACATATCGACACATATCTCAATTTTTTTAAAAACCACAATAGCTAGCCATTAAGAGGTTTGTTCTAAAAATCATCACCGAATAACAGAATAGTTGTTAAAAATCACGCGCTCGGCTTGACCAGGAACATCTGGTATTCGAATTGGCTCATCAATTAGTTGGGTAAGGTTATGTAACGCGGCATTCATCTCGATATATTTTCATTCGGGTATTGTCTGGCCAAAATAACGCATCCAGCTGGAATTGTATGTACATTGAAATTGGCCGCAATATCAATTTTAGTGCGAGAATAAAGGAAAACAATTTTCGAAATAGAATAAGAAGAAGAAGACTTAGACTCGTTAAAAGTCGAATAACTATCAAGATTTTGGCACCTGTAAATAAAAAAGAGGTACTTTCGTCACTAATTCCAGCCAGATATTGAATTACGTAGACGACATCGACATCATCGGCAGAAGCTCACAATCTGTACAAGACTCCTTCGTGCAGATCGAGCAGACGGCACAAGAACTGTAGCTGCATATTAATGAAGGGAAAACTAAGTTCATGGTGGCTACGTCTCCAAGAAGTTTTGGTCCAACTATCAGGATAGTGGAGCATGAATTTGAAGTAGTGCAGTCCTTCAAACTACCTTGATTCAGAAGAAAAAGCCTATAGAAAAAGCCTTTAGTGTGTGTCGAGGCTCTTTAAATCCAGAAACCTTATTATAACAACTAAGGTGCTCCTGTACAAGGTAATGGTCTTACCAGACTCTCACACGTACCTTGTTTGTGTTTCAATTAGATGCCGTAGAACAGGGAGCTCGAAGCTTTGATGTGCGAAACTGGATGGTGTCGGCCAGCAATCGGGATGAATGGAAGAACTTGTTCAATGATGCCCGGATCGGATCTCCGTTGCTCCGCCGTTGATGTTGATGATGAGGTGATGTAAAAATTGGACATGGACCCTTACTGAAAAGCATTTTTTGTTTTTATTAATTTTTCATAAACCATTTTCGAAATTATTGCCATTAGAAAAACACCCTGTATTTAATAATAAAAACCTCATCAACTCTATTTTATAGAACAAGCAACGTTGCTGTTGTAGGTAATAATTGTCATTCATTTAAAAATACGTACTCTAAGCCACCACAGCAATAACATGTTCCAAACAATGCTCATAATAAGTGGACACACAAAATTATTGTTTCAAAGCAGGGAACACCCTACACATAGTTCTTGTGGTGGCTTTGGCTCTTAGCCAGGTGTAAGTTGGAAGCATTAATTCTTATCTGGCTATTGTTTGCAAACAAAATTTCTTCCTTTCAACTCCCACTACATTTGCAATTAATTTGGAAGGAAGAAAAAAATAAGAAAATGCTTTAATTTCACCTTCATTGTCTGGCTTTAATTATTGCTGAAGGCAATTTTTCCACAATGAGGAAAATAAGGGGATAAAAATACTTTTAATTAGAACTATCCTGCGACAAAAAATATTCTTGAATATGTTTTATCCTTCAGTTGATACAGAGTCAACCCCAAACACCTCAGATACTTTAACTAGCTTTAATTAAAATAATCGAAAACTAAACAGTCTCTCATTTTTTCGTCCTCTGATGACCCAATTAAAACTTAAACTAACTGTGCTAAAATTTACACAAAACCATTTATCAACTTCCAACAAATTTCTTGCTTTCTTTCGTCTTTAAAATAAAATCCATTATTTGCTCTTGCACAAGTGCTCCTAATTGAAAGAAGTTCCTTCGTTATGAATGACCAAATTACAAGCGGCCTGTCCTTAAAAAATGTAACCATTGTGTGACTTTCCACCATTTGTATTGAATTCTAAGCGCAAACTGTAATTCTGTGTCCTATATCTTTAAGACATGTATATATGCATATACATACGAAAAATCCTTATAAATCCGTCCTCAATTTGGATGAACAAAAAAAAATCCTCTTTGGTTTGCATTTTTTTGTTTTCTCATCCTCTTAGTCCTTAATGCTGGTTCCTTGAATGACATTAACTACTGCTGATGCCATACAACTCTGTTTATATATGTGTATCCAACCCTTGTTCCAATTTATAAATGCAAATTTAACTCTTCTTCCAATTTTTTTTCCAGGCATCAGTTATGCGTGTTCTGCAAGTTTCAGCAACGACAAATGGTTTTGCTGAAAACAGACACAGCACAACAGCATCAAGGAGCAATCTTTCAACAGAGTTATCAGCAATATCAACAGAAACATTCGGGAACAATAACGAAAATGACAGGACCCATCCGAATCCGAACAGCAATTTAGAGCATTTTACCAATATCTCGAGAACCAATACCGATACCAACACCCACACCTCTACCACCGCCTCTGCCACCGCCACCGCCATCATCACAACGTCGTCGTCATCATCACCATCGTCCCACCAAAAGAATTCGATTTCGCACAATAATTGTAAAATTTCGTCGACAACAACGAAACCTTCGACGACGACGGACACGACGACGACAGGAACGTTGACTTTGGAGCAATTTAATTGTGATGGTTCACTGATTGATCCCACGAATGGAACTTCGCTGAAAGAGCATCAGAATAATTTTATTAACGAAACGAGTGCCCTGGAGGTCGTCGATAGCTTGCAAAATGTTGATTCAAGCAACTATTCGTTTTTTGAAGACTGCGTCAATGAATTCGCAAATTTAGAGGTGAGTAAACAAAGAAGTACTTATATTTCATGTGAAAGCTCAAGTTCAAGTAGTTTGGCGGAAAAGAGTGAAACCTGGGGTTAACAGTTCTGTTGAATTCAACTTATAACCTTTGAAACTGATTTTTTTTTTAAATTAACGGGATTTCAGAGAAATGGTTCAGTTTTTGGTTTTGAAAAGTGTTTGATAGTTTGTTCTGAATTTGCTTGAAAATTTATAAATATACTAGCTGACCTAACAGACGTTTTTCTGTCTGTCATTCAAAACAAACCAAAGTACCCGTTGTCCGAATAATCTATCAGTCTGTCATTATTCCATCATAGGACTTTAGAATGATTGATTGATATACATCTGTCCAGTGCCATAGACCTTAAACTTATCTCTACAGAACAGCTCGCTTACCGCTTAGGGACATCAGTAGAAACTCACTTCACCCCATAGAGTACATTCTAGTCACATTCCTTGATACCGAAGAAGCCTTCAATAACGTCAGCAATAACGAAATCAAGATGGCACTATAGAATCGGAAGTTATAGATGACTTACCCAGAGAGTTAATAAATCTATTGTTAAAAAGCAGACTCAACCTTGAGAGACTTTTCTCCAAAAATATATGTTAGTAAAGGAACACCGCAGGTAGTGTCTTAGGCAGGAGACACTGTACTGAATGTAAACTCTCACAATTTCAGGACTTGGAGTTTTTACAAGAAAGTACAAAATTCCATTGGCTCTACTCAGCGGTCATTAGACCGACTCTCCGTGGAATATCTTTCGCTGCTTTTGGCATAGTCCTTCATTTACCTCATTTAACCTCAGCCATTTGTCTCGGATCAGCTGAGATATCTCGAAACCAAATGATCATAACAAGTAAGGAGGTAATGAAATTCTCCATTGATATCGGTAATGGTTCAGCTATGAGCTATGACCATGTTGAGATGTTCGAAGCGTCACGTTGGCTGCGAACGTGCTTCCACAATAAAAAAAAGCTTGACATAGTGCTTTTGTCCAAGTTTGAAAATTTTTAGTGATGGGGTGCCCATATAAATTGTCTAGTGATCAATTTAGAAATTGTCCGTATACCCGGATGAGCCAAATTGTGTAAACTGTGAAAGGCAGAACGTCGAAATTGGGACAAAATGGCGGACATTCTTAGTAGATACGTCACAGCAGTGGTTAATCCACGGGGGCGGGAGGGGGGGGGGTGCCCTAGGATCCGGACGCCCATCCCATTGGATGGAACCACAAAATGAAAACTTTGTTTATTTTTAAATCAGTATTTTTATAATATGATGATCAGTTTCTCTTCGGCCAATGTTTGGTGAGTTAATAGTTTCAGCTAAACCTACGTACTTGCCTATCGAGAACCTTGAAATAAGACCGAAAGCAAAGAAAAATACACAGAATTTGAGAATCCGATACGTTAAATGACGAATCGTTGAGCAAGGGAATAAATGGAGAGTATTATGCATGACTGGATCGCATGTACTTGCTCTTATCGTCACGAATAAAATTTGAAATATATTAAGGGCATTTTAAAGTCATTCGATTTTTGTGAGTTTTTATTTGTTCGAAAAAAGTTCATTTCTTTAAGAAATTTTAATAATAGGCACAGTTTAAAAAAAAAAACCTTTTTTCAAAAAAAAATCAAGGAAGTAAGCTGAAACACATTAATGACTCTCATTAAAAAAATTTAGCCATTTAAAAAACATTGATTTTTCAAAAAAGATTTGTTTTAATTTAAAAAAATATATAAAAATATTAATCGCAAATAATTCAAAGCAGTTTAGTTTGGGTACCTACATCTTCCATATATCTATTTTGATTGTTATCGGTTAACCTGTTTTAAAGAAAGTCGAAAAAAACAGTACTATGGGTACTTTTACTTAGATATATTTATAATGCAAGTTATGCATTCGTGTGGATAAAAAATTCAGATAGCAATCAAGCATGGTACATACAGTTGTTTTGGGTTTCTAAAGATGCAAGTTTTCAACTGTGTGTTTTTTTATTGAAGGATTACGCCTTAAGCCTAGCATGTAGCTCGCTCAAAAATTTAGCTCCCATACAAAATTCTCTCCGAAAAATTGTTAGAAATGATTAAATGTTTTTTCGATTAGATACAAATTAATATATTAAATGTTAATATATATAAATGCTTAATTTGATGGGTAAACAAAACTAATAATAATAGATTACTTGAAGAATTTAGCAAATTTCGCATTAAATATTTTACAAAAGGTATTCAAATTATGCATAAAATTAGGTTACTTTCCAGATCAATGGAAAAAGGCAAAAGTTATTCCGATTTTGAAACCAGGAAAAAATGCTTGCATGCCCTCTAGTTACCGGCCTAAAAGTTTGCTTAGTTCTCTGAGTGAATGATTTAAGAAACTAGTTAAAAACAAACATTTTAACAATAATAATATTCTGCCTCCGGAGCAATTTGGTTTTCGTGCTTATCATAGTACCGTGTATCAAATTCATTGTACAAGGTGGGTAAAAAGAAATAACTCTATTGGAAGATGCTCTCATTTTTTCCAATGTCAAATCTGTTTTGACATTTGTGGACTAGACAGATGCAGAATACAAGTGAACAAGCCATGGAGCGATGCATGAACCGACACGAACCGATATTCTGAAGGCGGGGTTCCCGGCTCGCCTCATCTCTCGTTTTGGCGATTTGCACTGGCCTGCAGGATCGCCCGATTTAACTGTTTCAGACTTTGTTTGTGGGTTTGTTTGAAGTCCCGTGTGTACGTGAACCAGCGCGAGACTCTGGAAGCCCTCAAGGACAACTCTCGACACGAGTGCGAGAGTCTGTCGCCCGAAGTTCTCGCTGAAGTGATGAAAAATGCCATAAAACGAGCCAGTATGGCAATCAATTGTGACGGCGCCCATTTTGCCGATATCATCTTTTCGACTTGACCAATACAGTTCTGAAGGTTCAAATAAACATAATAAAAAACAGAATCGAAGTTTTTCATTTTGAAAAAAAGAGAGCCAAACAACATCGGATGGATGACTTCTTTTGGCTCACCCTGTATAACAAAACATATTAAAACTAATTTTAGTAGTGTTAAAAGTACTGGCATGATATTATTAGATGTTGAAAAAGCTTTTGATACCATTTGGCACGATGGACTCTTGCATAAGCTTTTGAAATTAAATTTTCACTTGGGTCTTATACAAATAGTGAAGTCATTTTTGTCTTCTAGAAGTTTTGTTTTTGTTATTCTTTAGAAACCTTCGTTTGCAGTGCTGGAGTGCCCCAAGGATCAGTTCTTGGCCCAATACTATATAGAGTTTTTACATCACACTTACCTTACCTACAAAATTGTCAGAGAGCTATGTTTGCTGATGATACATATATTTATATAGATTCATTTGGACATGTAGCTCCTTTCGAAATCCAAGTGACGAAACAATTCCACAACCGAATTGCATTGACAAAGTAAGATCGCTCTCCTAGAGTATGTGTAAATCGTGGTAATTATAATTTAAAGCCTCTAGGTGATTGAAGGAAACTGAGAAATTTATACAAATATTCTGGACAATTATTATAAATTATATCATGGAGTTTCAAAACTGATCTAAGCTTGTAATATTCATTCAAACTCATACTTATAGCGAGGTTTTATGCCGCGAAACGGTTTCATGGGTAGGTAAGCCGTAGATGATAATTACATACATTCATTGAATGCAACATTAAATTTTCGCTTACATTCAGAATCTAAACAATACAATTTAAGGAAAAGAATGGCAGTAGCAATGATGGTGCATTTTTATTTTGGGAGTCAGAAAGCTCAAGGACGATTTTAAACTACGTAGTCCACTGTATGCTTTTCTAATGGTATTTGACGTAGCATGAAAACAACTCGTTTTACTATTTACAACATAACCAAGATATTTTATTCGCTCGACATAAGGTAACATTAAGCCATTAAGTTGGAGACGGGGAATCATCCCAATTTATTTCGCTTCTTGGAGCACACCAAACCGAACTCAGCCCACCCATGAATATGCAACCGATCCTCATTTAATCGGATCACACAATTTTCTAAAAATCCAGGGTTCCTAGACAGATATATAGTTACATCATTTGCGTAAACATGCCCATTAAAATTAACAATGAATTCAGGAAAATCATTGATAAAGATGGAGAAAAGAAGAAGGTACCAACAATGATCCTTGCGGGACACCTGTTTTAACAAGGAATGGGCCAGAGGCTCAAAGTTCAGTTTCGACACAGACTAAAATAATTAAACATTAAGGAGAGCGCGAGAAAATCGGAAATTGTTTCTTTTGAAAAAATCAAACATCATCATAACGCTTGTATTGTAACGATTACTCTTACAACTGCGTATTCACAGCTAAGCTTTTTTTTGAAACCATGATTGTCATTTTGATAACTTATTGAACCTATCTAAGTCTTTCCTTGCACCTACTGAGCCAATATTTTTGTTAAATGTTTGTGCCTAAATTCTAAAAGACTTATTGGATTTTATTTCTTTGGGATTTGTGCTTGCATTTTTTTCATTTTTCAGGAAATTGACTGTTGTGTAAACAGAAATTGAAAACATGTACCGGAAAGATTAATTTTACAAATTTCGGTGATATTTCATCAAGTCCGACTGCATTAGACTTTGCCGAGTTTAACTGCCAATTCAACATCTATATCGTTAACACATCTAAATTCAAAATTAGATGAAAGTTCGCCAAGAACAAACGCTACTGCTTCAGAAGAGTTTGGTATTAAAACCGAACACATTCTAGTTGGACTGTATGGGCATTTGGGCTTTTCATTATCAATGACACCCGCGTTTTTCAAATTTTTTCAAAGGGCCTTTGAGTGGATCAAGACGTTTCATATAATAAAAGCGTTTGATGTTACGTGATTCTATTTTTATATTTAAAAAAAAAAATAAAAACCCGTTTTCTTAACCATCTCCACCATTTTGAAAAAAAAAATGTGTTTTTACATTTTCTTAGCGAAATTAAATGGCGTTTAAATTTATCCCCACTGAAAACAGTTTCAGGTACATCCTTTTTTGAAATTCCCCTAACATAATTTAAAAATTTATTCAATAATGTGACCGCGCATAAGTGCAACCACGTGCGCACCAGTCAGGCAATTTATTTTGAAGTGCGGGCGAGAAGAAAAAAAAAATTACTGAACTTATGAAAATCGGCTGGAAGATCCTGGATCCCGCACTGTGTCACAGTAAAGAACGAGCTTAGGATCTTTGAGAACAGGACACTTCTTGAAAGTGAAGCTATTTAAGGTACCTTACAATAACTTTGCAGTTCTTTGTTGTACTCCTGATCCGCCGACCTTTCAAAATCGATAGTGTTTGGCAAATAGGCCTCGCAGAAATTCATGAAAGTGTATATCGGGAACGATCTTTTCACTTTCAGCTATATCTCTTATGTCAGTGGTGATTTGGCCGATGAAGTCCAGATATGAAAACTGTCTTGAAAGCGAAAATCATTGTAAAAATGCAAAATACTCGACCTTCGAGTCGCAAAAATCGTATATCGTCGTATATGTAATTCACATAACCGAGGAATAGCTTGAACCTTATTTTTGAGTGGTCCGATTTCTGATGAGTTTACTGTATGGCCAACAAATAATACTCCGGATCGCACAAAACTACTTTTGTTGACAAAGTATCATGACATAATCACGTTAGCGTTCGTTAGGAGATGCATTTATTACCATTGAAATTCTTGGATGCCAGCATTATACGAAGGTGGGCCAGTTCTTAAGATGTCCAAAAACAAGAAAAACGGTCTTATGAAAGTTAAGTTTTTATTTCAGATAACGTCATTAAAAGAATCTCTCATCCACCAATGAATTATTTAAAAGTTTTAACACTGTTTATGTTAGAACTGTTGTATGTATAGCAACTGCGTTTTTCTGTAAAGTCAGAGGCAGTCCGAAGTCTCAAGCAACCAAATCTTGAACCCTCAGAGGGTATGTGGAGATCCATCATTTCAGGAAAAAGACTAAACCTTAAGGTGTCTCCACACCAAAGAAACATTTTTTTGAAAAAACACTAATTTATGAAATGTTTCTACAATGGTTTTTTGGGTGTGGACGCTTTCAGAAAAAAAATAAAAAAGTTATCCTATGAATTCGGGATAAGCTTAAAACGTTTGTTTTATCTATTTTTTAATGAACCCAACAAAATAAAAAAATACGAATAATACATATGTTATGGTTAAAGTCCAATTTTAAGTCAAACATAGATTTGACTGTTCAATGCTCAACTTTGATCAAGGCCATCGATCAAAGCCCGGTAGGAGTTTTTGCCTGTCGTATAAATCTTTTTCTAAACCTTGCATTTTTAATTACACTTCATGATATTATCTTATAGAAGTGATACAAAACACATAAAATATTGTCATTTCTAATCCTGAAAGTGTTTATTTTAAGGAGACGTATGTTATTAAATAAAATGAAAAATATTTAAAAAAATGTTCCACATACGCCACAGTGTCCTTTAAAAAAAAACTCCCTGTTAACCAACACTGTCGTAAGCACACTCAGTGTGCATTATGACTCAGTTTCTTTCACGACTATATTGCCAGTAAAATTAGAGTCCTTCTCATTGCCCGTTGTTCGTCAGTCACGAAAACATAATGGAAGAGCTGTTTCAGAGATCAGGGCCCAGCAAAGTTGTTGACTATCCATCGCTTTTCCGAAAATGCATAATTAAAAGCTCCGCTTTCGGAAAATCGACCATTGAGACAAACGTCGACGTAAAGCAACAGAATTAATTAATGGGTGTAGTATTCATTCGGCGCGTAGTTCAAAATATTGGCTAAGCCAATGTTTTAAATAAGAAGTACGGCGCTTTTGTGGCACCTCGACGACGTTTTATTGGCCTTTGTCTTCTGCGAAACTCTTGATTAAATTCTAGGCCAAAATAATACATTTGTTTCTTAATTCAGTTAATATTAATTTAATAAATAACATTTTTTGATTTTATTAAATTTGTATTAAAATACTAGCGGTACCCGGTGCACGTTGCTATGCCAAAAAAAAAAATTGTATTTAATGTGAAATGAAATGAAATGAATGAAATGAAATCTGTCGCGCATTTGCTGAAGGCGAGATTCACGTTTTTCTTCAGTTTCAGCGTCTCTGGAAATAGAAGCTCTGTCACGTATTTGATGTAGGCGAGATCCGCGTTGGTCTTGAGTTTCAACGGATCTTTTTTTCTTTTATTCCTTGCTTCTGATGATTTTCTTCCAAACGACGCTTTTTTTGGTGGCATTGTTGAAAACTGAAGACATATTGAATCTTTATTTATTTGGTGATTGTGGAAGAAATGTTGATTGTGGAAGGAACACTCGAAATCGATTGAAAATGAAAAAAAGCAATTCACACATTTGACTCGACGAATATCATTTAAGTGCAAAAAGAACACTTGCAATCTATTGAGGGAAATATGGTTAAAACGCAATTACTGTTAACTGTGTTTTGTTTTTTTTTTAATCATCACAAAATATATTTGCCAACCTCTTTTTTCAAAATATGTTTTCTTAAAATTTGCAGCAAATGATGTATTCTCCGATTGATGTCACGCGGCTTAAACCTATGTATTCAAAGCGTAGTAATATTTTAAAAGCAAATCTCCAATCGCTTTAGTATAAAAAAATGCGTTTTCTTAAAATTGAAAAATTAAAGTTTTTTCTATAGCTCGCTTTTTGTGATAATAAAAAAAATATAAAGAATTTGGAAAAAATGCTAAAAACTTTAATTTTTTTTTCCTTTTACCCGATTGGCACCAAACCCTCACAGAAACCATCGTTGGACTATACTATATCTACCCTGAAAATTTTATAAAAATACGTTGGGCGGTTTAGGAGTCCATACGGGACATACATTAAAGCATACATCCGTTTTTATATATGTATGTATACAGAGATTTATTATTTTATTCAATGAAATGAACGTCAAAACTCGAAACAATACAATGTATAAACAAAAACTTCCATTTGTGTAGAAATACACAAATCGTCTGAATTAACAAATTTCTGTAAACAAAATTATTTGTGTATGCCAAATTTGTGTATGCTGATACACAATTGGGTATCGATCCTATGTGTGCTAAAAAAGTTATTCGGGGTCAAAGGTCACAAAAAGGGGTTTTGGATTTTGTTTATCAAACCGGTTACTTTTATGATCAAAAAATAGCTGAGACAAAATTGTAGATCATGTAATCATCTTAAAAATGTCCACTTACACTTTTTTCATAAGATTCACCATTTCTGAGAAAAAGCGATTCTAAAATGTACTGAGGTATGAGCACTACCTCATGTGCATTAGGCGCGATTTTTTGCAGTAGGGGTACTCCACGATATAGTGCACTAATAAAAAGGTTTTACCCCACAAAAGGTTGGGAAGTTATGAATTTTTGATATGATGTTTTGGGTGCCCGGTAAATATCATAAGTAACCGTTTTGCTAAAAAAAAATCCAAACCCATTTTTGTCACCTTTGATGCCGAATAACTTTATAAGCACCCATAGGATCGATAAGGGAAATTTGACACTTTAATTCTAATGGTGTATACAAGGTTTCAACTAAAATTTAGCTCTGTCGCAATTTTTGTAATTTGAAACGTCTATTTTGACCGGAGTAAGGTTTTGTGTAGTATTTGTGTATGCCATTCACAAATGAAATTAGGGTATTTACACAAATATTCTGATCAGAGCTTATCAAATCCAAATATATCAACACTTATGAATGCATAGAAGAAATAACAGGTGAGAGGAGGAGCGGTACAAAATGTTTCACCTGGAGTGCCAGTAGGTCCAAGGCCAGGCCAGCGGGCCTAGAAACAACCAAAAATAACAATTGTAGTGATGCAACTTTACCAGCTTTGGATCTTAATCACGACTTCGTTTAAAATAGGCGTTAAAAATTAAGTACTTTGGAAAAACTCGTGTTCATTACTTAAAACTGAAAGTGTTACTTGTTCTAAATCAAAATCTTTAGCGTTTTAAAGCTTTTTCTAACTAATATTAAATAAATTGGAGAAAAAACAAATACTTGGGCTCGTCCGGGATTTGAACCCGGGACCTCCCGCACCCTAAGCGGAAATCATACCCCTAGACCAACGAGCCAGTTGAAGTTTAATTTTTTTAAAAATATTTGTCTAAAAATTTCCATACTTTTTTTTATTATTTATTTAGCTGGTTCTTAAAGACAACCCTTAGCTGAACCTTTTACTTAGTAAATAAGAACGGTATATGTTTGTTTTATAATTTGATAAATCAACACTTAACATTTTATTTTACAAAGCTTAGTAAATAAATAAATACAAAACAAATGGTTAAATTAATAGATAAGTACAGTTTGTTATTTGTAGTTAATTTGAAGACCATAAGCAAAATAATATTGGACTGTATCCGCTTGCTATCAAATCAAGTCTAACTTCAAAATTCAACTCAGTGCCAGTGTCTGTGGTATGATGTGAGAAGCTGCAAAATGCGACAAATTAAAAAAAGGGATGCACTGCACATTCCCTTTTGTTGCGTCTATCCGGTGTTTGTCACTGTATTGTCTCCCTGTTGGTATCGGATAAACTCATTTATCTGAAGGCAAACTCACCACACTTATAATTAAATTTCGAAATTTCAGTTTTATTTGGCGAAACCGTCTACTTTTATATTCTGGAGGCGGTCAATGATACTTTTGATGTTTTTTTCTGACTCTATGCATTAGATTGTGTATGTTAGGTTCTGTTAGGATGGGATTGATGATTCGCCAAGCCATAGGAACGAAGGGTAAGAAAGGTAATTAATTCAGCGGAGAATTAGATTTGAATTAGTCATGAATCAGGAGCTGCTTACAGAAGTTCACACAAGGTAGAAAAAATTTAAGCTGATGAAATTAAAACGATGTCACCAGCGTAAGCCACAACTTTGTCAACGGTTAAAGTTAGTTTGACTAAAATCCTGTCGACAACCAGTAAGCACTAAGCAGCATTTGAAATAATACCCTCCCTGTGACGTTTTCAGTTTCCCTTAATCAGAATTTACAATTCTCGTGCTTCAATGCTCCAACGACGTAATTAAAGGCCCCTTCAATATCTAGGAACGTGCCTAACGTGTGCTGAAATCTTTGCCGAATACAATCATCTGACGCAACTAGTTTACAAGCCTACTCGTATATCGGACGTCGATGGCCAATCAGAAAACACTCTTGACTTGTTTCTTAACTCTGACCCTGATAAGTACATTATTAGTGTATTATCGCCTATAAGCACTTCTGACCATTGTGTAATATCCGCTAGATTCACTTGCCAAACTAATCCAGTTAAAGAAGAGCTCCTAAGAGAACCGTTTGACAGTATGATAAAGCCAATTGGGTCGGTTTCAATACTTTCTTCAGGATCTTTAACTGGTCACTATGCTTCTTAGATAGTGACGTTGACTCCAGTGCAGATATAATCACTAATCTCATTGTTTCGGGGATGAGAACTTTTATCCCAAATAGAGTGCAAAATATCAGACCCTAAGAAAACTCATAGTTTAATACAAGCTGTAAAGAAGTTACCAGAGATAAAGAGGTATGTTTCCGTTGTTATAAAGACAATCCTACTGAAGAAAACCGGAAAAAGTTTAAACAAGCCAGGAATGCCTGTAATGCCTTTATTCGACGGAACAAATTTTTACATAACCAACAATTAAGACAGAAATTACTACAATGTCCCCAAAGATAGCAAACATTTTTTTGTAAAAAATATAAGGAACACTTCTTCGTCCCACCTTTCTTCTACATTGGCAAGGCCACTGCGTAAGCTGTTCTATCTAACCTACTCTTCAGGGCTCGTTCCGAGCAAATGGAAGACGGCTCTTGTCCAGCCCATACCTAAGAAAGGCAAATCTTCCTTGCCCTCCCGTTGCCATTTTCCATGAGTGGTACTTACATTATGGAAGCTGGTCATCTTGAAATTCTCGGTATGAGCATCACCAGTCACCTCTAGTGGAATAATCACATTTATGATGTTGCCAAAAATGCGGCAAGATTGACTTCTCTTCAATATATTGTTGGAATATAGCAGGTGTAGTTCAAACATCTCCTTAATATTTTCACCAGAATTGGCACAGTTGTTTCTTTACAGCTTTGAAGCATTATATGAATTACATCATAATTCCCTGCAGATTTTTATGCTGAGAAGGAGTCAATGGCCTAAAACATTTTGTAACTTAACCGATATCATCCAGATTTTTTGATTGTTCGTATCACTTGATAATTTTCTTCTGTGTTACCTGTGTAGTTAGGTTTTGTCGCATTTCAAAAATTCACTGTAAAATACCTATAAAGCTTGTTTGCTCTTTCGAAATCTGTAAGAAAATTTGTTCTAGAATCCCTGAAGAATAAAATGTTTCTGTTTCTTGCTCTAAATTATTTTTATAATATTTAAAAATGATAAATATTTCTTACAATTAATCTTTCGGTGAATTTTTTGAAAAAAAAATTATATTTTTATTCTAACATCATATGGACACGTGTGTCTGGTCTTATGTCTGCAAACTCGTAGGTGTTACATAATATGTTATTGAAAATAAGTCCTAATAAAATAACCCAACGTTGTAGAAAATCCTCCTTCGACCCAGGCTGTGTGAGGCGTGCAATGAAGTATCTCATAATTTGATATAAAAAATCTCCCGGATACTTCATAAGATAAGATATTGGGAACAACATACGTAGAAAATTTGCGATTAGTATCCTTGCACGGGAATGGTTGAACCTATTAAAATATTAATCGACCCTTAAATTAAAATAAGTGAAAGTTATATGCTTACTGCGTTGGAAATAACGACGAAACTAATAAAAATAAGTTATTTCAGTGAAAATAACAGAATATCATACTGAAAAAAACCTTCTAATCTTACGTTTGATCCTCTTTTTAAAAATGAATTTAAACTTTCTTTTCTATACACTTTAGCTTAATTTATTTCTTTGTAGTATTGATTGACATTTTCAATTAATTTGACATTCTACTTTCAGAGTTACAAAAGAATTTCTGCACAAAAAATTGAAGACAATGTCAACGGACAATTATTAGATAGAAGCAAGTCAACCGTACAGAAGGAAGAAACTTGCTCATTCAGCAGTGGTCATAGCTCACCGTCATTTGCAGAAATCCATTTGGATAACTTTGCTTTGGAACGTGAACTAAACCGAATAATTAGAGGCACATCAATTAGCGAAGCTTGCGAAGACGATAACAGTTGCAACTGCAAGAGTTTGCAAGAATCCTTAAGGTCATACGAATTAATTCAGGGGACCAGCTCAAGCCTTTTTGTTAAGAATGGCGATAATATTAGCATTGATGGCGATGATGACGACTATGATGATGATCAAATGGATCCACATCACATACAGAAATCGATAACCAGATCATCCCAATTGGATCCAGATGAAGATAGTCTTATGGAAGATGATGATGGTGAGTTCTTAAGATTTTGATTGATATTTTGTGTTTAAAATTGATTTTTTTCAGAGGAATATCTGAGTTCTCAAGCATCATCGTGTACTTCGGTAAGCACTCCGCAACGTTCACACTTCCCTCGAGGTATTATAAATCCCAATTATCCTGGTTTCCAGCATTTAGCTCACACCTTGTCTGAGCATTATATCAGCCATCAATCGTCTGATCCGTACGACAGTGATCTATCGGAATATGAGATGGAATTGAGTGTGGATAGTTTTGAGTGTGATTTTCTAGATGGCGGTAGCAGTTCTATTGGAAGCAATATCAATCATAATAACAATAACAATCTGAACACCGTTATGGTCATCAATAATAATTTACTAAAGGATAAGACTGTTGTCGCTATGGATGACAGTGAGGACAATTTCAATGGAAAGCCCTCAACAACTGTTGATGTTGGGGGTTTGACAGTTCTACCTTTGATAAATGTCACTCAAAGTTTCAGCGATACTAATCGCAATACGGCTGATGATGAAAAAGAATCAAGCAGTCTGCAAACTTACTTAAGACTTTATGATTCTACAACTCAACAGCAGGAAAATGACGAACGTAGTAAGAATTTAGAAATTGAAATTCCACAAGATGACGGCAACTTTGGGTGTCCAACACCGGATATTCTAATAAAGAATTTTTACAGCGAACGCTATTGTCGTCGGGTGAGGCCAGAAAACCGGCCGGACTTACTACGGAATGTCAGCCCAAATCCGCCAATGAAATGTCGTTTCGAAGCTGCTTTTATGGACGACGAGGAAAAACAACAGCAGCAGAATATTGGGCGTGATTCACCACCGAATACACTTTGTACGGAGAATAAGATCGATACGGGTAGAGATGACATATCGCTTGGTCTAACTCCGGTTGATATTGTGGGTGATTTCGGTCAGGAGGTGGAAAGGGAATTCGGACTGATTGTGAGCGGATACAATAGCCGGCTGGAGTTTGACAAGTTTCCCACAGGAGCGTTTTATTTATACAATGTGGCCGAAACTGAAAAGGTAATTAAATGGAAAATGTTGATTAAAAGCTTTTAATTTCATTGACACTTAAGATAAAGATGCTTTGCTGAGATGGTTTTAAAAATTTTGACAACATAACAACTTTATTGATTGCTTACCCTCCTTCGGGGGTAAGGATTCCCAAAAGGAGAGAAAGCGTTATTAAAAGCTGAAGCCTTCATATACGCATTTTTTTATTTTGCTAACGCTTTGTTAGAGTGAGAGGTATATCTGTGACACACTAAATAAACATTTCTACGTCATGTGCGACACACAAACAAAAACATATCGCAAACGCTTTTTTGTAGAAGCTTGCGCTGCCTATTTACAGATGTATAAGAAGGCAAAATTGTGTATTAATTTGACAGTTTGAAGTCTGTTATGATTGTAAATCGGAATCGAATAGTATTCCTTCAGTTTAACATTCGCTCATGTTTGCTAATATTTCAGTTCCTTCAAGATTTACTTAGAGGCAAAATATTCCCTCTCTCTCTCTCTCTCTGCTCAACCGACAGTTGGCCAAGTGATTTTGTTCAAGATATATCTCTTTTTATTTTGTTAACGAACCGTTTCGTCAAGTTTTCAAAATAAATTACTAATATTTATAAAGAACATGGCTAGCTATAATTTAAATTCTACGTTGTCAAGTTTATATACATATGTCGTAGCGATTCAGAAAAGCTTATTAGACCACGCATGTGTTTATTTAGTCCCAACGCAAATAACCGAGCTTGGCCTAATGTCAAAATTTCGTCATTTTTCTTAATGGCTATAATGAAGATAGCTATTATTAATTTTTTTTGTTCTACTTTGAAATCCAATAGCTGTCAAACTCGCATGTGTCATGGCGATTTTGAATAAAATACTTCATGCTTAACGAAACTTATCGATTGGCACATGTATCCATTAAAATCAATACTAATGAATGTGTGTTTTGGGTAATTATAACACATGCTGTTTTGACAGAAGGCAATGTTGGATCTTTTTGTGTATTTTCAAATGTTACTTTGATATGTGTACTAGCCAATATTATTTTTGAAATAAAATTTATATCCTGTATATTAAGTCTTTTTTAACCGTTTTCATTGAGTAGGTGAAGGAAAGACTTTAGGCTAGATTGGCTGTGTAAGATGTGCATATCAAGGCGAGAATAAACGTTTCATTGAACGTTTCTTCTATACGATAAAAAGTATCAAATTTAAGAGCGTTTCAAGTCCCGCTTTGGTTAGATTGTTGTAAGACTTCTGTACCTAAACCTTGGTCTCTATTTATCTAAATACTTTAACCAAACATTTATATTCGGCAAGAGGATTTAAGTGATTTGGAAGGCTTCGTTCAATATGTGGCAAGTTCATCAGTCTAGGATATCATTAGGTCCCGGCAATGTGAAAATATTGTAATTCCACTGCTCGGTCATGATTATCATTGATGCAACAACCTTTCGTCACCCAACAAATTCTTCCAAAAACTCCAATTGCTGGCCGACACCAAAGCTTCGGGTGTCTTGGTCTACGCCATCCTTTTAACGTTAGAAAAATCTGCAATCTAGTTAACAATTCTCCGTAAGAATTTCTTCCCGAACACAGTGCATTTAAGTAAGCAACACTGTCTGGAATAGATTTGAATAGTCTCCAAAGACAAAAGCATGTCTGTAGGGTTTAAACAGCTGCCCACGTATTTCTTCCTCCATATTGTTATCAGCTGCTCATTTGAACCCAAGGTAGTCAAAGAATTGTACTACTTCAAATTCATTCTCCACTACCCTGTTTGTTGGACAAACATTTCTCCCAGGCGCAGTCACCATCACCATGTGCTTGGTTTCTACTTAATTATTATGCAGCCTCTGGTTTTGTGCTGCCTGCTCGATCTGGATGAAGGGATTTTATAGAGCTTGTTGATTTCTGCCTATAATGTATAGTTGTCGTCTGCGTAAGTCAATACCTGGCTGGACTTGGTGAGGATAGCCCCTCTTGTTAACGTGCCACAGCCACAGTCAAGGTTTACTCTGTGGTCTCCCATGCGTCGATTAAACATTATTTATTCCCAAGAATTCCTCTTTCAGGTTAGCGACGTCACTAACTACTTAGACCTGATGTTTTCATAACACACTTCTTTTCCATTCATCTTATCTCTACATTTCCATCCCCCTCCTTCCACTACATATTTATATTATACTTGACCAACACAGTTTTTTCTAGAAAATCTCCCTTCGATTTGCGTACTGATGACTTCGTAAAACTTAATAACCTAATCTACAGCATTAACTTACTCATGTAAACATCGCTACTACATTCTCTTACACAGCAATCTTAAACTGTCTCATCCAGTAAGTCCCATACACCTTAGGTGCTCTTCAAGGCAGTCAGTTTGGACCTGTGATATTTGTCTTAACAATAAATGATGTTTCTAAAATAATGTACAATTAATGACTCAAATCGATCCATTCACGCTGAAGATATGAAAAACGTTTCAAAATTACCTCAAATTACTCCAAATATGGTGCGAAATGACTTTTTTAGAACTAAATATTTCTAAATGTCAATCAATAACCATCTTCTGTAAAAGGTCTCTAAATCCTTCTAAAAATTATTACTTTAATAACATACATAGCTATTCCCCTAGTTTTTGTTTTATTCGTGACCTTGGAATTATTTTTTACAGTGAATCAAACTTTCTTTCTCACTTTAATTTAATAACAAAAAAGGCCTATTCTTCCCTAGATTTCAAAAGAATTCTTCTATCCTTACGTTACAAAGCCTTTTACATGAGGTTTGTCATACTCATTAAATTGTAGGTTTATTCGTTTTACCCTTCGGCCCCTACCTTGGTCCTATAACCTTCCCTTACCTTCTTACGAAAATCGATTGAAATCGATTTATCTGCAGACTTTTAAAAAACGTCGTGAAGTTTCTGATATAATTTTTCTTTACCAAATACTAAACTCTGTCCAACAAAGATTATCAGTACAGGGAAGATAGGACGTTTGCGTCTCAGTTTGGCTGTAACACTTTCCATAAGTCTATCGCATGAAAAAGTTCTTGCAGCGATACTGCTGTATGTTAAATAATGTGAGTGGATAAGCACCGGTATTGCCACCTTGAAGTTTTTATCTGACAATATAACAATTAAAAATAATAATACCAGGCCTAATCCCTTTTTAATAAAAAACAACAACAAAAAAATATCACTTTTTTTATTTATAAATAACTAACCCACCCACCCGGCGTTGCTTGGGCTTACTTTTGATTTTTTCTGAATACTAACGAAAGCGGTTCAATTAAAGCTAAAAACCACAAACGTAACCGTGGTAACAAAATGTTTTCAAAATAGGCCCAGCCTTTCAAATTTAATGTCGGTTATATGAAAATATATAAAATACCATATAAAAAATCAGTTTTCGATTTTTTCAATTTACCGACTTTTCCGGAGGGTTTTCCCAAAATTTTCTTTTACAGAAACCTTCTCATGGAAATTACAAAAACCGAAAAAAAATTGAGCCAAATCGGCCCACCCGTTCTCAATCGATGGATTATTATACATGTTTCACAACATTTATGCCTATAGCTTAAAAAAAAAATTATATATATTTATAAATTTAGATAATACATACCAAAATAAAATATAAAGAATTTATTTAACAACATTAAACAACAAAACAAAAATATGTACATAAATAAAAATTAAATTTGGATCAATTTCTCCGCTTTTTGCTGCTTCTCGTTAAAAGCGTCCATCGCCAACAAAAAGCCTTCGTGGCAATTTCCACAATCTCCAAAAATTCTTGTTTCGACATTTTGTTTTAAAATATTTTTGTTTAAA
This sequence comes from Platycheirus rosarum, assembly GCA_963971375.1. Taxonomy (NCBI): domain Eukaryota; kingdom Metazoa; phylum Arthropoda; class Insecta; order Diptera; family Syrphidae; genus Platycheirus; species Platycheirus rosarum. Next base: position 35,164,241 of record OZ020507.1, read on the forward strand.
AAACAAAAACCATCGATATCAATTTTACTTTGTGTTTAATTCAATTGCAACGAGATTAAAACTTCCTAAGCAAATAAAAAATCAAGGATCTGACAGCGACTGGCTGTCAATAGTCAGTGCTGCCAGTGCAGTGTGATAGCAAAACTGCTCACTGACCTTATTTCGCGTAAATTTTACTGACGCTACTTGCCAGTGTCGTGTGCCAGTGAGCATGTGTCAGTGTGATGTGACCGACTCTGAGAAAGTTTCAATGACTAGCAAGAGGTGTCAGTGATTTTTGGGACACACTGGAACAGGCCTGCCAGTTAGTGTGATAACCTTTTTTGTCAACTGACCACTGACGAGCAATTGCTTCACTGGCGTTAAAACCACGTCAGTTTTCGTGACGACACTGCCTGCCAGTGGTCAATGAATCCACTGTCAGTGTGATATAGCCTAAACAAACAACGACAACATAATAAAAGTTCATATAATTTTCGTTAAGGTAAAAATCAGTGAGCTCTTTATCTATCGAATGAAAATCTGCTCGATGACTGAAGTGGAAATGCCAAAAAATGCTAATAGAGTGCTCGATAACGTGAGCGGTAATGCCAAACACAAACAATTCAGTCACTTAACGCAAATATTTTCGCCTCCACGAAACAATGTCAGATCTTTAATACTTTTACGCTGACGTTTGACAAATTTGAATTCGAGAGGAATGTCGTTGTTGATGGTGGAAAACTGATGGACTGTATGGCTGATTAATAACAATGTACTTTTAAGTTGCACCTATTTTTCTTCTTGAGAGGCCTTTGTTTTTCCTTTTCTTTAAAACTCTGTAAATAGTACGATCTGTTACAAAGAAGACACTAGCTGTCTGTTTTACAGCAAACGGTTTATTTTTATTTTATTTTAGTTTTATCTTAGCGATACTTATCTACACAATTTTGTATAAAACAAAAAAAACTTTCACTTTTCACTAATAATTATTCATTTAACACTTTTATGATCACTATTAGCACTCTTTCACAAAAAAGCTCGGCCGAATAAATAATTTTCTCGCAAATTCCAATTGCTGCATTACCAAAACCAGAGGAATAGTTGTGGTAAGAAGATTGGCAGGCGCCACTGTGTTGGAAAAAGCTCTTTCATAAAGCCTGTACTGACTGACTCACTGATCTTTTTTTGTACAGAAAATAATAGGAACTAAAGATTCGCCAGTACTTCTAGATATAATTCCCCGTACATGAGGCACTCTTCCGTCAACCTTTAAACTGTACAAACTACGGCTTTTTCGAACCAATCTCTAGATTTTTTTCATCACTATAACCTCTTTTAGAAACGTTTTGAACAAATTGACTGAAGAACATTTCTAATTCTTTAACTAGAATTTTCATTTTTTATCAAACAAAATCTCCGAAGGTCAATAAGTAGCTCAGTTATTGTTTCGACTGCCTTATTGAATTCTATAGGTTTGTCAACTAAGAACTTGAGTGGCTAAACAATTTGAGCTCAACCTGATTGTCAGCAAACTCTTAATTCCGAAAATTGGTCATCTTCCATTTTCTTAAATCTGAAGTTGAAGTTCTTTGGCGTATCTACGAAGGAATCCTTAAATACACTTAACACAGAATATAAGTAGAAAATATTTATGATTTAGCTTTTTCTATATGAAAATAATGTAAATAAAATGATAAGTTCTCAATTCTTGCATGATAGTTTCTATATAAACTAGTCTATTTACAATGTTTTGCAAGTTTAAATTATGTAGTCTTAAACTTTGAAGGTAGATTGCTTAGAGATTCCTTAACTATTACAATTACTATTACAATATACAAACAACACTCAAAAGTAAGATTTAAAAATTTTAAAAATAATTAAATAATATTGTTTTGAAACCATTCATTCCTTCTCGTAACATCATCCAACCATAAAACGAAATATATCATGCAATCATGTTTCACAATAAAAAAAAAAATAAAATCAAAATTTATAACAACACTATATAGATGTCTGATGCTCTGCTCTCGAATGGAACCGAGGAAATACCAACAAGCAAATACAACACAGATATAGTAGATTTAATGGATCTCCAGACTCGCCATCGCTTGTCTGCCCCCGACGCAGATACTTCCACTTCAAACCAAGAACCAGAAACTCGAACAAAAACCCCAGAGCAACAAGATCAGATATCTTCAGATTGTTTGATCTCACAAAGTGGCCAGATATCCGAAAATAGTATCAATTCCAGACTAAGCATTCCAGACACCACTACTTGTGGTGGTAAAGTTGAAGAGGATGCAACACTCCCGAGTCCGGAGAAAATCATTCCGACAGCCATCGTCAAGCCCAAATATCAGAAGTCGTCTTACGATGAACGTCAGTTGCCTCCGATCGGTCTTGACTTCAATATAAAGTCACGTGCCTGGTTTGACTGTCCGAGCAGCAGTAGTAATGCTCGAAGCACAAAAAAATCTCAAAACAGCGAACGCAACAGCAAGATTTACAAATCGGCTAAAAACGCTCGTGCCAATTCGAATAGCTCAACGACGTCTTCGTCCTTGAATCGATTTGGTTTGCCAGGACGACGCACTGGGAATACTAACAAAGGCAAGATTGCTGTGGTCCAGCCAATGCTGAAGGACACCGAAGAACATCAAATGGAGCTTGAGGAGGAGAAACCTGTGGACAATAAACCAATAGAACCACATTGTACTCGGTATAGTTTTGCTTCGTGGGCGTCATGTTTGCGCGATTCGAAGCGATCTAACCTCAAAGCCAGAAAAGCAAATGAAAATAATCCAGGTAAAAGTAAAAAATAGGTGTCTTTTAGTTTTTTTTTGTTAAAATTTAAAAAAAATCTGTTTTTCTTTTCTGTTCTAATTGAACGAAACGAACAAACCTATAAAACTATAGCATGCTTTGATGTTTACAATGTTGAGACGGCCATGCCGGATATTGGTAAAGATGCAATTGAAGCACATTTGAAAAGGCTCACCGAAGAGGAGAGACGGGTAAGTTGAAGTTTTTGATATCCTTTTCCTTAAATACTTTTAAAACCTATATAATTATCTAGAACTAGTCTTTTGTAAATACTTATTTAAATTTTCCTGTGCTGTAATGCATACTTACGTATTTTGATATGTTTTTTTGAAAATAGTATTTCAATACTTTGGTTTTCGAGGTTAGTTATTTTTTTCTTGAAAATGATCGATGAAAAACTATCTTCAAAATATAACTTTAATAATAATATTTAATACTTGGGAGCAGCAAATTTCTAGATTTTAAAGTGAAGTTTTAAATTTTTTTTATTAAGACTGAAGAAACGAATTTTTTTAAATTCATAAATGCTTGTTTTAGAAAATGTAAATGCTTAAAGTCTTAGTAAGTCATCAATAGTAAAACTTTCGATTGCATTTCCTTTAATTAACTTATTTAATTATCTACATTAATAAGTACATTTTGTTCTAAAACGCTGCCAGATTTTGTCATGACTCTCCCAGTTTTTGATTACGTAAATTATTTCATCGGACAAATCTTCTTTCGCACTCGTGGCAAGAGTTTTAAAAGATCTGATCTACTCTTCTCGGCTTGTTCCAAGCATTTCCAAAACAGTATTTATCTAGCTAATTCCCAAAAAAAGCGAATCTTCTTTGCTCTCAAATTACCCACCGGTTGCACTTACGTCTCTTCTTTCTTCGTTCATGGAAATGCTTATAAATTATCAGCTTAAGAAATATCATATGAAGAAGGAAGTTGCACTATGGCACTTTATGGAATTTTATAAAGCCTGGCATCTAGCTCTCTTATCGGACATGTGTGTATTCGGTACTGAAGAATCCCTTCTTCATTGAATTAGAAATTTTCTTCCGAATGGTCGTTTACAAGTTGCATTAGGCAGCTTCAAATCTGAAACCCACAATACGATTGCTGGTATGCTGCAGACCTCATTTTGTCCCCGACCTTCTTTTTACTTGCGATTTAGGTACTAAAATGCAAGTTATGGATTCGTGCAAAAAAAAATAACAATCAAATATGACATAACGATAATAGAGAAGTTGATAAAAGTGGGTCCGTCTGTCTGTTTGCGCCGCTACAGCCTAAACGGATGGGCGGATTTGCTTCAAACTTGGTATTTAATTTAGTTTTTATTAGGTAGTATCTCGGGGGGTGTTTTTCATTTTTGCTCTAGGTCGAAAAATAATGGTACCTGCCATACATTTTTGAATAAAAAGTTTGATTTTCTCGAAAACGCATCTAACGATTTTGATACAACTTTCAGAGTGCTAATTTTTTACAATAATACATCTTTAAGTTAGAATCAATTTTTCGAAATTTGTTCTATAACGGTACCTTTCATATAACCGTTTTTTTTCAAATGCTGTTTTATCGTAAACTATTATCCCGATTTCAATAAAATTTTGCACACAGGAAGTCATTTATAATTTAATTAATATCGCATTTCAAAATTTTCAAAATTTTTTTTTGATTTTTTTAATTTAAAAAAAGTGGTTTTCGAAATATTTTTAAAATGGGTGGATTGATTTTTTTTTAATAATTTTCCCAGATGAAAACTACAGATTGCCTTATAATGACATACTAGAAAAAAATTTAAAATATTTTTTTCGAAAATTTAAAAAAAAAACGACTTTTTTCAAATTTTATTGCATACTTAGTTTTTCCAAGAAAACTCTGAAACTAATTAAAAAAAAAATAAAGAATTTTTAAAAAAAAAATATTTTTTTTATTTTAATAGACGTGTGGTTTTCAATCTGGCAATACTTTTTTCAGAGTTGGTCTTTTTGACAGTTCAAGAACGCCTATCAAGAGCGTCACATGTACGGTAAATGGGCCCAAAACGAAATGGCCACCGATCCCGATTTTCACAAAATTGGGAAAATTGGGCCACGGCTGGAATTTATTCTAGCCAGCCACAGCGCCCACTGCCCGAAATCATTTTTAGAACATAATGCAAACCTTTTTCTTTATGATAAAGCTAGATTCTTGGCCATAACATTAAACTATATGCGTTTTATTTCTTCGTCGTGGAATTTATTTATATTTATAAATGATCTCCTGTCTGCAGCTTTTAATTCGAACTTGTATAGTAGCAAGAGTTCTCAAAGATCTCGATATACACAAATCCGCTGGCCCGGATGGTATACCCCCGATTCTTCTTAAGAGGTATTCTTCCACACTGGCAAAGCCACTGCGTAAGCTTTTTCATCGCTCCTACTCTTCTGGAATCTTTTCTATAGAAGATGGAAAACAGCATTTGTCCAGCCTGTCCCTAAAAAAAGATTACCTATCCTCCCCATCCTCCTATCGACCCCTAGCATGACATCCCTTCTTTCTAAGGTCATGGAAACGCTGATTAACCGTCAGCTTAAGGAATATATCGAAGATCGAAAGCTTCTCCATGACCGTCAGTATGGCTTCCGCAGCCAGCGTTCCACTGGTGATATATCGCATATCTCACCGAACAGTGGAACAAATCTTTACATCGGTTTGGTGAAAGTAAGATTATTGTTCTTGATATCTCCAAGGCATTTGATAGAGTTTGGCATGAAGCTCTCTTATCGAAAATGCTTGCTTTTGGGATCGATGATACTCTTGTTCGTTGGATTAGAAGCTATCTTCCAGACCTTTCAACACTAGTTGTATTGGACGGATTCAAGTCTGATTCCCACAACATAAATGCTGGTGTGCCCCAGGGCTCTGTTCTGTCTACGACTCTTTTCCTCATTTTTATAAATGATCTTCTGTCTGTTACTTCTAATCCACTTAACTGTTTTGCTGATGACTCTACCCTCAGCTTTTCGTATTCGTTTGACGATTCACCTTCGCCTTCGATCGTACAATTGAAACGGTACCGTTTTTCAAGCTCATTAAACTCCGATTTATACAGCATTGTCAAATGGGGTAATAGGTATCGTGTGGATTTTAATGCTTCGAAAACTCAATGGACTATTTCGTCTTTAGGCATTGTTCCGGGATACTTCTACCCATCACCTCCCACACTAGTTTTAAAAGGTTAATGCAGTGTTAGCGGTGGCCATGTTTCCTCAAAATGAGATATGCATTTTGTACGGAATTCCACATTCGTGTGGTACATGACCGTACATCTAAAGTTTTGCTCAGGGGTAAAACAATTGACATTCCTAGCGGAGCTGGTATTACGGGAAAAACATTTCAGGGAAGTTTTTGGTTCTCCAGACTTAGAATTGAATTGAAATTAAATTCCAGCTTTGGACGTACTTATGTATTATGTCAAATAAATTTTTATCAGATTAGAAGAGGAAAAAGCTTTGCATCGTCTAAGAAAACCTAAATATTTCTATTTAACATCTTATATGTGATTGCTTCAAAGAAAGTGGTATGTAATGTTTATACGAGTATTATCAAGTTTTTCAGTCCCGTTGATGGAAGTATCATTCAAAGAAAATCATATCATCATAGTGGACTGACTAAATCATCAACTGTTGCTTTAAAGATTTCTGCTACGCTAGGCCATCGGCATCGGTTCCCGCTTTACTTCATCCAGTTGGGATTAGTTCTCGACACGTGAAGACTGCGCACAGAGTTTTTTGGTGGTTATAAGAGATTTGATCGGAAGAGGAGTTTCCGATTTCTTGTGATTGCAGCTGGTTGATGCGACGTCAAACTCCCGATCGCAATTTACTCAATCTGATTGACAGTTTATTGATCAGAAGATCTTTACGTCCCTTTGTGTTGAGGTGTGGAAATCAGAGATGCTGTTGTGCAGGTTTTGTTTTCCGATTGTACCATACCAAAGATAGATACCCTCTCTCCTAGCTTGGTCGCTAGGTTGCCTAAAATTTAATTTGATAAACTAGCGCACGATTCATATGTTTTGCGCAAGAGTTCCAAAATTACTATTCTTGAATACTTTTTTTTTAATTTATTCATGTTTAATTGCAATTAAATATGTAATTAATTTCATGCCTACATTTAACAAAAACTTATTATGTAATTTATTGACCGAACAAGTTATAATAATTTATTTTCCTATCTCATAGTTAATCTCTCAAAAAAGCGAAATAAAATAATATCTCCCACCATTTTTGTATAGCTTGATGCTATGATTTATTCGGTCTGTGATTATATTACAGGTTCAGCCGGCTAACCACCAATTCATCAAATTTAATTATGAACTTTCTTTTATCAGCCAAGTTGGCGTCAAATCTCTGTTTAAAAATATATGTTCCTCAACCTCAAATTAACTTCTTTTTCATCCTCACTAACCGCATTCATTAATCAACACTTCACGTTATTTTATCTTCTTTTTTTTTAAATTGTCTTCCTCCGCCTCCGGAATGAAAAAACAGTCACTAACGAACTTTTAAAGCCCCAGCGATTGACTCTATTCCTGGGTTCACCTTCCCAAACTCTAGACCCACAACGTAATGTAATAAATTTCCTCTATTTAAACCACCAAGGTATATAGTGTAACTACACTATGACAGCGTTTGTATATGCAATTCCCTTAAGAGCTAACTTGTATCTTTGCCACAAGTCAAATCCATCATCTTTTTGATTAAAGTTGGTTTTTCTCTACCTCAAACCATTTTGACTCCCCAAAGCCGGAATATACAACAACAACACTAGATACGCGACTTCCGAAGTAACTAGTTTTTCGGTCAATGATTTTCTCAAGCCCACAGTGCCTACTGTCAGTAGTCTCGAGACTCACAAGACTCCAACCCAACTCCAGTGTGTCTACAGGTGTGCGCCATGAAGTTTGCATCCGCACATTGCAACTTAATATTTCCCGCCATTACCGCCGCAGTACTTTCGATTTAATACCGTTGTTGATTCAATTCGAGTTTTTGTATCTGGAATTCAATTTCTGGTTCCAACTTAGCTTCATAATGAGAAATACTAAAAAAAAACCTTGTAACTTGACGTTTAGTTGTGGCTCATGCTAGGAGTTCACTTGCCACTCGGGTCGGTTCGTCAGTTTTGCTGATACATAACTCAGTCAGCTGTAACGGTGATCAACGCTTGACGTACTGCTGTCAGTCGGATTTGGATTATTACCTAATTCTTGTTTTGTCATTTTAAGTTTAATGATTTCATAAACAGTTTCGACCTAGAACAGTGTTAAGTTATTCTTCCCTTGAGATACATCGTATACATCAAGTGTGATTAAATTGTAGTTTATTTTGAAAAAAAAAACATGGAAGTTGAACCACTTAGCTTGCTCACTCAATATGACAAACGTCATTACAAAAAGGACTCGCGGTTTGTACTAGATTTGTACACCTTGTGCTATGATGACAACGAAAGTGTCGATACTGTAGAGCTATTCACGTCGATAGTCAACAACACTGCCGCTGGCAATTGGAGTGAACAGGTTAGAGGAACGCAAGTATCTTTAATTCCTTTGAGTCGAAAACAAAAGATTCAACTGGTTTTCGATTCATTTATGGATTTTCAATGAATGGCAAAATGTTATATGATTTTTATTGTAATTTCGGTTAAGTTGTTCAATTATGGTTTTTTTTGTAACAACTTTAATTGAGTGAAAGTTTGGGTTAGAGATACAAAGTGAATGAGTCATGCAATATCTAGATGCAAGTAGTTTGAAAACAAGTTAAAAATAAAGACAGATCTTTTTGCCAGCTTTGTATTAGTTGTCGACTGCAATTTGGTTTGCGCGGAGTACGGGCGGCCGGCCCGTGCCAAATCTGTTGGTTGCAATGGTCGTGACAAATATTTCATAGACTTTGTGGCGCAGTGTAGGCAAACAATGAAAAATTGCAATAAGTCGGGTTAAAGTGTGGGTTGAACTTGGGGATTAGAGAAGATTCTTTTAGAGTTTTTTATGCTCAGCTTATATTTGTATAAACCTTACACAAATGGATTGTTAGAAAATGTCTAACGTACTCACTTTGCAAAGGCTCAAACAACTTTTTTCATGTTTGATTATTCATCATTTAATTAGGTATCCGAAAAATGTTGTAGTCCAATAAATGAAGACTGAAAATGTGTTATATGTGTTTATGTGTTGTTTGGGACACAACCACGACCCCTCCGCTTCTTTCACAACCCAGATAGAACATTGACGTAAATTAAACATAAAAACGGGTGTTTTTTTTAGAGGTATAGAACTTTGAAAGGAAATAATACAAAGATGATTTTTACTTGCGATTTAGGTACTAAAATGCAAGTTATGGATTCGTGCAAAAAAAATATCTAACAATCAAACATGACATTACGATAGTAGAAAAGTTGAAAAAAGTGGGTCCGGAAATTCCGTCCGTCTGTCTGTCTGTTCGTGCCTCTACAGCCTAAACGGATTGGCCGATTTGCTTCAAACTTGGTATTTATTAGGTTAGGTAGTATCTCGGGGGGTTTCTCATTTTTGCTCTAGGTCGAAAAATAACGGTACCTGTCATACAATTTTGAACAAAAAGTTAGATTTTCTTGAAAACGGCTCTAACGATTTAGATAAAACTTTCAGGGTGCTAATTTTTTTAATACATCAGTTAGAATTAATTTTTCGAAATTTGCTCTATAACGGTACCTCTCATATAACCGGTTTTTTCAAATGCGGTTTTATCGTAAACTATTATTCCGATTTCAATAAAATTTTACACACAAGAAGTCATGTACAATTCAATTAATATCGCATTTAAAAAATTTCAAAAAAAAAATTTTCGATTTAAAAAAAAAAAATTTTTTTTAAATAATTTTCCCAGATGAAAACTACAGATTGCCTTATAATTACATACTAGAAAAAAATTTAAAATATTTTTTCGAAAAGTTTTTCAAAAAAAAGACTTAAAAAAAACTGGTCGAACGATTTTTATTGTTTTTTTCTTCGATAGATATTTAGTTTTCAAATATTATTGCATACTTAGTTTTTCCAAGAAAAGTCTGAAACTAATTAAAAAAAAATAAAGAATTTTCTAAAAAAAAATATTTTTTTTTTTATTTTAATAGACGTGTGTTTTTCAATCTGGCAATACTTTTTTCGGAGTTTATCTTTTTGACAGCTGTCTCTTGATTTATGCTCAGTTTGGTTTGCGATTTCATAATGAATAGACTTACTCCTGAACAAAGTTTTCAAATTGTGCAAATATATTACCAAAATAATGGTTCGTTTCGGTGGAGCAGAGTATCGAAGAAGACCCAAATGAGTCCATCCGCCATCGCGCGCGGAAGGATCTTGTTTTGCAGGCTTACAAAACCCAACTCGTTCAAGAATAGAAGCCGACCGCCCATCAAGCGCGTCACACGTTCAGCCCAAAACGAAATGGCCACGGATCCCGATTTTCACAAAATTGGAAAAATATCCCCTCGGCTGGAATTTATTCGAGCCAGCCAGTGCGGCCACTTCCCCGAAATCATTTTTAGAACACAATGCAAACCTTTATCTTTATAATAAAGCTAGATTCTTGGCCATAACATTAAACTATATGCGTTTTATTTCTTCTTGAAAACCACACGTCTTAAAAAACACCCTTTATATATGTACATGCATATGCAGCCACTAAGCAATTATCTATCATAAGAACAAGTTCGTGCGACTCAGTCGTGCAATTTATTTTAAATTGACATTTGAAAGATAATCTTCTGGCATTATAATTTAAATATGATTCCTGGCATATGATCACCACGGCTGGCTCGGACGTAGTCTAATCTGGAATTCCGATTTTCAATAACTTTTTCATTTGTGGCCGTATATCGACAATAACGCGGCGAATGTTGTATTCCCAGTGGTCAACGCACGCAAAGCAAATTTTTTTCCCAAAATTGTCCATAAAGTGGATGGACACATATCCAATTCCTGCACGATGGCGGATAGACGGATTCGGATCTTCCTATACGCTACGCTCTACAGCAGCAATGACTTCTTCTGTACGCACTTACGATATCTCTGTGGATGCGTGTTATCATTTAGAGTAAACGTGGTGCGAAAACGTTCCATAGTTAATCGAATTAATTGCTCTGAATTGCGCGATACGCATTTCGAACAGAACCATAATTTTCCAACTTAAAGTTCTATACCTCTAAAAAAACACCCTTTAGTATGTAAGACGTACATACATAGGTGAAAAAAAAATATTTTTTTATTTATTTTACATTTCCTTGTGGTTTCTATTCTATAATTAATTTATGATTTATTATTTTTGTTAATTAGTTATTAGTAATATTTATATTAAGTAAAAGTACTTCCTAATATCGAAATCAAACCCAGGTCCGTTGGCACCAATATTCTAGATCGCTAACAGTTCAAACTCGTTGTGGAATACGTAGCCATAAATCGGTATCACTTTTAACTTTGATGTTTAATATACGTATATTATACGTTTATGGAATAACTTCAGATATAAGAATCGAAGTCGTAAGATAATTAACAAATATGTATTATATGTATATGAGATGTACAATAATACACCGAGATATGTAGAAAAAACACGTACAATAAACTTATAAAGGGTCCGCCATCTAACCTTTTTTTTTCAACTAGTGCTTATTTCGTGAATGGTAACACTTAGCTCATATCTGATTTGACAGATAATTAGAACGAATATGGTTGTGTATACGCTGGGAAATATTGCGACCTGCCTGCGATCGACTTAGAGAAGATGCCGATTTTGCCAAAAAAATCATATTTTCAGATAAAGCTCATTTTGATCTTGGCGGGTATGTAAACAAGCAAAATTGTCGCATTTGGGGCACAGAAAACCCGCACGCATACATTGAAAATTCGTTACACCCAAAACGAGTCTCTGTTTGGTGCGGATTTTGGTCCAGAGGCATAATTGGGCCATTTTTCGAAAATGAGCAAGGAGTGGCCGTTACAGTCAATGGCGATCGTTATCGGGCCATGTTAAACGAATTTTTGTTCATAATAATTGAAGAGGAGGATATTGGCAACATTTGGTTTCAACAGGACGGCGCTACGTGCCACAGCCGAATCTACACTCGATGTTGATGAAGCATTTTCAAAAAAAAAAAAGTTATTTGGCGGACCCATTATAAATACGTCATGTTGACAGCAATTCAGTTGTATTTATCTTTATCGTTTAGTACATGTTTCGTATGCATACAATAAATACATATAATTCGATTTCAAATGCTTTGTAATACATGAAATCTTGTTTATTGTGCAATGTACGTAAATTTCTAAGTCAGGTTTATCACAGACCTATACATATTATAGACACATATACATACATGTATTATATGTGTATTAGTCCTTCTTGTTCTATCTGGGAATCGACGAATAAATTACACTTTCTTCAGTCTTTGGCCTTTCTGGTGCATTTTAACGCAAAATCACTTAATATACAAACTTGTAGTACATAAGATTTCCTACAAGCTTGATAAATAACGTTTTTTTGTTCAATCGATAGCAACGGAACTATAAAGCAGCCAAAAATGTCAAAATGCGGGTATTTTTTCTAAATTTGGAGATTCTTTTATTATAACATCGTAACCGTTAGATTGAGCGCAAAAGTTCTATTAATCAATCTTGTTTCAAATTTAATTTTGTATATATTTCATATTTTACTTTTTATTTTGCGAAAAAAAATTTCTCGAAAAATCTATTACGCATCCAGGAGTGGATTGAAGGGTCGCGTGTCAGAAAACACATTTTTCACTCACGCCCTATGTTTTTTTCCGTACGGACGAAACCGTCGCGTCATGTGTGAAAGAGGAAATGGTTTTCATCGACAAATAACGTATGGTCTGATTGCAGGCAATAAAATCTGGGTTGTTTGGTTTTTTGTGAGTTACTTAAAACTAATCAGCTGTGCAGGTATCTTGCAAGGTCGTTGCATATTACATTAAGTTTTCGCCTTGTTAAGAAGTTAAAATAGCATAAATGGCAGAATGTATGAACATATTCAATTAATGATCCACCAAGTCTAACCGCCACCGGCCGGTGAAAAGGTAAACGTATCTTGAGCTCGATTGTAAGTCCAATACGTTTTTGAATTTCCCGCGGATTAAGAGAAAGATTAGGTTTAATAGCCTACTGCAGAATGATTTCAAGGTCTTAACTAATATCGCTAATAGCCAAGACAAAGACGAATAAGCGAAGCGCAAGGGCACTTCCTCCTTTTTATTTATTATTATTTTTTGAGCCCTCATGACTTGGGTTTGGATAATACCAGATAAACAAAATTTTTGGAACAAGTCAATAGAGTAGGTACTTATTATACATATAAAGTTTTACTTGCATAGCTCTTAAACTTTAAATTTCATTGGAATCTAAAAGACCCTAATTTCATCACTGATTAACTGGTGATCATCAATATTCTTGGGGTACTTCCCAATGTTCTAGAAATCTGAAATTTGGTATGTAAGCTTATATCAGTAAACAAACAAAAACAAACTTTAAAACTTGTGTAAGACTTCCTCAAATTTTGACGCTAGAAGTCTGAAAATTGATATAGGGACTCCTGTTTATAAATAATAAAAAATGTTCGATGGCAGCAACACGTATGTTGGTTGCCTGTTAACTTACACCATTTTATCACGTCAAAAAAAATCTAGTACTAAATCTACTACTAAGTACTAAATATAGTACTAAGTATAGTTCGGCATCCAGTACCAAAAATACAATAATACTAAATACGAATACTAAGTTCTAAAAATCTTGTACCAAAAATACTATTGTACCAACAACCTAGTACCAATCGGCACCAGTTTTATATTTAACTAGCGGTACCCGGCGTGCGGGACCAAACATTCAAAGGAACGATCCTTGGATAAAACTATATTTACACTGTAAATTTCATTAAAATCCTTTGGGCGTTTAGGAGTACATGCCTATTCCTTATTTTATCGTTCCTTTTATAAAAAAATTTCACTCGAAGTACCCAGCTGCATTCCTCCCCTTAAAAGTTTCTCCCGTAATACTCTTCTCGCAAGAAATGCTCATCAGTTCACCCTTGAGCCCAATTTCGGACTTACCGTGAAATATAGGGATTCTTTTTTTAGCCGAACAACATGAATTTGGAATAGTTTACTTGGCGGGATTTTCCCTTGTCATTTTGATCTGCAAACATTCAAATCAATATTTATCAACACCTCCTATCTCTCCCCTCCCTATCTACCTAATGCCCCCGCAGTGTGTTCTACATTAAAAGGGAAACAAATAGTTCCTTGTGCGTGCGTTAATTATTAAAAAAATAATAATAAAACAACATACTCGACAGACATACATCTGATGTTTGCCTGGTGCTCAGAATACGTGTTCGATCGATTTTTTTCACAATTTCGGCCCTGTGCACACTTGCGTCATTTTGACGCGGTGGCTCAGCAGCGTCTCACAGTATTCACAAATAAATAGAATGGTGCACACACTCGTCAGATGACGCCACGTCATTTATGAGTAATGTAAGACGCTGCGTCAAAATGACGCAAGTGTGCACCGAGCCTTAGAGTCACCAAACAAATTACTATAAATTATGAACATCTACTTTCTACTTTAACAAAACTCCGCCTATTTTGTATTCCTTTTTCTCTTCTTGAATTTGAGTGGAATTATATTGGGAATTTGCGTCTGTTCTTTTTCATGTCCCCTGGTGCTTGCGTTCGATTTTGGTTGAAAGAACCACAGTATCGCGGTTAGTATGTGTCATGAGTTTTATCTTGCGATTGGTACTATAATGCAAGTTATGTGTTTGTGCAAAAAAAAATGAGATAACAATCAAACATGATATTACGATGATAGAGAAACATATTTGAGTCACTGGCAAAATCCTGTCCGTCTGTCTGTCTGTCTGTACGGATGTATTTTGGGCTGTAGCCTAAACGGTTGGGCCAATCGTCTTCAAATTTAGAACTTAAGGTTATTTTGACATTCTACAGAGAAGTTTTTCAATTTTTTTAGCTTATTTCTACCTGTACCGGTACCTGTCATATAACCGTTATTTAAAAGACTATTTTTCTTGAATACGGCTCCAAGAATTTTTTTGAAAAAAAGTCAGTGTAAGTAGGTAAGCATTATATTTTGGTGAAAAAAAAAATTAATATAGTGGGCTAAAAACGGTACCTCCCATAGAACTGTTTTTTTTTCTTCGACTTTTTCGAAAACTAGTGATCTGATTACTGCCAAAATTAATATTTAAGAAGATGTAGCCTTTGTAATTTCGCCATATTTTTTTTCGAAAACTTTTTTTTGTATTTTTTATAAATTTTATATATATATTTTTTTTTTAAATTAATATTTTGAAAACGGGTGGGTGATTTTTTTAAATTCTTTTTTTAAATGTATGTTATTTTTGTGATTAAGTTTGTATTCTTTAAATATTTGTTTTTATTTTTTAAATAAAGTTGTTAAAAAACGTTTTATTTAAAAACCGTTCCTACGATATTGAAAAAAATCACTCTTTTTAACATTTTTTAAAGATAAAAATAAAGCTAAAAATAGCTTTTTAGTTATTTTACTCAATTTAATTTAAAGTACTTTACTCGAACAATCAAAAGTCACAAAAATCGAGTAATTGCTTTGATGTTAACTTTAATTTTCTTAAATTTTATTCTACAATGTGACCGCACATATGAGCAAGTACGTGTCATCCAGTCGTGCAATTTATTTTTTTAAAGTCGATGGCTGATAAAAGATAGATTGGCAATTCTATTGATTTACCACGTCATCGTCAGCCGAAAAAAAGTGGAATGGCGGCTCTTTTACGACCGAGATAATGTCGCAGGAAGAGAAGCAGAGCGCCTTTGGTTCATTAGGGCAGTGCCCTACAGGGATCGTTAGAAACTTTTTATCAGCTCTACAAGTTTTAGAGGCTTAATTAAAATTACAAGTTGTAGTCGACCTTTTATTGCTTATGTTCATGCGTAAGTGTATAGATACTTAAATATTACAGTTTCATCCTGTGATACCGGGATCAACATTTGTTTCCTTTACTTTCTTTCTTAATCCGTCTTGCGCCATCTAATTTCTTTGCATGGTGTTCAGATGTATGTACCTATGTATATATTTCAATAATTCTATATCCTCATTTTATGCATCCATAAATCCTCCAAATAGTTTTCTAAAACATCTGTTTCAAGGAAACTCCTACATGAGTATTATGAATATACCTACCATCGTCTCCTTTTGGTACCTGTTTATTATAGATTTTCCGGAAATCTCTCTTCTCATAGAACAGGAAATTTAACCAACCAAAATAGATACAAGTAACAACTGCTGCACCATCTTCATTTGCACCATGCCAGGTCAGCTGATCTTCCAAGTAAATCTTTACAATTCTTAATTTATTGTAATTTAAAGCATTAACCACGCTTGCCCAGTCAGCTGAAATTATTACAAGAATAATAGCTTTCCCCTCATGGTGTACTGATTGTTTTGGTGAATTTCACCATTGTGACAGTTGTTAAAAAGAAAAGAAAAAAATTAAAAAAAAATGTGCTTGCATGTTATTTTTTTTATCGAGATTTTCGTAAACTGAAGTTTTAAGAGAGTATTCCTAAACAATGATAAGAAATAGTCATTTTGATTATGAGGTCTTAAGAAAATTCCATTGATTTTCCAAGAGTATATTTAAGTATCTTCATAATATGTTGTATAGGTACATATAAGTATGTACTAATAGATACAATATTAAAATGATATTTTTAATCGGTAAGTTCATCTAAATTGTTCGCACATAAGTATTTTTACATTTACTAAGAATTTGCTACCAGCTTGTGATAGAAATATAGTTATAATACAAGATTGTCCTCTCCTTCTGTCTTTCTTTTTGACAACATCAGCGCTGATAATCATATTCCGTCCCTTAATAACTTTAATAAAAAAATTATTGTCCTCAATAACATAATGAAGAAAACATTTTCGTTTAAATAATTTCCGTAGTTTCGCTGAATGTTTTACTGCAAAATGTTAACGTCCATCGTTTTATGTAAAACTAAAAGTATAAAGAAATCCACCATAATCTCTTTGGTGTGCCATAAAAAGGATCAGCTGCCTGATGTTCAACATTTGTCCAATGTACCTACATCACAATCGCAATGTTGTAATTGAACACCACTTCTTGGAAGAATTATAAAAAAAAAAAAAAAATACTTAGGGGAAGAATCCGAAGCCAAAGCCCTTATTCCTTGTAGTTCTACTATGTTATCTTGCATCTGAACACACAAAAATCAAAAAAAACTCAAAACTATACCACATGTGTCGATTTGTTGAATGGATTTGGGTATTCGGTGGCGGTAGATTTGAAAATGATCATGTACGATGTACGAAGTTATTTACCAATTGATAACGAGTGTAGTACGCGCTTTGAAAGGACATGGATTCGGATTGTATTCATTAGATACGTGACAATTTGGCAGTTCATCGTGGTACGTCACAGGAGTAAGTTGGTGAACCGGTTCTGTTTTTTTGTTTGGTTGCTTATCAATCTGGTAGTAGTTTAACGAAACTACTTTTGATTGAGATTTTTATTTTTGTCGATTAAAGATATTAAAGTTCTCACGATGTTTGATCGTTTGTTTTTTGGATTCAAATCGAAATTTCTTGCGAATATCAATAAAAATTACGATAGATGTGCAAAATCGGAATTCGATTGTATCGACGGGATGTTTCCGCGAGTTTATCGACAAAAGATACCGATTGTCGAAATGAAAATGTTCAATAGTGATATGCATTTGATAGAACCGGAGTTTTTGAGTGATATTGTTGATAAATTTGACAGAGTCACGAATGTCGAAGTTCATGAATCTAAGAGATACAGTGTGGGTTTTTTTGGTGTTTATTGGATTTTTTTTACTCGATTGTTTATTTATTTTCAGTTCTAATTTTTTTAGTTATTTTATATCAAAAGATTTAGTAATTATTTATATAATAAATAATAAGTAGCAAATTCTTTGTAAACATCAAAAATTGCACTTTTATGTCCAACGAAAATTGGTTTTGAGTTACCTAAGCAATTGAAACCCTATCGAATGCATTTCTTAACAGTTTGGGATGGAACTAACACATATCGCATCATCCATGTTAGCAAGGGCTTTCATGGTCCCTAATACTTTGTTAATGGCTTGAAATCAAAAACTTTTTTTTCAATTGAACTTTCTTCTATTGGTATCTGATGAAATCCTGACACAATATCAAGAGATGAAAAATATTTGTTCGCCCAGAATCAATGTAGTTGGTCTTTCATTCCTAGATAAAGGATAACGATCTTTGACAGTAGCACAATTCAATACTCTTTAGTCTAAATTCAGCGATGTTGTTGTTGTTTATTTTTCTTTATCAATACAACTCGACTAGCAAACGATGAATGACTGTCACGAATAATGTTGACTTTGAAGTTCAGTTACAATTTCATTGGCTGTTGTTCACTTGGAAATTAATTTTTGGTGATATCTGTTGTTTACTAAAGTTACTTATGCCAAATCACCATGGGAGGTTACACAATTGAACAGCAAGTTCAAGTGATACAACTAAATTGTCAAAGTGAGTGTTCGTTAGTCCAATCATTGCGCCCATTTTAAGGTAGACCTAATAACCCTTCAAAGTGGAATCTTGAACGTTTGGTGGATTAACTTTTTTTCGGTTATCAATCAACCAACATTCGTACGTCAAAGGAACACAAGACCGGCCGAGAATATCGCTGCGGTCCGTGAAAGTGTTCAGCAGAACCTGAAGCAAGCAGTTAATTCCTCGTCGTACACAGAAGTCGACTTCAACCTGGCGAATTTTTCATTGGAGCCACTGACATTTATACAACTGAGCTCAAAAGTTCATGACCATCATAGATAACGCCGTTTGTTTGCTGACAGAGCTTCGGAGCGTTTGGATAAGGACTTTAAATAGCCAAATAATCATCTATAGCGAGGAAGTTCAATTTTCAATTTTGCTTTGCTATTTTTTGCTAAAAATGTATTTATCTATTTTCCTGATGCAAAATAATTGTTCGTGTCAGGTGATTGTTTTTGAACAGAAATTGGAACAAATCGATTTCGTTTCGTTAACATCTATGACTTTTTTTACTTGCGATTATAAATACTATAAGGCAAGTTTAGGATTCGTGAATATAAAATAAATTGCACGTCTGGTTCGCATGTACTTGCTCATATGTTTGGTCACATTGTAGAATACATTTAATCGATTTTTGTGACTCTTGATTGTTTGAATAAAGTATGTTAAATTGTATTGGGTGAAATAATTTAAACGTCATTTTATTTCTTTAAGAAATTTAAAAAAGTGTGCTTTTTTTGTCGAAATCATAGGAGCGGTTTTTAAATAAAACTGTTTTTTTAACAACTTTTTTTAAAAAAATTTAAAAAATAATTCAAGAATTCAAACTTAAGCACAAAATAAACGTACATTTAAAAACAAAATTAAAAAAAATCCACTTACCCGTTTTTTTTTTAATTATTTAAAAATACAAAAACAAAGTTTTCAAAAAAAAAAAATTAATGTAAAATTACTTAGGCTACCTACATCTTCTTGAATATCAATTTTGATTGTAATCAGATCACCAGTTTTCGAGAAAGTCGAAGAAAAAAAAACCGGTCCTATAAGAGGTACCACTTTTAGCCCACCATATTAAATTTTTGTTCTCCAAAATATAGCATACCTTCAGTAGTACACTGATTTTTTTTATAAAAATTCATGGAGCCGTTTCCGAGAAAAATAAGTTTTACATAACGGTTATATGAGAGGTACCGTTAATTTTTGAGCTAAAAAAATACTGTAAAAATTCCTCTAAAGAATGTCAAAATAACCTAAGTTCAAAATTTGAAGACGATTGGTCCAACCGTTTAGGCTGCAGTCCAAAATACATCCGTACAGACAGACAGACAGATAGACAGACAGATACACAGACAGAAGGACAGAATTTTGCCAGTAAGTCAAATATGTTTCTCTATCATCGTAATGTCATGTTTGATTGTTATATAATTTTTTTTTATTTTTTATTATAGTACCTACCTATAATCGCAGGTAAAAATGAGGTAACAATCAAACATGATATTACGATCATAGGGAATTTTAAAAAAATCTAGTGGCAAAAAATTTCTGTCTGTCTGTCTGACGACGTGACCGCGCATATGATATTAGCAAGTAGGTGCGATCCAGTCGTGCAATTTATTTCTTCATCTTCCGGCCTTTCTTAAAAAAACCTTACAGGTTCCTGTCTAAGCCGCATTCAGCGAAACAGTTTTAAACTTCCTAGCTGGATATCTTTACAATAAAACAAAGAGTTCTTCATTTCGTTTGCTGATGTTCAATCTTTTAGTTGGGGCATTATGGTCGTTGTTTGGGACATATTTTTTGTCGAAGTCAAAGATAAGAGGTAGTCTACCAAACATTAAACAGACGTTGGCATTGG
This sequence comes from Platycheirus rosarum, assembly GCA_963971375.1. Classification (NCBI taxonomy): domain Eukaryota; kingdom Metazoa; phylum Arthropoda; class Insecta; order Diptera; family Syrphidae; genus Platycheirus; species Platycheirus rosarum. Next base: position 35,184,559 of record OZ020507.1, read on the forward strand.
CATGATGAACATCAAAGAATTTTCAAATCTTTCACGTTTCACCGTTTCCAATGTTTTGTCTTTTGGGGTGTCTCAAGAAATCAGTTCATTTGGAAAATTTTTCCATCACATAGTCAGCATATGAATAATATATTTATTGCTTTCTTCATCAACAAATGCCAGCTGATATTTTGACTCGTGTTATTAGCACTATTTATTATTTTATTTATTATTAGGCCAGTAACATTAAACATATAATTATTTATAAGAGTTTATATAAGAGTTTATTTACAAAAATATTTGAGAAAAAACTGAAAAAATTGGAAAATTGGTTAAACTTTGACCTAAGTAGTTTGGTAGCGGATACCAAAAAATATGATTTGTGTCTCATTTGACGTGGATTCAATTAAAAAAATCTTTTGTTCAGTTTATTTTTAAAAATATTTATTTGTTTAGGATATAGAAGCGAAAAACCTCAAAAATACTCCTTTTGGGGAAATTTTTACTCCCGCTCTCTTAAGCACAGCTTCACCGAGGTGGAAAACCGTATTTGTATTGCGCCACAGATAAAGCCATTGCAACAGGAAATTCTTTTGTTTCAATTATTTCCTACTAGCGGTACCCGGCACACGTTGCTACGCCCAAGAAAAAAAAAATAACGCAAAGTTTTAAAGATTTAATACCGACTCTAAATCCTTTTTTTTTGAACATCAGAGTCGACTTTTTAATAATTTTAGTCGATTTAATGTATACTTTTTACGTTTCAAATTGAATTTATCAAAATTAATATTGTAAAAATTGCAAATTTACAGATATCATTTGACAGTAAAATGATCAATTCCGGTTGCGATTTTTTTTTGTTCGGTTAATAACATAGGGTCAATGGGAAATTTAATAAGATGTTTAAGAGATATGATCGTAGATTTCAAAACATATGTTCGGACCGACAAAAGCCTGTCCCTAACCTTTGTCCGACCAAATCAAAAGAGGGTATTTTTGGTGTTGACCTAACTTATTGGGTCAATGAACCATTGCGGGGTATCAAATGAAAGCAACGACTGTCTACATTAAGAATCTGCTGGTGGGATAAACTTAACATAGGCCAAAACATGCGCCCGACCAGAAGATTCGTGATAAGTGGCCTGTAATCTATCGATTTGGTGTTTTGGGTGTTTTTTTTTAGAGGTGTAGAACTTTGAAATAGAATAAAACAAAGATGTGTATGGTATTTTGATCATATGTCAGTTCATAAAGTTGATAATATTGGGCTTAATGATCAATTGGTAAATTATGCAATTAATTAATAAAAAACTAATTCATATTTTCACCCTACGTTTCGCTCAGTTGCTTTCTGGCTTCCTCAGGGGTTCTTAATTAATAGTTTTAATTATATATTGTTATGGTATTTAAGTCTTGTGCGTTTCAAAAAAAGAACATTTTAAATTTCCGAATTTAAAACAATTTAACATTTAAATAAATTAACAATTAAAAAAAAACTAATCAGACGAACAGAAATTTTTTTTTTAAATATTATCACGTCTTGTTGATGGCAACACTGTATTAAAAAACTTAGTTTTGGAAACGCGTCGCAAATCTAAAATAAAATTAAGTTGTGAATAATTTTAAATTAAACATAAAGATTTTTTAATAAAAAAAAAATCATTTATTTATTTATATACCTACTTAAAACACAACTTGGAGACCAAAATCCAATCATGATTGTTCAAACATTCGAGAAATCAATTCGGTGTGCTCCTGGAAAACTAATAAGTTATTATCTTTATGTGTGTCTGCTATTTTACTTTACGTTTAAATTTTAATATAAGAACTTTGTTGCTTACCGTACGACCGCCATTGATTGATCTAATTTTGATTAACCATGAAATAAACTTGTAATTATTGTCTCTACGTAGAGAGAGTTAAGTTGCTCCTTGGAAATAATAAAAAGTAAAAAAAAAAAATTAATAACAAATCTAAATTATTTGCAAACAATAATAAATACAAATTTTTTAACAATGAATAATAAATAACATAAACTAATTATAAAAAATACTAACAATATTCTCCAACGTTTATTATTTTAACTATATTATGTTTTATATTTGAATTGATAAAAAAAATAAAACTGTAATTAATTTTTTTTACAGAGACGAAATGACCGTGAAGAAATTCGCCGAAGGCTTGCCTTGGGTTCAGAAGATGAATATTTCAGTAAATTAGTGACAAACAATGTGAGGCCAGGACGAAAGCCTAGCCTACAATCGCGGTTTAAACATGGTGAGTAACACTTTAATTGTTAATAAATGAAATACTTCAAATATACCTATATTCATAGGGGTTGAAAATTAGGGTGAGAAACCGTAACGATTTCCTGTTTGATTAATATCGGTTATCTGAAGTGGGTATTGTCATTAATTGAATTGGTACTTCACTTATGCGATATGGTTCCATAGAAATAGGGGAAGGTTATAGTAAACGTGTGAATATGTTAGTTGGGCCGCATTAAGGGCTCACTTCCGTGGTTTATATATTAAGTTATAACTTTAGTAGGTACTGGCTGTGATATTGACGTTTTAATTTCAATCATCAATTTTTGTATACTTTTCTGCTTTCTTGTATTACCCAGTATAGCTTGGAAGATTTTCCATGCGCAAGAACAATCGAAATTATGTTTGTGCGCAAACTACTTTTTTTGGCTTTGAATGGCATTTTAAGGAGATCTTAAGACATGTTTGGAGAGTGCATAATAAGAACTCTGTTTGCTGTCCGATGTCTAGAACCGGAGTTGTGACCAAAAATGTCACTCACATGGTCGTCAATGTTTTAGTAGTATAAATAAATGTGCTTTGTATATTCATTTCGGTTTCTTTTTGTTGCGGCATGTATGCATACAACTACAGCATTGACGATCATATGCGTAAGCGGCACGGCCAATATGTGGCGCTCTGATCAATATTCAGAAAATCTTTAGTAAACATGAGCAACGCCGGGTGGGCGAGCTAGTTCGGTATATTTTAAGTTTTATCTTATCAGACTTTTAGCGCCAGTAGTGTTACTTTTCTTTCCAGCCTTTTTTACTCGAGCTTAAATACGGGCTTAAAGAAAAACCGATTAGCAAAGATTAAGCTGCGTTTGTGTTTCAAGGTAATGTTGTTTACATCATTAAAAAAATGTCTTGAAGCGTTCAAACAAACGCTAAAAACGATGTAAAAAATTAACAATAATGTAATACCACGTCAGTTATTGGAGTTTTCGAAGTTTTCTTTCTTCGGCATCTTTGGATAAGTAGTCGTTTCCCAAAGAGCCTGTATTAGTTTGAGCAAAATACCGTAAACTGCTTCAGGGTCTACTTTTAGTAGGTATACCGTCAAGTCCAGCTGCTTGGTTTGCCTTTAGAAAATGGATCGGGTTTCTTGTTTCTACGCTTGTTGGGGGGCTGGTGTCAATACCCCTAGACCACATATTCATGTTGTTCAATTGAGGATTCAAGTGTGCAATGTGATCGTCATTTAGCAGTGCACAAAAGTGCTCCTTCCATCTTTGCAGCTCATCTTTTATCGTCACCAGAAAGCTGCCGTTCATATCCAACACGGGATGGTTAGTGCTAAACTCCGCTATTCAACAATGTCTTTAGTGATTTTTTATTTTTTCGTTAAGTTCGCCCACCTCCACCATTGGTCACTAATCACGTCTCACACATCACTGCACTGTCGTATAAGATGCTATTTACTCGTTCCGTAGAATCAATTTACGCTGACCATCACTTTCTGAATTGATCCTTACTTTTAGTGATCTTCGATATGTGATTTTGTCCTAAGTGCATTGGGATATCCAGTAATCTCTCACTCTTGCCTGTCTTATGGTACAATTTCGGTTCCAGCTTCCATGAAAGCACTCTTATTTTGAAGTAACATAGCATCTACCGGCGTTCTGTAAGTTTGACGCCGAGTTTTGTAACGTACTCTCAGCATTTCGCTCACCAGCTATTATCCTAAAGGCGATGGTGGCGTTTGATAAGGTAAGACCAAGATTTTCGGGCGACGGCTCCATTGACATTATAAACTTCCTGAAAAGCAGTCCCCAACCTCCTTTTTCATCTTCTATCACAGATGAATCGCTGCCAAGACGACATTCCCCAGATCTATTGAACATAGAATCGATGATATGCTTAAAGAATGAGGAATCAATTTGGTTTCAAAAGTTGAAATCGCAGCTTTAATTTTTTTTAAGCCCCGTACACATACCATTGCTTCTCTTTAAAGGGCTGGAGCTGCACGGTTGCTATTCAACGGCCTTCCACGAACTTCATTGACTTAATCGGCGCTTCATGTTTCTTAAAAAGCCTTAATCAATTCAATAATGTTATTCTATATATACAAAAGTAAACATTTCTCATTTCAGGTAAAAACCTAAAAATCTGCTTCGCAAATGAAGCCTCATCGGACACAGAAAGTCACAGTTCAGACTCGGAGACATGCCCCAAACTCTCTCGCATTGTTGCCCGCAATACCCTAACTGAAGTTCCGAAATTATTCTCCTTCATAGATGTTCCCGATCATCCATACAAAGCTAATCCCCTTTCTGTTAGTTGTAAAAACATTAAAACGAAAAAATCTTCAAGAAAAGCGAATGTGCCACAGACCGATGAGGACAAAGAATGTGATTTCTTTACACGCCAGGCTCGGCTCCAAATCGAGGCTCGCATGGCCTTGTCACAAGCCAAGGATATGGCTCACATGCAAATGGAGGTAAATTTCGATAACAAAAAAAAAATAAAAAAATTCTTTCTTTTCTTTTTATCAATTCACTAGTTGGACAGACAAAAACAACGCTTGTCACCAATCACTGGAATCATTCGTGGATCACTAGAAAAAGTTGGTGTACTTATGGCGCCTGAGAAACGGCGGGTATCCCGTCAAATGTTGACCGACATGAATATCGCTCAATTGCAAATTATCGTCAATGATCTGCACACACAAATCGAGGAACTCAATGATTCTCTTGTACATTTTTTGATGGAACGCGATGAACTGCACATGGGGCAGGATTCAATGTTAGTTGACATTGAAGATGTTTCGAGATTTCTGTAAGATTAAAAAAAAAAAATAATATAAAATTAATTGTTTTATCTAAAAAAATACCTTTTTGTATATTCAACAGGAGCGAAAAGGAACTCGAGGAAAATCGTTAGATTTCCCTGTCAAAAAAATACATATAGAAAAAACCAGCAAGTTATTTAAAATTCGAAAATCATCACTAATCTTATCAATAATCTTCGTAAAAATTGTTAAAATTAAATAAAAACCATAAATGATTATGAATAAAATATTAAAAAAAAAATATTGTTAATCGAGAATTCAAAAAAGCAATGGCAAAGATTTGTTAACAATTTTTTCTCCAAAAATTATACACTCAGCAAAAAAAATAATAGATAACATTATACTCAAAAATCTAGTCAACAAATTAAAAACAAAAAAACAATATTGTTATCTCTCTTTTTCTACATTTTATCTAAAATATATTACCTACCTACCTACACTAAAAAATTAAAACTTTATTGTATTATACACACATACACACTCAGAACACACATAATCTCATACAAAATAAAAAAAGTAGGTAATATTTAAAATAAAAAGTTTGTTCTTTACAATTTGGTTGTTTGGTTGATGAAAATAAAATTTTAAATATAAATTTAAATTAAATAAAACAAAATTAAATTAAATCAACAATGGCCTTGGGATGTATTGAGCCATTGTCTGCAAGAACACACACTTGCAAGAATAAATATATCATTCGTAATGAAAACGGAAGCCTATTATTATATTTAACAAAAAAAAAAAACATTGTAAACATATTATTGCAAATAATCAAATAATGTTAACAAATTTTTAAAATCCTTAAACATTCGATAATTTGAATAAAACATACAAATATCAACAATTTTGTTTTTAACGAACGATTGCGGTTACTCGAAACGTGGAGTTTAGTCAATTCAACCAACAATGCTGATTGGGATTACAACTCTCCCACTGAAGTGCTCCATATTACGAAGCCTGCTATGGAACTCGCTGGACTTAATTGACCTCAGGAAATACTCATAGGTCTCTCTCTCGGTATTAGATGTTTGAGGCAAACTAAATGCAGGTGTCGTTGTAGTTATATTTTTTTTTATCTAGGAGTTCTCAATTCTGTCGCCTTCCATCCGAAATTGCCTTCCATATTACGTTCTGAGGACATATTAGTTCTAATTGTTTTTTAATTGTCGCTCGCTGATAAAGGTTACGCAGCTGAGAACAGAAATTCATACGTTTTACATAAAAAGAACTATTATGGCTAAAACACAATCTCGCTTTAGTTTCGGTTTCGCCTGACGTTTACAAGTTCAACCATAAGAAATCAATACATCTTATCACAATGTCGCTTTGGCTTTGACGTTACGTTTGGTTCGTGTACAACATAAGGTAACGTGACTCAAACGTAAAGCTTAAGTAGAAACTGGTTGAACTTTTGCTCGCTTTGACAGAAAAAAACAAAACAACAACCGAAATTTGGAAAATGTCACTTAAAGCGAACACAAAGCGTGTGAAATGTAATCTGATGAAGCCAAAGCTGAAGCGTGATTGTGTTTTAGCCATTATAGCTTCATTCAATGGCCTGGCCTTATTTTTAGATCAGAACATCACTGAAGTAGTAAGAAACTTAAGCTTATTTTTTCTCGAAAACGGCTCCAACGATTTTGATGAACATTTTTAAGAATATTTTTGTTGGTACTTTCTATCATTTAATAAAAAAAAATACGGGAAATTAACGGTACCTTTCATGTAACGTTTTATTAATTTTCGGCTTTCTCGGTAACGGCACTTTCGATTTCTGTCAAATCTTATATTTGAGAAGATCTAGGTAGCCAAATTAATTCTGCATATCAGAATTTTGAATAACTTTTTTCTCTAATTAAAACTAATTTTTGAAAATAATTTTTGAAAAATCAATATTTTTAAAACTAATAAAAAAACATTTACGTTGATAAAACAGGGCTCTAAAGCTTTATGTATATACGTAACGGGACGAAGTCGGTTCTAAAGCGTGTAAGTGTTTTAGCCATAATGGCTTCGTCCCGTTACGTATATAAAGGTTTAGAGCACTGTTCTATCAACGTAAATGTAAAAATATGAGAGAACAGTAAATTTTTTTGTCCCGACTTTTATATTCACGAATTTCGGTTCATTTATCAACCCAGCCTCGAAACACTTCTATGCAGATGATATAAAAATCTACAAAAGCTGTCATTTGGGTCTGACTGACGAATGTGCTTTCACCTTTTAACAGGAATTGTAAAAGGATATCTAAATACATATATAACTGATCATCCTGCAACCTTCTCAGCCTTAACAAATGCAAGTGTCTTGTTATTTCCAGAAAAGAATTTGACATATCATAACTCTCCACAAAACTAAACGAGAAATCCTTAAAATTGGGTAAAACATATAAATATATATAATATAAAAATCTAGTTATAATACATTTGCAATGTAACCTTGTAACGGAATGGCCACAGTAATTCATTATTAGGGAAAACACTTGTTACAAGAAAACTGTTGACGCAGGTGCCTGTATGTAGCAAAAGAATCAATTTTGTACATACATATATGTTTAACAAAAAATAAATATAATAATAACTGGGATTTGAGAGTCGAGAATTATGTATTTTGATAATTCAAATTTAAATAATCTTACACATAATTAAAAATTAAGTTTTTGGTTCAAAATTATAGATGGGTTAATACCAAACTAAAACAAATAAAATAAGGCACTAACATTAAACTTTTTTCACAGGCAGAAAGCTGGTATTATAAAAATTAAGTAAGGTTATTTTCAATTACCCCTAGGTTCCGCTGAATGCTTTTTTTTGAAGATTCTTATTTATGCCCTTTTTTGACGGGCAGATAGCTGATTGGTTAAGGTGTAACTAAGGCCATTTTAATCCCCCATTGGTGTCGCTGGGGTCGTTTTACAAGCAGATAGCTTATTTTGTAAGAACTAACTAAGACTATTTTGATTACTAAGAGCAACGCCGGGTGGGTAAGCTAGTATCACATAAAATGAGAAAAAAATTAGTTTTTTTGGAAATTTTTCATGATTAAAAACGATGTAGGATTTTTTATCTATGTATATCTAAGTTTTCTTGAAATCTGAAAATAAATATTCCAACATAACGTCTTTGTATAGAATTTAAAGCTTCAATTTGTACTTGCGATTATACGTACTATAATGCAAGTTATGCATTCGTGCACGACTGGATCGCACGTACTTGCTCATATGTGCGGTCACATTGTAGAATAAAAGTTAAGAAAATTAAAATGAACATCAAAGCATTTATTCGATTTTTGTGACTTTTGATTGTTCGAATAAAGTATGTTTAATTGTATTGGGTGAAATAATTTAAACGCCATTTTATTTCTTTAAAAAATGTAAAAAAGTGAATTTTTTTTTCAAAATCGTAGGAGCGGTTTTTAAATAAAACGGTTTTTTTAACAACTTTTTTAAATAATTAAAAAAAATTAAAAAAAAAATCACTTACTAGTTTTCAAAATATTGATTTAAAAAAAAAAATCTAAAAAATTATTAAAAATACAAAAAAAAGGTTTTCGAAAAAAATGTATGCAAAATTACTCAGGCTATCTACATCTTCTTGAATATCAATTTTGATTGCAATCGGATCTCCAGTTTTTGAAAAAGTCGAAGAAAAAAAACCGGTCCTATGGGAGGTACCGTCTTTAGCCCACCATATTAAATTTTTGTTCCACTTAAATATAATGCATACCTACAGTAGTACACTGATTTTTTTTTATAAAAATTCTTGGAGCCGTTTTCGAGAAAAATAAGCTTTTACATAACGGTTATATGACAGGTGCCGTTAATTCTTGAGCTAAAAAAAATTCAAAAAAAATTCCTCTGTAGAATGTCAAAATAACCTAAAGTTCAAAATTTGAAGACGATTGGCCCAACCGTTTAGGCTGCAGTCCAATATACATCCGTGCAGACAGACAAACAGACAGACAGAGGGACAGATTTTCTATCATCGTAGTGTCATGTTTGATTGTTATCTCAATTTTTTTAATCTGCACGAATCCTAAACTTGCTTTATAGTACCTATAATCGAAAGTAAAAAGATTGAGATAACAATTAAACCTGACATTACCATGATAGAGAAACATATTTGAGTTACTGGCAAAATTCTGTCCCTCTGTCTGTCAGTCTGTCAGATGTATTTTGGACTGTAGCCTAAGCGGTTGGGCAATCGACTTCAAATTTAGAATTTAAGGTTATTCTGAGGACTTTTTTCAAATTTTTTTAGCCCAAAAATTAACGGTACCTGTCATATAACCGTTATGTAAAAGCTTGTTTTTTCTCGAAAATTGCTCCAAAAATTTTTATGAAAAAAAAGTTGTACCTCCGGTTGGACCGGTTTCTTTTTCGACTTTCTGGTAATTACTATCAAAATTGATATTCAAAAAGATGTAGGTAGCCTTAGTAATTTCGCATTAATTTTTTTTCGAAAACTTTTTATTTGTATTTTTAATAATTTTTATAATTTTTTTTTTTTTTGAAAAATCAATATTTTGAAAACGGCTAAGTGAATTTTTTTTTTATTTTGTTTTTAAATGTATGATATTTTGTGCTTAAGTTTATATTCTTAAATTATTTTTTTTTTTTATAAAATTGTTAAAAAACCGTTTTATTTAAAAACCGCTCCTAAAATTAAAAAAAAAAAATTCTTAAAGAAATAAAAAAGCATTTAAATTATTTCATCCAATACAATTTAACGTACTTTATTCGAACAATCAAAAGTCACAAAAATCGAATAAATGCTTTGATGTTCACTTTACTTTTCTTAAATTTTTTTCATGTGACCGCACATCTCATACATATGTGCAATTTATTTTTTCGGCTATTTGACACCTTATTTGAAAAAATACGTGTAAGCCAGTGATGTCATTTTTACTTGCGATTATAGGGACTATAAGGCAAGTTAAGGATTCGTAAATATAAAAAAAAATTGAGATAACAATCAAACATGGCATTACGATCATAGAGAAGTCTAAAAAGTTAGTGGCAAAAAATGTCTGTCTGTCTGTCGGCATGTATAATGAGCTGCAGCCTAAACGGCTTAAGCGATTACCTTAAAATTTGGTGTATGTGATACTTTTGGCATTCCTTAGAAGGGAAATTGAAATTTTATTTTTAGGGCTTAAAATAACGGTACCTGCCACATTTATTATATATTTTCTCGAAAACGGCGCCAACGATTTTGATGAAAATTTTTTAGAATTTTTGTAGGCATTATCTACCATCTTATGGAAACCAAATTTACCGGATAAGTCTATTAACGGTACCTTTCTTATGACGGGTTTTTTTTAATAAATAATTATATAACCAAACAAGATTCTACATGCCAACATTTTGAAAAATATTTTTTTTCTATTTATATGTAATTGTTTGTCAATTTTTCTATAAGTTCAAACTGTGTTACTTTCAACGTTAAGTAAATGTTATTTGTTTTTGTCAAAGATCTTGCCTTCCAATGTAAATTAGGCATATAAGAGTAAGTACGTCCGACCCAGTCGTGACCATTTTTTCTGTCTATGTTATGAATTAAATCATATCTATGCAGACTATCCTCCAGTTCAGTTTTCGAACAGTAACCACATCTTAACGGCTTTACTTTCGTAACTAGACGAATCCACCTAAGGAAAGTTCAACGTACTTGAAGTTTTATAAATCAAAATATGTAAAGTTAAAAAAAAATATAAACCCTGCTAATAATATATATAGCTAGTGTGTTATGCGGTACTTTACATTGCAAAAAAATGATTTTCAAATATGTAAATGATAAAAAAACGTCTCCATGGGGGATTTTTATGCGCCTAATATGTTTTAAAGCCGAGCCTAAACAATCCAGACCACAGTATCAGTATACAGACCTGTATACTTAAGAATTACTCACTTAATCACAATGCGTCGTCGTTTGAGCTGTCCGCTTATCAGAACAGTACATCACGCTTGTTTTAATCTTGCGAGTGCTTTTCGAAATTGGGCTACGCGGTCCTGAGGCAATACAATACTTTTGCTTCTTAACGATTGCATTCGTCTGTCATTGCTGATTCTGAAACCATCTTTGAGCAGTAAGTTCGTGAAATCAACGTGTACTGCATGAATAAAGTGAAATTGTTTTTTTTTGTGTGAAAGAATTGCTTTCTTTTTTTAATATAATTGTTTAAAACAATTAATATTGTTTTGTTTATATTTAAATAGTTAAATACCCCTGCCACCTAAAAAGGAATACGAAAAAATGGGCTTTCACGATTCATATGTCACATTTCCATGCGTTAGGGCTATGTTATTGCTGTTCAACATTGTCCTATGGGTAAGTTAAATATTACATTTTCGGATATTGAAATTCAAACTTAGTTATTTCAACAAAAAAAAAATAAAAAAATATTTTTCAAAAGCTGGTATGAATAGTTAACTCGCTATACCTTTGCTTACGTTAGTAATAATTATTTATTTTACTGTGTAAGGATTCGCATTTTTTGTTAAATGATTTAACATGTGTGTTCTCCAACAAATAATTTTAATTTTTTTTAACTTTTATAATTAAAAACAATAAAAAGTTCATACGAAGTGAAATTTCCATATTTTGTCTGTAATAATTCTAATCCATTTGCCCATCAAATTTATTTTTTTTTACTTGGAGAATTATGACAAAACAAATTGGTAGTCATCGATTGGTTGCGCTCTTCCTTGATGATTATGGTAAATACTATCGTCTATTTTCGAAGAACTCTGGATTAGTCATGCAACCCCCTAATTCAGACCTTAATCCAACAATTAGTGTTCTTATTGACGTTCCTACCTGCTTTTAAAAAAAGAGTTGGTTGTCTGTAAAGTCGGTTTATGGACGATTGTTTTACGGGATAACGTCATAAGAAAACATTGATGGCAGCAACACCAAAATACAGCCTGTTAATTCACACCCACAAACTCTCTCGTTAAATCCACACACACCCCAATATCTACATCTACTTTCTACTTTAACAAAACTCCGCCTATTTTGTGTTCCTTTTTCTCTTCTTGTTCTTTTTGAATTTAAGTGGAATTATTTTAGGGAATTTGCGCCTGTTTTTCTTTATGTTCGCCTGGTGCTTGCGATCGATTTTGGTTTGGTGCGTCACTTTTCTTATCAGCATTATCTGCATGAGTCTTATCAGCATTATCAACATGAGTCATGTTATTTCGTATGTGTGGCTTGTAATCGATTTATAAGACGTTATCACGTCAAAAAAGACTCGATTACTTGCACAATGATTTCTTCTTCCTCTTCAACCATACAAGATCATCGGCGAAACATAAGTGATTGTCACAAACAAAAAATTCAGGGGTGGAATCGGCTAAGATGATATTTGAAAGTCACATTTCTGATAGTCACATGTCGTGGAATCAGCTAAGGTGATTATCAGTTTCTTCAATAAAGTCTTGCCTAGAGTAGAGCAGCGTAAGGCAGCGTAAAGCAGAGTAAAACAGCTGTTAAATGTCAAAGCAAGTAGAGCACAGATGGCATTCATGATGTGACAGAAAAAAAAACATTTTGCTGTTGCAATTCACGACTACTTATAAGCCATCATTAGACCTATGTTCAATAAAATGCATTTTTACAAATTTTTTTATGTTTTCTTTTGGCTTATTTTAGCTATTTAATGTACATTTACGTTTGTCCCTATCTAATCCAAACAAACGCACTCGGTAAAAAAGTGTATCACATATACATTTAAAACATCTGACTGACACTTCCACTCCAACTTGCTTTCCTTGCTCTACCTCAAAAGCAAGTGTAGAAAATCTTGCTAACTTGCTCTAGAGCAGCTCGAGCAGACTCATTGAACAGACTATATGATAAGTGATTGTCACAATCAGTCTGCGTTAGGTAATGCCAGAATTTGTAATTTTGTGGTTATCAACTTACGCAGACTGAAAATTTAATGTGATCACATATGACTATCACAAAATGTGACTATCACATATCACCTTAGCCGATTCCACCCCTGGGTCCGGTCCAAATCTTTTCCAGCATGTTTTTTTTCATTAATATCGATTGCTGGCCGACGCCACCCAGTTTCGCTTCGAAACGTCTACGCCGTTCTCCTAAATCTAAGAAAGGTCTGTCACGCTACCTTTTACAATAAAAAAAAGCTGCAAAAGACTTTCCGAGATGGTTTCTCTTCCCTCAAACGAGCTAGTTGCCAAACCCACCGGAGTCTACCGAACACATTTGCTTCAAGGTAGATTTCAAACAATTCTTTATTGTTTCTTCTCTGAAACGGTCCTCCCACACGGGGCCAACCATTCTACGCAGGACTTTCCTCTCAAACCCAGTTAAGAGATCAGAAATCAGAATACCTTTTAGTATGCACTGGACCGAAGTCTCGGATCCGAGTGTGACTGGTAAGACAATATTCATGTACAGACGTAGCTTAGTTTTGATTGTTAAATTTCTGGATTTAATGAATTTTTAAAGACTAGAAAAAGTTCTGTTGAACTTGAGCAGCCGCCCGTGTATCTCTTCCTCAATAGTCCAAAATACCATAGGTTGCATATTTTGACCAAAGTTTGTTAAAGGATTACATTACTTGAAATGCATGCTCCATAATCCTGGTTGTTAGACCAACACTCCTCGAAGACGAAAACATCATGTATCTACTTAGTTTTCTCTTCATTAATGTGCGACTCTAGGAATGTTGTAGAGCTTGTTAACATCTGCCTATAATGTCGATGCCACCTTAATGTCAGCATTTCATTTTTTATAATTAACGCGCGCACAAGGGACTATTTGTTTGCCTTTTAATGTTTTTAAGTAAACTGCGCGAGCATTAGGAAGATAGGAAGGGGAGAGATAGGAGGTGTCGATTAACATTGGTTTTGAATGTTTGCAGATCAAAATGGCGAGGGAAAATCCCGCTGGGTAAACTATTCCAAATTCGTGTTGTTCGGCTAAAAAAAGAATCCCTATATTTCACGGTACGTCCGAAATTAGGCTCAAGCGTTAACTTATGAGCATTCCTTGCGAGACGGGTATTCCGGGAGAAACTTTTAAGGGGAGGAATGCAGTTGGCTACTTCAAGTGAACATTTTTTTTAAAAGAAACAATAAAATAAGGAAGGCCATGAAACATTGCGTCAGTATTCGACAGGGCAAATTGCTTCAGCAGCAGTTCTATTTCCTATCCATATTAACCCTCGATTTTATATTCTATCAAGTAGGTGAGGTGATGTTTGCGAAGCACCTGCCCAGAGTTGGGAGTTATACTCGAGTTTAGGGCATATACCCGCTTTATAAATTGTAGCCAGATCAGATGGGGAAAAATACTTCTTACACCGATACAGAAAACCTAAGCACTTGGCAGCATTCTTAGCGATCTCAAATATATGGTCGCTCCAACGAAGGTCGTCGTTGACACACATACCGAGTACTGAGAGCTTTTCGGTTTCTTCGAAGTAAGTGCCATTCATGGACAATGGCATTGGGGGTATGTTTATGCATCAAACTCCACACGATTCTTATTACCCCATTCGACAATGCTACAAATCGGAGTTTAATGAGCTTGACATATGGTATATGTCAAGCTCACGTTGCAATAGTGAACGTGAATTATCGAACGAATATGAAAAGCTGAGGGTAGAGTCGTCAGCAAAACAATTTAGTGGATTAGAAGTTACAGACAGAAGATCATTTATAAAAATGGGCACGACTGGGTCGCACGTACTTCCTCTTATGCGCCTAATAACATTGGACTGCAAGATCTTTGACAAAAACAAATAACATTTACGTTCAAAATAACACAGTTTGAACTTATAACAACTATCAAAACCACAATTTTTAACGGTTTTTAGTAAAAATAAGGTACGCTATCAAAAGTCTCAAATAACAAAGAATTTATAAAAAAAGTATTTCGAAAATTGTAGGACGGATTTTGATAAAATCCTGTTTTTTTATTTTTAGTTTTTTGAAAAAAAATTTGTTTTTAAATTTTTATATGCAGTTTTTTAGAGTTTGTTAGTATACGTGTGATTAAAAAATTAAAAATTATTTGTTTTGATTAGTTTTAAAAATATTGATTTTTCAAAAAAAAAAAATCAAAAATTTATTTTTAATAGAAAAAAAAGTTATTCAAAATTTTGATATGCAGAATTAATTTGGCTACTAAGATTATCTTAAATATAAAATTTGACAGAAATCCATAGAGCCGTTACCGAGCAAGCCAAAAATTAAAAAAGACCGTTATATGAAAGGTGCCGTTAATAGACTTTTCCTGTATATGTGGTTCTAACCAAATGATAGCCAATACCAACAAAAAAATTCTCAAAAATGTTCATCAAAATCGTTGGAGCCGTTTTCGAAAAAAATAAGCTTTTCTTAAACGGTCATATGGCAAGTACCGTTATTTTTAGCCCTACAAATAAAATTTCAATTTCACCTCTGAGGAATGAAAAAAAATAAACACCTAACAAATTTGAAAACAATCGCTTAACCCGTTTAGGCTGCAGCTCGATATACACCCGGACAGACAGGCAGACGGACAGACAGACAGACAGACAGACGGACATTTTTTGCCAATGACTTTTTTAGGCTTCTCTATGATCGTAATGTCATGTTTGATTGTTATCTCAAATTTTTTTATATTCACGAATCCTAAACTTGCCCTATATAGTCCCTATAATCGCAAGTAAAAATGAGGAAAAGAGTCGAAAACAGAACCGAGCCCTGGGGCACACCAGCATTCATTTTGTAGGAATTAGACTTCAATCCGTCCAATACAACTTGTATTGAACGGTCCAGAAGATAGCTTCTAATCCAACGAACAAGAGTATCATCACTCCCTGGCTGCGGAAGCCATACTGATGGTCATGGAGAAGCTTTCGATCTTCGTGATATTCCTTAAGCTGACGGTTAATCAGCGTTTCCATGAACTTAGAAATAAGGGATGTTACTGCTATGGGTCGGTAGGAGGAGGGGGAGGATGGGTCAACTTTCTTAGAGACAGGCTGGACAAATGCTGTTTTCCATCTTCTAGGAAAGATTCCAGAAGAGTAGGAGCGATGTAAAAGCTTACGCAGTGGCTTTGCCAGTGTGGAAGAACACCTCTTCAGAAGAATCGGGGTATACCATCCGGGCCAGTGGATTTGTGTATTGTGTATATCAAGATCTTTAAGAACTCTTGCTACTCTACGAGTTCGAGAACAAATCTGTCCCATGGGAAAATTTACATTCTCAAGTACAGAAGGGGCAACGTTGACAACGAAGATGTTGAGGAGTTTTTAATATTTTTTTATAAATGACCAAAAATTTTTACTGCCTTTGGGACATTGCAGAATTTTTTGGTCATGCAAAAATTTGTTTCTTTCTATAACGGAGTTGCATGAGTTCCTTGCTTGTTTGTGCTTTTTCCGATTTTTTTCTGTTGGCTTTGAAAGATATGGAACTTACTTTTTTGAGCCTGATAGCTTCTTTACACTCAGAGTTAAACCAGGGTTTTTCTTTAGGTTTGATGCTTTTTACTTTGTTAGTAATAAAAGCAGTCATCCCTAGCAGAATAACAATTGTAATCATTTCAGCACTGGCAACAATGTCACTATCGAGGAAGCATAGTGACCAGTTTAAGTTTTAGAAAAAAATATTCAGGCCGTCCCAGTTGGCTTTCTCGTATTGATAAACGGTTCTGCGCCACAAGAAGTTAAAGTCCGTGTTGGAACATTGCCCATATTGGAGAAGGGTCTGGCAAGCAATATCATTCCTAATATAAAAGACGAGACCATGATGATGTTCGTGCATGGAGCCAGTTCTTATGGGTCGGAACCTCGGAACAGACTAGTTACGGCATATTTGTTCATACTCTCCTGTGCTACCAAAAAAATCTCCCGATTTTGCAGACGACTGATCGCTTTCAAAAATATGTACAACTTCTGCAGAAATCATTAAAACGGCTAATCTCTGGGCGTGTTCAATAATGACACAGTTTACGGAATATGCATTCTACGATTGAGATCCAGTTTTGGCCAGATCTTGCTCAAAATACACGCGAAATTTACCATATTGATATCTACAAAAGGCCAATATTTTTGGCAGATCCTAACAGTAAAATAGACGATACGCTCGTTTTGACAGAGTCGGTATAGAAAGTGATAGTATTATTTTTGCATATGCTGCTCGTAATTTTTACTTTTACTAACTTGTTTACTTTTATAGTAAAACAAAAACAAAGGATAAGTTTCCAAATTGATAGTCATGTCAAAATCTTCTGTCAGTTTCAATTGTATGGTTTTCTTTCATACCAATAAGCAACCAAACAATTGTAAGAACTTATTTCTTAATTTTTTTCGCCCAACCCTAACAACTGTTTGTTTAATATTTAAATATTAAAAAAAAAATAACTGAAAAATATCTTTTAATAAATTCAATTGTTTACTATTTACATGGGCAAATTTGTTGATTATATTTATAATTTTGTTGAAGACATATTTCTATTTTTCAAAATACCATCGTTAAACAAATTTGTGGTTTTTATTTTAACAACGTCGGCACACATTTTACAATCCCCTAATGTTAACCTCTATACCCTTAAAGATTCATTCAAAAGAAGCAATGACGCACTTCGTGCCTCAGTTACCAACTGCCATGCCTCATTAAGCTCCTATCTTCTGCAAAACCGTGGATTAAAATATACAGATAACTAATTGCCTTTTTTATTGAAATACAAAAATCGAAATTATTATTAAGTTTAAGTTAGAGTTCAATTAAAGAATTAATGAACTCAATAAATCGTTATCGATAACGACGAAAGCCAGTGATGCATATGTTTACGAACGTTCATCAATATTATCTCCATCACTAAGGTCTTGGCTTCGGCTGTTGTCTCTTTTTCGAAAAGATAGATAGATGAGGCCATTGAAATAGATGATTCATGTTAAAATGGTTTTTTTTTTTTAATACTCCAAGCAGAGTTGTTTCTAATTTAAGAATTGTTTGCTAAGCCTTGAATAGACAGGTAGCCTAGTTTTCTAAGCGCACGCTATTGCATTTCGACAGATAAGTCGTTTGTTCTCGTCAAGGCCATTTTTTTATTTTGAAAAAATGGCAATTTGATTAAGATGTTTACAGAACATTAACAGAAGAGTAATTATTTGTAAAATGGGTCTTTACTTGTTGATCAAAATAAAATGATGAAATAGTTGTGTCCAATGATGAAAGAATCCCTTGGCTGCTGTGATTCCAAGCATTTCTCTAATCTTTAATAGATTTCAGAATGATGAATGTTAAAAAAAAAAGTTGTTGGAAAACTAAAAATAGAGTTTTGGGTTTCGGTGCAATATTTGAAGAAATGGTTCACACTATACGCAGCGTTATCAATTGCTTAATATATTCGAACGTTCGTGGATGCTTCCTATTCTATTTTTAGTTTCATTATCAACAATAAGATTTGCCATAAATAAAATTAGGGGTCCAAAAACACTTAGAAGATAGATTCAATTTACTACAGAATTAGCTACCCCTTACCGCCGTTGCTCTGCGATATTTTATGGAATAAATTATACTATCTTTAAAATTGTAGAAGATGTTTGTTTTAAGCTTGACTTTATTGGGAAAATATTTTAATTTAACTTTTAATCCTAAATCTTTTTATACAACATCAGAATAATATATTATCCTTCTTTTATATTGCAATTGGGTTTTCCCAGATTATCGAAGGATTAGAAAATAAATTGCACGACTGAATCACACGTTTTTGCTCATATGTGCGGTAACATCGTTGGATAAGATTTAAAAAGTATTAAGAGACTTTAAAGTATTTATTCGATTTTTGTGACTTTTGATTCTTCGAAAAAATAATAAAATTGTAATGGACGAAAAAATTAAACGCCATTTTATTTCTTTGGGAATTTGAATTTTTTTTTGCAAAATCATAGGAACGGTTTTTTAAATAAAACGGTTTTATATAATAACTTTTGTTAATAAAAAAATAAAAAAAAAATAATTCAAGAATGCAAACTTAAGCACAAAAATAATCTACATCTTAAAACAAAATTAAAAAAAAAATACAAAAAAAAAGTTTAAGAACAAAAACCGGTCTTAGGGGAGGTACCGTTTTTAGCCCACAGTTTTTTTTCAATAAAATATGGCTCACACGTACATACACTGACTTTTTTTCATAAAAATTCTTGGAGCCGTTTCCTAGAAAAAAAGCTTTTATATAACGGTTATATGACAGGTACCGTTAATTTTTGAGCCAAATAATAAATTGCACAACAGGATCGCACGTACTTGCTCTTATGTGCGGTCACAGCGTAAAATAAAATTTGATAAATAGAAGAAGAACTTCAAAGTTTTTATTCGACTTTTGTGAATTTTGATTGTTCAAAAAAAGTACGTAAAAGAGTTTTCTGCGGGAAAATTTAAACGTCATTTTATTTTTATAAACAATCTGAAATAGTGTTATTTTTTTCAAAATCGAAGGAACCGTTCTTAAGTAAGACTGTTTTAATTTAACAACTTTTGTTAAAAAATAAAAAAAAATAATTAAAAATGCAAACTTTAGCACAAAAATAACCTTTATTTAAAAACAAAATTAAAAAAAAAAAAATATATTAAGCCTTTTCGAAATACCGATTCTTCAATTAAAAAAAAATTATATTATTAAAAATCAAAAAAAAAAAAGTTTTCTAAAATATTTTAAATTGAAACTACTTAAGCTACCTACATCTTCCGGATATTGATTTTAATTGTAGTCGGTTACCAGTTCATGAGAAAGTCGAATAGTCGGAGGTATCGTTTTTAGCCCACCTTCTTAATTTGTTTTACAACCATACCAACATTAAAATAGATTTTTTTTCATACAAATGCTTAGAGCTATTTTCGAGAAAAAATAAGCTTTTACATAACCGTTATCTGACGATATCGTTAATATTTGAGCAAACAAAATTTAAAAAGTCCTGTGTACAATGTCAAAATAACCTTAAACTCTAAATTTGAAGACGATTGGTTCAACCGTATAACCTGTAATTCAATAGACATCCGTACAGAGAGACAGGCAGACAGAATTTTGCTAGTAACTCAAATATATTTCTCCATCATCGTTATTTCATGGTTGATTGTTATCTCAAATTTTTTAATCTGCATGAATGCATAACTTGCATTTTAGTACCTATAATCGCAAGTAAAATAAATTGCATCGCAAGTACTTGCTCTTATGTGCCGTCACAGCTTCGAATAAAATTTGAAAAATATTAAAAGAATCTTAAAGTTTTTATGTGATTTTTCTGACTTGATTGTTTGAAAAAAAAAGTTAAATAGTTTTTAGCCGAAAAAATTAAACGCCATTTTATTTCTTTGGAAAATGTGAAATTGGAAAAGTGTAATTCTTCTTTTAAATCGTTGTAACGGTTTTTGTTTACCAACTTTTTTTAAACATTAAAAAAAATAACTCAAGAATGCAAACTTAAACACAAAAAGAATTTACATTTTAAAACAAAACTAAAAAAAAATTCAAATTAAAAAAAAAAAATTAAAAATACAAAAAAACAATATTCGAAAATATTTTTATGCCGAAATGGTCTGGCTATCTACTTCTTCCTGAATATCAAATTTGCTTTTATTCGGCTAAGCAGTTCTCGAGAAAGTCAACAAACATACAATTTTAACAATCTTAAGTACTGTGATAGTTCTAGTTGGATCGACTATCCTGTGATATACCTTTCCTAAGACTTTCGGAGGAGGAAGTAGTGCAGTATATTGACGAATTAAAAAGTAATTGTTTTTCTGGTCCTGATAAGATTCCGCCCATTTTTGTTAAAGCAAGTAAGACTTATATTTCTTCGACAATTACATATTTATTCAATTGTTCACTGTCAACTGTTGTATTCCCTAAGTTATAGAATTCGGCATTTATTATACCTCTTCATAAGAGCGGTAATAAAAATAACATTCAAAACTATTGAGGAATTGCAAAACTTTCATGTATACCGAAGCTTTTTGAAAAAAATTGTATCTAAACATATTCAATTTCACTGTCAAAAATTTCCCGCTCCTGAACAACATGGATTTTGTTTGAAGAAATCTACCGTCACTAATCTTTTAGAATTTACTAACCACGTTAACAAAAATATGCGAAATGGCTTCCTCACTGATGTTTTCTATGCTAACCTCAGAAGCATTTGATAGATTATGCCATTCCATACTTCTACATAAATTAGAAAGATATGGTTCTCAAAAGTGGATAGTTGATTAGATAAGATCTTATTTAAAAAATCGTAACAATTCGTAATTTTTAAACACTGCACATTTAAGATAACAAATGTTTTATCCGGAGTTCCACAAGGAAGCCACATTGGTCCACTTTTATTTCTTCTTTTTATTAATGACATTACTTCGAATAGTTCATATTGCAAGATTTTGAAATTTGCTGACGACTTTAAACTATTCTATAGCTTTATAAACCCGAATGGATACTTATTCCTACAACATGACATTGACAAAGTTTCTGCCTGGTGTTGCTCACTCAAATGGAATGGAACTCAACAGAAGAAAGTGTAAGGTTATAACATATTCAAGAAGTAGGGAACCATTTTTGTCATACTACTTTTTGAAAGAGTTGATGCTTTTAATGACTTTGGAGTTTTATTTGACACAAAACTCTCCCCACATTGACGAAATAATAGCAAAGCAAGGAGCCGCCTTGGCGTCATTATGACATGCTCTAAAGAATTTGCTGATCCCTACATTGCAAAAGTTTTATATTGTTCACTTGTCCGCCCTATCTTAAAGTACTGTAGCTATGAAGTTGCCATAAATAAAATTGAAAGCGTCCAAAAAAAATGTTTCTTGTTTGCTCTTCGTCGTCTTCCGTGGGACCCAAATCAACATCTTTCACCGTTTAAATCTTCTCAGTCTCAGAAGGCAGGTACAACATGTCATCTTCCTGTTTCAATTATTATCTGGATCCATCATTTCTACACCAATTCTTAGTTCTCTACTGCTTCTGCGAGAGTGAACTATGGAATATATAAATTACTTAATATATTATGTGTATTGGCTTTAATAACTCTTTCAATATAATTGACTTTAATTTACCAAAGAATAATATCAAGAAGAAATTATTAAATTGTTTACTTTTGTAGCTAATCACTAAATGTTAAATTTTAATACTTTATAATCAACTAGGATATAATATCTGCAATTGTTTTAAATAAATAAATAAATAAATAAAGTCGAAGAAAAAAAACGGTCCTATGGAAGGTACCGTTATAGAACAAATTTCGAAAAAATCATTTTAACTGAAAGATGTATTGTTGTAAAAAGATAGCATTCTGAATGTTTTCAATAAAATGAAACTTTTTTTTTAAATTGTATGGCAGGTACCGTTATTTTTCGACCTACATCAAAAAATGAAAAACACCCCCCGAGATACTACCAAATAAACTAAATACCAATTTTGAAGCAAATCGGCCCATCCGTTTAGGCTGTAGTGTTGCGAACAGACAGACAGACGGACAGAATGTCCGGACCCACTTTTTTCGACTTCTCTGTCATCTTAATGTCATGTTTGATTGTTAATTTTTTTTTGCACGTATCCATAACTTGCATTATAGTACCTATAATCGCAAGTAAAAATGCGTTCTGAACTCATAGAGGTGTTAAGTGATTTTAACCCCTGCTTGTCTAAAAGAAAACTTCAAAATAAAGGTGTAGTTAGCCTCTTTATCTGAAGCTAACTTTATAAGTAATAACAATAGAGACACGAGAATTAGACCAAAATTTAAGTTGTCGCTTAACACAAATATTGGTAAAAAAAACTCAAAATCGGAAAAGTTATAACTTGTTGCTCGTTATCAAATTAACAATAACTAGTTGTGTTGGCTTATTTAATGCACTTCTTCAACACAATACGTATGACAAGTATATCCTCCAAAAAGATTAACGGCAACTCTGGTGGAATACAAAGTAAATTTCTTTATAGGTACTATTGGATTTTTTGAAACCTCCCGAAACCATCAACTGTTCTGTTCGATTTTGTACTCCATCTCTCCATGATTTTTTCGCTTTACATAATTTTTTTTATAATACGCACGCGCGAAAGGGTTTATTTTTCTACCCTTATTAAGCATTAAGGAAGAAGCAGCTATCATTTTTAATATTCTCGCTTATACAGATGTATGCGTGTGACATGCAGGTCTAATTTATTAGACCTCTTAGACTTAGTTTGAGTTGTTTTAAATGAGGTTATTTGAAACATTCATCTACGGCCCCGGCGAAATACTCTGTCTCTCAGTCTCAACCCTTCCAAAACTAAAAGTTTGGTTATTTTCAGGAAAACTTCAGACATTCAGAATAATACAATTTTGGCAATTCAAAACTCTTTCACCAGTCACTTCGGCTTGATAAATGATTTAACCAGTTCACCTTGCCACTCTGTTTTGCTCCTTGCAACTCTTCGAGAGTTTTACTCAGTCAAAATAATATCTTAGAGATGAGGATATCTTCTTGTGTAATTAGCAGTGTTGTTATTGTTACTGCGCTTGATCTGTCTCTCTGACCCATCTACTTCTCGGTCCTAGTAAGTTCCTTATTAACCCTTATCGGCGCTGTTTACAACTAAATACAAAAGTCTATTTTAGTTCCCCGTGGTTAAGTGGTTAGTGTGTCAGTCTGCTGTTCCAAGGGATCGGGGTTCGATTTCCCGTCATAGCCACCTTTTTTCGGTACTGTCTCTTTCGAGGAAATGACTAATCCCCCAAGAATTATTTTTTTTTCTGTAAAAAGTGCATTTCATGTAGCCGTTTCTATTCGGTCGCAAATTATACCGGTCCCCTCCATTCCTGCAGACTTGCAGCATACACTGAAATGGTTAAGATTATAAGCCACTCAGCCACTCAGAAACTCTTTGCATGATTTTCCAGCTCATTCATTGCGGCTATTTTCAACAGTTCTCTCTTCGGTCTTCAAGGTTGTTCTTCGTCGGTAAGTTTTCTAAAAAAATGAGTTTTTTTCTATGAAGATATCTTCAGGGTTGCAAAGTGCTAGTTAAATGAATACCTTCTTTTCTCTTTAAGTGGCGCCCAACGAGACTTATTATAATTTTCTTAACCATACAATAATGAGTTATTAGAGTCTCGTCATATATTTCTTTATTTGCAGCTTTGTGGATTGTCAATTGTATGGGCTGGAGTCTGGCTACACACTGACTTGCAGAACTATTTGAAAATCAGTACAGAATACACAACTGCAGCACCAATGGTCTTAGTCATTATTGGAACTATCATCATCTTCGTGGCAAGTTTAGCGTGTACTTGTATTGTTAAAGTCCAACAAACTTTACTTGTAATTGTAAGTTTCAACTACAAATGTGTAAAAAAATGATAAATTTTCACATTTTAATTCATTCCTTTGTTTTAGTACGGTGCATTCCTTATAATGATCCTTTTCACTGTCATAACACTCTCGGCTTACATATACACTTACAAAGACAACTTAATTAAGGGACTAGCCGAAGGAATGGATTACGATATCAGCCACTATAACACACCTTTATCTAATAACTCCAAAATCATCGATTATGTGCAGAAAAACGTAATATATTGAAATTTAATATAATTTTTAGTTTTAATCTAATTTATGTGATTTTTTTGTAAATTAAGCTTGAGTGTTGTGGTGCTGAAAGTTACAAAGATTGGGATTTGAGTCCGACTAAAATGGCCCCAGAATCATGCTGCATGGTACCATTGGCTAAATGTAACCGATTAGAACCGACAAGTCTCTATTCCATTGTAAGTAGAAATTCCTAAAACTTATTTCGGTTATTAACCAAAACATTTTTTTCAGGGATGTATGCCTAAACTGCATAACTTGGTGAACACGAACTTATCACTGATTGGATCATCAGCATCGGCGATAGCATTATTCCCCTTATTCGGGACTATGCTTACCTTTTGCCTGGCAGCAACAACAAGGAAGCATGGTTATGAGCCGATAATACAGTAGAAGGTTCTTGGAATATTGCCATGGTTGCCATCACTGGTAATACATACACAATTGTATTGTGTGTATGGATAAGCATTTGACTGAGTTGGATTTTGTGAAGTTCTTCTATATTTAGTTTAACTATTTTGTCTGGTTATTTCTACATTGTCCAAGTTATATTAGATTTAAGTTATTGTTTGTACATTTTTTGTTTTCTTTTTTTTCAATAAAACAAACTAGTCTCATAAAATGGAAATGCAGAGAATTTCATTCATAATTTCGATGATATTCAAATTCTTCTTCTTATATTGGTGATTTTTTCCCCTTGAAACATTCCCTTGAAAATGGACCAATCGGGATAAACTTTTGAAATGAAAAAAAAAACTATTAGTTTAAATTTCCGTTGTGAAGGATCTTTAGAAGAAGACACAGTTTTGATTTTTTTGGTAAATTGTGTAGCTTCGGCCATCATCTTGAATTTAACGAACCATTAGTTCGGTCAAAACCTCGGCCATTTTTTTATAAGTTTAATCGTAATATTTCAACTCAGAAGTAAATACTCAGAGGCAAAAATCAGCTTTTTTCTATAATTGGTGTGACTCAAGGAGTAATAACTGTATCAACAATATTTTTATAAACGCTTTAGTAGTTGGAAGGAAGGCTCGAAGTTAAAGTATTTATATTTTCAGTACAGGGAAGATAGTATACTTGCCTTTCACTCTTACTGTTATGGATTTCAATAAGCTATCTCCATTTTAAAGCTCTCAAATGGTTGCCATACTGGGCAATATAAATTTGTATAATTCTCACACAAATGTAGGAATGGTTATCAACTGTTTATTCAAATTTTATGAAAACAGAAACTAAATCTTAAAAAAATTAAATTTAATTAAATCTATCTTTTTCTTTTTTGAACGCCATTTTATTTCCTTAAAAGCACAATTTTTTTTTCGAAATCGTTAGAGCGGTTTTTAAATCTAACGGTTTTTTAACAATATTCGAAAATATTTTGAAGTACAATTCCTTAGGCTACCTACATCTTCTTGAATAACAATTTTGATTGTGATCGGATAGCCAGTTTCCTGTTTTTAGCCTACCAACTTATATTTTTGTTCACCAAAATATAAACCACACCTTCAAAAGTACACAGATTTTTTTTTCATGCAAATCCTTGGAGCCGTTTTCGAGAAAAATAAGCTTTAATTTAACGATTATATGACAGGTACCGTTAATATTTGAGCAAAAAAATAAAAATTAAAATAAGACCTCTGTAGAATGTCAAAATAATGTTTCTTTAAATTTGAAGACGATCGACCAAGCCGTTCAGGCTGTATTCCAAAATGCATCCGTACAGACAGACAAACATAATTTTCCAGTAACTCAAATACGTTTCTCAATCGTAATGTCATGTCTGATTATTATCTCAATTTATTTTTGTGTACGAATGTATAACTTGCATTAAAGTACCTATAATCGCAAGCAAAAAAAATTGTCAACAAATATTACATTATGTATTTTTATTTTAACCGTTTTTTTTTAAGAAAAGATGTAAGCAAAAACAAAAACATAGCGACAATACCTTCTTCTTTAAACTTAAAATATGCTCTCATTCGCTCTAAGAAAGCTTCAATTCTGGAACTTTCATAACAAAAACCAAAGAAAAATGTATTATAATTTCCTTTAATGGCGATTGGTAACTCTGCAGTAATGCTTTTTTTTAAATAAATAAAAATAAGCGAGAGGCAAATTGATAATGATAATCAGTCTCCTCGCAGCCGGCGAGCAGACAGGTCTTGGTGGAATGTACGCGGGTTAAATGAAATATTACAGCAATTTCAATGTATTCCAAGGATCTCTTTCATATTTAAGTGGCAATTTCTTGAGTTGAGTGCGGTGCAAACACTTGCAGGTACCAATGTGTTTGAAAGCTCTCCTCCATAAGGTCTGCACTGAAAATATAAATTGAACAGAGTATAGCCAAAGTAGTTTCTCATTAAATATTTGTGAAAACTATTTTTTGTATTTTTAATAATGTTAAGTTTCACTTTCAAACATGTTCGCTTATAGTCAAGGATACAAGCAAAGCCATAACCCATAAACATTACTGGAGGATCCCTTCCGCAATACACAACATTCTTGAATCATTCATAGTTTTCCTTGCAATAGAACATCAAAATTTACACCTGTTCAACCACCATGGTTATTAAACAAAGACTCTGTACTTCTCAGTCTACACGATTTGCGTAAATCGTGCAAATGTATTACCAAAATAATGGTTCGGTTCGGTGGAGAAGAGTATCGAAGGAGACCCGACTGAGTCCATCCGCCATCGCGCGCAACAATTGGAGCTGTACCCATCCACTTTATGGAAGATTTTGCGGAAGAATATTGGATTGGGGCTTACAAAATCCAACTCGTGCAAGAATTGAAGCCGAACGACCATTAAGCGCACCGGACATTCGGTGAAGGGGCCTAAAATGACATGGCCACCGATCTCGATTTTCACTAAATTGGGAAAATTGGACCTCTCGACCTGCTGTAGCTATACTAGAGGAAACAAAAAGATGTTCACAAACAGCAGGCAAATGGGTTATTTGCTCTGATAGTCTCTTAGTATTCAAAGGCATCGTTAATCCTAGCAATGACCCACTGTGATAGCAAAAAATCGAGAGCTGATAATAAAGTTTAATTCTAAGATAAAACGAATCTGGATTCCTGTTCATATTGGAATTAAGGGTAATGAGCTTGTAGATATAGCTGTGAACTCTGCGCGTAAGGCTCCAGCTTTCACTTACAACACCCTATCTCGTCTCGACTTAAGAAGATACTTAAAGAAGAATTGCTTAAACCAACGGTTACTCGAGTAGGAGATCTACAAGCACCAATATCAAACAATCAACCCAATCAAAGTTCAACCAATATTCCCAACAAACAACCAATCCTTTTCCAACAGCTTTAACCCAAACCAGAATCTATAAGAACTTCTCCTAAATCCAAACCACAATAATATTGACCATTTAACAAAAATTCTAAGTAGTCTAATAATATGTTTTTAACTTAACTTTAATTTCCTAGAGCTGAAAGCCTTTGCTTCTATTGCTCTTTTAATTTATATTAGTAACAATTTATAACTGTATATTGATATGTTAATAAATAAATAAAAAATAATTAAAAACAATTTTTTTTTTTTTTTGACAAATCAATATTTTGGGAAGTGAGTTTTTTTTAATTTGGTTTTTAAATGTAAGTTATTTTTGTGCTTAAGTTTACATTCTTGAATTATGTATTTTGTTTTATTTAAAAAAAAACCTTCTCTAAGATTTTGAAAACAAAAATCACCTTTTTCACATTTTTTAAAGAAATAAAATGGCCTTTGAACTATTCCTCAAAACTATTTTACGTATTTTTTTCGAAAAATCAAAAGTTACTAAAATTGAATAAAAACCTTAAAGTTCTCTTAGTACTTTTCAAAATTTTACTCGACGATGTGACAGCACATAACATAAGAGTGAGTACGTGCGATCCAGTCGTGCAATTTCTTTTTCCCGCTGAGAAGCCGGTGTTCCTCTTTCCTTTTTGGCTGTTTAGCTCGCGTACAGCTTGTATTTGTATTTGTATTTTGTATGTGTATACTATACCTCTACCAAGTTTGAAGCAAATCGGCTCATCAGGACAATCATGGATTGTAGTTTGTAGCGCATCCAAAAATAAGGTAAGTTGAGGAAAGAAAATGTATAGGCAATCCAATCTTTCATAAGCCATACATTTCCCCGTAATACTTGCATCATTTAAGAATGTCATTCAATGCATTCACTTTAACTTCGAGCCTAGTTCCAGACGTGTTATTTATTATAGAGATTCATTAATTAGCCCCGCTTCACGAATATTGAATGCAAATAACCCCGCTCAATCTTTCTCTTCTGTTAAACTCGAATGTCCATGGGAACTTCCTTAAATATTCCATCCAACTTCAAAAGCGTTTATAAAATTATTGTTGATAAAGTTATTACTCCTTGAGTGCCCACCAATTATAGAAAAAAGCTGATTTTTGCCCATCTACCACTTCTGAGTTGAAGTATTACGATTAAACTTATAGACAGATAAGTTTTCTACAAATTTCGCTCTAACTGACATTATCGAAAGTCGAAAATGGCCGATGTTTCGGCCGAAACTAATGGTTGTTAAATTCAAGATGGCGCCTGAAGCTACACAATTTACCAAAAACATCAAAACTGTGTCTTCTTCTAATGATCTCCCCAACGATTTATAAAGGAAATTTAAACTAATAGAATTTTTTTCCATTTGAAAAGTTTATCCCGTTTGGAACATTTTCAAGGGAATGTTTAATAAGGACAAAAATCACTAATATAAGAAGAAGAGTCAACGGCCTTGGCTCCGATAAAGCATCGCTTCCCGTGAGATCAGCGAAATCAAGCATCGTTGTCCTGTATCAATGTCGTCTTGTGTGTTGTCTTTGTAATTGTCTGAGCCGATGGCCTCAGCAGCCAGTGCTCATAAGTGTCTCTGCTTCGTAGATTTATCTATGGAGCAGATCAATATGTAATGTAATGTAATGTAAAGAAGAAGAATTGGAATATCATCGAAACTATGGATGAAATTCTCTGTATTTCCACTTTTATGAGACTATTTTGTTTAATAGAAAAAAAGGAAAACAACAAATTTACAAACAATAAGTTAAAGTTAAAGTTAAAGTAAATTTGCATACCAAAATTTAAAAAAGAAAAAAAATTAAAAAAAAAAACTAAAATAAAAAGACAGGATTTTACCAAAATACTTTTTTCAAAACCTTTAAGTATTTTGGTTTTGATAGTTTTTATAAGTTCAAACTGTGTTACTTTCAACGTAAATTTATTTGTTTTTGTCAAAGATTTTGCCTTCCAATGTAATTAGGAACATAAGAGCAAGTACGTGCGACCCAGCCGTGCCCATTTTTAATATTAATTACATTGGTTGTTTCCTAATTACCAAAAAAATAATTTAAAAAAAATACTATTTACGACTCAATGTAATAAATTTGCATGTTTCTTAAACTGGATTAAAAACAAATTTAAATAATTAGGAAAGAGTTTGTTAAATACCTAATCATTCTTTTCTCGAAAATCACAAATATTTGAAGGGACTAAGAACCGCAATTATATAATATTTACACATAAACTACCTGTAATCCAAGCCGTGTTAATTATGAGTTTTATTACCTATTTAAGTATTGGCTATGCCTTATTACTTCTAAGGACTTTTGCAATATTATGTACCTGCAGCTTGTCTCCGAAAAAGGAATAAAAGGCAATGCAAAAGTTGTTGGTAAGCAATCGTATTTCAGAACGTGTAGTGTTTACATTTCTTATAAATAGTAAATAACATTTGTGATCAACATCCAACAACACCCAAATGGCGAATCAACAACAAACAACATATTCAAACATCCCGGATCAGGCTCCAGTGCAACCTCAGCTGATATATCCAACGGAACCACATCATCAAGCTGATTGGATAATATATGGTTATAAGGGAGTCGAAGCGATCCACCACATGAGTGTCCAGCAAATTCAAGCCTATCTCATGAACCAAAGCCATAACCAAGTTGCTCTCAATGCAGTACCCGTTCAATCATATCACCATGAACATCAGCAGTTTGTTTTTGACCATCATTTCTCTCCACCAAGCTATGAACATCAGAATGAGACTGCAGCTCCACAACCAACTTTGTTCGTAAATACCTCGCCCCTAATCGTTGGATCCGATCAATCAGTTGCCGAACGACTCATTTGTAATGGATGGGGAAACTTTACTGGAGCCTTGCTTAAAGTGAAGTCCTGCAATTAACATACTTCCAATGAAGTTAAAATATCTAACACTTATGTCCGTTATAAACGTTGAAATTTTGTGTTTTGGTAAAGTTTTGTAGGAAATAAATTTTGTATATAAACTAAATAAGATATTTTTTTGTTGTAAAATGAGCTTTTTCACAGTGCGCCGCTGAAAATTAGTTGACTTTAAGTTAACCTTTATTAAAACGCCATTTTATTTCTTTAAGAAATATTAAAAAGTGTGAATTTTTTATTCAAAATCGTAGGAGCGGTTTTTAAATAAAACGGTTTTTTCTTAACAACTTTTTTCAAAAAATTAAAAAAAAAAATTCAAGGATACAAACTTAAGCACAATAATAACATACATTTAAAAACTTAATTTTTAAAAAAATCATATACCCGTTTTCAAAATATTGATTTTTCAAAAAAAAAATGTTTTAAATTATAAAAATACAAAAAAAAGTTTTCGAAAAAAAATTAATGCGAAATTACTTAAATATCAATTTTGATTGTATTCGGATCACCAGTTTTCGAGAAAGTCGTTAAAAAAACGGGTCCTATGTGAGGTAACGTTCTTAGCCCATTATATTATATTTCTGTTCACCAAAATATAATGCTTTCATCCCTTTCAGTCATAGTTACTCATTTGCGTGAGTCAGAAATAAAAAATCTTAACTTCCAAACCAATGCAAAAATAAATGAAAACTTTCTCTTGATAACATCCCTGTCTTGTTCGCAATCAGTTGACATTCATAACAAAAGGTATAATTCTGTTCTGTTTTAATTTCATTATCAATTGAGTTCAGGTTGTAATGTCGACGGAGCGCAAAAGAAGTCCAAGTAAGTACCTCTGTTTTATTGCAAAAAAAAAAACGAAATATAGAAGAAAATATGTTTCAAACTCATTGATATAATAATAAAGAACACGTTTTTTTTTTATTTTGTCAAGAAATATTAATGTTTACCAAATTTACATGAAAAACAAAAGTTACCTACACGCTTGTGTTGGTTGGTATTAATCTCGGGTAAAATACCACGAAAGTCAAATGTCATTGCTTACACATATGTGTAGGTTGGGTTTGTATTTACACCAGGAGTACATTTAAAGTAACGGCCATTTACTGTGGAAATTGCATCTAATTAAGGGTTCATTTTCTTTTTAATTTATTTTTTCTTCAGTTTACTACTGTAGGTATGTATGCATTATATTTTGGTGAAACAAAAATTTAATATGGTGGGCTAAAAACTTCGACTTTCTCCAAAACTGGTGATCCGATTACAATCAAAATTGATATTCAAGAAGTTGTATGTAGCCTAAGTCATTTTTTTTGAAAACTTGTTTTGTATTTTTAATAATTTGAAAAAAAAATTTTTTTTGAAAAATCAATATTTTGAAAACGGGTAGGTGAATTTTTTTTAAATTTTGTTCTTTAATGTACGTTATTTTAGGCTTAAGTTTGTATTCTTGAATTATTTTTTTTAATTTTTTAAAATAAGTTGTTAAAAAAACTGTTTTATTTTTTATATGAAAAAAAAATTCACATTTTTTTACATTTCCTAAAGAAATAAAATGGCCTTTGAATTATTTCACCCAATACAATTTAACGTACTTTATTCGAATAATCAAAATTCACAAAAATCGAATAAATGCTTTGATGCTCACTTTAATTTTCTTAAATTTTATTCTACAATGTGACCGCACATATGAACAAGTACGTGCGATCCAGTCATGCAATTTATTTATTTTGTAAATGTCCTTATTATTATTTTTTCTTTATTCTAATCTTAATTTAAAGGGCCTACTCGAAACAGATCTTTAAGACTTCCGGGAGAAGATTTGTTTCAGCGACGATGATGACATGAATATAGAAATCGAGAAGAATTTGAATGATTTTTTTTATAATTAACGCGCGCACAAGGGACTATTTGTTTCCCTTTTAATGTAACATACTGCGCGGGCATTAGGAAGATAGGGAGGTCGATTAACATTGGTTTTAAATGTTTGCAAATTGAAATGGCAAGGGAAAATCTCTCCGGGTAAACCATTCCAAAGTCGTGTTGTACGGCTAAAAAAAGAATCTCTATATTTCACGGTACGTCCGAAATTGGGCTCAAGGGTGAACTGATGGGCATTCCTAGCAGGACGAGTATTACGGGCGAAACTTTTAAGGGGAGGAATGCAGCTGGCTACCTCGAGTGAACATTTTTTATAAAAGAAACGATAAAATAGGGAAAGACATGAAACATTGCGTCGGTGTTCGAGATTGGCAATTGTTTCAGCGGCAGTTCTATTTCCTATCAATCTTAACGCTCGATTTTGTATTCTATCAAGCAGGTGAAGCGATGTTTGTGAAGCACCTGCCCAGAGGTGGGAGTTATACTCGAGTTTAGGGCGTATAAACGCTTTATAAATTGTAGCCAGATCAGATGGGGAAAAGTACTTCCTACACCGATACAGAAAACCTAAGCACTTAGCAGCATTCTTAGTGATCTCAAATATATGGTCGTTCCAACGGAGGTCGTCATTGACCCACATACCGAGTACTGAGAGCTTTTCGGTTTCTTCGATGTTAATGCCATTCATGGACAATGGCATTGAAGGTATGTTTAGCTTTAACGACAGAAGACAGCATTGAGTTTTCGAAGCATTAAACTCCACACGATTCTTATTACCCCATTTGACAATGCTGTATAAATCGGAGTTTAATGAGCTTGACATATGGTACCGTTGCAATTGTACGTCCGAAGGCGAAGGACGTGAATTATCGAACGTATATGAAAAGCTGAGGGTAGAGTCGTCAGCAAAACCATTAAGTGGATTAGAAGTAACGGACAGAAGATCATTTATAAAAATGAAGAAAAGAGTCGGAGACAGAACAGAGCCCTGAGGCACACCAGCTAAGGGTTCCTACCGACGGAGGGGAGGATGGGTCACCTTTCTTAGGGACAGGCTGGACAAATGCTGTTTTCCATCTTCTAGGAAAGATTCCAGAAGAGTAGGAGCAATGGAGCAGTGGTATCGAGATCTTTGAGAACTCTTGCTACTGTACAAGTGCGGAAAAAAATCTGTCCCATGGGAAAATTTACATTCTCAAGTACAGGAGGGGCAACGTTGCTATGCGGCAGCGTGGAGCTGGCAGCGAAATGGACGGCGAGCAAGTTTGCCTTCTCTGAAGAGTAAACAATTGGTTTGTTATTGTCGATGAGCGTTGGAACCGAAGATGGTGAGGAGTTTTTAATATTTTTTACAAATGACCAAAAATGTGTACTGCCTTTGGGACACTGCAGAATTTGTTGCCGTAATTTTTGGTCATTTGGTTCTTTCAATAACGGAGTTGCATGAGATTCTTGCTTGTTTGTGCTTTTTCCGATTTTCCTCTGTAGGGTTGGCTTTGTAAGAACGGAAACTTACTTCTTTGAGCCTGATAGCTTCTTTACACTCAGAATTGCTTCAAAAAGAAGAAGAAGAGTACGACGAGGAAGAAGAAGAACAGATTTCGTCTGCTCTTGAAATGGAATCGGAGCATGGAGACAACGAACCATCGACATCAAGAGCCAGTTTGGAAGGAAAAAGAAAGTTGATTTGGAAAAACAAGCCTTTTACATCTGCTCCAGATGAACCTGAATATATCAATGTCGAAATGCTCCAGAAGAGCTCCTACCCATTGAGTATTTTCGAAAATATTTTAGTGAAGCACATTTTGAAATTACTGCCTTTTACCGAACAAAAAAAAAAAAGAATCGAGCTAAATGCTTCTGTAACAGCTGAAAGTTTTGTATGGAGCCCATTTGTATTTTGGTTGTGTATGTGTACCCCTTCGGAGGGTTTATATGTATTGAAAAAAAAGATTCCGGGAAGAAAATATTGTGGCAAAAATAACCCGCAACAAATTTTTCCTATCACGATCATGTCTCCACATCGTCGATACCATAAAACTTTTCGGTAGATGAGCAGATGATATCATTTTTAGGGAAATGTCCTCGTCCTTTAAGACAATACGTCGAAAAAACAAGCCTCGACTAGTTGGCACAAAATTTTTGTCATCACATCATTGGAACTTATTCTCGATTTTGAAATCTATCAAAATGTGAATACAATTTGTTTTAATTAGGTCAATTTAATTAATCTAGATGTTGGAATGACTCAGGGAAACTAACACCTTTCAATGAACAAAATTTAGGATTGGGACCGGCTGTTATTTTGCGACTTGTATAAACAATACCATCGGGGAGCTACCTTTTTTCGATCGTTACTTCACAACGGTTTCCTTGCTTGGGAACTGCAGATCTATGGAACCGGAATAATACAAGTCAACCGAATTCAAAATATAAAGTTCAAAGCCGACAAGGACATGGCCCGTGTAGATGCCGATGAGCGTTGCCCAAGTGATGACCAAATATCTGCAGTCAAATGGAAGGACAGCAATTGCGTGACAGCAATGGTAGTTTTAGGGATAGGTACACAGTAGGTACAATCATAATTTTTTGTTTTTAATTGCCTTTCATTTTTTGTGCAATTTATGAAGTATGTATTTTTAGTTTTTAATAACTTATAAATATTTTTTTATTTATTTTTATTATTTATTAAAACTTGACAAAATAAATAAAAATTCTTAAAAACTGTAGTTATTGTGTTTATTTCTTTGAAGTGATTCTATCCCAAACTACACAAATGTGTATGTCCTTGATTTTTTGTCCATAAAAATTCTTGGAGCTGTTTTCGAGAAAAATGTACCGTTAATTTTGGATATAAAAAAATTGAAAAATCTCACCTTTAAAATGTCGAAATAACCTTAAGTTCTCAATTTTAAGACGATTGGCCCAACCGTTTAGGGATACAGTCCAAAATACATCCGTACAGACAGACAGGCGGACAGAATTTTGTATGTAACTCAAATATGTTTCTCTATTATCGTAATGTCATGTGTGATTGTACTATTGTACGGTACCTACCTTTCATATAACCGTTATGTAAAAGCTTTTTTTTCTCGAAAACGGCTCCAAGAATTTTTATGAAAAAATACCAGTGTACTACTTAATATAGGTAAGCATTATATTTTGGTGAAAAAAAAGTAATATAGTGGGCTAAGAACAGCACCTCCCATAGGACCAGTTTTCTTTCTTCGACTTTCTCGAAAACTGGTGAGCCGATTACTATCAAAATTGATACTCAAGAAGATGTAGGTAGCCTAAGTAATTTTGCATACATTTTTTTTCGAAATTTTTTTTTTTGTATTTTTAATAATATAATTTTTTTTTTTTTTTGAAAAATAATTTGAAAACGGGTAGGTGATTTTTTTTTTAAATTTGTTTTTAAATGTATGTTATTTATGTGCTTAAGTTTGTATTCTTGAATTATTTTTTTTATTTTTCACGTTCACTGCCATGTTACCCGCCGGCGGTCACAAGCTATACTTTTTTGTATAGTACTTAGATAAATGCATTATTCATCACCTTAAAAAATAAAATCTGATTTTGACCCATTTTAGTCCAAATTATTTGGGTTTGATTTTATTGGAAAAAATTGAAAACAATATAATAAAATAACACTTTGAATGATTGAAAAACATGTTTTTACATTTGATGCTTGCTAAAGCATTCCAAGCACAATGAAGGATTTCCATCACATGTACCACAAAAGAATCCTTTCTAGAATCCTTGATGTTTTATTCTAGATGATGATGCATTTGCTCCAGAGACAGGGTTACATAAAGCCTCGCAAATCGATTTTCGAAATTCTTAAATTGAGCAGCTTTTATTTTCTTTGTAAAGAACCAATGCGTTTACAACTGATGTTGACAAAAGGAACTCAAAAGCTTTTTTGTGATACATCTAATGGTTTTGCACAAAGGTTTAAAATAATTTCCTCACCTTGCCTAGACCGTTTTTCTGTTGACACTTCTTCCAAGTCATGGTTTGTCCTAAGCATTAGAACATCACGCTTGTCTTTTCATTTAGCAACTACAATCCCAGAGTTTTCAAGCCAAAGGTTTAAAATAATTTCCTCACCTTTCCTAGACCGTTTTTCTGTTGGCACTTCCTCCAAGTCATGTTTTGTGCTAAGCATTAGAGCATCACGCTTGTCTTTTCATTTAGCAACTACAATCCCAGAGTTTTCAAGCCCTTTTATTTCATGCCTTCTAAAGTTAGCTGTAGTTACATCAATTGGATTCCCTTGTCTGTTGCCCCGTTCCAATTAGATGCGTCTGATGACTAAGAAGTTCTTTAGCTAAAGAAACTGACGTATAAAAATTATCTGTGGCTATATTTCTACCACTTTCTAAGTAATTTTCTCCCAATTCCAGAACAATTTAGGTTGAATGTGAAGTAGTTTGGGTAGGTCTTCCTCTTTGGTTGGTAGCATCAGTTT
Source organism: Platycheirus rosarum (assembly GCA_963971375.1). Classification (NCBI taxonomy): domain Eukaryota; kingdom Metazoa; phylum Arthropoda; class Insecta; order Diptera; family Syrphidae; genus Platycheirus; species Platycheirus rosarum. The sequence continues at coordinate 35,221,801 of OZ020507.1, forward strand.
TTCCTGCATAAACGGAACTGGTGTAGGTGTACCCGGCTGGATCACAAAGTTTATAAACCTTTACATCATACTTGTGTGATTTTCCTGGGTTATATTGCCGAAATTGCAGCCTGCCACGCCAAGGAACCATAGATTCATCAACTCCCAAAATTTCGTTAGGGTTTCTTGCGTTGACGAAATTTTGCTCCAGCAGTTCCAAAAGTGGACTAACTTTTCCCAAGCGGTTACGACTTATTGTGGAGTTGTCCGCGAAATGAATAAATTTCAAAATCAACTGGAAACTATTCCGCGAAATCACTTGCGGCACGAATTAATTTTTGAAGAAGTTGTCAGTATTCCAATAGTGAGCAATAGATGGGTATTTCACAATTCCCATACACATCACGACCCCAAGAAATTTTTGTACATCCTCCATGTTGGTGTCTACCCATTTCTTTACGCGCGAAGTACGAGTTATCGTGTTGCTCTCTAAAAATCGATTGGCATTGGCATTTGTTTCGGTAACAATAAGTTGATAAATCTCTTCCGTAACTTTAAAAATATCAAAAGGCTTTGCTGATGATGGTTGTGATGGAATATTCATGGCAGCATTCCTTTCAAAAATGAAAATCTTTAGAGATTGTCCAGTAACTGTGGTCCACTCCGTTGGAGGTCCATCGGATAAGCCTGGCATCACAACTTGTTCTGGAACCTCGTTATCTTCTTCAAAAGACTATTCCAAGTCTTCGAGGGAATCCGGCTCATTCGAATTTCCCTCTGATGGCAAATATTCATCTGAATCCGAAGCTTCAAAGTCCCTCTCATCATCATCGGAATCAGCGCCTCTGTTTCGATTTCCATAAAACATGCTGGGGTTCATTGTGATTTTATTGTTTGCAAAATAACTGTTATAATTCAATCAAAATCTGTAAACGATTAAAAGCAACTTGTTTACAAAAAGCCACACAGGAGAAAATTATACACGAAAATAACTGTGACCGCCGGCGGATCACGTGGCACCTCATGCATTTCAGTTTCATCAGGTGCCATATGACCCGCCGGTAGTCACGCCCATAAAACACACAAAAATTGACAAAACACAAAATAAAAAACACAGAATTAATTATTAACACTGAACACACGCTTTTATTTAAAAACACTATTGGCACCTGGGTGAATAAATTAACTTTATCTGGGTGGCAGCGAACGTGTTTTAAAGAAAGTTGTTAAAAAAACGGTTTTATTTAAAAACCGTTTCTAGGATTTTCAAAAAAATTCACACATTTTAACATTTCTTAAAGAATTAAAATGGCGTTTAAATTATTTCACTCATTACAATTTAACGTACTTTATCCGAACAATCAAAAGTCACAAAAATCGAATAAATGTTTTGATGTTCACTGTAATTTCCTCTAATTTTATTCCACAATTGAACCCCCCTTATGAGCAAGTACGTGCGATTCATACGCAAGTAAAAATTACGGCTTGCGTGAGTGAAAAATTTATTTTCTGACCGGGACCCGCTTCTGGAGGGGATTTTTTTTTTTTTTTTTTAGATTTGTGGTACAAATAATTGACTTAATACGTATCTAACAATGAAAAAAATAATCAGCTGGGACCTCTACATAACGAGATATAGACATATATGAAGATTGAGTAAAAAAATAATTTTTTCTGACACGTGACTTCAGAAAAAGGTTTCACCTTGTGTGAATCCCTCCTCATCTTCATTATTTCAAAACAACTTAATTGATTGTTTAGATAAAGTTTATTGAGAAATAGTAGAAATGCGCATAATTTTCTGAATGTGTTTGCAATTAATATTTAGCAAATTAAATACTAAATATATCTTTACAAAAGCTTACGAATTAAAAAATTCTAAACGATAATTTTAAAAGACTAAAACAAATATTTACAAATTTTAAAAAGTTAATTTAAGAAAGCCTTCTAGCAGCTGCAGATGCCGGGCTTAAAAGTGAAGAATTGCTTTCGTAGCTCTTCAGTCGATTCAAGTTGAGGTTAGACGTTCCACAAGTTGAATACATTGTGGCAGTTCCATTTTTAAGGGATTCCCTACTCGAAATTCCTGTAATTCAAAAATAAAATATTAATATTTACTCTGCCTGAGGTAAGCCAAACAATATACTCACCTAGTCTTATAAGAATAGCTTGCCATACTTTCTTCTTAAAAACAAAAATGAAAAATACTATAACCCCGAGTAGTACATTAAAAGAATCACTCAGAACCCAGAAAAATGTCTTCTTGCGATCGTAGAAAATTATACTGACAAGTTCCAAGAGCCACGTTATACCCATAACCATGAAGAGCTTGGTGTTCATTATGAAGAGTGACCGGTGCATGAAGAAACGCTTTCGCAGTACCGGCTTGTCGGTATTAGAACTCTGCATCCGGAATATTTCTCGTTTCACATGGTTGCAGTAGCGCAGGGTCAAGACGAACAGGACGAAATTTATAATAAATAGGACACCGGCAGGACCTGAGAAAAATATCAGCTGTGACTTGGCTAGTGTATCTGCGAGAAATGAGAACAAAAAAGATTGATTAGGATCGTTGTTCTTCTATTTTAATTTCGAGCCTCACGTTCAAACCAACAACGTCCTTGCCCAAACTTAGGTCGTAGATGCTCGCTTAGAATATTGTATTTCGTTAGACAAATCGTAATTGTGGTCGTAAGACAAGGCAGACCCCATCCATAGAGGGAGTACAATATGAACCGCTTCGTATGCCCTTGTGCCATACCATGAGTCCGCTGGGCACCCCTGCAAGCAAATTCAAAATAATAATGGTGGCTGTTAAATAAATATTAGACATATTTCAATAAGAAATCAAATTGTGTTTATAATGTCAAATAGTTCCACATGATCATGTCTGTCTGTCTGTCGCAATGAGATGGAAAAATTGAGTCGGGCAAAGCATTACACATTCGTGTGGTGCGACTGAAGAAGGAATTTTTTGCTTAAAAATATGTCCAAGCCTTAAGAGTAAATTGCTGAGATTTATCAGCGGAGCTATTATTGCGGGGAAGTTGTTTAAGATTTAAGGGGAAGAATACAGCTGGCTATTTCGCTGGACACGAAAACATTAGGACGATGTTTAAGTGAAACAAATGTTTCTTTTCTAAATTTAAAAATAAAGCCTACCATCATTTAATGCCATCAACGATGCTTCCAACGATTAATTAAACAGTGAATCCATCCGTATCCCTTGTGGGTAAATTATTGCTGGTAAATTTGACGTCTGACGGCTGCAATCGCCAGAAATTGCCATGTCATTTTCCGATCAAATCTTGAATAACCTCCTGCCATCAGGGAGGCCGCCTTTGTAGTACTAGAACTAAACACGCTAACACAACGAAACACCTGGTTTGTGATGAGTGCCGGCAAGCATGCAGTTACATTAAAAGCATTCAAGGCGGCGTGTTGCTGCGCAGTAGGACTAGAACTGCTCGTGGGCCTTACGAACAGAATAGAAAAGAGGAATACCGACTTCTCAGAAAGAAACAAAAAAGAAGCATGAGAAACGCGCAATTAAGAAAATGGAGAGCTATTACTGCAGAAATGAAGTTCGAAAGTCTTACCAAAAGGGTAAAAGGAAACTTTCAAAGGTACAACGTCCGAAATTAAGCTTGCAAAAACTATCAAGGGAACATCGTAGTAGAATGGTAGTCGATGTCGGAAGGAATTCCGCTGTCACGCAGAATGAACCATTTTCTCTGGCCGAAACAGAACTATGACTCCTCCCACCCGATATGGATGAAGTTAAGTTAACTATATCTCAGCTTAAAACCAATAAAGTCGCCGGAGGCGTTAGGCTAGCTGCCGAACTTTTCAAATCTACAGGCGATGACTTGATTAGAAATATCATCATCATCATCGGCGCAACGACCTGTATCTGCTCCTGGCCTCCTTCAACATGTTCTTCCATACATCCCCATTGCTTAGCGATGCCATTCAGTTGCGCACGCCAAGTTTTCGAGAGTCCTGGTCTACGCGTTCCTTCCAACGTAGGCAAGATCTGCCAAGTTGTCTTCTACCATACAAAGAACTGCAAAAAACTTTCCAAAGGGGGTTTATCTTCTCTCATGCGAGCTACTACTGAGCTCTATTTTTTTCACAACAACTGCTTCGAGGTAGATTTCATACATTTCATGATTGCATATTTTCAGGAATCGTCCTCCCTTGCACACGGGGCCAACAATTCTCTGTGCCTTTTTGTAAGCACCCATGTCTGGGATCCGTATGTGAGTACTGGTAAGACCATACTCAATATTGTTATACCACTGTATAATTGTTGCACTTTGTGATATGTTCCTTCTTATGTATGGGACATATGATGCCTTTTTGCCAGTTTTCTGGCATTGTTTCTTGTTCCCATACACGTACTATGATTCCATGAATTGCTTGATGAAGTATTGGCCCTCAATATTTGATCATCTCGGCAGGTATGCCATCGGCTCTCGAGGCCTTGTTATTTCTTCCTCTTGAAATGTTGGAGTCTCCATTTATTCCGTGAGCTGACCTTTCAACAATTCATTAAAGTACACTTCCAATCTGATCACCGATCCTAAAGGCATTCTGGAGCCCTTAGGATCAGTGATCAGATTTTTCTCTCCGTCCTTACAGTATGTGCTACGTGTATATAATGCGACATATTTCTGACGGATTGGTAGAACTTCCTCGCCTTGTGCGGACCGAGGTCTCTATTTCTTTTCATTTCACTAACAATGTTTTTCTTCCAGGCTACCATTTTTGTCTGTGGAGTATTTACTCTATTCTTCTGAGCTCTATTCATCTTAGCGTGCCCGTGTTCTATGTGCCTGGCCACATTATTGGAAGCGCGCAAGCAACTGGAATCAAAATGTAAGAAATGAAAACATGATTTTTAATAAGAAGGAAAGAGATGGACTGAAGAATCAAAAATCTGCACGAATCTCATAAATTATTTTAAAAGTACGTGGACACATTGGCGGAAAATCGCAATCCCTCACCGCATATATCGTGGCTACACACAAACATAAACTTACTTGCTGATGCAAGAAAAATGACAGCAGAGGAACAGTTGGAAATTAAAACAAATATAATTTTTTTTAAATAAGTTTCTTTTCAATTAGTCTTCGTCTCCTAGTAACCATTTTTAAAAATGTGTGAATTAAATTTGAATAAAAATTGTAACAAAACGGAGACAATAAAAAAAATTAAACCTGCTTCTTCGACGACAGCATAAGAATGTGATTATCTGTCAAAAATGAAACGATATAAAATTGAAACTTGAATTAGTGCTCAGAGTTTTATAAAAATTTATGAGATTCATGTTGATTTTTAATTTTCCAACCCATCTCCAAGTTTCATGCGGATTTGCGTCAATATATCCAGGCACAAACTCGGTGGAGTGATTCAAGTTTCCTTCTCATATCGTTTCACTTTGACAGATACATTCATTTGCATTTTATCGCCGTGATGAAAGCTTTATACAATTCACTTGATACTTGATCACTAGATACACATTAAAAAAAAATATTTAGAAATATAAGCTTAGAAAACACACACATATAAAACACTTTTGCGAATAGATTCATAGCACAGACACAACCTTTCTTTGTAGAGAAAAGCTGTGTTTACTTTCCAGACGTTCCTCTCGTGACAGTTTATCTCAGTGCGCAGCCCCGAGTTTGCAGTGATGCAATTGCGCGCTTCCGTCAATGTGGCCAGGCACAGGGTTAGAAGTATGCACGAACTTATAAGTAAGATATGGTAGAAGAAAGCAATCCTGATGAATGGAATTTCAGCATTTTTTGCTCGATCCAAAAGAAAGGGAACCTTTTGAACTGCGCGAACTACTGAGGAACAAGAGTGAAACTTGTCTCGAAAAAGTGCATTTCATGTAGACGTTCGGACTCGGCGGTAGGCTTGCAGATTAACAACGAACACACATGAATGGTTGAGAGTATAAGTCACTAGGCCTTGGCCTCTTAAGAAGCTGTAGCGCGAAAAAAATTATTTATTTAGTTAGGGACTTTGTCTACCTGGGCTCAACTCAACTCAGAGAATTGAGTTCTTCGATCAAACGAAGAATTGCTTTAATCAATTGCTGCTATTTTGGGCTAAAAAGGCCATTGAGTAACAAAGCCCTAGCTGGAGAAGCTTGTTGATTGAGGCCCAGGTCATTCCCGGACTGTAGCGCTACCTAAAAAAATACAAAGCATTTATATAAAACGCATTAATATGGAAGGCCATCAAATAGAAATAGCTCTTCTTTATACAACAATATCTGCTGCACAAACAGCCTCGTTGCGAACGGAAATATAAAACATTTTTGAATTTTTAAACAAACAATTATCAAATAAGATTCTCGTTGAAAAACTGTATGACTCAGTGGTCATTCGCTAAAATAAAATTTCTCTGTAAACTATTTCCAGAAGAAGACGGTTCCCAGTGCACAATATATGTACTCTGCTGAATCCTTACCATCCTGCTGGAATAGTGTCAAGAAGGCGTGACATTCTATTAAGAGGTGTGTTTCAAATAAATTAAAATCAAGGATAACTTTAAATAGTCTCACCACCCATGGTTCCGACTAATATTCTACAATTAACGCTTCAATGATACCATTCTACATGAACTAATATACATTTATTATTTTTTTTCCTCTATATACATTTGTTGGAGAAACACCTAAGTTCCAGACATGAACATAATCGAAAACTAATGGTACTTACGTCTTCGGCTATTGATGGATCATCAATGTGTTGCACCCTGTTGATTCCATTTATTTATTATTCCCGGCAATTAAGATTAAGTTCGCACTTAGAGCGATATTTATGTGTTTATGGATAATAAACAGGACGCCCGCCCTCGCATTAGAGTGGTAGGCGTATCAAATCAAGTGAATTATGGCCCCCAATATGGTTCGTGTCAAAGAAAATTTGTAACGTCATTGATTCGAATGCGCTTACTCATACTTTTTTTGTTTAATTAAATCTTATGATTGAAATTGAAAATAATTGGATTATTCTGTGAACAGAAATGTAGTCATATCTCTGCAGACATTTAAATAAACAAACAATGAGAAAGGTATTGGGATGAATTTCGAAATAAATGTGTAATACGAACGACATTTCTATTGTAATATCATATTATATGGGGGTATTGATATCTTTCACTTTCGTTTAAGGTTTTTCAAGTATTGAGGGAACCAAAAGCCCAAGAAACATAAAGAAATTTTGTTGTTGAAAATTTCCGAGCGGATTCCTCTTCGTATTGTAGTCGCGAGTGTTCGAAAAAAAAAATAATACCCACTCGCGTCGCTGGAAGCAATACAAAATACCCACTATCGCTGTGGAGGAAAAAAGTTCACACGCGCGTCGCAAATCCTTCCTCTTACCCTGTCCACAATACCTTTGTGCTTAACTGCCTCTTCCTTATCTACTGCAGGCGTTGTATGACCATCATAAAATGTTTGCGTTAAATTCATGAGGGCATATGAGTTTGTCCTATTGTGCTGAATGTTTAAATTAGGGCTGATGAATAACCGGGTACTACCCGGGTACCAGTTTACCCGGGTACCCCCTACCCGATACCCGATTACCCGGGTAACCCGTGGTATATACTGCTTTAACAGCAAAAAAAGAAAACAAACAAAAAAGAAGCTGAGTGCGATCCACAAGCCAATTGATAAAAAGGAAGTTTGAACTTTAAATTAATTAATAGGATGGGCCTAGCGTTTTGCACCCCTACCTTTTGAAGAATGGATAAAGTTTGAACTATGTAATTAACTTTACTTTTCATCAATATTGAAACTAAACTCTACTAAATAAAATATTCCCGAACTCAATACCGCTATTTGGTCCTGAGATATTAACGTTTTAAAAAAAGAAAAGAGAATGAAATTTATTAATAATTTCAATGAATACATATAAAGTCAATGACTACTAAATTATAGCAAGTAGAGTGATTTCAACAAGTAGTTTATGTGTTCTTATAATTCCAACACCCCCACTAGAACGCATAAGAATATTAATATTTAAGTCCCATTAGTCTTGCACAGTTGTTGGATTTTTCTGCTGATAATAGTTTTGTCATGATGTCAGCTACCATCTCCGTCGTTCGTACATGGTTGAGTTTGATGGCACCATTGAGGACAACATTGCGAACAAAATGATGGCGAACATCAATGTGTTTTGTCCTGGCATGATAAGCGCTGGTTGATGCTAAACAAACAGCGCTTTGATTATCGCATGATAATGTTATGTTCAGTTGTAAGCCCTTACAAAGTTCTCTTACTAAACTTTGAAGCCACAACGCTTCCTGTACTGCTAAGCTCATCGCCATGTATTCGGCCTCCGTTGTTGATAGGGCCACTGTAGGCTGCTTTCTTGAACACCAAGATACCGCTCCGTGTTCTATCATGAAAACATATCCTGTGACAGATTTTCTTTCATCGAGATCACTGGCATAGTCAGCGTCACAGAATCCACTGATTGAATTGACGGTTTCGTTGGTCTTCTCATAGCACAGCTTCTTCTTTGCGAATCCTTTTAAATAACGCAGAACTCTTTTTGCTGCTATCCAGTGCGCCTTTCCTGGATTGGCGTTAAATCGACTTAAGAAGTTCACAGCATAACTTATATCAGGCCTTGATACTTCAGCAGCAAATAAAAGGCTGCCAATCAATTCCTGATATGGAACCTTTGACATTTCTTCGGATTCATCCTTCGTTTTGGGACACAGCTCCTTGCTCAGTTTTTGACTAAGATCCATCGGTGTCGAGCATATATTAGCGTTGGTTAGTCCAAACCGGTCAACAATTTCGTTGATATAATTTTCTTGGTCAATCCAAATACGCCCAAGTGATCTATCTCTGGTCAACCGAAGTCCAAGAAATGTGTTAACAGCTCCCAAATCCTTTATATGAAATTCGCTCATCAACTTTGATTTCAGATATCGCTTTAAAATGGAATGATTATCAATAATCAACATGTCATCTACATAAACCGCAACTATAATAAGTTTATCTTCGTCGTGTTTGTAATAGATGCATGGATCTAATTCCGATTGAACCATTCCAATCGTTTTCAGCACACCATCCAGCTTTGTGTTCCAAATTCTTGAAGATTGTTTCAATCTATAGATTGACTTTTTAAGTCGAAGAACTTTGTTCCCATTTTGGAAACCTTCTGGTTGGGAAATATATATTTCTTCATCCAAGTTCCCCTGAAGAAAGGCACTAACTGCGTCCATTTGTTCGATATCCAAATTCAATCTAGCTTCCATAGCCAATAAGAATCGAATGGACTCATAACGCACTACCGGGGAAAATGTCTCTTCATAATCCAGTCCTTTGCGTTGATTACACCCTTTAGCTACTAGTCGCGCTTTGTAAGAGATAACTTTCCCGTTTGAATCTAGTTTCCTCTTGAATACCCATTTTGTGCTGAGAGTTTTCTTACCAGGTGGCAACTCAGTTTCTTCCCAAGTTGCGTTTTGAAGCAAGGATCCGTATTCGTCTTGAATCGCTTTTTTCCATTGCTCACTATCTGATCTAGATACTGCTTCACCGTAACTTGTTGGATCGTCGATTTCCCTTATCATGTAGGATATAAAATCTTTATTTACCACAGGTTTGGCTATTCTTTCCAATCTACGCACGCTCTGGCTATTTGATGTCACTGTGACTGATGGAACATAGTCTTCATCAGGTTGCAATGAGTCTTCGCCTTCATTGTTTGACACTGGACTTGCTGTATCCTCCCTGTCAAACAATTCGTTCACCGTATCGTTTTCCACAATTCGCTCACCAACTTCAACGTTGTCAACATCGTTAATGCACTCATTGTCGTTAGTGCTTTCAGCATTTGCCCCCACTGAGCACTCAAAGTAAGAAGACAAGTGGTTAGTATTATTTTCTTTTGCAATTACCGGCTGAAATGGTTGATCTTCTAAACAAACAACGTCTCTACTAACAAAAAGTTTCTTTTTGATTGGATCGTAAACTCTATAAGCCTTTGAATTTTCGCTGTATCCAACAAAAATGCCTTTTGTATACTTTGGATCCAGTTTCTTTCTTTTTTGTCCAGGAACGTGTACCATAGCAGTTGATCCAAAAACCCTGATATGACTCATATTTGGCTTTTTGTTAGACCAAACCTCCTTTGGAGTTTTAAAATCTAACACCCTACTTGGTATCCGATTTATCAAGTATGCAGCAGTCAAAACAGCTTCGCCCCAAAAATCCTTTTCAACACCAGCATCAGCCATCATACAACGAGCCTTCTCCATGATGGTTCGGTTCATCCGCTCGGCTTTTCCGTTTTGTTGCGGAGTGTAAGGAACTGTGGTTTGATGACGTATACCACAACTTTTCAAATATCTAAGAAGTCCTTCGTTGCAGTACTCGGAACCATTGTCTGTTCTTAGAGTTTTGATACTTTTCCCTGTCTCGTTCTCGATCTGAAGCTTAAATTCCATAAATTTATCTCTTACCTCCGATTTGGTCTTAAGGATGAAGACAAAAACCTTTCGAGAAAAATCATCCAAATGTAAAATGAAAAATCATCCGAATGTACCAACTGCAATAACTCACTTGAACGTGCGTCAGATATTTTGAATGGTTTTCTTGAATGCTTGCCTTCAAGACAATTTTGCTGAAGATTTCACTAATGGTAACGTATCCAACTTGTACAATCGCTCTTGAACTAAGCTCGCAGTAGCAATCAAAATGTTTCCGTTATTGTACATATAACATCTATGGTCTTCAAAACATACTTTTATCCCATTTTTTGTCATCTGGCTCACCGACAAAAGATTAGCACAAAGATTTGGGATGTAAAGCACATTTTTGATCGTCACATCTAATTTCCTTCCACATGGAAGCAACTGCATTTGAATATCCCCCATTGATTCTACAACCAGGTTGTAGCTGTCTGCAACGGTAACCTCTTCGCTATTCACTTTTGTGGCATTCTGAAGCCAGTCTTTTCTCATCGTCATGTGTGAAGAAGCACCAGAGTCAATGAACCATAATGAACGATCTGCTTCATTCTTGACAGCTGTAAGCGACGTGTAAAAAACAACTTTTGAAGAATTTCCTCTTTTTTCTGCAATCCGTTTTGCCTGTTTGTTTGGACAGTTCTTGGCAAAATGTCCTTGTTGATGACATTCAAAACATTTAGGTCCACCTGTGTTCTTCTTTTTTTTTTTATCGCCTCTGGCATTCCCACCAAAAAATGCAACTGTTTGATTCTCCCCACCAAAATCATCGCTTTTAACGTCCTGCAACAGCTTAGTTTTGATTTTATCCGCTGTTATCTCCACACCGGAACTTTCGATTCCCTTGATCATGGGTTTATAGTTATCGCCGAGACCAGCCAATAACAATGTACCAACCCATTCATCGGAGACTGCCATACCAACCGCGTTGAGCTTATGTGCTGTTGAAATAATTTTATTGACGTAATTTTCAACTGATCCACTATCTCTCAAGTTGGTTGTTATAAGAGTCCTTAATAGACCCACTTTCCTTGTCAGTCCCTTGTCATCAAAAGCTGCTTCCAGTTTGTCCCAGACTTCCTTAGCTGTATTGGCATCCCTCACATGCACGAAGTTAATTGGTTCAATAAGCAAAATCAGCTTAGATTTGGCCTTCGCACATTTTTTCATGTCCTTTTCTTCTGTTGTAACAGATTCCCAAAGTTCAACGTTCTTAATTTCGCGAACTTCAATTACAATATCAAAACTCTTAGCGTAGGTTATTCTGGGCCCATAACCTGTTGAAAAAAAATAGCTATGTCTTGAAAAGAAATTACTTCCAGAAGTAAAAAGAACTAAACACGATATTAACGTTTTAAGAAAAGAAAAGAGAATGAGATTTATTAATAATTTCAATGAATACATATAAAGTCAATGACTACTAAATTATAGCAAGTAGAGTGATTTCAACAAGTAGTTTATGTGTTCTTATAATTCCAACAAACATGCTATAACAATATAACTAAGCCGAGCTCTGTTAGTCTGTTTGGTGAGCTTGGTGTTTGGTGAATGAAGCAGAATAGTCCCAGAGCACGCTGCAAAAAACGAGTGTGAGTGATAGCAAACAAAAATGGTATTTTGGATAGGTTTTGAATTGCTAAAGAAACTGCATTGTTATTGCAGTATAACTTCCAAAAAAAACTCCAAAGACGAGAGACTGCAAGGCTTTCAACAAATCTAATACATACATTTTTGCGATATTAATTTGTCTAAAAATACTGTCGATATTGACTTAAGAAAATTTGAAGAAATGTAGAGTATTTTTTTTTTTTTTAAGTGGTCGAACGTATGTTAGACTCATGTTAAATTTATTCGACAAGCAGATTCCTAATGTCTAAGCTTACATTTGATACACCATTTGTTCATTAACTCGATCCCAATGAGGTAAACCAGCACCAAAACACAATCGGAACTGGCCATTTTACCGCCAAAGGGACATGAAAAAATTTGTCCGACCAACGGTTTTGTACATTTTATGTAATTTGCAATTTATTTATGGCAACATTTTCCATTGACATATATTTAACACATTTTCCTTATCAAGAGTGTATTTTTTATTTATACATATTTCAAAATACTGTTTTTATTTTTGGATTAAATAAAATGTTTTGTGTTCCCCAAAGTTCTTCGGTATACCTACTCTTATCATATTTTTTTCCAGGATTTGTAAGAGCTTTTGAAAAACAGATATGCATAAAACAAAAGAGTTTGTACCCGACTACCCGACGCGTAGTAACCATTTACCCGGTTACCCGGGTATTTTTCTACCCGGATACAAATAACCCGGGTAATCAGGTACCCGGGTAGCTGAATACCCGGGTAGAATCATTAGCCCTTGTTTAAATTGATTTTTTGCATTCAAGCTTTCTTATGGGCATAAAACCTAAGACCGTTTGTTTATTACAGAAATTAATTTGGACCTTCACTGCACATGGTTAGTGATTTTTGTGTCCTCTATTCCAATGTTCCAATGAAAGAATTTCTTCCACATGTGCGTCTACACTGAAAGATCAGGCTTTTTTGGCACTAAGTGAGACTCAGATTGGAGTAAATACTGATTTATCAGAATTTGCTCTACATGGTTATAGCTTGGTGCCATAAATCTTTTCCCATCATGGCCTCGTGGTCTATGTTAGGAATGATATTGCTTGCCAGAACCTTCCCCAATATGGGCAATGTTCCAACATGAACTTTAACTTCTTGTAGCTCATATTCTCTGTCCGCAAGCATGTCATTCATTATTGTTTTATTTACAGGAGTCCAAATCTCGACAGTTATTCGACTTGTAACGAGTTTGATCCGCTGTCAGATTCCATCTCGGAAATTGTTTCCCTTTGTCATCGCACTGAAATGGTTATTGCGGGCGATTTCAATGTACACAATTACAATTGGCTCCGCTATTCTGGTCAGACAATACCCGAAGGAAGGTATGTCGAGCTCTTTGCCGTAACTGTAACTTCTCCATTTGGCACTTCTGACCATTGTGTCATTTCAGTTAATTTATCGTCCTCCACCCATCCAGTTAAAGAAAAAATTCCCACCAGGACCGTTTGCCAATACGAGAAAGTCAACTGGGACGGCCTGAATATTTTTTTCCGAAACTTTAACTGGGCACTATGCTTCCTCGATAGTGACATTGATGAGTAAAAAGCATCAAGCCTAAAGAAAAGTCCTGGTTTAACTCTGAGTGTAAAGAAGCTATCAAGCTCAAAGAAGTAAGTTTCCGATCTTATAAAACCAACCCTACAGAGGAAAATCGGAAAAAGCACAAACAAGCACGGAACTTCTGCAACTCCGTTATTGAAGGAACCAAATTTTTGCATGACCAAAAATTACGGCGAAAAATTCTGCAGTGTCCCAAAGGCAGTAAAAATGTTTGGTCATTTGTAAAAAATATTAAAAACTCCTCAACATCTCCGGTTCCAACGCTCATCGACAATAACAAACCAATTGTTTACTCTTCAGAGAAGGCAAACTTGCTCGCCGCCCATTTCGCTGCCAGCTCAACACTGCCTCACAGCAACTTTGCCCCTTCTATACTTGAGAATGTAAATTTTTCCATAGGACAGATTTTTTTCCGCACTCGTACAGTAGCAAGATTTCTCAAGGTCTCGATATACACAAATCCGCTGGCCTGGATGGTATACCCCCGATTCTTCTGAAGAGGTGTTCTTCCACACTGGCAAAGCCACTGCGTAAGCTTTTCCATCGCTCCTACTTTTCTGGAATCTTTCCTAGAAGATGGAAAATAGCATTTGTCCAGCCTGTCCCTTAGAAAGGTGACCCATCCTCCCTCTCCTCCTACCGACCCATATCACTAACATCCCTTCTTTCTAAGGTCATGGAAACGCTGATTAACCGTCAGCCTAAGGAATATCTCGAAGATCGAAAGCTGCTCCATGACCTTCAGTATGGCTTCCGCAGCAACCGTTCCACTGGTGATCTGATGGTATATCTCACGGAACAGTGGATCAAATCTTTACATCGCTTTGGTGAAAGTAAGATTATTGCTCTTGATATCTCCAAGGCATTTGATAGAGTTTGGCATAAAGCTCTCTTATCGAAAATGCTTGCTTTTGGGATCGATGATACTCTTGTTCGTTAGATTAGAAGCTATCTTCTGAACCGTTCAATACAAGTTATATTGGACGGATTCAAGTCTAATTCCTACAAAATAAATGCTGGTGTGCCTCAGGGCTCTGTTCTGTCTCCGACTCTTTTCTTCATTTTTATAAATGATCTTCTGTCCGTTACTTCTAATCCACTTAATAGTTTTGCTGACGACTCTACCCTCAGCTTTTCATATTCGTTCGATAATTCACGTCCTTCGCATTCGGACATACAATTGCAACGGTACCGTATGTCAATCGTGTGGAGTTTAATGCTTCGAAAACTCAATGCTGTCTTCTGTCGTTAAAGCTAAACTTACCCCCAATGCCATTGTCCATGAATGGCACTTGCATCAAAGAAACCAAAAAGCTCTCAGTACTTGGTATGTGTGTTGACGACGACCTCCGATGAAACGACCATATATTTGAGATCACGGGTACAATGTATAAAGCGTTTATACGTCCTAAACTCGAGTATAACTCACAACTCTAGGCAGGTGCTTCGCAAATATCGCTTCACCTGCTTGATAGAATACAAAATCTAGCGTTAAGATTGATAGGTAATAGAACTGTCTTTCTTTATTTTATAGTTTCTTTTATAAAAAATGTTCACTCGAAGTAACCAGCAGCTTTCCTCCGTTTAAAAGTTTCTCACGTAATACTCGTCTCGCAAGGAATGCTCATCAATTCACCCTTTAGCCCAATTTCGGGCGCACTGTGAAATATAGGGATTTTTTTTAGCCGAACAACACGAATTTGGAATAGTTTACCCGGCGAGATTTTCCCTTGCCATTTTTATAGCAAGCATTCAAAACCAATGTTAATTGACACCTACTGTTCTTCCGCTTATTATTTAATTAATATTTATTTATATATATATTTAATTAAAAATTAAAAGGGAAACAAATAATCCCTTGTGTTAGATGCCCCGCCTACCGGTGTCTACCGTGCTTTGTTCTTCACTCGCACATGGAGCCAACGGTTGATTTTTCGAAAGATTTTTCTCTCGAATGCAATTGAATGAGTCACTAGACTTTGGCTCCTATGGAACTGTCGCGCGAATAATTTGTTTATTTTATTGGATTGCATTCTTGGTAAACGAAATTTAGACATGATATTTCCAATACCTATGTTAAACTTATTCTACAAGGAAAATCCAAATCTGTGACTCAATACAGAATATTAAATGACCCCATAACAACATCAATCTGGAAGCATTTCCGACACAAAATTTCCATCCAAACTCACGTATAAACATACCTCAAAGATTTGATTCAATAAAGTTCTATGTTTTCATCTAACCCATTCCTTTCATCACGATTCAAACCCAAAAGTCATGATTTGCATTCTAATCTATTGTCATCTTGAATAAGAAAAATGAGTCTTCTTAGTCATCTTCAGTGATGCGAAATTCATTACGAAAAAGAATTCCCTAACTTCAAACCGGCATGATTAGCATTTAGAATGGAACCATCAATTTGTATCTAATTATGTATCTTTTGAAATAAAATAAAAAAAAATAACAAAATACTTGCAAAAGTATTATTTCTTATCAACTCCTACAAACATTTGTTCAGCACACCTTAGCAAACCTCTAGATTTCTAACCTATAAATAGGCCGTAGTAGAACTCCTCATTTTGATTGTTTCCATAAGCATAGCCCGGCCGCCGGCTGCTATCCGAGTATTTACCATTCTGATCAAACATTACTCATTCACCAACAAAAATTACATTCTGAACTGGAAAACCAATCTTCCCAATCCTCAACCTCATACCTCACATGGAAATTTCATTCAAAGCAGATGACTGAAAGCAAAAGATACTTTATATGCAGCGCGCGTTGCCAGTGAATATAATTATTATCAACTTCGAATCTACGATCATTCGCAGCTTGAAGATCGACTTGGTTGTACGTAAACAGATTGAGATACTCGCGTCGAAGGCGCGCTTAAAATACTTCAAGTTGCCCTTTTGTGATAAGAAAATACGTTGTTTTTTTAAATAAATTAAAATTGTTATCAACTCAAAGTAAACAAGTCACTTAAACTGAATTTTTTTAATTTAAAATAACAAAACTGCAAAAATTAATTATGTCAACTAAAATAGTGTTTTTTATGATTTTGATTGGTGTTTTTGGGTTTATGGGGTTTGAAATGACAACGGCAGCAAAGGAGAATGCAACATCTTTGGCGGAGAAGCAAAAGCAAGATGCGGAGATACAAAAGATACTTTTTGGAGAGACCCCCAACATTCAAGATTGTCTGGTAAGTAGATGAGGACTGTAATTGAATGGGTAATAATATTTATGCAATTATTTGAAATCTGTGGACACACAATTTGGTGTCTGGAATTTTTTTGGAATTTTTTTTGGGCTTGGTTAAGTTTAAGTACCGTACTCTTAAATTCGACGGCAAGTTAAACAATAAATCGCATTATTTGTTAAGTAATCAGTGTTATATTGGAATCCAAAAAGATCTTACACGCTGTTCAATGTCAATGACAGTCGAATTCCTCTAAACGGATTCGGTAATGGAAATAAATTGCTAAGCGAAGTTCAGTTTGTCTGCTCCTTTGTGTGTCTAATCCTCCGATTGGCAGTATACGGACAAATATTTGACACCTGATTAGTGTTTCTATTGAAGACACATACTTTTGTGCACATTCAACTTTTATGTGTATTCTGTCATGATTTCACAGATCCGAAGGGAACGTTTCGTTCATTTCTGACTTGCATGAGTTTCAATTTTCTCCCACTTGTTATAACTAAGCCTTAAAGAAATCTCAATTTGATAATTACATTTTAGTTAACTGTTATTTGAAAAAAATTATAGGGTGTTTTGATTTTTCTCTTGCCCCAAAAGTTTTTTTTGCTACTTAAGGTCCAACTATAATGGACATGATCAAGCATCCCCTTCTGTCAAAGTTGCTTGTGTTAATGGCGCTAGCACACAATCATTTGACATTGGCTATAATGAACCCATTAGCCCTTCGTTAAGTTTCGTTACACATAAAGGCCCAACCATAATACGCGAAAGAAATAGGAAGTTAGTGTCAAAACCGAACGAAAAGTTTCTTTCCGTTCTGTCCAATACATAAGTTGGTCATAATAGCCTTAAGCAAATACAAGCATTTTTGACATTTGAGACATTGACAATAAAACTGAACGAAACTATCAAAATCATTTTCGGTTGGTTATACAATTCACATGTATTCGCACCGTTTTGTACGGCAACGTACGTTTCAATTATTTAATTATAATTGGGTCTTAAGGTATTTCATTTTAAATAGCTTTAGCACGAATAAATTTGGAAAATGTAGTATTGGACTGTGTGGGATTCGCCGGGTTGAACTAAAAAAACGTAGGCAGTTCTCCCAGTTTTGGATTGCTCCATGCCTGAAGCCAACTAAATGCAGGTTTCGTTACTTTTGTTTGAACAGGGAGCTTTTGCACCTACATACATGCTTGAACTAAAGTGTCAGGGCATCTTCTTTCAACATTCGGCAGTATCAGCTAAGTTGGTCATGCAATATTTTATTCAAGATTTTATTTTTATGTGGAGTTTTCCTTCAATTTGTTTGCTTCTTATTGGATCACTCTTTATCACGTGAACATCTGATGAACAGCGGACTGCGTTTCTCTTCTGTTTCGAATTTTGAGAGGTAACGTTAAGTTCTCTTGGATAAGTTACTTTGCTTGTGTTTGGTTTTTTTTTTTTGTGAACAAACAAGTTTAACCAAATAGGTTACCTCTCAATACCTGTTTTTAACCATGCTAATTACAACAAAATCAAGGTAACCTATCCGGAAGTTACGTTCGTGAACGTACCCATTGTCCAACATTGTGAACCGTATGTAAGCAGTGGTGCGTCCACTGCCATTTAGAGCTTTCGTTTAATTTAAGGGGGCATTTTTTAATAATTTTTCGGCTGAGTTTTCCCGTAATTTCATCCACTTTATAGTTACGCGAAGCTTGATGTCGATCATAAATCCAAGGTGTTATTTAAACTTTACGCACTTAGCAAGAACTGTTGGATTCTATAAATGTCTGAAACTGTTTAAATAAAGGAAAGCCTCGGAGGAGATAAAACCGCTTAAACGTGTGATTTCAAAGTATTAATCTAGGGGGTAGTAACCCCCGAAGATTTGACCATTAGTCGAGTTCATTGCCCTTGCAATGTGAACTCATATCAACTTAAAAAAAAGTTATCACCATCACTATATATAATAAATATGAAGGTCCTGACCGCGTATCACGCGAGCACAATGAAACGAAATTGAACAAATCTTTTTTTTTTAATTAATAGGTAATTTACTCGAGAAACATATAGGACACATTTTCTTAAAATAAATTATATTCTATTAAAATTGTCCCCGTTGTATAGGACCTCGTTGAGATAGTAATGTTTGCACTCCGACTCTGGTGTTCTATGTAGTCCAAGCCAAGTACGAAGACACTGACTCTCAAGCACCCGAATCTTTTCCATAAGTGATGGTGCAACGTATAGCAAATCACCCTTACCCTGCCACCAAGGCGTCTGCTATAAAACATCCGTCTTGTCAGGGCAAAAGCTCTTCTAGTTCTGGCCAGAGCAGCCTCTACATATCGATTGAAATATACATAGATACTGATCTAGCCAGAGACCAAGGTACTCTACCACATCTTTACTCGCCAGTGGATGTCCATATTGCCCAGCGATCACAAGTTTGCGCCGGTTCTTTCTCGTATGCCTAGAAGGAGAAGCCCTAGACAAAGAGGTTCCAAACAGGATAGTTTCACATTTCTAGAAGTTTATTTTTAGCTTCCAATCACTGCAGTATTGTTGAATTTTATCGAAATCGCGGTGCAAGATACCTTAACTTTTGGACCAGTTATGTACGTCGGCATAAGCAATTGCATGAGATAGACTCTCAATGAGATCGCTGGCGTAAATACTAAAGAGAATCGGCTAGTTCACCGCTTTCTGTTGCAGACCGTTTTTAATGTCAAATGTTGTGGTAGAAGTCACATTGCCACTCTTGACAACAAGCTTTCTACCATTAAGCATGTCGCAAAGCATATATAACAGTGGTTTACTTATGCCCCATCTGGTTAGCTTCTAACCATACGGTGTCGAAAGCCTTCTCTATATCAACCAGATAGGCACCCTTACATTGATTCTAAGCATTGTTCCATTGAACAGCAGATACTAGCTTAGACGCGGCATGAATTTTGTCATGTCCCGCCTTAAAGCCGACCTGGTTGTCTGGAATTATATTTTTGTCTTCGCCCACTTTGACAGAGCCCTATTGAGTACTTTTTCGAATACCTTGCTGATACTCGGAAGAAGACTTATCGACCGGAGATTTGTCGGATTGGAATTATCCTGTCCAGCTGTCTTCCAACTGGATATTATGCATTATACAGCGCGTTGTTGTGTATATGTCTATTGCATCCTAAGGGAGATGTCGTAGTAAAATATTGGTTACACCATCGACTCCTGCTGACTTCCTTTTTCTTTTATGATGCGAAGATCATTTGGAATCCAACTGGATATTATGCATTATACAGCGCGTTGTTGTGTATATGTCTATTGCATCCTAAGGGAGATGTCGTAGTAAAATATTGGTTACACCATCGACTCCTGCTGACTTCCTTTTTCTTTTATGATGCGAAGATCATTTGGAATTCGACCTTCGAGATGAGCAGGGAACTTGGACCATATTGCTAGGCGATGCGATGGTGGCGTTTGCCAAGTTTTCTTCATTGAAACCGTTAAAACTAGTATTCTCAGATGTTATTCCAAAGGTAAACGTGATTCATCATAGCTTTGTTCTGCAATCTGCATGTTTAGTGTTCCAGTCCCGGCCTTAAGATAAAAATTCTCAGCCAAGTGCAGGCTTAATCAATTGAGAAGCTCTGCAATAAAATTAGTGGGCTGAGGTGCATCTTGTGCGTACAACGCGATAAGACATACCTCCGCTTCCCGTGTTGGAGAGGAATACATTTAATACAGGTTTCTAACGACCCCAATCTACGCACTTCATTATTGTATATATGTATATAAGATTGCAACACCACCACCTTGAACGGAGTTGGGTCGGTCTCTTCTTACGATTTTGTAACTGTTGTGAGTCAATTTATATTTCTGCCTTAGCTCGGTTTCGCTAGTCAAAAAGTGAATTTACATTCACAGCCAGGATTTGAAAGAGTCTCTCATACTCGGGCGCTCATTTCGAATTGAATTATGCTAACCCCGGAAGGTAAGCGGGAACGTCTAACCATCAAATGATCATTCGAAGTAAGTACGATATTTACTTATGATAGCTCCATCGTCAGCAATGAGTAATTAATTCATTTGCAGATCCATCAGCTTACCTCCTCGCTGAAAATCAAGAACTAATTAATACAAGACGCTTCTCTGGGGCACACCAACTGTGCTCGGGAACTCTTTGGTAACTCTTGTGGGCCATCTCATCCTTCTTTTGACGTGCCCTTTATATTCATGATAATCTCCGCGTAAATTTCCGGAAATCTGTGTTGCCTAAAGGCCAACCTTAATCTGATCTTGTGGTTGTCTATCGAATGCCTTTTTTCAAAAGCAACTAACACAAAGTGCAAATGTTTTGATATTTTGGTATTTCTCCATTCTGATTCTTAAAGATATTCTCGAACGATTGCATCTGTGGTTGATTTATCCAAATCACAACCGCACTGTTTGTCAGCAAGCCTTGTTTTTCAAAAAGGACATCCAATATAGTGAACCATATTTTTAGAAACATGACGAAACAATTTGTTTAGTTTTTTGACAGTTGGATACGCCAATAGTCATGAGCTTGAAATTTAAATTGAATTTTCACAACAGTCTTCATCTTCTTAGAAGTGAACTTCAATTTCCTTGTGTGAAAGTGTGATTGATTGACTTTATGCTTCGGCCTAACCTTTAAATCTCAATATTTACAAATGCAATTTCTTTTATTTTTAGAATGTCACCATGCGAAGAAAACCATTCGAAGGGAAGAAAAACGACACAAAGTCCGACAAACCTCTGTGGACCGTAGTCATCTTGAGAGAGGAAATTTTGCCAAAAAACAAAACACTCAATATCCAACAATGCACCGGGTCTCTAATACATCCCCAAGTCGTTCTAACTGCAGCCCACTGTCTCTACAACAAACCGTTGATCGATCTAAAAGTACGAGCTGGAGAAAGCAACAGAAGACCGGATAAGAATGGTACATTCCACCAAGAGCGTCGAATTGAAAATATAGTTTACCAAAAAGCTTATGACCCCACAAAGCCTAAGAGAGATATTGCCTTGGTGTTTCTAAAGAGTCCTTTTAATATTTCGGCTCACGTCAGGACAGTCTGCCTTCCACCAACTCGATTTCCAGCAAATGCAACTTACGTACGCTGCTTTGTTACCGGGTGGGAGACCAAGACACATGTTAAGCTTGGTCATGCTAATTTCAAAAAACTCGATCTGCCTGTCATTCCAAGTGACAGCTGTCAGAAGGTTTTGCGTCTAACGGGACTTGGGGAGGATTTCAACTTGCACAAGAGTTTTATGTGTGCTGGCGGAGAACTAGAGAAGAGCACGTTGGAAGGAAATGGAGGTGCACCATTGGTGTGTCCAGTTTGTGGACTGAGTGGGAAAATGGTACAAGTTGGAGTTATGTCGTGGGGATTTAAAACAGCACCCTTGCCAGAGGTATTCACTACGGTAAGTAGTGCACGACATTGGATTATGGAGCAGATAAAGGAGAAGAAATTTAAACTGCCCAACTGCGGAATCAAGTGGAATCAGGAGGGTGTTGATGCGTAGGTTTTACTAGAACAAAACAAAACAGTTTCGGTTGTTGTTTAGATTTAGATTTAAAAAAATGGAAATGTAATTAAAGCTTTTTGAGTATTTACTTGATTTTTTTATTCAAAATATGTTACGGTAAGATGTTTCTTCCTTTGTCGGTGGGTAATCAATGAACCATAGGAGATAGAATTAACTTAAATATAGAATTTTAAACAAACATTGGAAAAATGGAAGTAATATTCTTTAACGTAAACTGTAAACGTAAAGGTCTATTGCGCTGTAAAGCGGTTGTAGGTATCTCCTTTTTCACTCTCTATTTATTCATTGGAGACTAAAAATCACCCAAAGAATTTTATCCCTCAAAAATACCTCGAATGTATCTCTTTCTTAAACCTTTGATCTTTTGATAATACCTCTTCATCATAAAACAGAACACGGATGATGAGGATTATGCCCGGCGGCGCTCGAGAGAGATCAACTCAACTGATTTCTGAGCCCAAAACAGTAACGTTTGATCTAGGCGAAGGTATTATTTTCTGAATGAATAGCTCACACATGGAAGCGAGAATAGGCAGACAGAGAGATATGATAATAATGTTAAGTCTCCTGAAAAGTGTAGTCAACAATACGAAAAGAATTGTCTTCAATTGGATGAGTTGAGAAGAACTCAAAAATTTAACGCGACCTGAAAAAGATTAATCTGGAAATCAAGGCATATCTATAAAGCAATGGCAATATGCATTGAATCTTAAGCTAAAAATAAGTTATATTAAGTTATTAAAATGTGAAATCAAAATTAAATAAAATATTCCTGAACAGTAAAATTTAAGCGTTAGCAGTAGCAACTCAAATCTTAGGAAAATAAAGTTCTTTATTCATTTAATGAATTTTAGGTTTAATTGATTTCAACAATTACCACTATAAAATATGAATGGGAATTGTTTTCCACTTTAAAAAGTTCTTTTTTCAGTTTGTGTATAGCATTTTCTTTCTTAAACGAGAAACGTCAAAGCTCAAACCTTGAAAAATCTTGATCTTTTCATTCTTTCATTCGTTACTTCATTTCTCCTACTTTTCTACACCCCTTACCATTTTTGTCAAAAAGAGATTGAACAAACAATTGAAAATAGGAATAATGTAAACAAGGCCCAACAAAAACCCAATCCAAAAGTTGAGTTTGACATATTTTTTGTCATCTGTCACAAATATCCCAGGGAATTTTTCGAAACTGCAAGTTGGCCAACTTGAGGCCAACTGAGAAAACTTTCGACTTGCCCTTTAACTCTCGAGTTGAGATCAACTCCAAGTTGGCTATCTTTGGATTTATCAGCGAGTTGAAAAATAGTGAACAAAACGGCCCTAAAGCTGGTATTAGACAGTCCTTGTAACGTGTCATTGCCGTGACACTGTGACGTCACAACAAAATAGGTATTACCACTGTCATTGCCGTGACAAAGATAATCGAGTCAAGGCTAGCTACAGTGACTAAAACACGAATGACACATGTATGTCGTTCTTGTCCCAAAATACAATGAACGTCAAAATGTGTCACGGCTGATCGTTGGCGGTGATGTGCAATGACATTTATCATTTTTAGCAGTGACGATCACACGGCGTCACTCAAATGAGTCATTGTGGTTTGGTTGTTTTGGTTCTTCTGGTTGTTTTGGTTAAATATAGACGCGAGTTTCTGAAGTATTTCAATTACCTAAATTAATTTAATGAAAAAAATATATAAATTCCATAAACATTTCCAATTACAGTGATTAAAGGCATAACTGAAAAGTCACATTCGAATTATGAGAATGAAGGTTTATTTCATCCGCGTTTTGACGCCGCATTTTAGCGCCAAGTTTCAACGCGTTGTAATATCCCGCAATACATATCCCATGTCACAAAGATCGCGTTTTCAACGCCGCTTCGAGTTCAACGCGGCGTCAATACGCGTCAATACCCCTTAAACTTTGACGTTACACGTTTGACGTCGTTTGAATATAAATTATATATATTTTTATATACATATATTCTTTTATATAATTATTGTAATGTGGCAACAATTTTAGATATTCGAAGGATACATTTTGTTTGTAAATTAACGAAATCTTCGGGATTCATTGTGTACAACAGTATGCTACATATTTGCAATATGTTTTGACTGAGTACTAAATCGAACTTGAAGATTTGAATTAGTACCGAAAGCTTAGATTGTGCCAGAACAAGACGGAAGCTACCAGAAGTTTATAAATTTGTATAAATACAAGAGTAGATGGCATTGAGAGTTAGGTTTATTTTCAAAAGTGGAATTGTTAACAACTGGAAGCGTTAGTAAAAAGTGATTGAATTGAGATTAAATAAAAAGTGTGGAATTATAAAACCGTAATTAAATTGTGAATAAGTTGAATAAGTTAAATTTGGTGTTATTTAAACTGAAAGACATTGGGTGCGTTCGTTATCTCATAGGTTCGAAATCGAAGTAGCGCATTGTTGTTGTAATACGTGTAAAAAGACTGCTGATCAACAGCTGATGACCATAATCAGCTGTTGATCGGCTGTCTTTTTACACGTATTACAACAACAATGCGCTACTTCGATTTCGAACCTATGAGATACCGAACGCACCCATTGTGTTTCATAAAATAAGGAGATGTGTTGTATTATTTTGGAATTTTGATGAAGTTTTATTTGTCGAACCCCAGGCCAAAACCTCACATTATTAAATATAAAATTCTAGAAAAGACCTTAAAATATTTTTTAAAATTTAAAACAATTCACAAACATGTTTTTTTAGTGGTACCTAATACATTTTTTTTTCTTGAATTTGTTAAAATTTTGCAAATTTCCTTGAAATAAAATGTTTTTTTATCATCTCACCGTCAACTCATATTTTGGGTATACAAAATTACACCACCATCAGAGCTATTGAATAAAAGAGTGTTCAACTCCGAACGCCCAACCGTGACAAACAATGACATGGCAGAATGCAGAATTCCTGCCGTCGCGGTTGGGACACAGTCCTTGCAGCGACAGTATACGTGTCACGGTGTCCCATCAACAGTGACAGGGACAGCAATGACAAATTACAAGGACCGTCTAATACTAGCTTAAGTCTTTTGATAAAACATAGAACTGATAAATAAATTGAACCAGTAGTAGAAAAAAATGCGTTCGGTCATGGCATATGTAAGAGAGGGTTTTCTAAATCTAATAATAATAAACCATTAGGGACGGAAGTTAATAATATATTTTTGGCACTAATTCTATTTATATTTGTATTAAACTTACCCAAATGTTTGCCATATGTCGAAGCACATCACATTCGTCCATGCGAAAGCCGCCATTAAGCTAAAATAAATACAAAATGCTGAAAGTAAAAATAAATGTCTATATATCCCTTATCAGAGCCATAAAATTAAGGATTTGATTTAATTTACCACAAAGAAAGCATATCTCGTCATTAGGTGGTTTTATCTGTGTGACAGCAATTCCAAGATATGCCGTAAAAAGACTAATAACCAGGCATATCAGAATTTTTCCCGGTAAATTCCTCAACTTCGAAATGGAAAGATAGACCATCAATGTTAGGGCATAGAAGAAGCATGATATCAGACAACCAACTGAATATAAGCTGAACTTGAGAGCATCCCTTCCTAAATCCGCGAAGCAAATAAAACTGACAAACTGAAAATGATAATGAATGATACATAATGTACATTTTGGAAGGAATGTTGAAATAAGGTTGAAAAAGATTGAAAATATTTACTTTTTGTGGTCCTGAGGAAGCATCGCGAATTTTCTCTACGCAATAGTTGGTGTTTTCTATTCTTGTACGAAGAGCTGTCATGTAAATGGATCCATCATCGTCGCTTATAATGTGCTCATCTTCGGGATTGGCGGGTTCAGGGTTAAGCATGTATTTTTTGCATTCTAAGCCTCGAACGATTCCAAAAACTGCCGGGAGTAGGGAGTAAATAATTATTAAAGAAGGATAACATGAAAAGAAGGTTAAGTTTAAATTATAAAAAAAACTCAAGAACGCCTTATATGGGTTACTATTATTACTAGGAGAAGAGATTTGTCTGGCTCCTAGCCATTGAAGTTATAAAAATAAAAGGCACGACTGGGTCGCACGTACTTGCTCTTATGTGCTAATCCTTTTTAAGCGCAGGCGTCTTTTTGACAAAGATTTTATTTTAATATTTTTTGTATGACGTGCAACTTCCTTAGAATCGTTTTGGGGTGAAGCTCGAACGAACATGCGTCACGACAAAGGGATAAACACATAAATATATAGGATTGTTAGCTTTTGCAGTTTTTTAGTGTAGTATTATCTTTCCACTTGCTGCTTACTGTTTATAATATAATTTGCTAATAGAAAGATACAAAGGACTTTTTTCAGTTAAATTTTCATTTTGGTATGGAAAAATTTGGCATAAAGATTCGTCGGAATCAGCAGTATGGCAATAATGCTAGGTAAAGGGACCTTTATACGTCCCAATATGGGACCAATGGAATTTATAAAGGATTTAGGTACCTATAATAAGGTTGGAAGGAAGGTAGGTACTAAAATTAAGATACGTGTTCCAACTACTGTTAAGCCAGTAGGTATAGAGACAATATTAAAAGTTAACACAGTGGTTTTGTTTATTTATAGGAAGGTGTAAACTTTTGTTTTCTCGATTGAAATTTTTGCATTCAGTAGTAATCGAATAGTTTTTTTTATTTGTTAGTTGTTTTTGTGTGTTTATCAAAGGCTTCCTTATTTATTCTGTGCTTTTATGATGATGAAAAATACTTTAAAATACGTAAGTATGTATGTAATGTAGGTTGTCACTTTCTTTTATTTGACTAATGGCTTGGCTAGGGCTTAGCCGAGCAATATGAAAAAATGGGGAAAAAATTTATGAATTCAAAAAAACACTACTCATAACGTTTTTTGGAAAAAATGTTGTAAGCCATCTTATTTCTTTTGCTGTTTTCTATTTTATGAATTTTTCATTTCAAAATCGTTCGACCAGTTTTTTCAAAAAAATGTTTTTTTTGAAAAACTTTTCGAAAACATATTTTAAAATTTTTTTTAGTATGTCAATTTTAAGAAATCTGTAGTTTATACTAGGAGAAAAATTTAAAAAAAAAATCTATAGATCCGTTTTCAAAATATTCAAAAAACAAAATATTTTTTTTAAAAAATTATTAAAATTAAAAAAAAAATGTTTTTGAAAATTTTGATAAGCAATATTATTTAAATCATAAAACACTACATATTTTGAAAATTTCATCAAAATCCGTCAATTAATTAACGAGAAAGTCTGATTTTAAAAAACCGGTCATATGGGAGGTACCGTTATAAAACTTTTTCTGAAAAATCCATTAAAATTAAAAGATAGATTTTGCACAGAAAACATCATTCTGAAAATTTAATCAAAATCGTAGGAGCCGTTTTCGAGAAAAATAAGTTTTTTAATAAAAGTTATATGGCAGGTACCGTTAGTTTTGGAGCTAGAATGCCAATTCCAAAAACTGTCGGGTAGAGCACTCTAAAAATACTATATACCAAGTTTGAATCAAATCGGCCCAACCGTTTAGGCTGTAGATATCGATACGGACAGACAGACAGGCAGACAGACAGACAGACAGACAGACAGACAGACGGACGGAATTTCCGGACCCACTTTTTTTGACTTCTCTATCATCGTAATATCATGTTTGATTGTTAGAATTTTTTTTTTTTTTTTTACGAATGCATAACTTGCCTTATAGTCCCTATAATCGCAAGTAAAAATGAAGGTTCTTTGGGATTATTTCCTTGGACGTTATAAAAAGGTACAAAGAAAGAAACGAAGCTTGTTGGGTCCAATACTTTGGATAGCAGATTAATCATAGGTTCTGACAACTCATTATTCAGAAAGAACATGGATATCTCCTGATCCAGCCATATTGACGACATTGCAGTAGACGTAAAAATGGGTCATGAATATTCGAATGCGCAACACTAACTTGGACCACTACCTTCCCACCAAAATAAATCAGTGTTTGACATCCAATAACTGCAATTACAAAACATATCCAGATTCTTTGGATTCTTTTCCGATCGAGTATACAGTGCTAGAACCGAAGCTTGCAAAGATGATCAAGGGAACATTGAAGTAGAATCATAGTCGATACTGGAGATAATGGAAAAACCGTTCTCGCAGAATTTATAATGACGATATGACATATGTTTGAATATTGTGAAAACCAAGTATATGAGATGGATAAAAGAAGGTACTGGTTCTAGTTTTAAATGTCTGCAAATCAATGGAAAGGAAAACTTGAGCCAGGTAAAGCGTTTCATATTCGTGTAGTGCGGCTAAAAAATGAGTTTCTATATTTTGCAGCACTTCCGAATTTTGGCTCAATGGTAAATTAATGGGCATTCCTAGTGATGTGTGTGTTATGGGGGAAACAATGCTGGAGCATTGTTTATAATAATAACAATGGAATTAGGAGAGAGAGGAAACATTCCGATAATGTCCCTTACCTTACCTTTACCTTTCCTGGCGCTACATAGCGTGGGCCTGGTCGATTAGGCCCCTCCAGCTGGCTCGATCTTAAGCCTGCCATCTCCAATTCTGCACACCAAGCAGTCGGAGATCTCCTTCTACTAGGTCGCTCCATCGGAGATGAGATCTCCCTTTGCTTCTGACTCCAACAGGTACGGCGTCGAACACCTTGCGTGCTAGAGCGTCGATATCCATCCGCTCTACATGGCAAAGCCACCTAAGCCGCTGGATACGGATTTACTTTATTGGTTAGTTAAACCGAGGCATAACTATTTATTTTAATCAATTAGAAACAACAATGACAGAAACAAGTAACATTTGCGTTAAAAATAACATAGTTTGAACTAATAAAAAGTATTAAAAACCACAATACTTAACGGTTTTTATTAAAAATGAAGAACGCCATCACACGTCTTAAATAACAAGGAATTTATGCAAAATGTATTTCGAAAATTGTAGGATCGGTTTTGATAAAATCCTGTTTTTTATATCTAGTTTTTTGAAAAAAATTAGTTTTTGAAATTTTGGTATGCAGTTTTTTTAGAATTTATTAATATACATGTGATTATTAAATTTAAAATAATTTTTTTTGATTAGTTTTAAAAATATTGATTTTTCAAAAAAAAAATTCAAAAATTAATTTTAAAGAAAAAAAAATTATTCAAAATTTTGATATGCAAAATTAATTTGGCTACATAGAAATTTTGTTTTAATCAGATGATAGACAATACCAACAGGAAAATTCTCAAAAATTTTCATTAACATCGTTGGAGCCGTTTTCGATAAAAAGAAGCTTTTCATGAACGGTCATATGACAGGTACCGTTATTTTTAGGCCTAAAAATAAAATTTCAATTTCCTCTCTGGGGAATGCCAAGAGAATCACACAGACAAAATTTGAAGATAATCGCTTAAGCCGTTTAGGCTGCAGCTCGTTATACATACTGACAGACAGACAGACATTTTGTCTCGATTACTTTTTTAGACTTCTCTATGATCGTAATGTCATGTTTGATTTGATGTCATGATTGATTTATCTCAATTTTTTTTATATTCACGAATCCTACACTAAACTACGCAAGTGAAAATATTGAAAATCGTTCGACCAGTTTTTTTAAAAAGTCGTTTTTTTTAACTTTTCGTAAAAATATTTTTAATTTTTCTTAGTAGGTCAAACAAAAAATATAATTATTTAAAAAAAATTCAATCAACCCGTTTTCAAAACATTTCCAAAACAAATTTTTTTTGAAAATAAAAAAAAAAATAAAAAAAAAGATTTTGAAAATGTTGAAATGCAATATTAATTGCATTATAAATGACTTCCTGTGTGCAAAATTTTATTGAAATCGAAATAATGGTTTACGATAAAACTGCATTTGAAAAGACCGGTTCTATGAGAGGTACCGTTATAGAACAAATTTCAAAAAATTCATTTTAACTGAAAGATGTATTGTTGTACTCTGAAAGTTTTATCAAAATCGTTAGATTGTATGGCAGGTACCGTTATTTTTCGACCTAGAGCAAAAATGAAAAACACCCCCTGAGATACTACCAAATACATACTAAATACCAAGTTTGAAGCAAATCGGCCAATCCGTTTAGGCTGTAGAGGGGCGAACAGACAGATGGACGGAATTTCCGGAACCACTTTTTTTGACTTCTCTATCATCGTAATGTCATGTTTGATTGTTCGATTTTTTCCATAACTTGCCTTATAGTACCTATAAACGCAAGTAAAAAGTAAAGATAAAATAACTTTTCTAAAATGAATTTGAACGAAATCTATTGGTATCAATATCAACAGTCAACAACGAATTTCCGGTATGAAAACGAGGGAAGTTCCTTAGGTTTTCAAAATATTGAATATTACACACGTTTTGTATGTAATATGTATGTCAACTTGTAAGATTATAGTTAAAGATTCATTATTCTAGGTAAATGCTTCAATATCTAGTCACAATACCCTATGACGGTAATTCTATAAATACTGATCAATGCAAGAGCATATTCATTGTACAAGCAAGAAGATTATATCTAAAACCAAACAATAGGCTATTTTTGTTTGGTTTCCTGATTTTCACCATCAAAAATATTTGAACAATTTCGCAGCGATTTTTATGAGACGAGATAGCACGAGGATAGCACGAGAATGGGACGCAACGACCCACACATCTGCTAATTTGCTTGCTAAATGGCGAACTTAACGAAAGTAAACAATTAACGTAGTTTTTTTGTTCGTTTTTATCTTTGTAAACATTTCTGACGCGAACCCATTTATAAATAAATAATTGTTCATATTTATATACCTATATATATGTATGTATGCTCGAAATAGGTAAACAAAAATATGTTTATACATAATCATTTCACTGTGAAGTGATGATTTATCAGAAGCAACCGTTTTTGAATAATTCAGACAGCTTGGGTTTTTGTTGTCAAACATTCTGAGTAATTTATAGGCATTTATATGTGTGTATGTGTCTGTTTTTATTTGAGTTTGATTGCTTGGTGTTAAGTTATCAATTTAAATACACATAGTATTGTATTCCTTTTGGAAGCTATGTATATCTGGAAAGATAAGATTAAAT
Organism: Platycheirus rosarum; assembly: GCA_963971375.1. Classification (NCBI taxonomy): domain Eukaryota; kingdom Metazoa; phylum Arthropoda; class Insecta; order Diptera; family Syrphidae; genus Platycheirus; species Platycheirus rosarum. The sequence goes on from OZ020507.1 coordinate 35,253,347, forward strand.
AAGAAGCATAATTGTGCAACAATATCAAAATTTTCGAAAACTTGGCAAAATCCTTAACGCTACCGATATTGGGAATGTGCTAAAGAATTTAGGAGAGAGAATCCAAAGTACATATTTATACGGATTGGATGCTCAAATAGAAGTCGAGAATCGAGTCGAGATACATTAAGATCGATTGAATTGCTTTCAGTTTGTACACTGCGCGTCAACAACTTAGCACACCCCCCAATAGCTTAATATAATTGATATAGCTGTGTTTGTTGTTAAAATGCAGCCACTGTTTGTATTCTATTTTACTCGCCTTTGTTTTAACTCTTGTTGGCAAAGAGAAAATGCAACGAAAAGACATCGTTACAGAGTTTTTGCAACTGTTTTTAACTTTCGATAGAAAAGTGTGCTTTATTTTTGCGTGATCAGGTTAGCACAGGCAAATTCTATTTGGTTTATCTTCAAGAATTAAACGCGTGTGACAACCAACATTTTTTTTTTTCTGTTCAATTAGTGTATTCAAATTAATATGGGTAAAGGAAAATCGCTATCCGTGGCAGAAAAATCAAAAATTGAAGCTTACAAGGATGCAAGTCTGTTAATATGTGCAATATCTCGAAAAATTGGCAGAAGTCGAAAAGTAATATCCGCATTCCTGTGCAATAAATCGGGATATAGTAAAAATAATAAAGGCGGCAATTATAGTGTTATTTCCAATGCTGATAAGAGAACAATGTTGAGAGAAGCATCGAACTCTCATAGCTCGGCGGCGAAGATCAGGGCAAATGTTGGTGTTAAAGCAAGTTTATCAACGATTCAAAGATTGATTAGGAATGCTCCACATTTAAAAAGACTTAAATTAAAGAAAAAAAAAAACACTTAGCTCGAAAAGAAATGCGCTTAAATTTTGCACGAGAGCACATGACTTGGAACTCTGAATGGCGCAAAGTTGTCTTTTCGGATGAAAAGAAATTTAATTTAGAAGGTCCAGACGGATACAACTTCTACTTTCATGATCTTCGTAAGGAGGAACACCAGTTGGATCGCCTTCATAGTCGGGTGGGGGGTGTGATGGTGTGGGGAGCTATTTCCTACTACGGTACGTGCGAGTTACAGTTTTTGACAGCAAATATGAACGCAAACACATAAAAAATGTACTTGAAACTGCTTTTCCATTTCCATTTTAAAAATTTGTTTGGTAAGTTGCCATGGCGTTTCCAACACGACAATGCCCCAATCCACACTGCCCGGGTGGTAAAGTCATGGATTAAGGACCAAAATATCAGTTTAATGCAGTGGCCGCCTTACTCGCCCTCGCCCGACATTAATAGAAAACGTGTGGGGATGGCTGGTTCGTAAAGTTTACGAGTCCGGAAAACAATATTCCAACAAAGCGGAACTAATTGAAGGCATCAAGGGTGCTTGGTCAGTCATTTCACTGCATTATAAAGGAAAATTTTACGAGTCTCTTCCCAATCGCATTTATGAGGTCATTTTCAACAAGGGAGGATCAGCACATTATTTTAATTTTATTAAAAAAAGTGTTTAAATTACTTAATGTTCAAGCTAAGAAATAAGTTCATGGCTTAAAAGCTTAACGAAAATGAAAACAAATGGTATGTGTTATCCTGATGACTCAAGTTGAATTTTTATTTATTGTTATTTTCTAAAATAAATTATTAAAAAAAATTTATCAATGGAAGAACAATAGTTTTTGCTTTATTATACTAAGAATTGAATTGGGCCTTAACGAAAATAATTTTAAAAATGTAGTTCATTTTACTTTTTCATTTTTACTTGTGATTAAAGGGACTATAAGGCAAGTTTAGGATTCGTGAATATTAAAAAAATTGAGATAACAATCAAACATGACATCACGATCAAAGAGAAGTCTAAAAAAGTGATCGAGAAAAAATGTCTGTCTGTCTGTCTGCCTGTCTGTATGTATAAAGAGGAACGAGCTGCAGCCTAAACGCCTAAACCGATTATCTTCAAATTTGGTGTGTATGATTATTTTGGCATTACCCAGAGGGGAAATTGAAATTTTATTTTTAGGCCTAAAAATAACGGTACCTACCATATGACCGATTAGGAAAAGCTTTTTTTTCTCGAAAACGGCTCCAACGATTTTGATGAATATTTTGAGAATTTTTTTTTTAGTATTAACTATCATTTGATTGGAACCAAATTTACGGGAAAAGTCTACTAACGGTACCTTTCATATAACGGTTTTTTTAATTTTGCGCTTTCTCTGTAACGGCTCTTTGGATTTATGTCATTTATATTTGAGAAGATCTAGGTAGTTTAATCAATTCTGCGTATCAAATTTTTTAATAACTTTTTTTTCAATTTAAAATAAATTTTTGAAATTTTCTTTTTGAAAAATCAATATTTCTAAAACTAAACAAAAAATAAATAGTTTAAATTTTATATTCATATGTATATTAATAAACTCTAAAAAACTGCATATATATATAAATTTCAAAAAACAATTTTTTTCAAAAAACTAAAAACAAAAAACAAGATTTTATCAAAACCGGTCCTACAATTTTCGAAATACTTTTTTCATAAATTCTTTGTAATTTAAGATGTGATGGCGTACTTCATTTTTACTAAAAACCGTTAAGTATTGTGGTTTTAATACTTTTTATAAGTTCAAACTGTGTTATTTTCAACATGAATGTTACTTCTTTCTGTTAAAGATCTTGCTTTTCAATGTAATTAGGCACATAAGAGCAAGTACGTGCGACCCAGTCGTGCCCATTTTTCAATTTGTAATTTGCGTTCACACCGGGGATCTTAAATATCCTTATAAATGTTTTGTTAAACAATACGAGCCTTACGCCAATAGAGAAAGACGTAATAGGGAGATGCCGATGCAAATGATTCTTATGACTTTCTGAGTATCAAAATAGAATGGAAAACATTTGTTTGGTGCGGCAAGAAATGAATCCCCGTAGTAACCAGTTGTTTCAAAGGTAGGGTCAAGGGCAAACTAATGGTCTTTGAGCTTACCTAACATTGTGAACCTTATGTTCACATTGTTTCAAGGAAGCTATTTATGTTCAACTTAAGCACTTATGTAGCAGTTTATGCAGAGAAAAAATTAGAACATAAGATTTTAAGTTGAACATAAATATTTAGGTATCGTATCAGGAAACAGGCCTAAATATTGCAGGACATGATTCATTCTTGCACTGAGAATTTAGGCGGGAGTTTTGCAGCACTCCCCGAGTAAGTGGACCGTAATGAGGCTGTTACACATGTTTTCCGAATCTGGAAGCATAACACAAAGACCGTGTTCCATCGATGTTCGGTATCAGGCAGAACACAATCGCGGCTGTAGTTTAGCCTCGTCAATAAAGACAAATTCAAGTGTTTCGATTCGAAATTTATCCGCGCGAATAGGAGTTTAGATACGGTTATGATGACTTAAACTTGTTTCCGTAAAAAGTTGAAATAAGTAGCAATTTAAACCCTCTGGATCTGGATATGCCTGTTCGCCTGGTAGTTTGCCAAAAAAAATTTGAAATGTCCGAAGAAGAAAATAACTTTTTGGTTCCGTATGCATTAACGTAGAACTCTACAGCGACACAAACCTAGCCAAAAGAGTAAAAGTTCAACGTCGCAGATGGCAAGGCCATATAGAGCGGATGGACATCAATGCTTCTGCCGGAAAATCTTCGATTCCACCCCAATACTATTTGTACCGATCAATAATCCTGCCTAATAACAATAGTCAGTCAACAAGATTCATTATTCATAAAGTGTTGATGGGAAAGCACCTACAAGCTCTGGTAGCTTTTAGTTGTTATAAAGTTAAAAAAAAACTTACTCTCTCAATTCTTCAATTCTTTGCGTCCATTTTATCAATTCTTTCTTCAATAACAATTACAATTACTTAGGTAATGTTACCCTTCCCCTTAAACTCGTATTTTTTACTATGCCACTCATATCAGTGCAAACATACCTGAAGGCTTATCGAAATTGCCACTAAAATCGAAGCTCTCGAAGCTATGAAAGCTGACGTCAGTTAAATCAGACTTGCATATAGTCGTTCTATTCACACGCGACAATATTTCACCATCCTCGCAACACTTCCGTATACAAGGAATTCGTTCACAAATCGATTCCCGATTACAAACTCGCACCAAAAATCTCAACGAATTCTTAAAACTCTGAACACTGCTCTTATCCACCACTTCATTGCTATTCACCACACCTTCCACACAAAATTCGTCAATGTCGAACTTTTGATTCATTAGTTTCAATGATAGGTAACCGTCTAAAAATTTGAAATCATTGTAACGCAGATTATATTCGACAACTGCTCGACTTGACGCACATCTTAGCTGATTATCGTTCAGAATTACTGGGTGATCGAAGAACACTTCGTAGTAATTAAGGGGAACGTGCTTCTTGATGCACTTTTTCAACGCCGATTCATAAACATAGTCGATGGGACAACACTTTCTCGTCACACTCACTGTGTAAAGGGAATCATTATCCTCGAAAGGGCATGTGATGGCATGGATTGTCATTGCATCGTGGAATTTAATTAAACAACTTTTCAGTGGAAGATCCACTTGTCTGGTGATTTCTATTAGAATTTGTTGTTCGCACTGAGGAACACTAGAGACCTTGACTTCTTTTATCCGGAAGCCGTGAATGGGTCCGATTTTAAATTCATCTCGAGTAGATTCACTTATCGAAACATTGGCTGCTGGAAGACACTCATATTTTTCCGACCGATACAGTTTCTGATTGACATCGACCAAGACATGCCCGACGGGACAGCAAGCTGGTATTTCGAATGCCAACGGACTGACATAACGCAGGTGAATAAACAAAAGTGAAAATAGTCCAATTGCCTTTTCGAATGTTGGCATTACTAATTTTCGCGGAAGTTTAAATATTATTTTATAAGACCAAGACGCTAAGGTATGACAGAGCAATGCTTTCGAAAGATAAGGAGACACCAATCACCTTCCTATCTTATCAACAACTTTTCTGGAACATATTAACGCGCAACTAGCCGATTAAAGTTTAAATTTGTGGTAACAACGTCCGACTTGTTGCAGCTCTTCCAATTAACTAAAACCGACAGGATTAGTCGGAAGCTCGTTCACATTGGCAAATGGCAATGGCAAGGCTAGCACATCCCTCACACCTTCAGCTAAGCAATTATTAATATTGAAGTTTTATAGATATACACATGGCTGGTGTATAAGGTGAAAAAGCAGATAAAGGCGCTGTCTCTTTTACAAATTGTTTCATACGATGAGGAACGTATTGCAAGCGTTTGATTGGATTACATATGCAACTTAAAGCAGAACTATAATGGACGTACTAAAGCGAAAGGAGCTATCCGAAACTTGCCGAAAACAAGAATTTCATAACTTGGCTTCGTCTGGTTTTCGGTAAGAGTTATTATGGCTGAAAACACACGCTCTCTTTCACATTTTACGGACGAACATATGACAGCTAACTTCTTAAGACCCAACTATAATTAAAGAATTGGAACGTACGTTGCCGTACGAAACAGTTCGAATACATGTGATTTGTATAACCAACTCAAAATGACTTTGATAAATTTTCGTTCAGTTTTATTTCCGTACGTAATGTACGCTTTCAAGCGTAGATTCCGTACAGAATTTCAAAAATGCTTGTATTTTCTTAAGGCTAATATGGTCAACTTATGTATTGGACAAAAGGGAAAGAAACACATTTCGTATGATGAAGGAAGATATTGTTTCCAGTAAAGAACAATTTGTACGCAAAAGAAAGACTGATTTTTGCTATTTTTGCATTCATACCAATACTTATTGAAATTATCTGTTATGGTTATGACGTATGCAATTTCAAAAATGAAACAACAATTTTCTTAATATTATTTTATTTTATTCATACATTTTTCTGGTGTTTGTAACGTCTTCATTTGACATATCGGTAGGGAACTTTTTATTCAGTTCTGATACTAGCTTCCATTTGCTTCTGTTTATTATACGATAATAAAACCTAAGCAAATATCGGGTTTTCCAATAGGGAATTGACAACTTTGAATTTAATTTGTGAACGCACCCTTTCACTATTCATGGAACTCTTATTGTCAATTTATTCAGTAAGCTCAACATTTTCATCATGGTAAAGTACACGAGAAAGCAACGTCTGCAAATTTCAAAAAAATTTCTACCGAAGTTCGGAGTCGGTGAATTGAATTGTTGAATTTTATCGCAAAATCATTTTCAGTGACGAAGCTCATTTTAGGCTCAATGGGTTCGTCAATAAGCATATTATACGTTTTTGGTCGGGTGAAAATCTACATTTGCTTCATATATCACCACTTCAACCACAAAAATAACTGTTTGGTGCGTTTTGCATGCCGGCGGCGTTATTGGGTCATATTTTTTTCTTCGACGATAACGATCGTCATGCTACTGTGAATGGCCAGCTTTATCGCGCCATGATTACCGATTATTTTTGCCCGGAATTGGAAGATATGGACTTGAAAGACACGTATTTTCAACAGGATGGTGCAACAAGCCACATAGCACACCTTGCAATTGATTTATTGAAAAGTAATTTGATGAGCGTGTTATCTCAAGAAATGGGCCAGTCGATTGGCCGCCTCGTTCGTGCGATTTAACGCCTCTAGACTGTTTTCTTTGGGCCTACGTTAAGTCATTGGTTTATCCAACAAGCCGACGACGACGTTGGAAGACCTCAGAGCTGCATTTTGTGGCCCAGTCATCGAAAATTGGGTCCAACGAATCGACCGCTGCAAACTTGCCCGCGGTGGCCATATAAGTCGAGTTCCATTCATAAATGTTCTGATTGTACTTCAAGCCAATAATAAAGCTTTTGAAATATCTCAAATGGTTTACGTTTTATTTAAAAAAAATTGTCAAGTCCTTATTGGAAAACCCTTTATAAGAAATTTCAACGATGAAGTATAATGCAGAACGTAAAGTTTCGTTCAGTTTTGAGAGCTGAATGCAATTTGCTTAGTTGTCAAAAAGTTTTTTTTTTAATAGCAAATTAGTGCTTAAAAAGTATATACATATGTACATATTTCATGATTTATTTTAACTCATTTAATGAGTTTTTCTATTCATTTCTTCTAAATTATGCTTTCACTATTAATAATTTATTGTCCATCTGACAGTTCTAAATAAAATATTTCGTTTATTTTTGATATAAGTTTTGATTGCATACGCCAAATATATATTAGTCTTTAAAAACACATTATTTGACGAATGCATTTCACAGATAAAAATAAAAAGTTGGCATGACTCTTTGACCTTGTGTACATGATTCCTTTTTTTCGGTTGTTTCTTCATTCTTCTTTTGGACAGGCACATGCTTTGGTGTGTACACTGATTTGGATTACCCCAAATATATCCCGTACTTTCCTACAAACTGTGCCGTTTATTTCTAAAGAAATTTGCGAAATTCTAAAAAAAGCTATTAAAAACCATCCATTTCCACTAAAAAACATGATTGGGAATTGTTTTCAATTTTAAAAATTCTTATTTTTAGTCCGTGTATAGCATTTTCTTTCTCAAACGAGAAACGTCAAAGCTCAACTACAAAAAATCTTAAAATTCTTTTCTACACCCCTTGGCTAATTGTGAAAAAGAAAGAATAAAGAAACAACCGAAAAAAAGAATCATGTACTACACAAGGTTTTTTTACTCTTTTTATGTTTGTTATTCTTGTTATGTCAAATGTGTTGAAGTGTCAGTTTAGAATTTATTATTGTAAGAAATTATTTACCTGTAAAACAAATCTTTAAAAAAACACTACATTGTACTTTTCAAAACAAATTTATGGAAATTATTATTATTTGCAATATTGTTACATAGTTAAATCTCTTTTTCGTTAACTACTGTCACCATTTTTGCAACGTTTCACATATTGACATTGCAGGTAAACACTTTCAATTCATATCGTGGACTTAAGTTGGCTAGGCATAGTTAGGCCAAGTTTTGAAGACTTAAGGCCAAAACTAGATATAAGGCAAATGCCCATAATATGCTTGGTTATGGGCATTTGCATACTGTTAAAACTAAACGAACATCATCATTTCTCTACAAATAAACTCATCTTCTCGTATCTTTGTAGTCGTGTTCAGGCAGTGTCATATAAAAATAAGTTATCCTCGTTTTTTTCCCATCCGCCAAGGTTCAATACTTGGTCCACTCTTGTTCTCTATGTTCATCAATGACCTACTCTCTTGTTTGTCCTACTGTCAGTTTCACTTATATGCGGATGATGTTCAACTTTACCTTAATTTTACCAGTGGCCTTATTGACGACGCTGTTGAAAAGGTTAATCAAGATATATCCGCCTTATCCAGATGGTCTAAACTCAACCAAATACAGATTAATCCAGACAAGTCAAAGGCGATTACAATATATAAACGTTGATTTGACTCTTCCATTCTTCCACCCATTATCTTAAATGGTTCAAGTATTGAGATAGTAGAAAGTATAAAAAACTTGGGAATTTTGTTTATAAGCAGTCTAAAGTGGAACTCCCAAAGCAACCAAATTGTTTCGAAGATTTACGGGCCGCTACGGGCCCTATCCTTAAGCAGAAACTGTTTACCAACCGAAGTTAAGCTTAGGCTAGTGAAGGCCCTTATCCTACCTGTAATCATGTACGGCTGTGAAATTTTTGCGAATTCTGAATCTGACTCTTTTCGAAAACTAAATGTTGCCTTCAACTCAGCAACCCGTTATATCTATAACCTACGAAGATTTGATCATGTATCCGAACACTCCAAGAAAGTTTTGGGATGCAGTCTTAAGACATTCTTAAATTACAGAACGCTCGTCCTTCTCCTTAAAATTATACGAACTAGGAAACCAGAGTATTTATATGACAAACTTTCCTTTTCACAATCGACGCAACTATAAGGGCTCCGATATATTCATGCTTAACGTCCCGCAGACAATTTTTCGTTCATGCTGTCAATCTATGGAATAGCCTTCCACTTTCTTTAAGTCGTAAGATTGAACAAAAAGATTTTAATTCCATATTATTTATGCATAGCTATGCAACGTGAAAACTGAAAATTGAAATATCTCGTTCACTCTCATTCTCTTTTCTGTATTACGTTATATTATTAATTTTGTATACTTATTTTTAAGCTATGAATAATTTGAATGTTAACCTGTACTTCCTGGAGATATTATTCTCACTGTACAGTAGATAAATAAATAAATAAATAAATAAATAAATACTAGGCCACTGGCTAACGTACCGTACATGTGTGTCTCTTTAAAAAAAAAGCTCATACACTCCACCATAACCGATCTCCATCAACATTGATTGTATGGAATAATGAATAACGATGGTTTACTCACTTTTACCTTTTTCATTGGTTTTTTATCATAGGGCTTTCGGGTTTGAAGCTTTTGATAAGAAAATTTAGTAGTGTTTTAGTACTAGGTTTCATAATTCTTAAAATATAGTTAATTTTTTTTGCTTTTTGTATTTTAATAAGAAAGAAGTTATTTTCTCGAAGTTTGAGAGCGAATAAGTGAAGTGAAGTGAAGTGTTGTGGGATGGTGGGTGTGGAGAAAGATAAATTAACTGTTTAAATTTTTTTTTGTTGCAAATTGATATCCGATTTACGACGGTTTATAATGAAAAGTACGGAAACCCTGTTAGAGCTTTTTAATTGAAACAGAAATATGCAAGCCAAAGCAAATGCATCCTGTAGGTAGAGACAATTTTCGTTGAACAGACTATAATAACTTTCTCGAAAGTATTTACCGATTGGGCCCTGCAGACCAGGCGCCATAACAAGAACTCCCTCCTTGGTAAATCGCATAGCAAAAGTTTCATCGAACATATTTGTATCCATTAAATATATATATAGGTAATGAAACCAATTGATTCTTCGCCGTTAAATAATTGCAAATAAGTAGGTATTTTTAAACTCATTACTGAAAGCAATAACAAAAAGGAAACTAAACTTTGCGCTATAGTGGTCTTCCAATTAGGCATCCAGACTAGCCGTTGAATATGTTCCATCTGCACCTAGGTGAAGCATGGTAAATATTGATTAATGATATTAAATTCTTAGAATTAAATGTAGTAGTAGTAAATGTAGTAAATAATTGATATAGCTGTCCTATCAAAGAAATCATTTGAAATTTATAAATTATAGGTACTTATAGAGTTAAGGGCTTTCATCATTTGGTATAAGTATCATCTTCAGTGAGCTGGCTTTGCTGGCTATGTTACTGCGCTATTATTAGAGGTGATATTTTATTTATACTCCATGTCTACAAAAATGTCCCATATATTTAAATAGTTTTAATAAATCAATAGATAACATAATATGTAACTATTTGATTTGATTGCAAATTTCAAAGTGATTCATCTTACGCGATTTTTTTTTAACTTATTTACATTATCTACCTGCGGATACGTATATTATGTGCTATTCTGTGATGAATTATTTTGTTTTGGTTTTGTTTATTTTTATGTGCATTCCAGCTTGGTTGAGGTTGTTGGGAACATAGTATATTTAAAAAATAACTCACAATGTTCTGAGGAAAAATAATTGAGATATCAATAAATAGGTCATCGGAACAAGCTTACATTCAATTTTAAAAATCCAATTTTTGTAGGATATATTAATTTAAATGTTTATGAACGATGAATGGATATTTAAAAGGTAGAAATGTGTCCCAAAGCTGGTAACCAGCATCCATAGATTAGGTGCCTCAACTGGAAATTGGGTTCCAACCCCTTTGGAAGGTTGTCGGTACCAGCAAATCAAAGATGGAGGAGTGTTACTACTAAGGCAATACTCCTTTCATTCAGACAGCAGCGAAAGAATTTCCTAGATGAAATCAACGGTCGTTTCGACAGTTCCAGTCAGGATGAACTATTTAGGGAACCCTTTAAATGGGCTACTATACCAAGTTTTCGGAGCTCAGGCCTATAAGAATCATTGGATGCAGCTCCTCGTGCTTGAAGTTATATTAAAGGCCTGGCCCTCCAGTTTGGTGCCGTCGGAGTAACTACCCCAACCAAGTAAAACAAAGGTCCGAAGCAACCACACCTCGGAAATGGACGGGTTCACTTATAAAGAACATTGCATAATATATAAGGACAACAAAGTTCGGCACTATACGTAAAAAAGGTCCCTTAACAGATAACGTGTGTTCGAACAACTAATGGAGGCTCTGGCCTACTGTATTGCAGACATAACTGCCATCCAAAAAAAATGCGATGGGATGGACAGGGCAAAAGGAAGATGAAAAACTACGATTTTTATAGTAATACCTGTTTTTTAATGTGTATACTTAAAAACAGTTAACGCGCCTCTGATTGGTCATTTGGCCTTAAAATTTAGTTGGGTTTTAGTTGACATTTAGTCAAGAAGTCTTCACTAACTTTTTGACTAAATGTCAACTAAAACCCAACTAAATTTTAAGGCCAAATGACCAATCAGACTTCCAACTGACAGTTTCCCCTTTACAATGTAGTTAGTAAAAGTTAGTTTAGTTGACTAAAAGTCAGTGTACGCATTGAACGTGTCCTTATTCTAGGCAAAACTATGCCGCTTTTTAAAAAGCCATTTGACAATGAAATAAGGCAACTTGAACTAACAGGAATGTATAGGGATAGGGGGTTAGGAAGCGAAAGAAAAGTCAAGGATGGGATAGGAAAGGATAAGGGAAGGATATTAGGAAGGAAAAGGAATTAGGACATAAAAGGAATTAGTGATGAGGTAATTTTACTCTGTTCAATTTATATTTTCAGTACAGGGAAGATAAGATATTTGCCTTTCACTCTTACTGTTATGGATTTCAATAAGCTATCTCCATTGAAAACCTCTCAAATGGTTGCCATACTGGGCATTATAAATTGGTATAATTCTCACACAAATGTAGGTATGGTTACCAACTATTTATTCAAATTTTATGAAAACAGAAATACATATGTAGACCGTAAACTAAATCTAATAAAATGTATTTCCTTAAAAAAATTGAAGGAGCAGGATTTTTTTTTTCAAAATTGTAGGGACGGTTTTTAAATATAACAAAAATATAAAAATATTTTGAAGTAAAATTACTTATGCTACCTACATCTTCCCGAATAACAATGTTGATTGTAATCGGAGAGCAAGTTTCCAAGGTACCGTTTTTAGCCCATCAACTTTTATTTTATTTCACCCAAATATAAACCACACCTCCAAGAGTGCACAGATTTTTTTTCATACAAATCCTTGGAGCGTTTTCAAGAAAAATAAGCTTAACTTAACTTAACGGTTATATGACAGGTACCGTTAGATAATATTTGAGCTAAAAAAAATAAAAATAAAGCCTCTGTAAAATGTCAAAATAATCTTATGTTATAAATTTGATGATGACCAAAATACATCCGTACAGATAGACAAACATAATTTTCCAGTAAGTCAAATACATTTCTCAATCGTAATGTCATGTTTGAGTATTATCTCAATTTATTTTTATGTACGAATGCATAACTTGCATTAAAGTACATATAATCGCAAGTAGAAAAAAATTGCCAACAAATATTGCATTATGTATCTTTATTTTAACCGTTTTTTAAGAAAAATTAAACCGAACAGATGTAAGCAAAAAAAACAAAGTGACAATACCTTCTTCTTTAAACTTAAAATATGCTCTCATTCGCTCTAAGAAAGCTTCAATTCAGGAACTTTCATAACAAAAACCAAAGAAAAAGGTATTATAATTTCCACTAATGGTGAATGGTAACTCTGTAGTAGTGCTTTTTTTAAAACAAACACAATAAAGCGAGAGGCAAATTGATAATCAGCATTGTATATACATTTTCTATAGTACTCTCATGGTGGTCATTTTTCGTCTGGCCATCTTCCTAAAAAAATCGTTCCTCCAACAAATCCCCTCCTCTCTTATCCTACCCTTCCCATCTATACTCTGTTCAATTTACATTTTCAGTACAGACATTGTATATACATTTTCTATAGTACTCTCATGGTGGTCATTTTTCGTCTGGCCATCTTCCTAGTTGATTCAGAACTAACTCTAGATAGTGGAACGAGAACCTTTATCGATATTTTACCAGTATTTAATAAACTTTTGTTGTCTGTACTTATTCTATATTCACACCAATTGGCAATTTCAGCACGCCTCATTGCGACTTGATTCAGAACTAAAAAATGATGCTCCATGATAGTACTATATGCAGTGTATATACAAAGTAATCAGTCTCCCTCTCCTCGCAGCCGGGGAGCACACAGTTCTTGGTGGAATGTACGTGGATTAAATGAAATATTACAACAATTTCAATGTATTTCAGGGTTTTCTTTTATATTTAAGTGGCAAATTCTTAAGTTGAGTGCGATGCAAACACTTGCAGTGTTTGAAAGCTCTCTTCCATATGGTCTGTACCATTGTATATACACTGCATATAGTACTATCATGAAGCATAATTTTTTAGTTCTGAATCAAGTCGCAATGAGGCGTGCTAAAATTTCCAATTGGTGTGAATATAGAATAAGTACAGACAACAAAAGTGTATCAAATACTGGTAAAATATCGGTTAAGGTTCTCGTCTTCACTATTTAGAGTTAGTTTCGAATCAACCAGGAAGATGGCCAGACGAAAATTGACCACCATAAGAGTACTATAGAAAATGTATATACAATGGTTTCGTTAAAAAATTTTTTTCACATTTCATTTGTGTTTTACTTTCCAACTGTTCCTCTGCTGTCAAATTTCTTGCATCTGCAAGTAAGTTTATTTCTGTGTGTAGCCACGATAAGTGCGGTGAGGCATTGCGACTTTCCGTCAATGTGTCAAGGCACTTATTGATATTTTTCTTAATTTACAAAACTTACTTCTGGCACTTAATTGCCACTTTTCTGATTGCGCTCAATGTAGAAATGATTATAAGTGTAAGAAGATGTCGCCAAGCCAAAGCGATGTTACTTTTGCTAAAGCAAGAAATATTTTATGGAGAATTAAACATTTTCAAGGTTGTGCTATAAGGTAAGCACGGCTAGAAGGTAAGACATGACTTGGCAGCATTCAGGTGGTGGTGGTAAGTTATTGCATGTTTTATGTTTTCAAGTAGGAGAGTTCCAGCTATGGAGACAAGATACTTTCTATGACCGACGAGCATAGCTGAGCGAAGCCATCGTGCCATGCCATATCGCCTCCATAGCGGTCATTCGTGTCCCTTCTAATTTCCAATCCCTAACCCTCCTTCTTCATCTACCCAACCAGTACTTATCTTAATTTTTTTCTCTGCAACGCCCAGCTCCCATTCCTATATAAGGCTTCATCTTTCTTGAACTATGTGATTCCAGCCTGCCTATCTTAAAGCTCCTATTAACTTTTTCTCCTTTTCATCGTAATTTTAAGAATGCTGCAAAGTGCTTAGGTTTTCTGTATCGGTGTAAGAAGTATTTTTCCCCATCTGATCTGGCTACAATTTATAAAGCGTTTATACGCCCTAAACTCGAGTATAACTCCCACCTCTGGGCAGGTGCTTCGCAAACATCGCTTCACCTGCTTGATAGAATACAAAATCGAGCGTTAAGATTGATAGGAAATAGAACTGCCGCTGAAACAATTGCCCCACTCTAACACCGACGCAATGTTTCATGTCTTTCCTTATTTTATCGTTTCTTTTACAAAAAATGTTCACTTGAAGTAGCCAGTTGCATTCCTCCCCTTAAAAGTTTCTCCCGTAATACTCGTCTCGCAAAGAATGCTCATCAGTTCACCCTTGAGCCCAATTTCGGACGTACCGTGAAATATAGGGATTCTTTTTTTAGCCGAACGACACGAATTTGGAATAGTTTACCCGGCGGGATTTTCCCTTGCCATTTTGATCTACAAACATTCAAAACCAATGTTAATCGGCACCTCCTATCTCTCCCCTCCCTATCTTCGTAATGCCCGCGCAGTGTGTTCTACATTAAAAGGGAAACACATAATCCCTTGTGCGCTCGTTAATTATAAAAAAAAAATTCGTTCCTCCAACAAATCTCCTCCTCTCTTATCCTACTCTTCCCATCTATACTCTGTTCAATTTACATTTTCAGTACAGACATTGTATATACATTTTCTATAGTACTCTCATGGTGGTCATTTTTCGTCTGGCCATTTTCCTAGTTGATTCAGAACTAACTCTAAATAGTGGAACGAGAACCTTTATCGATATTTTACCAGTATTTAATAAACTTTTGTTGTCTGTACTTATTCTATATTCACACCAATTGGCAATTTCAGCACGCCTCATTGCGACTTGATTCAGAACTAAAAAATGATGCTCCATGATATTGTGATGTGGCAACAAGTTTAGATACATTTTGTAAATTAACGCCATCTGTTGGATTCATTGTGTACAACAACCAACATTTATTGTGTACAACAACCACCATTTATTGTGTACAACAACCATGCCCCTAGAAGTATGCTACATATTTGCAACATGTTTTAACTTAGTACTAAATCGAACTTGACGAAACAATTCGAGACTTGAATTAGTACCGAAAGCTTAGATTGTGCCAGAACCAGACAGAAGCTTCCAGAAGCTTTTAAAGTTGTATAAATACAAGAGTAGATTGCATTGACAGTTCAGTTTATTTTCGAAAGTGGAATTGTTAACAACTGGAAGTATTAGTAAAAAGTGATTGAATTGAGATTAAATAAAAAGTGTTGAATTATAAAAACGTATTTGAATTGTGAATAAGTGAAATAAGTTAAATTGGTGTTATTTAAACTGAAAGACGTTGTGTTTTATAAAATAAAGAGATTTGTTTTATTATTGTGGAATTTTGATTGAGTTTTATTGGTCGAAACCCAGGCGAAAATATCACATTGGTGTCAGAAATTGGGGATAAAACTCAGTAAAGTGCTAGAAAATTCCATAGTGACATTTTCTTAAACAGTTTCGGTGACTCATTTAATTGTGAAAGTGGAATTTTCCAGAAACTATTGAACTGATTGTGCTTTAAAACTGTGAATAGCGAATATTTTTTTGTTAAAAATAGTGTTAAAAAAAAAAAAGGTTTTCTAGAGAGACATCCAAATAAAACTGACTGTGTTGCGAAAATTGTGTTTCGGTTATATAAAATGGGTCGTAAATTAGAACAATTGACAACAGTTGAGTTGAAAGAAGAATTAGGAAAACGAAATCTTCAGACTTCGGGGCTGAAAAAGGAACTATTGCTCCGACTTCAGAATGCTATCACTCAGGATGGTGGAGACCCCGATACCATGTTGTTCGATGTTGAAGAACAAGGGAAAGAAAGCACAGTAAGTACAGACGATGAAATACCTGCTTTCATGAAGTTGCTTCTGTCGAAATTCGATGCTCTGGAAAGTTCCTCGAAAGAACAAAAGAATTCGTCAGAAATGCTGCAGAAGCAACTAAGCGAACAGAAGAACTTTCTCGGAAAACAAAAGAACGTTCTCGAAAGTAAATTCGACGAACAACAGAATGAGCAGAAGAATTCGTTGGAAATTCTCCAGCAACAACTAAGCGACCAAAGGAACGTTCTCGAAAGTAAATTCGACGAACAAAAGAATTCATTAGAAACTCTCCAGAATCAACTAAGCGAAAGACTTCAAATAGTAGATCAGAAATTTGAAGCCAAAATAGAAAGCTTAGAAGAAAAGTTCGGAAGGCAAGTAGAAAGTGTAGAACAACAGTACGAACACCTGGCTAAGGAGGTTGATTCTTTGAAAAAGCAGAAGGTTCGGGAATATTCGAGCGACGGTCTACGAAGAAAGGAAATGCAGCCCCCTGTCTTCGATGGTCAAACATCATGGCCAATTTATAAGAGGCAGTTTGAAGCTGCCGCCTTGACGAACAACTGGGACAACGAAGACAAATCAATTGCTCTTACGCTTGCGCTCAGAGGAACAGCTGCCGAATTGCTGCAGACCATTCCTGAAGACAAACATCATGATTATGATGCCATGGTCAAGGCAATCGAGATGAGGTTTGGCGACGACCACATGCAGCAAGTTTACCGAGTCCAGTTGCGCCGAAGGGTCCAGACAAGAGGTGAAACGCTACAACAATTGCAAGCTGACATCGAGCGCTTGGCAAATTTGTCTTATCCCAATACCAGCAGGGAAATCATAAACGAACTGGCAACTGATGCGTTCACTAATGCCATTGCAGATGGAAAACTACAAATGGCTGTGAGAATGGCAGGTAAGAAAACGCTCGCTGAGGCTTTAGCATTTGCCCTGACAATGGAAGCAGCAGACCAAGCTTCGCAAAGTAGCCATCGCGTCAGGGAAGTGGCTACGCTAGAGTGCTCATGTCAACGTGTCGACATTGAAAGACAAAACCTGAACACTGCTCGAGTTCAAATGAGATGCTGGAATTGCAACAAGCTAGGACACCTACAGCGACAATGCAGATCTCCACAGGTAAGCTGCCCACATAGCGAGAGAAAAAGGCCTACTGACAGGGATATCGCTTACCCTACAGGGCATGATTTGGGGATACATCATTGTGGAAAGCGCGTAAGAACCAACTTTGCAGAGCAGAAGTCGGTTGATGAAATGAACGCCCCCAGGACCATTATCCAAGTTGCGCAAACGAAACGCTGCAACCAGAGTTTGACGGTGGAGACCGTCATCGCCAACAGAAAATGTGTGGCCACTATCGATACGGGTGCCACGGCCTCCATAATTAGAAGAGGCCTTGTCCAGACGTCCTGGCTACACAACACCAGCTGGAACAGTCTGAAGGCAGCTACGGGAGAAGTAGCAAAAGTATACGGAGAGGTACTTCTGAAGATAGAACTGGCAGGGCTGACCTTCGCACATGCATTCTTGGTAGCTGACATATGCGACGACTGCATACTAGGTGTGGATTTTATGAAGGCGCATGAAGTAGTCCTAGACTTTCGAATGCAGGTGTTAAGGTATTCAATCGTCGAGATTCCAATGGTGTACGGAAACGAGAATGCTGTAAATCTTCGGACGATCATAGGCAGTGATGAAATTCTCCGGCCATCTTCAGAAAGAGCGCATCCTAGGTGTTTGAACGGTAAGAAGGACGAAAGTATTTCTGTTCAGAGACTAAGGGCTGAACCTGTAAAGGGTTGGACCGCGGAAGAACTTCGTAATGCACAAAAGGAAGATCCTGACATCGAGCCGATTCTTGTATGGAAAGAATCTATGGATAAGCCGAATGCAAGAGACATCTCCGACAGAAGTCCTACTTTAAAGGCATACTGGGCGCAGTGGGACTCTCTCCATGTAGAAGATGGTGTTTTGTGGAGAAAATGGGAAATGCCGAATGGAAGATCCTTTAAGATGCAGCTTGTGGTGCCACGGTCGAAAGTGCAGGAGATTTTAAGGGAAATGCACGATGAAGAATCCGGCGGGCACTTAGGAATCAACAAGACACGGAAAAAGGTACGGGTACGTTTTTATTGGTTAACTGTAAGAAAAGATGTCGAGAGATGGTGTCGAAAGTGCACCACGTGCAAAGCTAGTAAAGGACCCAAAGTCAAGGCAAGCGCTAAGATGCACCAGAACAAAGTGAGCGCCCCGATTAAAAGGATCAACGACACACACCAAGGAACCCAAAGCAATATAAACATTGCGAGTGACCGCATGAAGACCAGATACGATGCGAGAGCAACAGCACCTGAATTCAATGAGGGAGATCTGGTATGGCTTTATAACCCACATCGCAGAAAGGGAAAATCGCCCAAGCTTCAGCAGGACTGGGAAGGTCCCTACCAAATAGTTACGCGCATTAATGACGTCGTTTTCCGAATCCAACGAGGACCAAGAGCAAAAATGAAAATTGTCCATGTGGATCGACTGCATCGTTACCACGGAAACAATGATGATGTGCTTGTTCGGGACGAACAAAACTAAGAGGGGGACAATGTGATGTGGCAACAAGTTTAGATACATTTTGTAAATTAACGCCATCTGTTGGATTCATTGTGTACAACAACCAACATTTATTGTGTACAACAACCACCATTTATTGTGTACAACAACCATGCCCCTAGAAGTATGCTACATATTTGCAACATGTTTTAACTTAGTACTAAATCGAACTTGACGAAACAATTCGAGACTTGAATTAGTACCGAAAGCTTAGATTGTGCCAGAACCAGACAGAAGCTTCCAGAAGCTTTTAAAGTTGTATAAATACAAGAGTAGATTGCATTGACAGTTCAGTTTATTTTCGAAAGTGGAATTGTTAACAACTGGAAGTATTAGTAAAAAGTGATTGAATTGAGATTAAATAAAAAGTGTTGAATTATAAAAACGTATTTGAATTGTGAATAAGTGAAATAAGTTAAATTGGTGTTATTTAAACTGAAAGACGTTGTGTTTTATAAAATAAAGAGATTTGTTTTATTATTGTGGAATTTTGATTGAGTTTTATTGGTCGAAACCCAGGCGAAAATATCACAATATACTATATGCAGTGTATATACAAAGTAATCAGTCTCCCTCTCCTCGCAGCCGGGGAGCACACAGTTCTTGGTGGAATGTACGTGGATTAAATGAAATATTACAACAATTTCAATGTATTTCAGGGTTTTCTTTTATATTTAAGTGGCAAATTCTTAAGTTGAGTGCGATGCAAACACTTGCAGTGTTTGAAAGCTCTCTTCCATATGGTCTGTACCATTGTATATACACTGCATATAGTACTATCATGAAGCATCATTGCATCAAGTCGCAAGGAGGCGTGCTGAAATTGCCAATTGGTGTGAATATAGAATAAGTACAGACAACAAAAGTTTATTAAATACTGGTAAAATATCGATAAAGGTTCTCGTTCCACTATTTAGAGTTAGTTCTGAATCAACTAGGAAGATGGCCAGACGAAAAATGACCACCATGAGAGTACTATAGAAAATGTATATACAATGTATTTTTCTTATTTTTAAATCTACAAAAACACATATTCCTGTTAATCCAATTTTAAAATTTGTTTCCTCTAACGACTTATCACAAACACCATCTAGTGGCCAGTCTTTTAGGCAACAAAAAACCTTTTATACCAAACTGGTATAATTAGACATTTCCCATGTGAACCCGTGTTACATGTGTCAAAATCTATTTTTCAAAACATAACCTTAAAATATAGAACTAGATAAAAAAAGACTATTTTTATTCGTATCCCTTAGTTTTTTTTTCAACAATTTACAAACAAATTATCGAACGAAATGTAAAAACTCCTTCGCAACATTAAATAACAAAAATGGATTCAAAATATACACTTATGGGCAAATCCCCATTCAAATTGAACGGTGGAAATGCCAGCTCGGCCAATACGCAGAACGCGTTTTCCGTGAAACGAAAATTACCTCTAACCAACAGTGGAAGCAACAGCAGCCTCGAGAATCGTGGCAACGGTGATAGCAAAGTGAAAAAGCCTAAAACTAACGCTGACAAACTATCTCCAACATCGGCAAATGGTGGAGTATCTCCGAACGGCAAACATCAGCAGAACCAACAACACAATCAACTACAACAAAAGAGTTCCATCGAGAAACAACAGAAAAGCCTCCCAGTCTATGGTTGCCGAGCGAGAATCATACAAGAAGTATGGAAATCCGACAGCCTTGTACTGATGGGCGAAACTGGGTCAGGAAAGACTACACAAATTCCACAGTTCCTGCTGTGTGCTGGTTTCGGAAACAAGGCAATGATAGCAATCACTCAGCCTCGTCGAGTTGCCGCGATAACAGTAGCCAAGCGAGTGGCACAGGAATTAAATACAAAACTCGGTGAGACTGTTGGTTTCACTGTCCGTTTCGAAGATTGCACGTCTAGTTCCACAAAGATAAAGTTCGTCACTGATGGTTCGTTGCTTCGGGAAGCTCTATCCGACAGACTATTAAAAAACTATTCCGTGATAATGTTGGATGAAGCCCACGAACGGACAATCAATACTGATGTTCTATTCGGAATTGTCAAGGAGGCTCAGCGGCAAAGGAAACTGCGCAGCATGATGCCCCTGAAAGTGCTAGTTACGTCAGCGACAATGGACATTGATCATTTTGCCAAGTATTTTGGAGTCAAGGGCATGTATCTGGAAGGTAAGACTTTTCCGGTCAAAGTGATGCACACCAAGGAGACGCAAAGTGATTACCTGCATGCAATATTGGTTACATTATTTGAGATTCACAGGAGTGCGCCGCCAAAGTGAGTTTGTAGTTCGCAAAAGGAAATTAATTGCAATGAACATTAAGGATTAACTCAATTTTGTTGTTTTCAGTCATGATGTACTGGTGTTTCTCACAGGGCAGGAAGAAATCGAGGCGATGGCACAACAAATTCGAATGATTGCAAAGGTGAGTAAATCAAAAAAAAAGATTTCTATTCGTCGGGCATACTTCCCAACCAAATTGATTTTTACCATTTTATCTCTATTGTTTTTGAAAAGCTCAGCTTAGACCAGTAACTTTGTATAATAGTATCCCTGATCCATGGTTACATGTTCCTTACGGCGCCAGGCACTTGTGATTCTTGATATTCATTGAGATATACAGGGCTTTTCGTTGCCATATAATTCATGGCCACACAATACCCTAAAGAAGGTACATTTATTGTTATTTTGCAGATATATTATTCAACTTTTTGATTAGCGATCTCGCTCTCCATCATAAAACTATAGTCGTGTCTATCACTTGTAGACACGTACTAACTACTTCCGTATTTTGTTTGGGCTGACGAAATCCAGTAAATCTTACCCAAACGACCTTTCCTACATGTTCAGTGCACCGTGATGATAAGAGCCCTATAGTTGCATTCAGTTTGCGAAAGCAGGCAGGGGATAGTAAATCCCGAAGATTTGGCAATAAGTCGAAGTCATCGCCTTTGCAATGTTTCCCTGAATGAGCTTAGTTAAAAAGTTATCTATCCTGTTAATATTGGCCCCGTTGGGATAGTAGTGTTTGTACCCCGAATCTGTTGTTCTGTATAGTGCAAGACAGGTACGAAGACACTGTCTCTCAAACACCCTAATCTTTTCCATTAGAGATGGTTCAACGTTGAACCACACAGGGCATCCATAGGCAATAATCGGCCTAATGAGGGCCATGTAGCAATTTATTTTCAACCTGCTACCAAGGCGGCTGCTATAAAACAACCGTCTTGTCAGGGCAAAAGCTCCCCTAGCCCTGGCCTGAGCAGCCTCTACATGTCGGTTGAAATGTAGAAACTGATGCAGCCAGATACCAAGGTACCTCAGCGATCACTAGCATGCGCTAGCTTCTCGTATCCATAGAAGCTCTAGATAAGGGGTTCTAAACAGGATGGTTAGGTTAGGTTAGTGGGTTGATGGATGATGTCCATCACACTTAGATCCATTGTGATACCCTGGGAGGTTTGAACCCAATAAGCATGGGACCTATGCAAAACCTATACATTCTCAAGCCATTTTGAGCTATTAATAAATCTGAACAGGTTTGTACCCGTTTGTTCAGATAGTTCTTCTAAGTCCTGGAAGAAATGACTTCCTAGAACTTCATTTCTCAAGCGGCATAGTGCTGGGCAGTGACAGAGAAAATGAGGAGTGTCTCTGGCTGTTGATACTTTAATCAACGCTTATCCCAGCTCTGAGTTAATCTGTCGATTTCCTAACATGCACATTATCTACCCGATAATGGTATCGTTCACAAACACGATAGTTCCACATTTCTGGAAGTTAATTTTCAGCTTCCAATCATTACACTATTGTTAAATTTTATCGAAATCACGTTGCAAGAGAATTCTGATGACTTCAACTTTTGGACCTGTTCTGTACGAAACTAAATCTTCGGCATACGCAATTGCATGAGGTAGACTTCCAATGAGATCGCTGTTGTAAATACTACAAAGAATCGGCGAGTTCACCGCTCCCTGTTGCGGACCGTTTTTAATGTCAAACGTTGTGGTAGATGTAACATTGCCACTTTTGACAACAAACTTTCTACCATTAAGCATGTCGTAAAGCATATATAGCAGTGGTTTACTTATGCCCCATCTGGTTAGCTTCAGATAAAGACCTTCTAACCATACGGTGTCGAAAGCCTTCTCCAAATCAATCAGGCATGCACCCGTGCATTTTAGCATTGTTCCATTGGACAGCAGATACTAGCTTAGACGCGGCATGAATTGTGTCATGTCCCGCCTTAAAGCCGAACTGGGTGTCTGGAATTATATTTTTGTCCTCGGCCCGCTTGGACAGAGCTCTATTGAGGACTTTTTCTTTTTTTATTCAGCGCGTTGTTTAACAGTGTTGTGTATATGTATATTGTCGTAGTACAATATTGGGTATACCTCCTGACTTCTTTTTCTTTAATGATGCGAAGATCATTTGGAGTTCGACCTTCGAGATGAGCAGGGAACTTTGCCCATTTTGCTCGGCGATGGTGGCGTTTGCCAATTTTGTCTTCATTGAACCCGGTAAAACCAAGATTCTCAGATCGCCATTGCGTGATGCTATTTCGAAGGTAAACGTGATTCAGCAGAGCTCTGTTCTCCAGGTCGTGATTCGTGCAAATGGACTTATTCACCTTATGCACTTGCTGAAAAGCAGATCCTACTGTCTCAAGCTTCTCCAATGGATCTTCAATCAGAAAGAAATCGTCGTCCAAGACGGCGTTACCCAGATCTATTCCTGCGGTCAGGAGTATGTTTTCGTCTAAGTCGTTCTCTGAAGGTTAAGACATGAAAAATCGTTTTGATTGTTTTTTTCTAAAGATTTAATTTATCTCAGGAAACATACTCGGGTCACTAGAATTAATGGCCCGAATTGTGTTACACCAGTATGAACTAATAGACAATCGATAGTTTTGTTTTATGAGCGAGTTAACATTTTTTATCGACGACTTCAGTGTTCTAATCTCCAGATCGTTTCTATTGGTGAATCGCCTGTACAAGAGTTTTAATCTTGTCAAAAGTATACTTTTTACTTGCGATTATAGGTACTATAACGCAAGTTATGCATTCGTGCAGATTAAAAATTTTGAGATAACAATCAAACATGACATTACGATGATAGAGAAATATATTTGAGTTAATGGCAAAACTCTGTCCGTCTGTCTGTCTGTCTGTACGGATGTATTTTGGACTGCAGCCTAAACGGTTGGGCCAATCTTCCTCAAATTTTGAACTTAAGGTTATTTTGACATTCTACAGAGGAGTTTTTCAGTTTTTTTTTAGCTCAAAAATTAACGGTACCTGTCATATAACCGTTATGTAAAAGCTTATTTTTCTCGAAAACGGCTCCAAGAATTTTTATTAAAAAAAAAACAGTGTACTATGGTGGGCTAAAAGCGGTACCTCCCATAGGACCGGTTTTTTTTTCTTCGACTTTCTCGAAAACTGGTGATCCGATTACAATCAAAATTGATATTCTAGAAGATGTAGGTGGCCTAAGTAATTTTTTTATAAAAAAGTTGTTAAAAATAAACCGTTTTATTTAAAAACGGCCCCTACGATTTTGAAAAAAAAATTCAAACTACATTTCCTAAAGAAATAAAATGGCGTTTAAATTATTTCACCCAATACAACGTATTTTATTCAAACAATCAAAAGTCACAAAAATCGAATAAATGCTTTGATGTTCACAAATTCAAAAATTAATTTTAATTAGAAAAAAGTTATTCAAAATTTTGATATGCAAAATTAATTGGGCTATTTAGGTCTCTTCAAATATAAGATTTGACAGACATCCGTTACCGAGAAAGCCAACAATTAAAAAAAACCGTTATATAAAAGGTCCCGTTAATAGACGATTCCTGTATATGTACATAGTTCTGATCAAATGATAGCCAAACAAAAAAATCTCAAAAATGTTCTTCAAAATCGCCGTTTTCGATTAAAATAAGCTTTTCATTAACGGTCTGGTGCTGTTGCTGGTTCAATCTGTTCCGCGCTTTAAATAATAATGAATTTATGAAAAACGTATTTCGGAAATTGTGACCAAATCAATTTCTTTCAATCTAACATAGAATTTCTTTTTAATTGCCATGTCACTGTTCATGAAAAAGCTTACAAATAGAACTCCAGTTTGGTTAACTCAAGAAATATCTTCGCTTATGCTCCAGCGAAATCTGGCTTATTCTCGATGGAAAAGATTTAGGCTTGAGGAATTCCACATGATTTTTCGAAGGTTACGAAGCAAGGTTATTTGTAAAATAAGAGCTGAAAGCGAGGGTTTTAAGAATCGCATTGACGTGGCTAATAACGGCCGTAAATTATGGAATATTCTATGTGAATTTGGGATAGGGAAGAAAAAACTGCCTTATAGTTTTGAAGACATTGACTGCAATGAGCTAAACAAAAAATTCTTAAAGCTCCCTTTCCTCTTGCATTGTATATGAACTTCTATAGTACTATTATGGTGACATGTGGACCGTGGCGCTCCAAGCGGCTCTAGGTAAAATTAACTTGGTAAATTGAAAGAGGCGAACGAGGCGAACAAAGAGAATTCTAAGAGAAACTCTGTGAACATGTTCTTTGCTCTTTGCAGTTTTCAATTTACATATATACAATGATGCGAGTATAGTTTTTTTTTGCACAACTGGATTGCTTCACACAAGCAGGGTGACGAGATGGCTAGTTTAAAAAAAGGAATGACAAAAAAGAAGAAAACGACTTTTGTAAATGAATGGTGTCTGGGGGGTGGGTATATGTTTAAGCTGGTTGATAAGTTTATTTTGAGTTTTATATTTTTTTCATATAAAACTTTCGAGGGTAGGTAGATATTTAGGTATGTACCTACATAATGTGTGTATTTACGTAGGTATACTTGTTATATTATCTTTGATAAAATGTTCAGCTAAATTCAGGTCGATCGGTCGGTCGTCGGTGTGGTAGATGGTGTGAGCGAGGGTGAGGGAGATACTAACAAGGAAAACTTAATAAGCACATGTGTATGTGTATTGTGTATATCCTGTCTCGGTGACGGTGAACAACGAAGAGGATCGACAATGATTTTATTTTTTGAATTTTCATTTCATTGGCTTCGTTATCGTTGATGTTGAATTTTATGCACAAGTAGCTTTGTGATTATAGGGACTATGAGTCAAGTTTAGGATTCATGAACATAAAAAATTGTGATAATAATCAAACATTACATTACGATGATAGAGAAACATATTTGAGTTGCTGGCAAAATTCTGTCCGTCTGTCTGTAGGTCTGTCTGTACGGATGTATTTTGGACTATAGCCTAAACCGATGAGCCAATCGACTTCAAATTTAGAACTTAAGGTTATTTTGACATTTTACACAGGAGTTTTTTTCAAATTTTACTTGCGATTATAGGGACTATAAGGCAAGTTTAGAATTTGTGAATATAAAAAAAAATTTAGATAACAATGAAACATGACATTACGATCATAGAGAAGTCTAAAAAAGTGATCGACAAAAAATGACTGTCTGTCTGTCAGTAGGTATGTAACGGGTAATTTTTTTGAGGTTAGGATTTTCATGCATTAGTATTTGACAGATCACGCGGGATTTCAGACATGGTGTCAAAGAGAAAGATGCTCAGTATGCTTTGACATTTCATCATGAATAGACTTACTAACGAGCAACGCTTGCAAATCATTGAATTTTATTACCAAAATCAGTGTTCGGTTTATTCACCGTAACGTTGCGTCCAACAGCATCTTTGAAAAAATACGGTCCAATGATTCCACCAGCGTACAAACCACACCAAACAGTGCATTTTTCGGGATGCATGGGCAGTTCTTGAACGGCTTCTGGTTGCTCTTCACTCCAAATGCGGCAATTTTGCTTATTTACGTAGCCATTCAACCAGAAATGAGCCTCATCGCTGAACAAAATTTGTCGATAAAAAAGCGGATTTTCTGCCAACTTTTCTAGGGCACTGATTTTGGTAATAAAATTCAATGATTTGCAAGCATTGCTCGTTAGTAAGTCTATTCATGATGAAATGTCAAAGCATACTGAGCATCTTTCTCTTTGACACCATGTCTGAAATCCCGCGTGATCTGTCAAATACTAATGCATGAAAATCCTAACCTCAAAAAAATCACCCGTTATAACGAGCTGCAGCCTAAATGGCTTAAGCGATTATCTTTAAACTTGGTGTGTGTGATTATAGGGATCAACAGTTAAGTTTAGGATTCGTGAACATAAAAAAATTGTGATAATAATCAAACATTACATTACGATGATAGAGAAACATAGTTGAGTTACTGGCAAAATTCTGTCCGTCTGTCTGTAGGTCTGTCTGTACGGATGTATTTTGGACTATAGCCTAAATCGATGAGCCAATCGTCTTCAAATTTAGAACTTAAGGTTATTTTGACATTTTTCAATTTTTACTTGCGATTATAGGGACTTTATAGTCCTGCCTTATGGCAAGTTTAGAATTTGTGAATATAAAAAAAAATTTAGATAACAATGAAACATGACATTACGATCATAGAGAAGTCTAAAAAAGTGATCGACAAAAAATGACTGTCTGTCTGTCAGTAGGTATGTATAACGAGCTGCAGCCTAAATGGCTTAAGCGATTATCTTTAAACTTGGTGTGTGTGATTATTTTGGCATTCCCCAGAGGGGACATTGAAATTTAAATTGTAGGCCTAAAAGTAAAGGAAGTGCCATATGACCGTTGAGTTGAGTTATTTTCTTGATTAAAATTTTTGCATTCAGTAGGTAATCGAGTATTTTTTTTATTTGTTAGTTGTTTTTGCATGTTTATGTGTTTATCATAGGCGTCCTCATTATTTATTCTGTATGCTGTATGCTGTTACGATCATGAAATGCTTTAAAATAAATAACGATAAATAAATAATAACACAAATAACGAAGTTTGCTTTCATTAGACTAGTGGCAAAATTTGGGGGAAAATATTAAACAAATAATTTTTTTATGAAATCCAAAAACACTATTCATAACGTTTTTTTTGGAAAAAAATGTTGTAAGCCATCTTATTTCTCTTGCTGTTTTCTATTTTATAAATTTTGCATTTCAAAATCGTTCGACCAGTTTTTTGAAAAACTTTTCGAAAACATAAATATAATTTTTTTTGACTATGTCAATTTAAAGAAATCTATAGTTTATACTAGGAGAAAAAATTAAAAAAATCTATAGATTCGTTTTCAAAATATTCAAAAAACAAAATAAGTTTTTTAAAAAATTATTAAAAATTAAAAAAAAATGTTTTTAAAAATTTTAATAAGCAATATTATTTAAATCATAAAACACTACATATTTTGAAAATTTTATCAAAATCTGTCAATTAGTTAACGAGAAAGTCTAATTTCAAAAAAACCGGTCATATGGGAGGTACCGTTATAAAACATTTTCTGAAAATCCATTAAAACTAAAATATAGATTTTGCATAGAAAACATCATTCTGAAAGTTTTATCAAAATCGTAGGAGCCGTTTTCGAGAAAAATAAGTTTTTCATTAAAAGTTATATGGCAGGTGCCGTTAGTTTTGGAGCTAGAATGCCAATTCCAAAAAACTGTCGGGTAGAGCACTCTAAAAATACTATGTACCAAGTTTGAATCAAAACTGCCCAACCGTTTAGGCTGTAGATATCGATACGGACAGACTGACAGACAGACAGACGGACGGAATTTCCGAACCCATTTTTTTATCTTCTCTATCATCGTAATGTCATGTTTGATTGTTAGATTTTTTTTTATGAATGCATAACTTGCCTTATAGTCCCTATAAATTGCAAGTAAAAAACTATTCGATTACTACTGAATGCAAAAATTTCAATCGAGAAAACGAAAGCTTACACCTGCCCCTAAATAAACAAATTAGCACACAGGAGCAAGTACGTGCGACCCAGTCGTGCATTTTATATGTATATTTATTTTTTTCTGAAATTCTTTATTTAAAAAATAATATGATTGAACAGACTTTTGGCTTTAAAAAAGGTATAGCACATTATTTTAAATGTTGCTGTTATTTTTAAATATACCTTATAAATATATTTTAGTGTAAGATTACTTAGGCTACTTACATCTTCCTGAGTATCAATTTTGGTTGTAATCGGTTACCTAACCAGTTCTCAGAAAAGTCGATGCCAAAAAAAAACTCCTATGGGTGGTACCAGTTTTAGCCCACCGTCATATTTTTTTTTAACCAAAATAGAATGGTTATATCGCAACTACCGTAAATATTTCAGCTAAAAAAGAAACTAAAAAAATCCTATGTCGAATGTCAAAATAAACTTATATTCCAAATTTCAAGACAACTGGCCAAACCGTTTAGTAGACGGACAAAATTTTGCCAGTGACTCAAATATGTTTCTCTATCATATGTATTTGATTGTTATCTCAAGTTTTTTTTCTGCACGAATGCATAACTTGTACTTAGTACCTACCTATATAATTGCAAGTAAAAATTAAACAATTAGGTATTACAAATGTAAAAAACCCGTGGTATTTTTAGCAATTCTATAGAAGATTAGTACAAAGAAATATTTTGGTTTAATTATAAATTTCTTTCCCGCGAGCTAAGCTGGGTAGGTCAACTAGTACCTATTATATAAACCTCAAACAAACAAAAGATCTTTGTTACTATAAATCAAT
Organism: Platycheirus rosarum; assembly: GCA_963971375.1. Taxonomy (NCBI): domain Eukaryota; kingdom Metazoa; phylum Arthropoda; class Insecta; order Diptera; family Syrphidae; genus Platycheirus; species Platycheirus rosarum. Next base: position 35,282,897 of record OZ020507.1, read on the forward strand.
AATATATAATCAATCAATAATAATATAAATCAATTTACAAACAATTTTTGATTGAATTTCTGCACATAGTTCATTCAGTTAGGTACCTACATATGTATGTACCTATATGTATATGTAGGTACCTATCTGAATGGAAAGTAAAATTCAAAACAAAAATCCATCCACTGCAAGGACGTTTGTATCTTTGTGTAAATACAGCAAGAAGTAAGCTTGTGTTTAAATTTCAGGAATGAATGTGTACATTATTTGAAGACGACAACCTTCATAATAGAATAGTAAAAAAATTGAAAATCCTAAAGAATAGGAATCAAAAGTCTGGTCAATGATGTATATATGTACAAATATGACAAATATTTATGTAGGTAGTGCTCATACAAAACTTGAAAATCCTAAAAAACTCAAATCAAAGGTCTGGTCAATGACGTACGCATGTATAAATACTTATGTAAGAACCAGTTCTCATATTACATATTCCATATAAAAAACCGTAAACAATGAAAATGTTGGATCGTGTATAAATCCTTACAAAAAACTATTCGCCTCAGCTAAGCGAAACCATTGTATATAAACTTCAAAACTGCTAGCAGTTTATATACATATATACAATGAACAAAACAAGATACTGAATTATTTCGTGTTCTCCTTCTGTTTTTTCTTGCCTCACATTGCACATGCGCAGGAAACTAAGCACAAAGCATAACACTAAAAACCATGCTCTTAATTCTCTCTCACTCAAATAAAATGTCCCTACACTAGCACTCCAAGCGGCTCTAGGTAAAAAGATTTTTTCTCGTCTCATGATAGTACTATAGGCAATGTATATACAATGTCCTCTTGTATAGAAATCTTCGATGCTTTTTTAAGAATTTCGTTATACAGACTCAATAGATGGGTTTGACTTCTCCAGAATTGAGTGTACAGATGTTATTGAAAGTTTTACTCTAATTAAATCGAATGCTGTTGGACTTGATGGTGTACATCCTGTATTTATTAGTGCCTTACTTCCACTTGTGTTACCTTATGTAACGCGCATATTTAACACGATTCTTATGACAGGTATCTTTCCTAAAGCCTGAAAGCAGGCCAAGATAGTTCCAATTTCCAAAAATAATAGCAGTAAAGACTCGACCATTTGCCATTTTGCCATTTCTTTCGAAGGTTCTTATTCTCTTCTTCTCTTATTTAAGAAGAACTAACTTACTCACTTCAAATCGGTCAGGCTTTCGTCCAAGGCACAGCTGCATGGCTGCACTAATTAATGTAACGGCAGATCTGAGACGTGCTGTCGACGAGGACAAGATGAGAAAATTAATAAATCAGCATACCTTTTCATTGCGTTCAGCAAATCTATTGATTTCCTACCTTTCTGAAAGAACTCAGGCTGTATCTATTTCCAATAATGTCTCCTCCTTACTGCCAGTCTCCAGAGGTGTACCACAAGGTTCGATTTTGGGCCCCATGCTTTTCACGCTTTACATAAACGAACTGCCATCATTTTTGAAATTCTCCCTTGTACAAATGTATGCGGACGACGTGCAACTCTGTTTAAGTTGCCCTCTTGGACTCATTGAAAATTGTGTTCTTAACATCCACGAGGACCTTCAAAACATCCATCTTTGGTGTCATCGAAATGATCTATCTCTCAATCCTTCCAAAACCAAATGCTTTGTTATTTCCAGGAAACCTTTGGACACTATGTTTTCCTCGCCTAATTCTAAATGATTTTACTATTGACTTCGTGAATACAGCTAAGAACTTGGGAGTGGTTTTTAACAGAACATTATCATGGGATAACCACATAAATTCCGTTTTAGGTAAAGTCTATGGTGTCCATAGTCCTTAGATTACTTCGAAATTCTCAAAGCTTAACTCCAATGGAAACTCGAAAAATGTTGGTTAAAACCTTGATTATCCCTATACTTACTTATGGCTGTGAATTTTTTTTGCAAGTGCGAAGTGTGTGAATTGTCCCAATGACCTTATCTCCAAATACGTCAAAGTAGCTCATTAGGGCATCTCTTTTGTTGGCTGTTGACGCCACCGTTGGTCCAATTGGTTGGGCTCATCCGCCGTACGTCCTCTTTCTGAGGGGCTCGTGCAACATTTCTGCGAATCGATCAGAACAGTAATTAAAGCAGAGCATTATATTGTTGCTATTTTTTCTGTGTTCAACACTCGCGCTTATAAGCTTAGCAGGAATGTCCGGATGGACTGACCAGTACCCGGTGGTTACCGCTGGGAGGTAAAATAAGCACAATTGATGCGTACGAGATAGTTACAACACTGTGCATTACCTGTTTGACGCCGTTCAGTGCCTACCCTATTCATACAGCACCCAACCACCAATTCCTTAACATATTTTCTTTAAAATAAAATTAATTAAAACAAAATAACAAAGCACTGTCCCATGATCAGGATTAAAATATCCCCAAAAAAACACGTAATTTTATTTTTTTTTTTTTTTTTAATTTAGGCTTTATTAAAGCGAATAATAACGATCCTCATTTTTGATCGTTATTATACAAAATTTAGAATTTTTGTCAAACGGCGCAACAATATCATCTAGTAAAATCCTATAATGATCCCAAGCTGGGAGGTGCAGGTGGGCAGCATGCCCCCATACATACCTTACTGTTTAACCGACTAAAAATCTTAATTTTGGAGAAGTTTTTGGAAATTATGTCTTTAAATGAGGATAATGTGAAGACGTAAGAAGCAAAAATCGTCAATTTTCAACGAAAAATAGAGGAAAGCTGAAAGAGAGTCAAGGTTGAGTTATAAGCTAAAAGATATAATTACCTAAAATTTGTATATTCCATTGGATTTCAGAATAAGTGCATCCCCGAGTTAATCTACTTGACAATGATGTAAGAAATTATAATATTTGGGACATCCTAAAAGAAAGGTCAAGGATGAAGTCACGTAGAAGTTGTATATAACTATGTAACATGACATATTTTGTAATCAAAATAGGCACATTTAATGCAAATTTTGACAAACTTTTTTGATTAAAGGTTAACTTAAAGTCAACTAATTTTAAGAGGCGCGCTGGGGATATAACAAGAGTGAAAAGCTCATTTTACAATAAAAAAAACATCTTATTTAGTTAATATTCAAAATTTATTTCGTACAAAACTTTACCAAAACACAAAATTTGAACGTTTATAACGGACATAAGTGTTTGATATTTTAACTTCATTGGAAGTATGTTAATTGCAGGACTTCACTTTAAGCAAGGCTCCAGTAAAGTTTCCCCATCCATTACAAATGAGTCGTTCGGCAACTGATTGATCGGATCCAACGATTAGGGGCGAGGTTGGTTGTGGAGCTGCAGTCTCATTCTGATGTTCATAGCTTGGTCCATAGAAATGATGGTCAAAAACAAACTGCTGATGTTCATGGTGATATGTACTGGGTACTGCATGCAGAGCCACTTGGTTATGGCTTTGGTTCATGAGATAGGCTTGAATTTGCTGGACACTCATGCGGTGGAGCGCTTCGACTTCCTTATAACCATATATTATCCTATCAGCTCCGTCGGCTTGATGATGTGGTTCCGTTGGATATATCAGCTGAGGTTGCACTGGAACCTGATGCGGGATGTTTGAATATAAAAGTTGTTGTTGATTCGCCATTTGGGTGTTAATGTTGATCACAAAAGTTACTTATTTATTAGAAATGTAAACACTACACGTTCTGAAATACGATTGCTTACCAACAACATTTGCATTGCCTTTTATTCCTTTTTTGGAGCCAAGCTGCAGGTACATAATATTGCAAAAGTCTTAGAAGTAATTAGCTATAGCCAATACTTAAGTAGTTAATAAAACTCATAATTAAGAAGACTTCGAGTTCAGGTAGATTATGTGTAAATATTATATAATTGCGGTTCTTAATCCCTGCTAATAATTGGGATTTTTGGTATTGGGATTTTCGAGAAAAGAATCATTAGGTATTTAACAAATTCTTTCCTAATTATGAAAATTTGTTTTTAATCCAGTTTAAGAAACATGCAAATTTATTACATTAAGTTGTAAATAGTATTTGTTTTATTTTTTTTTTCGGTAATTAGGAAACAAACAATGTAATATTAAAAAAATGGGCACTACTGGGTCGCACGTACTTGCTCTTGAAAGGTCCCGTTAATAGACTTTTCCCGAATATGTGGTTCTAATCAAATGATAGCCAATACCAACAGAAAAAATTCTCAAAAATGTTCATCAAAATCGTTGGAGCCGTCTTCGAGAAAAATAAGCTTTTCCTAAACGGTCTTATGGCAAGTACCCTTATTTTTGGTCCTAAAAATAAAATTTCAATTTCGCCTCTGGGTAATGCCAAGAGAATCACACACACCAAATTTGAAGATAATCGATTAAGCCGTCCAGGCTGCAGCTCGTTATACATACTGACAGACAGACAGACAGGCATTTTTTCTTGATCACTTTTTTAGACTTCTCTATGATCGTAATGTCATGTTTCATTGTTATCTCAATTTTTTTTATATTCACGAATCCTAAACTTGCCTTATAGTCCCTATAATCGCAAGTAAAATACAGATTTGTATAATTTCTTCCAAAAGAATAAAGCATATATTTTCCTGCTTTCTAATATAACTTTAAGCTATAAAAAATTATAGCTAATTGTTTAAAGGAGACATATGTATGTTCCCAATCACCACCCATAAGTTTAGTAACTTCTACTTCATTACCACCACGCTGATCGAGTGCGTAGAGCAGAGTTTCCCAAATGGTGTTCCGCGGAACCATTAGGGTTCCGTAGAAAAAACATCATGGTGCCGTCGTGTAGCACGCAAAATTCATGTGTACATCCTTTTTAAGGGCAGGCGTCTTTTTGACAAAGATTTTATTTTAATGTTTTTTTTTGAGTTGCATTTTCTTTAGAATCGTTGTGGTTTGAAGCTCGAGCGAACATGCGTCACGACAAAGCTTAGATTTTGCAGTTTTTTAGTGTATCATCTTTCCACTTGTTGTTTACTGTTTATAATATAATTTGCTAAGAGAAAGACTTTTTTTCAGTTTAATTTTCATTTTGGTATGGAAAAAAATTGAACAACTGGCGTAAATATTCGTGGGAATTAGCAGTAGGGCGAAAATGCTAGGTATAGATAGATACCTATATATTTAAGAAGAATTTACTTTTTGTAATCAAATTAATTAAAATAGATTAATTATGTTTGATGGATCGATAGACGTGTGGTGTGGGTAGGTATTAATGAAATTTACTAAGGATATTAGTTACCTCTACATATAATAAGGTTGGAAGGAAGGTGGGTACTAAAATTAAGATACACATTCCAACTACTGTTAACCGAGTGGGTATAGAGACAATGGCGCAAAATTTTAAACTTTTTTCATATTAGCAATATAACCGACTCTAGTTAAAGAAGTTCTTTAGATACGAGCCCTTGTTTAACATTTTCTCAATTTTAAACAAGATAAACAACCCTGACAACTAGTGTGGTGTGTGGTTACGTAACGTAATGTAAACAATTTTTTCCAGGAGGTCAATTCCCGATCTGTGAAAATGTGAAAAGATAAAAACTTATCATAATGCGTTGGAAGTGTTATTAATCAATATTTAGTAATTAAACACTAACAAATGTCGTAAAAGAATAAAAAAAAATAGTATTATTAAGAAAATAAAGAAAAAAAGAATGGAAATTGCAGTAGAATAAATCGGTCTTCCATCATTTGGCTTCGCCATACATCGTTGCTTGATCTCAAAACTGCGGAGCTCTTCATGGGATGTTTTGGTTGTGAAAAGTAATTCACCATTTTGAAAAGTTTTTGACGCTTTTTTTTCTTTTTTCATACATCTAGAATCGAATTTAACTTCAAAACGTCAACAAAATTTCCATTTCACAGTTTCACAGATTGAGAATCTACCCCAACACGGCTTACTATTGACAGAATAAGACATTCTTTTTTTTTGGTACGAAATTACAAAATGTCGTCTGGTTAAAGTATACTTTCAAAAGAAAAACAAGTGGTTTGCTCGTTTTAAGGTTAGACAAGTTGTTTAAGGTTAAAGTATACTTTATGTCGTTTAAAATTAACATAGAGCAGACCTTCGTTTTATATTTTGTTTTTAGAGCCGACGCCCATTTTAAAATTGATTTAGAGTAGGTTTTAATTGTTTAAAATTTTGCGCCAATATTAAAAGTTAACCCAGTGGTTTTGTTTATTTATAGGTAGGTGTAAACTTGTTTTCTCGATAGAAATTTTTGCATTCAGTAGTAATCGAATAGTTTTTTTTATTTGAAAGTTGTTTTTGTGTGTTAAAAGTAGGCTTCCTTATCTATTCTGTGTGCTTTTATGATGACAAAATGCTTTAAAGTACGTAGGTATGTATGTAGGTTTTCACCTTCTTTTATTTGACTAAAGGCTAGGGCTTAGCCGAGCAATATGAAATAAAATTTTGGGTAAAATTTTTTATGAAATCAAAAAAACACTTCATAACGTTTTTTTGGGAAAAATGTTGTTAGCCATTTTATTTCTTTTGCTGTTTTCTATTTTATGAATGTTTCATTTCAAAATCGTTCGAACAGTTTTTTTCAAAAAAATGTTTTTTTTGAAAAAACTTCAAAAACATATTTTAAAATATTTTCGAGAATGTCAATTTAAAGAAATCTATAGTTTATAGTAGGAGAAAAAATTAAAAAAAATTCTACAGATCCGTTTTCAAAATATTCAAAAAACAAAATAATTTTTTAAAAAAATTATTAAAAATTAAAAAAAAATGTTTTTGAAAATTTTAATAAGCAATATTATTTTAATCATAAAACACTACATATCTTGAAAATTTCATCAAAATCCGTCATTTAGTTAACGAGAAAGTCTGATTGCAAAAGACCGGCCATATGGGAGGTACCGTTATAAAACATTTTCTGAAAAATCCGTTAAGACTTAAAGATAGATTTTGCATAGAAAACATTATTCTGAAAGTTTTATCAAAATCGTAGGAGCCGTTTTCGAGAAAAAATAGGTTTTTCATTAAAAGTTATATGGCAGGTACCGTTAGTTTTGGAGCTAGAATGCCAATTCCAAAAAATGTCGGGTAGAGCACTGTTAAAATACTATATACCTACTTTGAATCAAATCGGCCCAACCGTTTAGGCTGTAGATATCGATACGGACAGACAGACAGACAGACAGACAGACGGACGGAATTTCCGGACGCACTTTTTTTGACTTCTCTATCATCGTAATGTCATGTTTGATTGTTAGAATTTTTTAATTTTTTTTTTACGAATGCATAACTTGCCTTTAGTCCCTGTTTACGGATACAAATAAAACAACAAACAACAACTCATCGGTGCACTGCAAATATGCTGACTACACTTTCAAGTAACCTACTTTCACTGTTTCCAAACAGTGACAAAACAGAAATAATAATAATTAATATATAAAACTCAGCATATTTTTGCCACCAACTTTTATATAAATAGACTTCATATTTTGTAATTATTTCACTTCTCTTTATTCAATAAACTAAATAACTATCCCCCTACCCAAGGTAAGGTGGTTATTTAAATTAAAACTAAATTACTAGTGTATTTTCATTAACAAGTGGTCCTTCGAGTCATTTTTTTTAATTACATATATTTCATAACCAAGTGGTTAAATTCTAAAAATAAAATGAATAAAATTCAAAGGGTTATAAAATAATTAAATATAATGATAACCTTCAAGATGTCATCGTCCAGCTAGAGGAGGTTAGAGTTAACCTTACAAAGCTGGGATTAGAGAAGCGTACCCTGGAAACGCTCTCAAAGCAGTACAACAAGGCGAAGAATCTTCGGACTTCCATCGAGGCTTATTACAACACCTTGATAGATCAGAGTCAAGATACCGCTGATGAATTTTTGCCAAAATACCAAGCAGCAAAAAAAATATTTTCCCAAATTAACGAATTCATTGGAAAACATCAACCTGAACTTTTGAAGGATGATAAAGGAGTTATGGAAACTACCAAGGAGACAATCCAACCTGAAAAAAGACAGGCTCCCAAAGCCGTCGGGTGTAGATCCAGTAATAAATCCGACTGAGCAAAAACTGAGCATACCCAATCAAAAACTCTACAGCGAGAAGAGGAGGATCCAATCAAAAACGGTCATCAGTTCGACCCTCAGCAGCAACAACAGCCCGCAGCAACAACAGAACAGCTTCAACAAAACTCTCAGCTTGCAAATCATACATTTTTAGAAGGAATAGGGTACGTTCTAAATAACCCTGAAGGAGCGTACAATACCAAGTTGCCACAACGGTCACAGCCATCCCAGACAACTGAAGCACTCTTGCATGCCATAGCAAAACTTACCATCGAACGTGAATCCGACTTTCGAGCTACAGGGTCTCGTACCGAACATATTGGTGTTAAAATCCCGGAAATCCACATAAACGAGTTTAGTGGAAACATCACTAAGTATCGGGAATTCAAAGAACAGTTCGATTCCCTGGTGCGTAGGAGCCATACATCGAGCATCGACCGTTTTGCATTGCTTAAATCCAAGCTAAGTGGCAAGGCACTGGAAGCAGTAAGCGATCTAGATTTGACTGGAGACAACTATGTTGTAGCCTGGGCTCTTTTAGACCGAACATTTGATAATCCACGGCACTTAGCCAAAATGGAATTGGAAGCTCTATTGGCCCTACCCGAATGACCAACTATACCAGGCAATGCGGATTCCCTCATTACATATATGCACTACACTAAAGGGAGGATCTCTAATCTAAAAAAATCGAGGTAAATGGAGAACAAATTTTAGCTTTTCTTATCCTTCGAGGCTTAGATCCTATCACACGTGGAAGACTAGAAGATGTTATCACTACTAAAAACAGATTTCCCACTCTGGATCAAATAGAAGACTTCATGTTTAGAGAATACCAGCACCATTTAACTCAAGACGATGTTCACAAAGCAATGCAGCCAATTCAAAAAACTCCAGGTACGAAAGGGTCATGGATTCCGAACACCAGAGTCCATGCAACAGTCCAGCCACAACAGACGACAAAATGCTTCATCTGCAGGGATCAACATTATGTGACAGATTGTCCACAATTTCTTAGCTCTCAAAATCGGGAAGCCTTACTACGGGACTACAAAATCTGCATATTTTGCGCCATGCATCGTTTTGACTATCGCTATCCCTGCAGATCAAAACAGTTTCTAAAATGTGAAATATATCAAGGACCTCACATTATGGCAATGCATCCACAACCAGTTTCAATCCAGACTGACATTCCAGCAACAAGCAGCACTTACCTGTGCCAAAATGAGTCTGAAACATCCTCGAATGTTCTTCTTCCTACAGCCATTGCAACACTTGATTGATAACGCAGATGTCCCTATCCGTTGCATACTAGATCAGAGCAGTCAAGCGAACTACATTACTGAAGACTTAGTACAGAAATTGCGATTGCCAAAAAAACGAACCTTGGTCAAAGTCATTGGAGTAGGGGGAGAGATTGGAACGGTCCGTTCTATTGCCAGCATCAAACTCAAGCTTGATCATCCAGAACTACCATTCGTCAATATAAAGGCTCTGGTTGTTAAACGTGTAACCGGATCTCTTCCCAGTATGCCCAGCCATATCGCCTGGAAGTCCTCATTTGACAAGCCGCTTGCAGACCCTCAATTCAATAAGCCTGCCCATATACCGCTTTTATTGGGTGGACCTGTATATTCAACAGTTCTACGACCAGGACTGGAGAAAAAAGATGGACTCTTACTTCAAAATACATACCTTGGTGGGTGGATTGTATCTGGAGACCCAGGTAGTAATCCAGGAAATAAAACCTCAGTCTTCACCACCCTCTCGGAGTACGAGACAAACTTAATAGATTTCTGGGATATGCCAGCCCGCAGGGAGAACATTGAGGAAGATGATGATTTATTTTGTGAAAAGCTATTCATCGAGAAACACTGTCGAACGAAAGACGGTCGATATGTCGTCCCCATTCCTTGGAAGGACAACGCCCCTGCCCTAGGTAACTCGTTTAGGATGGCTGTAAAGTTTTTTATGGGACAAGAAAGACGCTGGGAGAAGGATGAAATTCACAAGAAGATGTCAAACGATTTTATGGCTGATTATCTAACTTCTCATCATATGTCTCCAGTTCCTGTTGAGCAACAGCGAGACGAGACCGGAAAAGCTTACTACATTCCATATATAAGTATCATTCGCAAAGATGCTATCGCAACTAAATTGAGGAACGTTTTTAACGCCAGTGCACCATCAAGTAAGGTGTCTGTCTTAACCAACTCATCCACCCAGGACCAAAACTCCAGTCCCACATATTCGATATCGTCCATCAGAGTCGACAATATGAATTCATATTCACCAGCGACATGCAACAGATGTTCCGCCAATTTCTGATACCCGAGGCAGACCGATGTAAGTTTAGAATCATCTGGCGACCAAATAAAAAAGAACCTTTAGGTGAATACACACTAAACACTGTGACATACGGGGTAGACTGTGCTCCATGGCAAGCCATCAGAACGGTCCGCCAAATAGCTGAAGATAATGCCCCAGACCTGGAAACTATTGACATCATCAAGAACTCTATTTATATGGATGATCTGATTCACGGAGCGGACAGCATAACCAAATGCCAAGATCAAATCGCAAAAATAACCACTACCTTGGAAGCCGGAAAACTGTCTCTAACTAAATGGGCATCGAATAACCCAGGAGTCCTAAATAACGTTGAGGACTCTAGAAAGCTTTGTGCATACAAACAAATCTCCGATCCAACAATAAAGATCTTAGGAATACTCTACAATCCAGTAGAAGATGTATTTTCTTTCCAAAACACAAACAAAGAACATTAAATACACAAAAAGAGGCCTATTATCTGCAGCAGCATCGCTTTATGATCCTATGGGCTGGATCCTTCCCGTCATTATGCTGCTCCGAATTTGGATCCAAGACCTGTGGGTACTGAAGTATGACTGGGATGATCAAGTAGATGAGAAAATACAACAAAAAATCAACAAGGTATTCGGAACAGTTTCAAAACTCAATAACATTAAAATTCCACGTTGGATTGGAGGAGTTAAAAGCACGCCTATTCAGCTCATTGGATTTTGTGACGCCTCCGGAGATGGTTACGCAGCAGTAGTTTACAGCCTTTACAGCCGAGTAAAAATTGAAGAGACAGAGAAAAAAAAATCAACTTACAATATTTGCTTACTAGCGGCAAGAGGTCGCGTCACTCCACTAAAGACAAAAGCGAACAAAGAAAGTAAACTATGCACAATACCCAAGATGGAACTTGAAGGAATTTTACTTCTAACTGAACTTTTCACTCAGGTCAGTCGCAAGCTAAATTCTCCTTATATTACTATGACTGGATACACTGACAGTATGGTTGCCCTTGCATGGGTAAGAAATAACAAAGAGATTGACAACAAATTTGTGAAGTCCAGAGTCAGAAAAATTCGAAAAGTTATCAACCCCAGGGAACTGCACTATGTTCAATCTTCTGAAAATCCGGCAGATCCAGCTTCTCGCGGGCTTCCACCAACTCAGTTAGTCGACTGCACACTATGGTTAAGAGGACCTAGTTGGTTAATAAACGACCAGTTACCACTCACCCCGTTCCAAGAGATTGAGTGCACTATTAGTAATGCCACCACAAACGAGCTTATGGAAGAAAGTTTCATCGAAAGATTCTCTTGCTTTAAACGCTTATTACGAGTGATCGCATACTGTCTTCGCTGGACTTGTAAGATAAAGAATGAAACACGCCCAACTGGCCCTGTCACTGCTGAAGAAATATCTAAAGCAAAGGTAAAAATTATCCGTTTTCAGCAGCAACGAGTTTTCAGAGTCGAAATCTCCCAATTCAACAAATCAAGACTTTTTCCGAAGAAAAGCTGGTTGTCCTGTTTAACACCATTTATTGATTCTGACGGCATTTTTCGCGTAGGGGGGAGAATTTCCCTTGCCAATATTCCAGAGAGCCAGCGGCATCCAATAATATTAACGAAATGTCACTTAGTTGACTTGATAGTTCGCAAAACTCACCATGATCACCATCATAGCGGAAATTCCTTGACAGAGCATCTGATAAAAGAAGACTACTGGATCCCTGCTGTAAGATCACGCATAAAAAAATGTATTCGATCCTGCCCACTTTGTATACGATGGAAGGCTAAGACCATTCAGCCGATTATGGGCGATCTGCCACTGGAACGCATTACTCCCGCACCCGCTTTCAGTAAAATCGGAGTCGACCTGTGCGGTCCTTTTTATATTAAGGCCAGCGCAATAAGATTCGATAAAATCATTAAAGTTTGGGTGGCAGTATTTGTTTGCCTGGTTACTTTACTAAAGCTGTTCATCGAGATATGCTCCGATCTCAGCACGGATATGTTCCTAGCCGCATTCACACGTTTCGCGAATAGACGCTGTTGGCCTTCCCTTGTGCTCTCCGACAATGGCACAAATTTCATAAGAGCCAAAAGGAAAATCAACGAAGAATGGACCAAGATCACTAAAAATATCAAGGATAGCCTGGCCATCCAAGAAATTGTCTGGAAGTTTAACCCGCCGTACAGCCCCAACTTCGGTGGACTATGGGAAGCCGCCGTCAAATCTATGAAACATTTTGTTAAAAAAATTTCAGGAACGAGGAATTTAACATAAGAAGAATTTAATACCCTCTTGTGTCGTATTGAAGGTATACTTAACAGCAGACCTCTATATCCAGACCCATTAGAAGCAGAAGATGCACCCGCCCTAACACCGTTTCACTTTATAACTCAGCGTAGCTTTAAGAACTCTGTAATCGATGCTGGCCAACCATCTAAAACGGTTGGTCCAATAACAAAACGCTGGTTACAAGTACAGCAGCTTCAGCAGCAATTTTGGAAAAGATTTCACCAAGAATATCTACAACATCTACAGAAACGAAACAAATGGAAGTTTGGAACTCAAAACCTTGGTATCGGAGATGTAGTATTACTTCAAGAAGCGAGCGTTATGCCTTCAGACTGGAAAATGGGTCGAATCATTGAATGTTATCCTGATGAAAAGGGCAATGTGCGCAGAGTTGATGTAAAAACAACAAAACGGGAAGTTGTGCACCGTGCGACAAATCGATTGGTCCCAATATTTCCAGATGACACCGAAGGAGAACCAGCCTTAAGAAGAAGTAACCGGGTGCAAAATCGAACCACTACGCTGCTTTCACGAGTTATCTTATTTTGGCTTTCCCTAACTTATCCAGCAGCTAGCGCTTTTGACATTCAACCTCTTACTCCTGGAATTAACATTCAGCGTCTAGGAAATGCATCGATCAAACTCTTCAACCTTGAATTTTCGGTGGAAACTTCTGTGAATATCACTGCTGATTTACATGCTATTGACACTCTTCTCCAAGATTTCAAATTATTTTGCAATCAATATGACAACAATAAGTATAGCCAATTAAACCAACACTGTCAGGCTGTAGAACAAGCTCTTACGTTAGAAGCCGAGAGAGTTAAGGAAGGCATCATCGCAAGCTATCCCAAAGGACGATCAAAACGCGGCGCCGTCCCTATGGTAATGAAAGGACTTGTTAAATACGCTCCCCAAGTACTGATGACTGCCGGTATAGCCTATCAAGCTGTGGAGAACAACAATCTGGAGCAGCAAATCACCCAGCTGAAACACAAAATAAGTAAGGTCTCCTACCTGATGACAAACATCACCGACTTAGAGTTTAAAGCCGTGGATACACAGCTTGATGAACTTATAGAGCAGCAGCAGCAGCTTCGTGTTCAGGAGCAAATAAATACCTACTCAGCGAGCATTCAGTTACTCATCAGTACTATTCAGACGAATCACCAAAACATCGAAAACATTCGCCCGCAAATTAACTAATGTTTCACCTTTTTCTGGCGGGAGATTGTTTATGGATACAAATAAAACAACAAACAACAACTCATCGGTGCACTGCAAATATGCTGACTACACTTTCAAGTAACCTACTTTCACTGTTTCCAAACAGTGACAAAACAGAAATAATAATAATTAATATATAAAACTCAGCATATTTTTGCCACCAACTTTTATATAAATAGACTTCATATTTTGTAATTATTTCACTTCTCTTTATTCAATAAACTAAATAACTATCCCCCTACCCAAGGTAAGGTGGTTATTTAAATTAAAACTAAATTACTAGTGTATTTTCATTAACAGTCCCTATAAATCGCAAGTAAAAAACGAAGCTTAAAAACTAACATTTGTCTTCTATTAAGGAACATATATGAAAAAACCTTAACTATAGAATATAAATACGATTTTAAACGTTGCTTAAGCCCCAAACAACTATTGTTTAATGTAGTCTCATAAGTCATAGATGGTTTAGTAAATTATTAACAAGCCATTTTATAGACAAATTCTATTCTTCCTGAAAAGTTTCAAGAACTCGTAAGTAAAAGCTTGAAACAGCAAAAACATTCGAAAGTTTTGTACAATCAAAGCACAAAAGTCACCGTGTCCGTGTGGCCTTTTAACTTGTAGACAACATCATTGCGCCGAATGTCCCAAATTTTGATGTCATTATCGATGCCAACAGTATAGCAACTATGATAATAAACTTAGAAAACGGAAAAGAGGTGAAGGAAACAATACAAACAATATTAAAGACCTTTTAAACTGATCGTGTTTTAACTCTGCGTTTAAAAACCGCAAAAGCTTTGGTAATTTTTTTATAATTTTATGTCCAAAATGAACAAACATAATAACAAATAGTTGCAATAATCGCCCATTTGTTTATGATATGGGCAATGAAAATTATAAAAGACAACGTTTAAACAACATTTTTTAATACAAACACGGCCGCAGTGACATAATGAGCGGATACTTATAGAATTCCACACAAATTGATTGCGCAGCATCGGCCATATGATATATGACCAAGTATGTGTCGCGTTTGTGCCCGCGCGTTATCTACAGCCTAAGGCTGCGGTTCCGGTGCGGTTCCGGTGCAGTTCCGGTAATGTAAGCACAAAATCGCAAAGTTCGCTAAATTCATTCATTTCGGTGCCTAATAATTCGGCACAATAATCTACATAAATAATAATTCGCTTAATTCGTGCGAGTAAAATTCGCTTCTACCGAAACTGCAGCTTAATGCACGCACTTTTGTGTGGCGAGGATGGTCAGCATTGCAGCTGTAAACAAGAAAAGTAAATATGTAGAAGTTGATAATGTTTTTTCAATTGAAAGGAAAATTTATCAACTTCTATTTCGCTTTGAAGTTTAAATAGAAGCTAGTTTTCCGCAACTACGATTTTTCACAAAAAATCACAAAGCGTTTTTCGTCCGTCTGTAAGAGCCTTAATCTATATGATAATATGACTTTGACGTATAGTGTAGTTTTATTTTCTGTGAGACTTTCATCGTTACTATTTAAATTTTTAAAGTTGCCCATGTTAGTCCAAGTTTATGTGGAACAAACCTGTTGTCTTTTGTCGTTAAGCGAAATATACACACAGTTCTCGGTATGGGCATTACAGACCATCTTATGTGGAATGATCACATATTCCACGTCGCGAAGAATCCCGCGAGGTGTCTAGGTTTCCATCGAATATGCAAGAAATTTCTTATCTCGTCGGATTTGGCTACAATATAAAAAGCGTATATTCGACCAAACGTGTTTTTCTCTAATCTATCGCAATTTTTACAAACAGTGATCCAGTGAAATGGCCCAGTCCAGTTGCACTCCTTCCCTGAAACAATTCAACCGTAATACTCGCTCTGCTAGGAATGCCCATTAGATTAACCTTGGGCCCGATTTCGGACGTACTTTTAAGTCCTAACCGCTCTCGTGGTTTTCTCTCGTCTTGACGAAATATAAAAAAAAAATACAATACGAATTAGCCAAGAAACCAATCTTACCTAAACAGGCCTTTCTAACTTGATCTCGACAGTAGTTTTTGTGTCTGTCTTTCTTTCGCGACAGTGTTGTAACTTGGCATGCTCTTCCAGCTGGCCCGATGTCTAGCCTATCGTTACCAACTCAGCACTCCAAGAAGTTAGTGGTCCATCTACCTGGCTATGCATGCTCAAGTCATCTTACCCGCTGGGTTGGGTACGGAGTTTCTTGGCTAGGCTTATGTCACTGTGTAGCACTTTCAACTCGTTGTTGTATGATCTCCGCCATTCATTATATCCTGGATCGAAATAAGGGACATTAATTGTCCGGAATATCCCAAGGGAGCTTTCATCCGACATGTTTCTGCACCTTATGGCAGGCCCGGCATGAAGTTGTTTGTATAGCACATATCCTTGGTTCTTCTCGATAAGGCTGACGACACTGCGTCACCTTGTTTTAATTCTCTGATGTTGTCGAAGGGATCAGTAGTATCTTGATTGGGACTAAAAAGTTCCGCTTGTAGCTTTTCGGCACCTACTGCTTTGTTCGTTTTGAGATGCTTTATAGGAGCCAAGGCCGTTGACTAAAAGAAAATTAATTGGATCTGTCTGTGAAACCTGTCATTTATGTTAAATCCAGTTTTATAAATAAGCTTTTCTTATAAGAATCAGCATTTCCGACTAATATTATTTTTTTTTTCAGAACAACACATTGAACGCACCAAATGTTCGTGTATTCCCCCTCTACTCTCAACTACCTCAAAACAAGCAACT
This sequence comes from Platycheirus rosarum, assembly GCA_963971375.1. Taxonomy (NCBI): domain Eukaryota; kingdom Metazoa; phylum Arthropoda; class Insecta; order Diptera; family Syrphidae; genus Platycheirus; species Platycheirus rosarum. Next base: position 35,299,569 of record OZ020507.1, read on the forward strand.
CGAATGCTTCATACCATCGCCACCAAATGCTAGAAAAATTATTCTAGCCACAAACATTGCTGAGACATCAATTACTATTCCTGGAATTCGATTCGTCATCGACTGTGGTTTCGTTAAACGTCGCATATTCAATCCCGAATCTAGTTTAGACATCCTGAAAGTGGTGCAAATATCACAAGCACAGTGTTGGCAACGTTGCGGGCGAGCCGGTCGTGATGCCGAAGGTACTTGCTATCGTACATACACCAAGGAAGAACTGCAAGCATTCGAAAAAATGCCAAAACCAGAAATTCTGCGGAGCAACATAGCAGCTACAGTATGAACATAATCATGATGTTTTGAATTCAATTAAAAAATAAAATGTTTTTTTTTTATTTAAAGGTTCTTCAGTTACTAGCTCTTGGAATTGATTGCAAGACATTCGACTTCCTAGACAAACCTGCACCTGAAGCCATAGACAAAGCTTATAAGCAACTCTTCCTACTCGGAGCGGTTAAAGCCGACGCCAAAACTGAATTGACAACCTTAGGTAAACACATGTCCTTATTTCCTTTGGATCCCAAGTTCAGTAAACTCCTATTGACGGCGCCGGCATTTGGTTGCCTCGAAGAAATGCTGAGTCTAGTCGCTATTCTCTCAGGAGAGAACATTTTCGTGTCTAGTATAGAGAAACGGGAACAGGCTGCCCTGGCGCATGCAAAATTCGAATCCAAACAGGGTGACCATTTAATGCTGCTCAATGTATATAAGGCTTTTGAGAAAACTGAAAAGATTAAGGTTAGTTTGAAGAATAGTTTTGTAAGAAGTTGAGAGGTTAATTCAATGTTTTATATAACAGCTCTGGTGCCACGATAATTTTCTCAACACGAGAAATCTCCTCTACGCCCGTGATGTTCGAAATCAACTGCTCGAAATATCTCAGCGTTTATCGCTCGAAGTGACCAGCTGTGGCAATGACACGGACAAAGTTCGAAAGTGCATTTTAGCTGGACTATTCGATAATATAGCTGAACTGCAACGTGACAACTTCTATCTCACACTATCAGGACGCCAACGTGCCAAAATCCATCCCTCAAGCATTTTACATGGAAAATATCGTCCCGCCTACATTATATTCACAGAAATTGTTTTAACCGAACGTAATTTCCTTCGACAAGTGTCGGAAATCGAACCAGAATGGATCGAAGAAGTGGTTCCTAATTATCCGCATTTAAGTAGAATAAGAAGTCCTTTAAAGTAGTTTGCTACACATACACAGGCAGTGAAGTTTTTTTTACCAAAAAAAAAGAAGAAATGTTTATATAATACATAAAACGTATTTGTATATCTGAATGGTCTTTAAATGCGTTTTTGTATGTTTTAAAGAAATTAACATTTTTTATTTATGTTCTTTTAAGAATTAAAAAAAAATAAAAAAATTAATGTATGTATAACGATAGTAAAGTCAAGCGTGAACGATTTGATTGTAGGTCATTTCGCACACCAACTAGCGTACCTTTTTAGATTCAAAATAATAATACAAACAACATAGAATGAAAAATAAAATATGTATTGACATCATTGCAAATGTTTCAACATAAGAAATTTGTTTTTTTTTTATGAATTAAAATAATGGTCCAGTCCTGAATATCAGATGGGAGAAATACAGACCTTCCACATTCGTGCAGTGCGGCTGTGGATAAAAAACTCTTAATCAAAGTTAAGTTCGCAGTGTGGGTCACTGTGGCCCACTGGTGGATACTCATATCATTGTGAGCATTGGTTTCATATTTTTTAGAAGAGCTATACGGAAACTCAAGTTTATGCCCAAAGTAACCGTGAGTAACCGGAGAATTGTTGGTTCCATGTGCGAGGGGTACGATTCCGGAGAAGATGTAATATTGAATTGTATGAAATCTACCTCAAAGCAGATGGAAAAAATAAAGCTCGGTAGAATCCAGTGGGTTGGGCACCATAGCGAAGAGGAACCAGCTCGGAAAGTCTTGTAGTTCTTTTTAATGGTAGAAGGCTACAAGGCAGCCATTGCTTATAGTAGGGAAGGCGGCCGTAGGAACACCTACCTCATCGAGTCAATGGATAATGTTGCCGTAAAGAAATGGCAAAATACATAAAATGTACAAAACCACCCGTCGCACAAACTTTTTCGTGTCCCTTTGGCGGTAAAATGGCCACTTCCGGTTGCGTTATTGGTGCTGGTTTACCTCATTGGGATCGAGTTTATAAACAAATAGGGTATCAAATGAAAGCATTAAGAATCTGCTAGTCGGATAAACTTAACATGGGTTAACATGCGTCCGACCACTTTTTTCAAAAATAAAAATTACTGTAAATTTCTCCAAATTTTCTTAATCGATATCGAAATTTGTGTATTGACTTAAGAACGTTTAACGTTTTCATGGCCTTCAAGGGTTGATGTTTGATGCTGAAGATGAAATGCTTTATTTTAGGGACATGTTAAGCAAACCGCATTTTAAAACTATGACATACTGATAAGCTTTCGAAAGTGATTTTGTAAGTTTTGAATATTGAGTACCCAGTGTTATCTACTTATACTCTTGATCCGCAAACAATTCTGCAAGTAAAGGCTTACAGCAAGAATTTTATTAAAGATTTAAGTTATATCATGGATATGAGCTGGAAATAAAGGGTATACCATTAAGCGTTTCCTATATTTAAATTTAAATAAAACAAACTGTGAGTGAGATATTATTGCCATTATGTATTAAATGGACAGCGTATAAATCAGTTCTCAAGGAAAAGCATATCATTACAGCCAGCAGATGTTATAACTCATCCTGTACTCGAGAGCGTAAATAATTTATGAGACCCATCTTCTTTCCAACTCTTATCTTAACATTCATAAACACGCTGGTCCAGATAGTGTCCCTGTAATTGTTCTGAAGAGTTCTTCAGCGCTGGCTAAACGACTGCGTAAGCTTCTTTTCATCTGTCCTAGTCTAGTCTAGTCTTTTTCCGAGTGGATGGAAAACAAAACTTGTACAGGCTGTCCCTAAAAAGGCAAACCTCCTCAAACTATCAATCAATCGCTCTTACGTCCTTTCATTATTTAACATCATTTTGATGAATTTGATTTGTTAAACGCATTTGATAGAATTTGGCATCTTATCGAATATGCGTCCATTTAAAAATATATAAATAAATTTATTCGCGCGACAGCTCCTTAAGAAGCCAAGGCTAAGTGACTTATACTCTCAACCATTCCTATGTGTGTTTTGTGAATCTACAAGAATAGAAGGGCCATACAATTTACCGCCAAGTCCGAACGGCTACATGAGATGCAAATTTTGCTCTTCCAGGTTTTGTCAGTTCCTCGCAAGAGGCAGTAACTACACGACTGGATCGCACGTACTTGCTCATATGTGCGGCACATCCTCGAATAAACTTTAAAAAATAAGTAACATTAACCTAGAAAAATAACACTACCTGAACTTAAAAAAAGTGTCAAAAAGAAAACACTTAACGATTTTTAGTAAAAATTGAGTGCGCCATTACACGTCTTGTGTAACGAATTTATGAAAAAAGTATTTCGAAAATTGCAGGACGGATTTTAATAATATCCCGTTTTTAATTTTTAGTTTTTTTTGTAATTTTTTTTTTTTTTTGAAATGTTGATATGCAGTTTTTAGACTTTATTAATAACAATGATTATAAAATATTAAATATTTTCAAAAAACAAATAATTTCAAAAACTAATTTTAATTAGAAAAAACAGTTATTCAAAATTATGATATGCATAATTAATTTCGCTGAAAAAAAAAACAAAACAAAATTTCAATTTCCCCTCTGGGAATGCCAAGAGAATCACACACACCAAATTTGAAGATAATCGCTTAAGCCGTTTAGGTTGCAGCTCTGACAGACAGACAGAGGGACAGGCATTTTTTGCCACTAACTTGTTTAGACTTCTCTATGATCGTAATGTCATGTTTGATTTTTTTTATATTCAAAAAATTAAGGAAGTGAGAGGAAAGGTGAAAGAAATATGTCACATGTCAAGGTTGAGTTGTAAGCTAAAAGACATAATTACCGAAATTTTTATATTCCATTGGATTTCAGAATGAGTGGATCCCCGAGTTAATCTAATGGAAAATGATGTAAAAAATTATAATATTTGGGATATCCTAAAAGAAAGGTCAAGGATGAAGTCACGTAGATGCTGTGTGTAACTATGTAACATGACATATTTTGTTATCAAAATGGACACATTTAATGCCAATTTTGACAAACTTTTTTTGATTAAAGGTTAACTTAAAGTCAAGTTTTAGAAGCGCGCTTGGGATATTACAAGAGTGAAAAGCTCATTTTACAACAATAAAAATATATTATGATTAGTTAATATACAAAATTTATTTATTTCAACAAAAAACAACAAAAACAAAATATGTTAATTTCAGGACTTCAATTTAAGCAAGGCTCCAGTAAAGTTTCCCCATCCATTACAAATGAGTCGTTCGGCAACTGATTGATCGGATCCAACGATTAGGGGCGAGGTTGGTTGTGGAGCTGCAGTCTCATTCTGATGTTCATAGCTTGGTCCATAAAAATGTTGGTCAAAAACAAACTGCTGATGTTCATGGTTATATCTTTGAACGGGTACGGTTTGTACGGGTACTGCATGCAGAGCCACTTGGTTATGGCTTTGGTTCATGAGATAGGCTTGAATTTGCTGAACACTCATGTGGTGGAGCGCTTCGACTTCCTTATAACCATATATTATCCAATCAGCTCCGTCGGCTTGATGATGTGGTTCCGTTGGATATATCAGCTGAAGTTGTACTGGAACCTGATGCGGGATGTTTGAATATAAAAGTTGTTGTTGATTCGCCATTTGGGTGTTAATGTTGATCACAAAAGTTACTTATTTATTAGAAATGTAAACACTACACGTTCTGAAATACGATTGCTTACCAACAACATTTGCATTGCCTTTTATTCCTTTTTTGGAGCCAAGCTGCAGGTACATAATATTGCAAAAGTCTTAGAAGTAATTAGCTATGGCCAATACTTAAGTAGTTAATAAAACTCATAATTAAGAAGACTTCGAGTTCAGGTAGATTATGTGTAAATATTATACAATTGCGGTTCTTAATCCCTGCTAATAATTGTGATTTTTGGTATTGGGATTTTCGAGAAAAGAATTATTAGGTATTTAACAAATTCTTTCCTAATTATGAAAATTTGTTTTTAATCCAGTTTAAGAAACATGCAAATTTATTACATTAAGTTGTAAATAGTATTTTTTTCGGTAATTAGGAAACAAACAATGTAATATTAAAAAATGGGCACGACTGGGTCGCACGTACTTGCTCTTGAAAGGTCCCGTTAATAGACTTTTCCCGAATATGTGGTTCTAATCAAATGATAGCCAATACCAACAGAAAAAATCTCAAAAATGTTCATCAAAATCATTGAAGCCGTTTTCGAGAAAAATAAGCTTTTCCTAAACGGTCGTATGGCAAAGTACCGTTATTTTTGTCTCTAAAAATAAAATTTCAATTTCCCCTCTGAGTAATGCCAAGAGAATCGCACACACCAAATTTGAAGATAATCGATTAAGCCGTTCAGGCTGCAGCTCGTTATACAAACTGACAGACAGACAGGCATTTTTCTCCATCACTTTTTTTAGAAATATGCCATAAGGGTACACATACAGCTGCGGTCAAAATAATAGTTAGTGCAATGTGCAATTATTATTATTAAATAAAAGGCACGACTGGGTCGCACGTACTTGCTCCTATGTGCTAATCCTTTTTAAGTGTAGGCGTCTTTTTGACAAAGATTTTATTTTAATGTTTTTTTTTTTGAGTTGCATTTTCTTTAGAATCGTTGTGGTTTGAAGCTCGAATGAACATGCGTATCATCTTTCCACTTGTTGTTTACTGTTTATAATATAATTTGCTAAGAGAAAGACTTTTTCAGTTTAATTTTCATTTTGGTATGGAAAAAATTGAACAACTGGCGTAAATATTCGTGGGAATCAGCAGTAGGGCAATAATGCTAGGTATAGATACCTATATATTTAAGAAGAATTTACTTTTTGTAATCAAATTAATTAAAATAGCTTAATTATGTTTGATGGATCGATGTGGTGTGGGTAGGTATTAATGGAATTTACTAGGATATTAGTTACCTCTACATATAATAAGGTTGGAAGGAAGGTGGGTACTAAAATTAAGATACACATTCCAACTGTTAACCGAGTGGGTATAGAGACAATATTTAAAGTTAACACAGTGGTTTTGTTTATTTATAGGTAGGTGTAAACTTTTGTTTTCTCGATTGAAATGTATGCATTCAGTAGTAATCGAATAGTTTTTTTATTTGTAAGTTGTTTTTGTGTGTTAAAAATAGGCTTCCTTATTTATTCTGTGTGCTTTTATGATGATAAAATGCTTTAAAATACGTAGGTATATATGTAGGTTTTCACCTTCTTTTATTTGACTAAAGGCTAGGGCTTAGCCGAGCAATATGAAATAAAATTTTGGGGAACATTTTTTATGAAATCAAAAAAACACTATTCATAACGTTTTTTGGAAAAAATGTTGTTAGCCATCTTATTTCTTTTGCTGTTTTCTATTTTATGAATTTTTCATTTCAAAATCGTTCGACCAGTTTTTTCAAAAAAATGTTTTTTTGAAAAACTTTCAAAAACATATTTTAAAATTTTTTCGAGTATGTGAATTTCAAGAAATTATAGTTTATAGTAGGAGAAAAATTTGAAAAAAATTCTACAGATCCGTTTTCAAAATATTCAAAAAACAAAATATTTTTTTAAAAAAATTATTAAAAATTAAAAAAAATGTTTTTGAAAATTTTAATAAGCAATATTATTTTGATCATTAAACACTCCATTTCATCAAAATCCGTCAATTAGTTAACGAGAAAGTCTGATTTTAAAAAAACCGGTCATATGGGAGGACGGAATTTCCGGACCCACTTTTTTTACTTCTCTATCATCGTAATGTCATGTTTGATTGTTAGAATTTTTTTTTTACGAATGCATAACTTTCCTTATAGTCCCTATAAATCGCAAGTAAAATATGTTAATTTCTTTAAAACATGTACAAAAACGCATTTAAAGAACATTCAGATATACAAATACGTTTTAAGAGCAATGTGTAGCCGACAAGTGAAGTTCTTTTTTCATGTCCGTTAGTCCGAAGTCAGATTATCTTTTTTTCATAAGCCATGCTCACTCTTAGTCGAAAAGTCATCCTGTTAACTCGAGTCAATAAGTAGTTATTAAGTCAAGTTGAATAGGTCAAGTTCAATTCGTCATTAATTTACTTTTTCGTACATCAAATATCAATTTTTATTTAAATACATATCATTTAATAATTTAATAATTTAATAAAAATAAAAAAAAAAATTAAAATATTGATCGAAATCTTGCGTTATTATTTAAACTACATGTATAACATTTCTTCTTTTTTTGGTAAAAAAAAACTTTACTGCCTGTGTATGTGTAGCAAACTACTTTAAAGGACTTCTTATTCTACTTAAATGCGGATAATTAGGAACCACTTCTTCGATCCATTCTGGTTCGATTTCCGACACTTGTCGAAGGAAATTACGTTCGGTTAAAACAATTTCTGTGAATATAATGTAGGCGGGACGATATTTTCCATGTAAAATGCTTGAGGGATGGAATTTGGCACGTTGGCGTCCTGATAGTGTGAGCTAGAATTTGTCACGTTGCAGTTCAGCTATATTATCGAATAGTCCAGCTAAAATGCACTTTCGAACTTTGTCCGTGTCATTGCCACAGCTGGTCACTTCGAGCGATAAACGCTTGGAGATTTCGAGCAGTTGATTTCGAACATCACGGGCGTAGAGGAGATTTCTCGTGTTGAGAAAATTATCGTGGCACCAGCAGCATTGAATGGTCACCCTGTTTGGATTCGAATTTTGCATGCGCCAGGGCAGCCTGTTCCCGTTTCTCTATACTAGACACGAAAATGTTCTCTCCTGAGAGAATAGCGACTAGACTCAGCATTTCTTCGAGACAACTAAATGCCGGCGCCGTCAATAGGAGTTTACTGAACTTGGGATCCAAAGGAAATAAGGACATGTGTTTACCTCAGGTTGTCAATTCGAATGTTTTGCAATCAATTCCAAGAGCTAGTAACTGAAGAACCTTTAAATAAAAAAAAACATATTTTATTTTTTAATTGAATTCAAAACATCATGATTATGTTCATACTGTAGCTGCTTGGTGTATGTACGATAGCAAGTACCTTCGGCATCACGGCCCGCAACGTTGCCAACACTGTGCTTGTGATATTCGCACCACTTTCAGGATGTCTAAGCTAGATTCGGGATTGAATATGCGACGTTTAACGAAACCACAGTCGATTACGAATCGAATTCCAGGAATAAATGGTAATGAGGTTTTGCTGTCAGTTAAAGACTTCGATAAAGGATCTTCAGCTTTCCAGTAGCCGTGACCAGACTCAAAACGAACAAAGCAGTAGGTGCCGAAGGGCTACAAGCGGAACTTTTTAGTCCAAATCGGGATACTACTGATCCCTTCGACAACACCAGAGAATTAAAACAAGATGACGCAGTGTCGTCAGCCTTATCGAGAAGAACCAAGGGTATGTGCTATATAAAAAACTTCATGCCGGGCCTGCCATAAGGTGCAGAAACATGTCGGATGAAAGCTCCCTTGGGGTATTCGGGACAATTAATGTCCCTTATTTCGATCCAAATTTGAAAGTGCTACAAAGTGACATAAGCCTAGCCAAGAAACTCCGTACCCAACCCAGCGGGTAGGATGGCTTGAGCATGCAGAGCGGATGATCATCGACAGACACAAAAACTACTGTCGAGATCAAGTTAGGAAGGCCTGTTTGGGTAAGATTGGTTTCTTGGCTTATTTGTATTGTGTATATTTTTTTGACTTTGCTTACCTTTTATTGTTAAAACACTGTTCGAGCAGTAGGGAAGAAGAAAGGATGTAAATGAAGATGTCGATGGTCATTAGTTTTGAAATTCTGCATATCAAAATGGGAGGGAAAAACTGAGCCAACTAGAGCGTTCCACATTCGTGTGGTTCGATTAAAGAAAGAATGTCTGTACTTAAAAGTAAGTGCGAAATCGGTCCCAAGGTTAAACTAATGAGCATTCCTAGCAGAGCGAGTATTACGGTTGAATTGTTTCAGTGCAAGGAGTGCAACTGGCTATTTCACTGGAGCACTGTTTGTAAAAATGGCGATAGAATAGAGAAAGACACGTTACGTTAGAGGGCCGCTCAAAAGGTTAAATTGAATACGTAATATGGGAATTATACTCGAGCTTTGGTCGAATAGGCGCTTTTAATATTGTAGTGAGATACGACGGGATAAGAAATTTCTTGCATATCCGAAGGAAACCTAGACACCTCGCAGGATTCTCCACAGAAAGTGATCTATAATGTACATTCCGAGAACTGAGAGATGTTCGGTTTCTTCGATGCAAGTGCCATTCATGGAAACTGGCATTGGGGGTATATTTCGCTTTAACGACAAAAGATAAATGGTTTGTTTTTGTTCCACATAAACTTGGACTAAAATGGGCAGCTTTCAAAATTTGAATAGTAACGATGAAAATCTCTTCGCTTCGATTGCATAGCCGGAACCGCAGCCCTAGGCATTAGATAGCGCGCGACACATACTTGGTCATATGGTCGATTTTTGTGGAATTCCATAAGTATCCGCTCATTATGTCACTGCGGCCATGTTTGTATTAGAAAAATGTTATTTAAACGGTGTCTTTTATAATTTTCATTGCCCATATCATAAAGAAATGGGCGATTATTGCAACTATTTGTTATTATGTTGGTTCATTTTGGAAATAAAATTATAAAAAATTTACGAAAGCTTTTGCGGTTTTTAAACGCAGAATTAAAACGCGATCAGTTAAATATTGTTTCCAATGATAATGACATCAAATTTTGGGGCATTCGGCGCAATGAAGTTGTCTACAAGTTAAAAGGCCACACGGACAGGGTGACGGGAGTATCACTTTATCCCGGCGGCTCATAAATCCTGTCAAACTCGATGGAATTTGGGACATTCATCGGTATGTTTCTGGTGAGAGATGTGTGAGGTTATTCAAAGGAAACTTGCTGAGATGTGCCTGGTCACCAGATGGTAGCAAGATATCTATTGGATCTTTAGATCGTCATGTCTACATTTGGGACAAAACAACTCGTCGGATTTTGTACAAATTGTCAGGACACAATGCGTACGTACACGAACGTAACTTTCGGATTGGTTACTTTGCTTTTGTTGTAATTAGCATGGTTAAAAACAGCTGTTTTCCATATGTTCTTCAATCAGCTGGAAATCAGCTGTTTTTAACCATGCTAATTACAACAAAAGCAAAGGTAATCTATCCGAAGGATAAGTTCATGAACATACGGAATGGTAGTGTAAATGACGTAGATTTCCACCCAAAAGAACCGAACCGGTGAAATTGAAGATTAAATAATTATTTTTTTTATTTAACAAAATATGTATATTTTCTACTGGAAGAATGTTTAAAAACGATCAAAATGGTATGAATTGCTTAGGGCACTAGATGAGTGGTTCTATTTTTTTTATTTCGATTGTACAAAGCTTTCGAATGTTTTTGCTGTTTCAAGCTTTTGCTTACGAGTTCTTGAAACTTTTCAGGAAGAATAGAATTTGTCTTTAAAATGGCTTGTTAATAATTTACTAAACCATCTATGACTTATGAGACTACATTAAACAATAGTTGTTTGGGGCTTAAGCAAGGTTTAAAATCGTAGTTAAATTTTCTATAGTTAAGGTTTTTTCATATATGTACCTTAATAGAAGACAAATGTAAGTTTTTAAACCTCGTTTTTTTGTTAAGGTTTTCGTTAATAAAGTTTCATATTAGGTAAATAAAATAGTTTTTCGTTGTTAAGTTTAAACAAAGTTTTTTTCAAATAATGTTTCGAGAATATTTTAAGAAAGTTTAGTCCTGAAGTCAATTAATATCAAATCTTCTTTATCCCCCGATGACCTTATCATCTTAATCAGCGTCTTATTACAACTCTCATACTCTCACAGTTTCGTTATTAGATCACAAAACTTTGACTTTTCTGAAATTCTTAAAACTTTTCATCATTTTTTTTTTAAATTATCCGGATATCAACAAAAGTAATTGAAGATATTTTTTTTTATTTACATTTACGTATGTATGCTTTATTCTTTAGGAAAAAACCACACAAATCTCGAATTTTAATATTGCAATGTTTGACCCTAATTACCAAAAAAGAAAAAAAAGAAAAAAATACTATTTACGACTCAATGTAATAAATCTGCATATTTCTTAAACTGGATTAAAAACAAATCTTAATAATAAGGAAAGAATTTACTAAATATCTACCTAATCATTCTTTTCTCGGAAATCCTAGTTATTAGCAGGGATTAAGAACCGCAATTTTATAATATTTACACATAATCTACCTGTACTCGAAGTCGTGTTTATATGAGTTTTATTACTTACTTAATTATTGGCTATAGCCAATTACTTCTAAGGACTTTTGCAATATTATGTATGTACCTGCAGCTTGTCTCCTAAAAAGGAATAAAAGGCAATGCAAATGATTTTGGTAAGCAATCGTATTACAGAAAGTGTAGAGTTGATATCTCTAAAAAGTTAACAAATTTAAGTAATAAGTAGATAAAAAAGTGATCAACATCAACACTCAAATGGCGAATCAACAACAACTTTCATATTCAAACATCCCGGATCAGTTTCCAGTGCAACCTCAGCTGATATATCCAACGGAACCACATCATCAAGCCGACGGAGCTGATTGGATAATATATGGTTATAAGGGAGTCGAAGCGATCCACCACATGAGTGTCCAGCAAATTCAAGCCTATTTCATGAACCACAGCCATAACCAAGTGGCTCTGCATGCAGTACCCGTACAAACATATCACCATGAACATCAGCAGTTTGTTTTTGACCAACACTTCTATGGACCAAGCTATGAAAATCAGAATGAGACTGCAGCTCCACAACCAACCTCGCCCCTAATCGTTGGATCCGATCAATCAGTTGCCGAACGACTCATTTGTAATGGATGGGGAAACTTTACTGGAGCCTTGCTTAAATTGAAGTCCTGAAATTAACATATTTTGTTTTTGTTGTTTTTTGTTGAAATAAATAAATTTTGTATATTAACTAATCATAATATATTTTTATTCTTGTAAAATGAGCTTTTCACTCTTGTAATATCCCCAGCGCGCCTCTAAAAATTAGTTGACTTTAATAGCCAGTTTCATTCAAATTTCAAAGATTTGATCTGAAAATCGAGATTTGCTCTTTTCAATGAAACTTTTGTCATCATTTAATCCCAGTATTGGTCGATCACTGACGAGCATACACAGTATTAGATATCACACACAAAATATCAGGCATGCACAGTTGATGGGTTGGGTTCGATATCCCGCTTTTTTATAATCCCGTTTCTTAAAATCCCGCTTGTTATAGTACCGCTTTTTATAATCCCGCTTTTTTAAAATCCCATCTCTTATGATCCCATTTTTTATAATCCCGTTTCTTATTATCTCGCTTTTGCAATAAAAAATATTTGTTCTACAACTAGTTTTGATTGCAAAATTATTTCCATGGACATTATGTCTGCTTCAAATAGGCACAATGTCCATAAACATTGTGACCACTTAGGAAATAGTCATAAGGTCTATGGACATTATGCCTTTTTAAGTAAGTAAGTAAGTAAGTAAGTAAGTAAGTAATTCATTTATTTATCGATGTTTTTATACAGTTTCAGTAGACATAATGAATTTTAAAGCTTTGACATAGCCGTCAGCTCAGTTGGCAAAGTATATAAAACAATTTTTTAATTTATAAATAAAATTTAAATGAATTGATTTAAATGAATTCAGACATTAATAGATTTCGATACATATAAATTGAGTTTAAAAAACAATACAATAATTTCCAATTTACACCATTTAATAATTCTATTGTTTCTTGCATTGTAAAGCTGTTTTTCTTAAAAAAATTTAGTCTTTGAGGTTTAAATACTGGACAAATGCTTATAAAATGGAAGCAGTCTTCTTTTGCTTTAATATTGCAGAGGGTACAGAATTGCTGGAATTTTCCGTTGTATGGACTGCCATTTAAGGTTAAAAGCTCACATCTGGATTTGAAAATTAGGGATATTTCTTTATAGCTGAATGTTTCTTGAAAGTAATTATTGTCCAACAGGTTATGGTTGAGTTGTGAGTAAATTATTCTGCTCTCAGACTGCTCAGCTTCTCCTACTAATTTTTCTCGAACATAGTCTTCGTGTTTTTGAATTACGTTGTAAAGCTGCTCCTTTAGTTGAACTAAGTTATTCAAATCAAATTGGATACCTTCCCCACAGCTATCACCAATATTTTGCCACTTTGCGATCCACCAGTCCTTATTCCGCATTTCATAAAGGAGCATTTTCTTGGTGAAACGAGCATCTGAATGTGAAGCAACTTTATGGATGTAGTCTGCCTGCAGCTTAAGGGTGTTGGTAAACAGTTTCGCAATTCCCGTTTCCAAGTAAACTGCGTAGTTAGGTGTTCCATTTGGCAAATTAAAAAGTTTTTTTATGAAATTTCTTTGGAGCTTTTCTACAACATCAAATTCATCCGTTCCCCAAACTTGTGCCGCATAGCAAAGAGATGTTTTTACAACACATTCAAAAATTTTCCATTTAGCTGACAACAATACATTTTGGTTTGAGAAAATATTCCTCCAAGTCATATTTATCAAACTTTGGGAGGACTTCGCTTTTTCAGATAGATGATTTTTGAAATCCATCATTTTGTTCAACTTGACGCCTAAATAGTTGTAATCCTTAGTGATTTCAAGCCGATGATCATTGAAGAACCAACTTTCTCTAACCAAACTGTGAGAAGATCTTGAGAATACCATGATTTTAGATTTTTCAGTATTTATTGTAAGTCCCCATGTGATACAGTATGTTGCCAACCGATTTATCATAAGCTGCAAATTTTCTGGTGACTCTGAAAGAATCACTAGATCGTCTGCATACAGAAGAACATTGATTGTAGTGTCAGCTATCCGAATCCCACCAGGATGATATTTGCCAATATCGTTAATATACAACGCAAACAACAAAGCACTCAGAGGGCATCCTTGTTTGACAACAGCGTTAGTATCAAAATATTGTGAGAACGTAGATCCATCCCATACCGATGCTTCTGTACCAGTATACATGTTCTTTAATACATTTAAGAGCTTTGTAGAGATTCCGAGTTGAGAGAGTTTATACATGAGTGCATTTCTATTCACAAGGTCGAAAGCTGCCTTAAAATCAACAAAAAAAGCGTAAATCTTCTTATTTCTGGCTTGGAATGCTTTAACAATTGACGTTAATACGAATATTTGATCAACAGTACAATAGTTTTTCCTGAAACCCGCTGGAAGTCTGTTAAAATGCTGTTGTTATCAGCCCACATTTCTATTCTGTTCACGAGAACACCGCAAAATATTTTGGCCATAACGTTCATAAATGATATTCCCCTATAATTCTCGACGTTGTTTATATCACCTTTCTTATGAATAGGGAAAATAACAGATTTTTTGAACGAAGAGGGAATGAAACCGGTTGAAAAAATGTTGTTGAAAAGCTGCTTTAGCTTGTTAATGAAAGCTGGTGTTGCATTTTTGAAGTATTCATATGGAACTCCGTCTTCGCCTGGTGCTTTTCCATCTTTCGCTTTTTGAAGTACCATTTTTATTTCATTTTCGTCTATTTCAGAGTCCAAAGTTTCCTCTATAACCAGTGGTTCTGCATAAGAAAAGGACAAATCAGACTTATTGGAGAGCAGGTTTTTGAAGTGGTATGAAAGATGTTCTGCGGATATATTTGTACCAATTACAAAGTTGGATCCATTTATTTCTTTAGCTAGGTTCCAAAAGTCTTTTGAATTACTGGCCAGACTTAGAAATTTTGCTTGAATATTTTCAAATTCAGCTTTTTTTTTTCGACATAAATGCTTGTACTTGGAGTTTGAGTCAACGTACCATTTTCTAAGTTCCTCAGTATAATAGTTCCGTAGTGCTTTTAAAAGAGCAAATGATTTTCTTCGGGCATTCATACATTCTTTATCGAACCACTTTTTTTTGAATTTTGTAATATATCCAGAAGGTTGGGCTGGTGAAGATTTTCTTATAAGCAATATTATTTTCTCTGAAAACAACTCGACAGATTTATCAACTGAAAAAGTCTCAGAGATATGTAAATCCAGATTATTTTGGTAGGTATACAGGTTTTCAATTTTCCATTTAAGTCTTGGTAGTAGCTTTAGGTTTTGATGTTGAAATGTATTTTCACTCTTCCATTCAAATACGAGGGGCATGTGGTCAGAATAGGTTTTATACTCAACTACTAATTTTGAAACCAAGTTAATCCAATCATTATTCGCTGTGCAATAATCGATAACAGATTTCCCTTGTCCTCCAACAAAAGTGAAGTGTCCATCCGTATCTCCAAAAGCGCAACCATTTAAAACGATACTTTCATACATCTGCAGCATTTCTAAAAGATCTAGACCATTTTGATTGTAGATATCATCTTTAGACCGACGAGTGGTTGTTGAGATAAGAATATTGTTTGCAGGTTGTGCGGTGTGTATTTGCATACTACTTATTCTGGCATTGAAATCCCCAATTAAAATAACACTTTTACTGGCCATGTGATTCATAATGTTGTTTAATTTTTCAAAATCTTCTTTCCACTTGTTGCAATTGATGTAGACCGGAACAATAAACATATTATTTCTTTGTAAGAGTTTTACTATGGTAGTGTCTTCTAGTTCTACAAAATCATAAATATTAAGTAGTGCCGTCTTGATTCCAAAAATGCTTCCTCCACTTGCACGTCCTCTAGTTGATGTCTTAATTGCTGCGTTCCAGAAAAGTTTGAATCCGTTAAAGAGACTTTTAAATTTAGAAGAATTTTCAGAAATAATATGTGTTTCGAATAGGAAAAATACATCAAATGTTTTGATATAATTAAAGAAATCAGGAAAAAGTAATTTGTTATTGAGACCTGATATGTTATACGATAATATCTTAGAACTAAAACTATTTGTGCTGACGGCTTCTGTATCTCAGTTTCGTACTAGAGTACTACCATTTGGTTTAGGTGACACCCCTGGTGGCTCAGAATTGCTTAATCTAGTACATTCATTTTGACGTCCAGAAGTTGTTGTTGACAGTATGGTTTTTTTGACAGCTTCAAAGCTTATTTTGCCAAACAATCGCTGTAGTTCTTGTTCTCCATATGCCTTTTTAAAAGTCTGAATCGAAATTTGGACTTCAAGTCTAATTTTGTTTATGGACATTACGTCATTATTGAGCTTAGCTGACAAATTAATAGAAATTTCTTGAGATTTTATCTCCCAATCAGTATGACGTAGGTATGGGGGGCATGCTGCCCTCTGCAACCCCCCTGCTTGGGCTCACTATAGGATTTGGAGTAGGTGCGAGATGTAGTTTATGCAAAAGTTCTTTAAATCAAAAAGAAACGTCATCCCGCCAGTAAATACAATATTGTACGCACAGTAAAGATTAAAAACATTCCGACGAATTTTCTTTTTAGTGGAGTATTTTTAACATTTTTAAATTTATAAAATAAGTAAAAAGCGCATATAACCTACATCTTTGTTATATAGAATGTTTTGTAAAAAAACGGGATTGTCGGTATTTGTCGGGATTTTAAAAAGCGAGATTATATTAGATCAGTATTTTAGCAGACGGGATTTTAACATATTTTTCGGGATTTTTGAAAAGCGTATGTATTCACTTCAAAACACTTTTATTTGTTATTTTATATATTTAATATATATTTGTTAAGTTTTAGGATAAGCACGGGCTGGCACAAGCTCACAAAAAATAACAATATATTTTCCATTTGACGTTTGACAGAAATACTATTTACATGTACGTACGTGTGCATTCAGATCAAATCTTCAATCCATCAGAGATCAAATCTTTCGTGTTGAGATTTGATCTAAATTTGCTCTTTTTCCTGCAATGAAATTCTTGAAACTGAAAAAGATCAAATCTTTTGACAGAGAGAGCAAATATTTTGTTGAATGAAACTCGCTTTAAGTTTCATCTTACGTCAGTTTGAAATTTAAAAAAGATCAGCTGGAATATTATAGCTCCCGCAAACGGAGAACGATTAACGGGAGATTTTTTCGCGGCAATCAATAGGCGGTATATGAAAACCATTCACACAAAAGTTGCTTACTTTTTATTACATAGTTGCTACTCGACTGGAAAGCCCGGGAAAGTCAGGGAATTTCGAAACCGGCCAGGGAAAATATTTTCAAAATTGATCTTTTTCATTTTAAAATAATTTAATCCTTCGTTATACTCTGCTCATACTTTCGCGCCTTCGACATACTCTTTTTTGGTGTATTTTAACGCAAAATGACTTAAAATGCAAACTTGGAAAGGAAAAACCTCGCCGGGTAAACCATTCCAAATTCGTGTTGTTGGGCTAAAAAAAACAATCTCTATACTTCACGATACGTCCGAAATTGGGCTCAGGAGTGAACCGATAAGAATTCCTTGCGAGACGAGTATTAAGGGTAGGAATGCAGATGGCTACTTCGAGTGAACATTTTTTTATAAAAGAAACGATAAAATAAGGAAACACATGAAACATTCCATCGGTGTTCGAGAGGGGCAATTGTTTCAGCGGCAGTTCTATTTCCTATCAATCTTAACGCTCTTTTTTGTATTCTATCAAGCGGGTGAAGCGATGTTAAGGGTGTATAAATGCTTTATAATTTGTAGCCAGAACAGATGGGTAAAATACTTCTTACACCGATACAAAAAAACGTAAGCACTTAGCAACATTCTTAGCGATCTCAAATATACGGTCGTTTCAACGGAGGTCGTCGTCAACACACATACCGAGTACTAAGAGCTTGTCGGTTTCTTCGATGCAAGTGCCATTCATGGACAATAGCATGGGAGTAAGTTTAGCTTTAATGACAGAAGACAGCATTGAGTTTTCGAAGCACCCATTTGACAATGCTGTATAAATCGGAGTTTAATGAGCTTGACATACGATACCGTTGCAATTGTACGTCCGAAGGCGAAGGACGTGAATTATCGAACGAATATGAAAAGCTAAGGGTCAGCAAAACAGTTAAATGGATTAGAAGTAACAGACAGGAGATCCTTTATAAAAACGAGGAGAAGAGTCGGAGACAGAACAGAGCCCTGGGGCACACCAGCATTTATTTTGTCGGAATCAGACTTTAATCCGTCTAATAGAACTTGTATTGTACGGTCCAGAAGATGGCTTCTAATCCAACGAACAAGAGTATCATCAATTCCAAAAGCACGCATTTTCAATAAGAGAGCTTCATGCCAAATTCTATCAAATAGATTGGAGATATCAAGAGCAATAATCTTACTTTCACCAAAGCGATGTAAAGATTTGTTCCACTGTTCGGTGAGATATGCCATCAGATCACCAGTGGAACGTTTACTGCGGAAGCCATACTGATACTGAGATGTTAGGGCTTATAGGGTCGGTAGGAGGAGGGGGAGGATGAGTCAACTTTCTTAGGGACAAGCTGGACAAATGCTGTTTTCCATCTACTGGGAAAGATTCCAGAAGAGTAGGAGCGATGGAAAAGCTTACGCAGTGGCTTTGCCAGTGTGGAATAAATCCTCTTGAGAAGAATCGGGGGTATTTTTCGCCGTAATTTTTTTTGGTTCTTTCAATAACGGAGTTGCAGGAGTTTCTTGCTTGTTTGTGCATTTTCCGATTTTCCTCTGTAAGGTTGGCCTTGTAAGATCAGAAAATTACTTCTTTGAGCCTGATAGCTTCTTTGCACTCAGAGTTATACCAGGACTTTTCTTTAGGCTTGATGCTTTTTGCTCTGTTAGGAATAAAAGTACGCATCCCTAGAAGAATCACAATTGTGATCGTTTCAGCACTGGCATCAATGTCACTATCGAGGTGACATAGTGACCACGTGACCAGTTAAAGTTTGGGAAAAAAATATTCAGGCTGTCCCAGTTGGCTTTCTCGTATTGCCAAACGGTCCTGGTGGAAAGTTTTTCTGGATGGGTTGAGGATGAGAAATTAGCTGAAATGACACAATGGTCTGAAGTGCCAAATGGAGAAGTTACACTAATGGAATATTTATCAGGGTGAGAAGTAAGAAACAAGTCAAGAGTATGGGCGGCTTGCCCAGCAACATCCGGTATACGCGTTGGCACATCGATCAGTTGGGTAAGGTGATGTAACCCGGCAAAGAGCTCGAAACGCCTTCCTTCGGGTGTTGTCTGACCAGAATAGCGGAGCCAATATGTGACCGTTACAAGGAAATGAAGGATTTTTTAAAAAAATCTACATATAAGAAAATTTAAATTCAATGAAGTGCCTTTATAGTCTAGTCGAACGGTAGTTTTAGATAGAAAACAATCGGAACTTAATAAAACTTTAAAACGTTATTCATGGGTGGTTAATTAACATTTTCTCCAGTTTCGGAACTCGAGGACCTTGTGCAAAAAGGGAAGAGAGGGGAAAACTACAAAATTTTCGACAGTTCTTAGGTTTTTCATCAATAACATTTTCTCACGTCCTACGGCAAAAGTATCCATTTATTTATTTATGTAGGTAGAGCGTAAGTTTCCTACATTTTGACTACTCATCCATGTTTGTATGTCTTTGTTTTAAATTTGCAAAAAACCCAAAAAAAGCCAAAAAAATGCAGAATTGTACCTAATTTCTTCTGTTCTACCCGAAATATGATGAAATGTTGTTGCAATTAAGAATTCTGTTTAAGACCACTGGTCAAAATCCACCCCTATCCCTAGACCTAGACCCTAGACCCCACAATCTGGAGGATGTCATTCGGTGCAGCATTTCTTGTTGTTGGGAATGATAGTACTCCTCGTAAGGCTCCAACCCCAAACTGATAAGAAAAACTCATTGCCTAACTTGCCTATAAAATTTCTGGTTGATGGACCGGGATGGACTTGACAGTACAAGAACCAAGAACCACTCAGCTAGGACTTTTAAATAACAAAAATAAAGGAGTGTGAAGGCGAGAGTGAGGAGCGAAATTCCTCGGGAACTGCAAGCTTCTTTATGTGCGCTTACAAGGAGATTTATTGTTAAAAAATGCAAAATTAATAACTTTTCTAAAATTTAAATTTGAAAAACTACTTTTCTTTTAAAATTTGATAAACAAACTATGTTACATGACATATTTTGTTATGAAAATGGGCACATTTAATGCTTATTTTGATTGAATTGATTGAAAATTGACAAACTTTTTTGATTAAAAGTTATCTTAACCCTAGAAAGATAATCTACGTCTGAGGGACGTATGGCGCGGAAAAATTGTTATATTATAAAATTATAAACTGTACTGCGTTGGCTTTTTAGATATGCTCAGGCCTCGGTCAGAGCTTGAATGGGGCATCAGTTACACCCCCCTTAGTATCCGTGGGGGCTAGTAAAAGCTATGTTATACGTCCGGGAGACGTATGATTATCTTTTATGAAACTTTTCTGCATAGTACGTCTCCGAGACGTATGATTATCTTTTCAGTCCCAAAAAATATGATTACATTTCTAGTGTTAAAGTCAACTAATTTTTAGAGGCGCACTGAGGATATTTTAAGAGTGAAAAGCTCATTTTACAACAATAAAAATATTTTATGATTACTTAATACACAAAATTTATTTATTTCCTACAAAACAAAATAAAATATGTTAATTTCAGGACTTCACTAAAGTTTTCCCAGCCATTACAAATGAGTCGTTCGGCAACTGATTGATCGGATCCAACGATTAGGGGCGAGGTAGGTTGTGGAGCTGCAGTCTTATTCTGATGTTCATAGCTTGGTCCATTGAAATGTTGGTCCAAAACAAACTGCTGATGTTCATGGTTATATGTTTGAACGGGTACGGTTTGTACGGGTACTGCAGGCAGAGCCACTTGGTTATGGCTTTGGCCACACGGACAGGGTGACGGGAGTATCACTTTATCCCGTCGGTTCATATATCCTGTCAAACTCGATGGAATTTAGGATATTCGTCGGTATGTTTCTGGTGAGAGGTGTGTGAGGATATTCAAAGGAAACTTGCTGAGATGTGCCTGGTCACCAGATGGTAGCAAGATATCTATTGGATCTTTAGATCGTCATGTTTACATATTTGGGACACAACAAACCGTCGGATTTTGTACAAATTGCCAGGACATAATGGTAGTGTAAATGGCGTAGATTTCCATCCAAAAGAACCGAACCGGTGAAATTGAAGATTAAATAAATATTTTTATTTATTTAACAAAATATGTATATTTTCTACTGGAAGAATGTTTAGAAACGATCAAAATGGTAAGAATTGCTTAGGGCACTAGATGAGTGGTTCTATTTTTTACTTTGATTGTACAAAGCTTTCGAATGTTTTTGCTGTTTCAAGCTTTTGCTTACGAGTTCTTGAAACTTTTCAGGAAGAATAGAATTTGTCTTTAAAATGGCTTGTTAATAATTTACTAAACCATCTATGACTTATGAGACTACATTAAACAATAGTTGTTTGGGGCTTAAGCAAGGTTTAAGATCATAGTTAAATTTTCTATAGTTAAGGTTTTTTCATAAATGTACCTAAATAGAAAACAAATGTAAGTTTTTAAGCCTGTTTTTTTTTTTGTTAAGGTTTGATGACTAGATGTACATATGAATTTTGGGTGCTACACGACGGCACCCATGATGTTTTTGCTACCCCTTTGAAGTACAATTTACTAAACTTATGGGTGGTGATTGGGAACATATGTCTCCTTTAAACAATTTAAATGTTGCTATAATTTTGTATAGCTTAACCTTATAATAGAAAGCGGGAAAATATATGCTTTATTCTTTTGGAAGAAATATAAACAAATCTGTTTTTTACTTGCGATTATAGGGACTATAAGGCAAGTTTAGGATTCGTGAATATAAATAAAATTGAGATAACAATGAAATATGACATTACGATCATAGAGAAGTCTAAAAAAGTGATCGAGAAAAAATGCGTGTCTGTCTGTCTGTCAGTATGTATAACGAGCTGCAGCCTAAACGGCTTAATCGATTATCTTCAAATTTGGTGTGTGTGATTCTCTTGGCATTACTCAGAGGGGAAATTGAAATTTTATTTTTAGGGACAAAAATAACGGTACTTGACATACGACCGTTTGGAAAAAGCTTTTTTTTCTCGAACACGGCTCCAACGATTTTGATGAAAATTTTTGAGAATTTTTCTGTTGGTATTGGCTATCATTTGATTAGAACCACATATTCGGGAAAAGTCTATTAACGGGACCTTTCATATTACGTCTTTTTTAATTTTTGGCTTTCACGGTAACGGCTCTATGGATTTCTGTCAAATTTTATATTTTAAATTTTCTAATTAAAATTAATTTTAGATTTTTTTTTTTTGAAAAATCAATATTTTTAAAACTATTTAAAGACAATTATTTTAAATTTGATAGTCACATGTATGTTAATAAACTCTAAAAAACTGCATACCAAAATTTTAAAAAAAAAAAATTTCAAAACACTAAAAATAAAAAAACTGGATTTTATCAAAACCGATCCTACAATTTTCGAAATACATTTTTCATAAATTATAAAGTTATTTAAGACGTGTGATGGCGTACTTCATTTTTCCAAAAAAAACTGTTAAGTATTGTGGTTTTTATACTTTTTAAAAGTTCAAACTGTGTTACTTTCAAAGTAAATGTTACTTGCTTCTGTCAAAGATCTTGCTTTTCAATGTAATTAGGCACATAAGAGCAAGTACGTGCGACCCAGTCGTGCCCATTTTTAATATTATATTGTTTGTTTCCTAATTCCTGATAAAAAATAAAATAGTATTTTTTTATTTACGACTTAATGTAATAAATTTGCATGTTTCTTAAATTGGATTAAAAACAAATTTTCATAATTAGGAAAGAATTTGTTAAATACCTAATGATTCTTTTCTCAAAAATCCCAATACCAAAAATCCCAATTATTAGCAGGGATTAAGAACCGCAATTGTATAATATTTACACATAATCTACCTGTACTCGAAATCGTGTTAATTATAAGTTTTATTACCTAGTTAAGTATTGGCTATAGCTAATTACTTCTAAGACTTTTGCAATATTATGTACCTGCAGCTTGGCTCCGAAAAAGGAATAAAAGGCAATGCAAATGTTGTTGGTAAGCAATCGTATTTCAGAACGTGTAGTGTTTACATTTCTAATAAATAAGTAACTTTTGTGATCAACATTAACACCCAAATGGCGAATCAACAACAACTTTTATATTCAAACATCCCGCATAAGGTTCCAGTGCAACCTCAGCTGATATATCCAACGGAACCACATCATCAAGCCGACGGAGCTGATTGGATAATATATGGTTATAAGGAAGTCGAAGCGCTCCACCACATGAGTGTCCAGCAAATTCAAGGCTATCTCATGAACCAAAGCCATAACCAAGTGGCTCTACATGCAGTACCCGTTCAAACATATGACCATGAACATCAGCAGTTTGTTTTTGACCAACATTTCTATGGACCAAGCTATGAACATCAGAATGAGACTGCAGCTCCACAACCAACCTCGCCCCTAATCGTTGGATCCGATCAATCAGTTGCCGAACGACTCATTTGTAATGGATGGGGAAACTTTACTGGAGCCTTGCTTAAAGTGAAGTCCTGCAATTAGCATACTTCCAATGAAGTTAAGATATCTAACACCTATGTCCGTAATAAACGTTCAAATTCTGTGTTTTGGTAAAGTTTTGTAGGAAATAAATGTTGTATATTAACTAAATAAGATGTTTTTTTTTGTTGTAAAATGAGCTTTTCACTCTCGTAATATCCCCAGCGCGCTTCAAATTAGTTGACTTTAAGTTAACCTTTAAACAAAAAAGTTAGTCAAAATTTGCATTAAATGTGCCCCATTTTCAAAACAAAATATGTCATGTTACATAGTTACATACAACTTCTTAGTGACTTCATCCTTGACCTTCCTTTTAGGTTTTCGATGAAAAATTCCTGTCCCAAATATTATACTTTTTTACATAGTTTTCCCTCAGATCCATTAATTCTGAAATCCAATGGAATATAAAAAATTCGGTAATTATGTCTTAGCTTACGACTCAACCTTGATTTTCTTTCACCTTTCCTCTTTTTTTCGTTGAAAATTGACGATTTTTGCTTCTTACTTGTTCACATTATCCTCATTAACAGACATAATTTCCAAAACATCTCCAAAATTAAGATTTTTAGTCGGTTAAACAGTAAGGTATGTATGGGGGCATGCTGCCCACCTGCACCTCCCTGCTTGGGATCATTATAGGATTTTACTAGATGATATTTGACAAAACCTCTAAATTTTGAATAATAACGATCCAAAATGAGGATCCATATTATTCGCTTTAATAAAGCCTAAATTTAAAAAAAAATAAAATTACGTGTTTTTTGGGGGATATTTTAATCCTGGTCATTGGACAGTGCTTTGTTATTTTGTTTTAATTAATTTTATTTTAAAGAAAATATGTTAAGGAATTGGTGGTAGGGTGCTGTATGAATAGGGTAGGCACTGAACGCCGTCAAACAGGTAATGCACAGTGCTGTAACTATCTCGTACGCATCAATTGTGCTTATTTTACTGGTCGGTCCATACGGACATTCCTGTTAAACTTATGAGCGCGAGCGTTGAACACAGAAAAAATAGCAACTGATCGATTCGCAGAAGTCTTGCACGAGCCCCTCAGAAAGAGGACGTACGGCGGATGAGCCCAACCAATTGGACCAACGGTGGCGTCAACAGTCAACGAAGGAGATACCCTAATGAGCTACTTTGACGTATTTGGAGAAAAGGTCATTGGGACATTTCAATGCAAGTCAGGGCATTGAAATGGGCCAACGGCAGCGCTCATATCCCCGAAGTGGTTCGGTTCCTTTTGTCCAAGGAATCCAACAAAGGACCTCTCCCTCCAGGTTGGGGGTTGTGCGTGGGGTTAACAACCCTGCCATGAAAAAAGTAAAGATCGTACTTGGCGATTTTAAGGACAAAATAGGTAATGAGGAAATCTTTGGTAGGACTGTCGGAAAACTTAGCCTACACGACACAACGTCTGAAAACGGACTTAGGCTAATTGACTTCGCAGCGGCACATAACGTCAAACCTTTTGTTCGATGACGAATGCCGGCAGACCCATGCAGTCAAACAAGAGGCATAAAAGGCGGCGCTGCAAAAAAAGACGGGAGATCCTCGCGAGCTCTACGAGCAGAAAAGACGGGAAGAACACCGGTTTCTCCAAAAGAAAAAGAGAGAGCATGAAAAGCGCGCGATCGAAGATATTGAGAGATGATACTCTAGGAACAACGTGCGGAAGTTTTACAAACAGGTAAAAAGAACGTGCCAAGGAAAAAAACCCGCACAGAAGCCTGTAGAGATAGAAGTGGAAACATCGTAGTAGAGTCACAGTCGGTGCTGAGTACATGAAAGGGCCATTTCTGCAGACTGTTAAACGGCGATGAAAACCAAAATCTAGTTGTCAGACAGAACGAACCATTCAATATGGATGATGACAGACAAAACTTCCGTCCACCTCACCAAAATGAAGTAAGGATAGCAATATCTAAACTAAAAAACAACAAAGCTGACCTCACAGAAGATTTTGAAGTCAAAAAAGGATTCCGACAAGCTTATGCGCTATCATGCGATTTCTTCAACTTAATACTTGAAAAAATTATAAGAAACTCGCAAGTGAATTGTAGTGGGACATTTTTTTTCAAATCTGTGCAATTGTTAGCATACGCTGACGACATAGACATCATTGGCAGAACTCGGCGAGCTGTCACTAGAACGTTTGCTAGCATTGAAGCTGAAGCGGCTAAGATGGGACTAGCAGTCAAAACGAAGTACCTGCTGTCCACAAAAAGGGACATACAACACCGGCGGGGGGTCAGTCGATCAGCAACTGTGAAGGAGTGTAGACTTGTTGACGACTTTCACAGTGAAAAGTTATTTTTTCAAGTGTTAAATTGATTATTTAGCATAACATTAAAGTTAATTATTAGTTTATTTGCCAAAAGGCAAATAATTAAACTTGTTTTATTACTTTTTATAAAGCCAACATCGGTTTGGCAATCATTTGCACTAAAAAAATAAAAACAAAAAAAAATAAAAAAAAAAAAAGCTTTTTTAAAAGCTGTCCTCGAACTTTGGACAAGCCAGTCCAAAGTTATATTAACCAAAAACCCAAACTTTGCCATATAAGCGATTAGCTCAAGTGGTAGAGTGGCCGGACGCGGCGAAGAAGAACCCAGGTTCGAATCCAGCCTGGGGGACTTCACCAACACTTTTTGGGAAAAAGTGTTGGAAAACAGAAATAGCCTAGAAGGCGGCAAATTACCCGAAAACAAGATTATGGCGCCATCGGATGATGAGCCAGAAAAATCGGCTGATGTCCCAATGACGTCAGTCAAGAGGAGGAGAAGACAGAAAGTTCAGCCGAACTTAATTACAAAAAGGCCAACAAGGGCAAATCTGGTTCAACAGCAAGTTGGAGATAAGGAAGAGGCGCGACCAGCCAAAACGATCGCAGCCTCCAAAATACGTATGCAGCTGGAAAATGCTGGACTAGCGTCGGACATATCAGTGTCGTATGTGTCCGACGAAGGGGAGGGGCACTATACAAGTACCCCAGACGACACGCAAGTTGCCAAAGACAACAATAACAACACTAATGATGAAAAAAGGCCTTCCTCATCGGAATCCGACGATGAGGAAGAAAAAATTACTGAGTTCGAGCGCAAGATACTGGCGGTCAGAACTAAGCAAGAAAACAGAAGGAGGGCGGAAAGGCTCGCCAAAGAACAAAAGGAGGCGGCCAAACTAAAGGCCCTCCAGACGGCTGAGCAAAAGCAGCAACTACAACAACAACAGCAGCAACCACAGCTGCAGAAACAACAGCCACAGCAGCAACGAAAACAACAGTCTGCTATACAGCAACAACAACAACACCAAAAAGAACAGCCACAGCAAAAAAAGATGAATCAACCATCGACATCAAAGAACGCGCAACAGCAGCAGCGGAACGAACAGCAGCAGCAAAACCAACAGCAGCAGAGACAACAGCAGCTGAGACAACAGCAGCAGAGTCAACAGCAGCAGACACAACAGCAGATGCAGCAGCAACAGCAATCGCAGCCAACACAAAAAAAAGGTAAGGTGCCGCCCATAAACGCTTATAAAATGAATATTAAAGATATTATTGATATATGTAGGGACGCCATAGGCGATAACTTTTTAATTAAACGGCTAAGTAATGATAGACATGCTATCCACTGCTTCTCAGTGGATCAGCACAAGCAGGTTAAAGAGATTTAAAAAAAAACGGCCACTGAACATTACAGTTTCACGCCGAAAGAGGAAAAAATACAAACGGTCCTCTTAAAGGGCCTTGACAGCTCCACTGATACGGTGGCGCTTTTAAACGAACTCCGTCGGGTAGCGACGAACGATCTCGAGTTCGTGGGGGTCAAGCCTTTCACGACTGTCAGAGCCAAACGGGAGCAACGGAAATTACCGTTCTTCCTGGTTCAGCTGTCGCCCAAAAGCAAACTGGATAGTCTACGGAAAATTACCAACGTAGACTACCAGGTTGTAACCTGGGACAAATTAAAGAGACGCGGCGACATGCTTCAATGCATGCGCTGCCAAAGGTTCGGGCATGCCGCGGCGAACTGCGGTATGCAGTCTCGCTGCGTGAAATGCAGTGAGAACCACAATTTAGGTGAGTGTAAACTCGGACAGGAAAGGGTCGAAGATAAGACTCTACTTAAATGTGTGCTTTGCGGTGGCGAGGGGCACCCTGCTAGTTATCGGGGCTGTCCTAAGTTTCAGCAGATAAAGCAAACAAAAGCTCCGAAGGTGGTGGAGAGGCGACCTATTTTTGCTCCTGCACCGATAGCCGTTGTGCCCCAAATCTCTTACGCCCAAATGGCGGCAGGGAGGGCAACAACAACGGTACAGCCACAACCAAAGGTGGCCAAACAGGCCCCCATGCCTACGGCACCTGCGGGACAGGCCGATATAATGACTGTGTTGCTGGCCATGCAGGCCCAGTTAACCAGCCTACAACAACAGCTCGGAAAGCAGGAGGAAAGACTAGACCGTGTCTACGCTTACCTTCCCAGCTTAGGGCAATTTAAACCATAATGGGCGCGCTGTACGAGAACCCCTTTAAAATCCTGGCTGTGAATGTAAATTCACTAATCAGGACCGAACGTAGAGCAAATTTGTTTCAATTGTTGCATGATCACAGTCCAGATGTCTTTTTGGCTAGCGAAACCAAGCTAAACCAGAAACACAAACTGACTCATAACAAATACAATATCGTAAGAAGGGACCGGCCCAACTCCACTCGTGGGGGCGGGGTCGCTATCTTTTTACGAAAAGGTATTGATCATAAGGTCATATATAATAGTGAAGTGCGAAGATTCGAGTTGTTAGAAGCTTGCATCATATGCATTCCTCTCCAACATGGGAAGCGAATGTATGTGATCGCAGTGTACGCACAAGAAGCACCTCAACCTGCAAACTTTATTGCAGAGCTCGAAAAAATTTTCGAGTGCCTTAGCCTGCACTCGGATGAAAATTACTTTATTATCGCTGGGGATTTCAATGCCAAACATGAAGATTGGGGAAATCAAATCCAAAATCCAAGGGGATACCATCTTTTTAATTGGATGGGTCGACACCATGTTGAGTATAAAATCGACCTTCTTGCTACAGATAGACCATCGTTCCCAAGGAGCGGTGCTTTTCTAGATCTACTACTGTTAGACTCAAGACTGACAGTAACTGACTCTGTGGGCCAACAGACAAGAAACTGTTTACAAACGGTAGAATACGACAGTGACCACTGCGGACTTTCCGCCGTCATACAGCTACCAAATGAACTTGTGGTGTTGGATGAATTTGTGCCTGCGCGCTCTTACAATTTTAGTAAGGCACGCTGGCCACGTTTCTCCAACATCCTAACCAGAGAACTCCTCTCTAACGACATTGGGCCTCCAAACGACAGGAATCTATCGAACGTAGAGATCGACGGATACCTGCTTCAGATGGATGGTGTCATAAAACAAACGATGGACAAAACAATCCCACGATACAAAGAACATAACGCAACTGAAATGTACAAGAACGCGACAATAGATGCACTACATAGACAAAAAAGTGGCCTCCTGACAAGATTAAAACTCTTGTACAGGCGGTTTACTGACAGAAACGATCTGGAGATTAGGACACTGAAGTCTTCAATCAAAAATGTCAACTCGCTCATCAAAGAAAACTATCGATTGTCTGTTAACTCGTACTGGGATAACAGAATTCGAGCCGTTAATTCTAGCGACCCGAGTATGTTTCCCGAGATTAATAAAATCTTTAGAAAGAATACTCAAAATGATCTTCCGTGTCTTAAGCTCCAAAGAACGACAGACAACGAAAACATACTTCTGACCGCAGGAGTAGATCTGGGGGACGCCGTCTTGGACGACGAATTCTTTGTGATCGAAGATCCATTGGAGAAGGTTGAGACAGTGGGTTCTGCTTTTCAGCAAGTGTATAAGGTGAATGAGTCCATTCATCCAAATCACGACCTGGAGAACAGAGCTCTGCTGAATCACTTCTACCTTCGAAATAGCATCACGCAATGGCGATCTGAGAATCTTGGTTTTACCGGATTCAATGAAGACAATCTGGCAAATGCCACCGTCGCCGAGCGAAATGGGCCAAGTTCCCTGCTCATCTCGAAGGTCGAACTACAAATGATATTCGCATCATTAAAGAAAAAGAAGTCAGCAGGAGTCGATGGTATACCCAATGTTGTACTACGACATCTCCCTGAGGATGCAATTAACATATACACAACACTGTTCAACAACGCGCTG
This sequence comes from Platycheirus rosarum, assembly GCA_963971375.1. Taxonomy (NCBI): domain Eukaryota; kingdom Metazoa; phylum Arthropoda; class Insecta; order Diptera; family Syrphidae; genus Platycheirus; species Platycheirus rosarum. The sequence goes on from OZ020507.1 coordinate 35,329,599, forward strand.
AATAATGCATATTATCCAGTGAGTTGGAAGACAGCTGTAGTACATCCTCTCCCCAAAAAGGGAAAGGACAATTCCAATCCGGCAAATCTCCGGTCGATAAGTCTTCTTCCGAGTATCAGCAAGGTATTCGAAAAAGTTATCAATAGAGCTCTGTCCAAGTGGGCCGAGGACAAAAATATAATTCCAGACACCCAGTTCGGCTTTAAGGCGGGACATGACACAATTCATGCCGCATCAAAGCTAGTATCTGCTGTCCAATGGAACAATGCTAAAAATCAATGCACGGGTGCTTGTCTGGTTGATTTGGAGAAGGCTTTCGACACCGTATGGTTAGAGGGTCTGTATCTGAAGCTAACCAGATGGGACATAAGTAACCCACTGCTATATATGCTCTATGACATGCTTAATGGTAGAAAGTTTGTTGTCAAGAGTGACAATGTAACATCTACCACAACGTTTGATATTAAAAACGGTCTGCAACAGGGAGCGGTGAACTCGCCGATTCTCTTTAGTATTTACACCAGCGATCTCATTGGGAGTCTACCTCATGCAATTGCGTATGCCGATGATTTAGTTGCGTACAGAACAGGTCCAAAAGTTGAAGTCATCAGAATTCTCTTGCAACGTGATTTCGATAAAATTCAAAAGTACTGTAATGATTGGAAGCTGAAAATTAACTTCCAGAAATGTGAAACTATCCTGTTTAGAACCCCTTTGTCTGGGGCCTCTAGGGATACGAGAAAGAACTGGCGCAAGCTAGTGATCGCTGGGCCACATGGACATCCACTGGCGAGTAAAAGTGTAGTAAAGTACCTTGGCATCTGGTTGGATCAATATCTATATTTCAATCGACATGTAGAGGCTGCTCTGACCAGGGCTAGGGGAGCTTTTGCCCTGACAAGACGGTTGTTTTATAGCAGCCGCCTTGATAGCAGGGTGAAAGTGATTTGCTACATGGCCCTAATCAGGCCGATGATTGCCTATGGATGTCCTGTGTGGTTCAACGTTGCACCATCTCTAATGGAAAAGATTCGGGTGTTCGAGAGACAGTGCCTTCGCACTTGTCTCGGTCTTTATAGAACACCAGAGTCAGAGTACAAACACTATTATTCCAACGAGGTCCTATACAACGGGGCCAATATAAACAGGATAGATAACTTTTTAATTAAGCTCATTCGCGGACACATTGCAAGGGCGATGACCTCAACTAATGGACAAATCTTCGGGGCTTACTACCCCCAAGATGAATATTTTGAAAGCACACGTTCGAGTGGTTTTATCCCGCCCGAGGCTTTCCTATACCTTGATAGTCGAGGGCTGATTCAGGATAGATCGGCGATTCCGTTGATCTACCACGTCGGCCGCAGAACAGTCGATAGGCGGCTCCTCTACGACCGAGACATAGTCGCTGGGAGCGAAGCAGAGCGCCTCCGTTTCAGTAGGGCCGTGCCCGACCGGGATCGGAAGGAAGTCCTAGATCAGGTCCACCAATTTTGGTGGCTTAGCTAAAACCCGACCATTTTCAGTCGACATAGACGAAATATCGCCTATGGTCGACTTACATATATCTTTAGTATCTAAGTTAGGTAGGGCAGTTGCGGCGGCACCAAAAAAAAAAAAAAAAAAAAAAAAAAAAAAAAAAAAAAAAAAAAAGTCTGCTGTGGCTGTTCTAGATTTAAGTATTTTAGGTTTATTTTAAGTAATTTTAAGTTTATTTTTAGTTTATTTTAAGTAGTTTAAGTTAGATTAAGTTAAGTTGATAAAGATTAACCAGTTTTCTTTTTAATTTTCTGGGAAAAAATAAAACCCGATATAGATAAGATAAATTTAAGTTATTTTTAGGCCGAAAGGCAACTAAAATTAAGTTAGAGATTAATTTAGAGCGCCCGCATAGGGCCAGTAATTTAATTAAGATGATATTTTTAGCTAGTTTTAAGATTTTTGTCTAGCATTTAAGTAGATATAAGTAAAAGTAAAAATAAAAATCAATTAAAAGTAAAAAAGTAAGTACAACACCGGCGGTTTGGACAAAACACCACAATAGACAGGTACAACTTTGAGGTAGTTAGGGACTCTATCTAAAGCGGATGAAGATATCCTTAGTCGTTTCGAGCGTAAGATTCTTCGGAGGATTTTTGGCCCTACCTGCGTTAACGGCCTTTGGAGGAGAAGGTTCAACCAAGAACTATACGAGCTGTACAGCCACATTGACCTGGTCAAAAAAATACGCATTGCACGTTTAAGATGGCTAGGTCATGTAGAGCGAAGTGACAACAATGCTCCGGCTCGTAGGATCTTCTATTCCATCCCAGAGGGTAGACGCAGTCAAGGAAGACCAGTGCGACATTAGTGGCATGCTGCCCATCTGCAACCTCCCTGCTTGCGATCATTTTAGGATTTGCAATAGATGACATAAAACAAATTAAGGATATGCAAGCACGCCTTAAAAATTGCACAGAAACGTTCAGAATGACCCAAAAATAACATATGTCAAGATTTCAATACGAGCGGATACTTAAGGAATTCCACACAAATTGATTGCGCCGCATCGGCCATATGACCAAGTATATGTCGCGTTTGTGCCCGCGCGCTATCTACCGCCTGTGGCGGCGGTACCGGTGCAGTTCCAGTAATGTAAGCGAATTTCACTCGCACAAAATCGCAAAGTTCGCTAAATTCATTCATTTTGGTGCCTAATAATTCGGCACAATAATCTACGTAAATAATAATTCGCTTAATTCGAGCGAGTAAAATTCGCTTCCACCGAAACTGCAGCTTAATGCACGCACATTTGTGTGGCGAGGATGGTCAGCATTGCAGCTGTAAACAAGAAAAGTAAATATGTAGAAGTTGATAATGTTTTTTCAATTGAAAGGAAAATTTATCAACTTCTATTTCGCTTTGAAGTTTAAATAGAAGCTAGTTTTCCGCAACTACGATTTTTCGCAAAAAAATCACAAAGCGTTTTTCGTCCGTCTGTAAGAGCCTTAATCATATGACTTTGACGTAGTTATAAAAAGTGGTTAACTTTTTTGTTCAACGCGTTCCCGAAGATTCGTGTAGTTTTATTTTCTGTGAGAGATTTTCATCGTTACTAAAGGGTCCGCCATCTAACGTTTTTTTTTCAACTAGTGCTTATTTCGTGAATGGTACCACTTAGCTCATGTCTGATTTAACAGATAATTAGTTCTATTCTTCCGCTAAACGAATATGGTTGTGTGTACGCTGGGAAATGTTGCGACATTACTGCCTCCGATCGACTTAGAGAAGATGCCGATTTTGCCAAAAAAATCATCTTTTCAGATGAAGCTCATTTTGATCTTGGCGGGTATGTAAACACGCAAAATTATTGTATTTGGAGTACAGAAAACCCACACGCATACATCGAAAAGCCGATTCACCCAAAACGAGTCACTGTTTGGTGCGGATTTTCGTCCAGAGGCATAATTGGGCCATTTTTCGAAAATGAGCAAGGAGTGGCCGTTACAGTCAATGGCGGTCGTTATCGGGCCATGTTGAACGAATTTTTGTTCACAAAAATTGAAGAGGAGGATATTGGCAACATTTGGTTTCAACAGGACGGCGCTACGTGCCACACAGCCGAAGCTACACTCGATGTTGATGAAGTATTTTCAAGGTTAAACTAATGGGCATTCCTAGCAGAGCGATTATTACGGTTGAATTGTTTCAGTGCAAGGAGTGCAACTGTCTATTTCACTGAAAGTGGTCTATAATGCACATACCGAGAACTGAGAGATGTTCGTTTTCTTCGATGCAAGTGCCAATCATAGAAACTGGCATTGGGGGTATATTTTATATTTATATATATTATATTATATTATTATGTTTGTTCATTTTGGACATAAAATTATAAAAAAATTACCAAAGCTTTTGCGGTTTTTAAACGAAGAGTTAAAACACGATCAGTTTAAAAGGTCTTTAATATTGTTTGTATTGTTTCCTTCACCACTTTTCCGTTTTCTGAGTTTATTATCATAGTTGCTACTGTTGGCATCGATAATGACATCAAAATTTGGGATATTCGGCGCAATGAAGTTGTCTACAAGTTAAAAGGCCACACGGACACGGTGACGCGAGTATCACTTTCTCCCGACGGTGCATATATCCTGTCAAACTCGATGGAATTTAGGACATTCGTCGGTATGTTTCGGGCGAGAGGTGTGTGAGGATATTCAAAGGAAAATTGCTGTGATGTGCCTGATCACCAGATGGTAGCAAGATATCTGCTGAACCTTCAGATCGTCATGTCTACATTTGGGACACAACAACTCGTCGGATTTTGTACAAATTGTCAGGACACAATGCGTACGTACACGAACGTAACTTTCGGATTGGTTACTTTGCTTTTGTTGTAATTAGCATGGTTAAAAACAGCTGTTTTCAATATGTTCTTCAATCAGCTGGAAATCAGCTGTTTTTAACCATGCTAATTACAACAAAAGCAAAGATAATCTATCCGAAGGATAAGTTCATGAACATACGGAATGGTAGTGTAAATGACGTAGATTTCCACCCAAAAGAACCGAACCGGTGAAATTGAAGATTAAATAATTATTTTTTTTATTTAACAAAATATGTATATTTTCTACTGGAAGAATGTTTAAAAACGATCAAAATGGTGTGAATTGCTTAGGGCACTAGATGAGTGGTTCTATTTTTTACTTTGATTGTACAAAGCTTTCGAATGTTTTTGCTGTTTCAAGCTTTTGCTTACGAGTTCTTGAAACTTTTCAGGAAGAATAGAATTTGTCTTTAAAATGGCTTGTTAATAATTTACTAAATCATCTATGACTTATGAGACTACATTAAACAATAGTTGTTTGGGGCTTAAGCAAGGTTTAAAATCGTAGTTAAATTTTCTATAGTTAAGGTTTTTTCATATATGTACCTTAATAGAAGACAAATGTAAGTTCTTAAACCTCGTTTTTTTTGTTAAGGTTTTCGTTAATAAAGTTTCATATTAGGTAAATAAAATAGTTTTTTCTTTGTTAAGTTTAAACAAAGTTTTTTTTCAATTAATGTTTCGAGTATATTTTAAGAAAGTTTTGAAGTCAATTAATACCAAATCTTCTTCATCCCCCGATGACCTTATCATCTTAATCAGCGTTTTTTACAACTCTCAGACTCTCACAGTTTCGTTATTAGATGACAAAACTTTGACTTTTCTGTAATTTTTAAAACTCTTCATCTTTTTTCAAATTATCTGGATATGAACAAAAGTAATTGAAGATATTTTTGTTTATTTACATTTACATATGTATGCTTTAGTCTTTAGGAAAAAACATACAAAAATCTTGATTTTCAATATTACATTGTTTGTTCCCTAATTACCAAAAAAAAATACTATTTACGACTCAATTTGATAAATCTGCATATTTCTTAAACTGGATTAAAAACAAATCTTAATAATAAGGAAAGAATTTATTAAATACCTAATCATTCTTTTCTCGAAAATCCTAATTTTTAGCAGGGATTAAGAACCGCAATTTTAAATATTTACACATAATTTACCTGTACTCGAAGGCGTCTTAATTATAGGTTTTATTACCTAGTTAAGTATTGGCTATAGCTAATTACTTCTAAGACTTTTGCAATATTATGTACCTGCAGCTTGGCTCCGAAAAAGGAATAAAAGGCAATGCAAATGTTGTTGGTAAGCAATCGTATTTCAGAAAGTGTACAGTTGACATCTCTAAAAAGTTAACAAATTTAAGTAATAAGTAAATAAGTGATCAACATCAATACTCAAATGGAGAATCAACATCAACTTTCATATTCAAACATCCCGCATCAGGTTCCAGTGCAACCTCAGCTGATATATCCAACGGAACCACATCATCAAGCCGACGGAGCTGATTGGATAATATATGGTTATAAGGGAGTCGAAGCGATCCACCACATGAGTGTCCAGCAAATTCAAGGCTATCTCATGAACCAAAGCCATAACCAAGTGGCTCTGCATGCAGTACCCGTACAAACATACCACCATGAACATCAGCAGTTTGTTTTTGACCATCATTTCTATGGACCAAGCTATGAACATCAGAATGAGACTGCAGCTCCACAACCAACCTCGCCCCTAATCGTTGGATCCGATCAATCAGTTGCCGAACGACTTATTTGTAATGGATGGGGAAACTTTACGGGAGCCTTGCTTAAATTGAAGTCCTGAAATTAACATATTTTGATTTTGTTGTTTTTTGTTGAAATAAATAAATTTTGTAAATTAACTAATCATAATATATTTTTATTCTTGTAAAATGAGCTTTTCACTCTTGTAATATCCCCAGCGCGCCTCTAAAAATTAGTTGACTTTAAGAGCCAGTTTCATTGAAATTTCAATGATTTGAAAAGTCAAAGTTTTGTCATCTAATAACGAAACTGTGAGAGTCTGAGAGTTGTAAAAAACGCTGATTAAGATGATAAGGTCATCGGGGGATGAAGAAGATTTGGTATTAATTGACTTCAAAACTTTCTTAAAATATACTCGAAACATAAATTGAAAAAAAACTTTGTTTAAACTTATGATTTTAAACCTTGCTTAAACCCCAAACAACTATTGTTTAATGTAGTCTCATAAGTCATAGATGGTTTAGTAAATTATTAACAAGCCATTTTAAAGACAAATTCTATTCTTCCTGAAAAGTTTCAAGAACTCGTAAGCAAAAGCTTGAAACAGCAAAAACATTCGAAAGCTTTGTACAATCAAAGTAAAAAATAGAACCCCTCATCTAGTGCCCTAAGCAATTCACACCATTTTGATCGTTTTTAAACATTCTTCCAGTAGAAAATATACATATTTTGTTAAATAAAAAAAATAATTATTTAATCTTCAATTTCACCGGTTCGGTTCTTTTGGGTGGAAATCTACGTCATTTACACTACCATTCCGTATGTTCATGAACTTATCCTTCGGATAGATTATCTTTGCTTTTGTTGTAATTAGCATGGTTAAAAACAGCTGATTTCCAGCTGATTGAAGAACATATGGAAAACAGCTGTTTTTAACCATGCTAATTACAACAAAAGCAAAGTACCCAATCCGAAAGTTACGTTCGTGTACGTACGCATTGTGTCCTGACAATTTGTACAAAATCCGACGAGTTGTTGTGTCCCAAATGTAGACATGACGATCTGAAGGTTCAGCAGATATCTTGCTACCATCTGGTGATCAGGCACATCTCAGTAATTTTCCTTTGAATATCCTCACACACCTCTCGCCCGAAACATACGGTCGAATGTCCTAAATTCCATCGAGTTTGACAGGATATATGAACTGTCGGGAGAAAGTGATACTCCCGTCACCGTGTCCGTGTGGCCTTTTAACTTGTAGACAACTTCATTGCGCCGAATATCCCAAATTTTGATGTCATTATCGATGCCAACAGTAGCAACTATGATAATAAACTCAGAAAACGGAAAAGTGGTGAAGGAAACAATACAAACAATATTAAAGACCTTTTAAACTGATCGTGTTTTAACTCTTCGTTTAAAAACCGCAAAAGCTTTGGTAATTTTTTAATAATTTTATGTCCAAAATGAACAAACATAATAACAAATAGTTCCAATAATCGCCCATTTCTTTATGATATGGGCAATGAAAATTGTAAAAGACACCGTTTAAATAACATTTTTCTAATACAAACATGGCCGCAGTGACATAATGAGCGGATACTTATGGAATTCCACACAAATCGGCCATATGACCAAGTATGTGTCGCGCGCTATCTAATGCCTAGGGCTGCGGTTCCGGCTATGTAGAGATTTTCATCGTTACTATTCAAATTTTGAAAGCTGCCCATTTTAGTCCAAGTTTATGTGGAACAAAAACAAACCAAGCGAAATATACCCCCAATGCCAGTTTCTATGATTGGCACTTGCATCGAAGAAAACGAACATCTCTCAGTTCTCGGTATGTGCATTATAGACCACTTTCAGTGAAATAGACAGTTGCACTCCTTGCACTGAAACAATTCAACCGTAATAATCGCTCTGCTAGGAATGCCCATTAGTTTAACCTTGAAAATACTTCATCAACATCGAGTGTAGCTTCGGCTGTGTGGCACGTAGCGCCGTCCTGTTGAAACCAAATGTTGCCAATATCCTCCTCTTCAATTTTTGTGAACAAAAATTCGTTCAACATGGCCCGATAACGACTGCCATTGACTGTAACGGCCACTCCTTGCTCATTTTCGAAAAATGGCCCAATTATGCCTCTGGACGAAAATCCGCACCAAACAGTGACTCGTTTTGGGTGAATCGGCTTTTCGATGTATGCGTGTGGGTTTTCTGTACTCCAAATACAATAATTTTGCGTGTTTACATACCCGCCAAGATCAAAATGAGCTTCATCTGAAAAGATGATTTTTTTGGCAAAATCGGCATCTTCTCTAAGTCGATCGGAGGCAGTAATGTCGCAACATTTCCCAGCGTACACACAACCATATTCCTTTAGCGGAAGAATAGAACTAATTATCTGTTAAATCAGACATGAGCTAAGTGGTACCATTCACGAAATAAGCACTAGCTGAAAAAAAAACGTTAGATGGCGGACCCTTTAGTAACGATGAAAATCTCTCACAGAAAATAAAACTACACGAATCTTCGGGAACGCGTTGAACAAAAAAGTTAACCACTTTTTATACGTCAAAGTCATATGATTAAGGCTCTTACAGACGGACGAAAAACGCTTTGTGATTTTTTGCGAAAAATCGTAGTTGCGGAAAACTAGCTTCTATTTAAACTTCAAAGCGAAATAGAAGTTGATAAATTTTCCTTTCAATTGAAAAAACATTATCAACTTCTACATATTTACTTTTCTTGTTTACAGCTGCAATGCTGACCATCCTCGCCACACAAAAGTGCGTGCATTAAGCTGCAGTTTCGGTGGAAGCGAATTTTACTCGCTCGAATTAAGCGAATTATTATTTACGTAGATTATTGTGCCGAATTATTAGGCACCGAAATGAATGAATTTAGCGAACTTTGCGATTTTGTGCGAGTGAAATTCGCTTACATTACTGGAACTGCACCGGTACCGCCGCCACAGGCGGTAGATAGCGCGCGGGCACAAACGCGACATATACTTGGTCATATGGCCGATGCGGCGCAATCAATTTGTGTGGAATTCCTTAAGTATCCGCTCGTATTGAAATCTTGACATATGTTATTTTTGGGTCATTCTGAACGTTTCTGTGCAATTTTTAAGGCGTGCTTGCATATCCTTAATTTGTTTTATGTCATCTATTGCAAATCCTAAAATGATCGCAAGCAGGGAGGTTGCAGATGGGCAGCATGCCACTAATGTCGCACTGGTCTTCCTTGACTGCGTCTACCCTCTGGGATGGAATAGAAGATCCTGCGAGCCGGAGCATTGTTGTCCATTCGCTCTACATGACCTAGCCATCTTAAACGTGTAATGCGTATTTTTTTGACCAGGTCAATGTGGCTGTACAGCTCGTATAGTTCTTGGTTGAACCTTCTCCTCCCAAAGGCCGTTAACGCAGGTAGGGCCAAAAATCCTCCGAAGAATCTTACGCTCGAAACGACTAAGGATATCTTCATCCGCTTTAGATAGAGTCCCTAACTACCTCAAAGTTCTACCTGTCTATTGTGGTGTTTTGTCCAAACCGCCGGTGTTGTATGTCCCTTTTTGTGGACAGCAGGTACTTCGTTTTGACTGCTAGTCCCATCTTAGCCGCTTCAGCTTCAATGCTAGCAAACGTTCTAGTGACAGCTCGCCGAGTTCTGCCAATGATGTCTATGTCGTCAGCGTATGCTAACAATTGCACAGATTTGAAAAAAAATGTCCCACTACAATTCACTTGCGAGTTTCTTATAATTTTTTCAAGTATTAAGTTGAAGAAATCGCATGATAGCGCATAAGCTTGTCGGAATCCTTTTTTGACTTCAAAAGCTTCTGTGAGGTCAGCTTTGTTGTTTTTTAGTTTAGATATTGCTATCCTTACTTCATTTTGGTGAGGTGGACGGAAGTTTTGTCTGTCATCATCCATATTGAAAGTCTGCAGAAATGGCCCTTTCATGTACTCAGCACCGACTGTGACTCGACTACGATGTTTCCACTTCTATCTCTACAGGCTTCTGTGCGGGTTTTTTTCCTTGGCACGTTCTTTTTACCTGTTTGTAAAACTTCCGCACGTTGTTCCTAGAGTATCATCTCTCAATATCTTCGATCGCGCGCTTTTCATGCTCTCTCTTTTTCTTTTGGAGAAACCGGTGTTCTTCCCGTCTTTTCTGCTCGTAGAGCTCGCGAGGATCTCCCGTCTTTTTTTGCAGCGCCGCCTTTTATGCCTCTTGTTTGACTGCATGGGTCTGCCGGCATTCGTCATCGAACAAAAGGTTTGACGTTATGTGCCGCTGCGAAGTCAATTAGCCTAAGTCCGTTTTCAGACGTTGTGTCGTGTAGGCTAAGTTTTCCGACAGTCCTACCAAAGATTTCCTCATTACCTATTTTGTCCTTAAAATCGCCTAGTACGATCTTTACTTTTTTCATGGCAGGGTTGTTAACCCCACGCACAACCCCCAACCTGGAGGGAGAGGTCCTTTGTTGGATTCCTTGGACAAAAGGAACCGAACCACTTCGGGGATATGAGCGCTGCCGTTGGCCCATTTCAATGCCCTGACTTGCATTGAAATGTCCCAATGACCTTTTCTCCAAATACGTCAAAGTAGCTCATTAGGGTATCTCCTTCGTTGACTGTTGACGCCACCGTTGGTCCAATTGGTTGGGCTCATCCGCCGTACGTCCTCTTTCTGAGGGGCTCGTGCAAGACTTCTGCGAATCGATCAGTTGCTATTTTTTCTGTGTTCAACGCTCGCGCTCATAAGTTTAACAGGAATGTCCGTATGGACCGACCAGTAAAATAAGCACATTTGATGCGTACGAGATAGTTACAGCACTGTGCATTACCTGTTTGACGGCGTTCAGTGCCTACCCTATTCATACAGCACCCTACCACCAATTCCTTAACATATTTTCTTTAAAATAAAATTAATTAAAACAAAATAACAAAGCACTGTCCCATGACCAGGATTAAAATATCCCCCAAAAAACACGTAATTTTATTTTTTTTAAATTTAGGCTTTATTAAAGCGAATAATATGGATCCTCATTTTGGATCGTTATTATTCAAAATTTAGAGGTTTTGTCAAATATCATCTAGTAAAATCCTATAATGATCCCAAGCAGGGAGGTGCAGGTGGGCAGCATGCCCCCATACATAACTTACTGTTTAACCGACTAAAAATCTTAATTTTGGAGATGTTTTGGAAATTATGTCTGTTAATGAGGATAATGTGAACAAGTAAGAAGCAAAAATCGTCAATTTTCAACGAAAAAAAGAGGAAAGGTGAAAGAAAATCAAGGTTGAGTCGTAAGCTAAGACATAATTACCGAATTTTTTATATTCCATTGGATTTCAGAATTAATGGATCTGAGGGAAAACTATGTAAAAAAGTATAATATTTGGGACAGGAATTTTTCATCGAAAACCTAAAAGGAAGGTCAAGGATGAAGTCACTAAGAAGTTGTATGTAACTATGTAACATGACATATTTTGTTTTGAAAATGGGGCACATTTAATGCAAATTTTGACTAACTTTTTTGTTTAAAGGTTAACTTAAAGTCAACTAATTTGAAGCGCGCTGGGGACATTACGAGAGTGAAAAGCTCATTTTACAACAAAAAAAAAACATCTTATTTAGTTAATATACAACATTTATTTCCTATAAAACTTTACCAAAACACAGAATTTGAACGTTTATAACGGACATAGGTGTTAGATATCTTAACTTCATTGGAAGTATGCTAATTGCAGGATTTCACTTTAAGCAAGGCTCCAGTAAAGTTTCCCCATCCATTACAAATGAGTCGTTCGGCAACTGATTGATCGGATCCAACGATTAGGGGCGAGGTTGGTTGTGGAGCTGCAGTCTCATTCTGATGTTCATAGCTTGGTCCATAGAAATGTTGGTCAAAAACAAACTGCTGATGTTCATGGTCATATGTTTGAACGGGTACTGCATGTAGAGCCACTTGGTTATGGCTTTGGTTCATGAGATAGCCTTGAATTTGCTGGACACTCATGTGGTGGAGCGCTTCGACTTCCTTATAACCATATATTATCCAATCAGCTCCGTCGGCTTGATGATGTGGTTCCGTTGGATATATCAGCTGAGGTTGCACTGGAACCTGATGCGGGATGTTTGAATATAAAAGTTGTTGTTGATTCGCCATTTGGGTGTTAATGTTGATCACAAAAGTTACTTATTTATTAGAAATGTAAACACTACACGTTCTGAAATACGATTGCTTACCAACAACATTTGCATTGCCTTTTATTCCTTTTTCGGAGCCAAGCTGCAGGTACATAATATTGCAAAAGTCTTAGAAATAATTAGCTATAGCCAATACTTAACTAGGTAATAAAACTTATAATTAACACGACTTCGAGTACAGGTAGATTATGTGTAAATATTATACAATTGAGGTTCTTAATCCCTGCTAATAATTGGGATTTTTGGTATTGGGATTTTTGAGAAAAGAATCATTAGGTATTTAACAAATTCTTTCCTAATTATGAAAATTTGTTTTTAATCCAATTTAAGAAACATGCAAATTTATTACATTAAGTCGTAAATAAAAAAATACTATTTTATTTTTTATCAGGAATTAGGAAACAAACAATATAATATTAAAAATGGGCACGACTGGGTCGCACGTACTTGCTCTTATGTGCCTAATTACATTGAAAAGCAAGATCTTTGACAGAAGCAAGTAACATTTACTTTGAAAGTAACACAGTTTGAACTTTTAAAAAGTATAAAAACCACAATACTTAACAGTTTTTTTTTGTAAAAATGAAGTACGCCATCACACGTCTTAAATAACTTAATAATTTATGAAAAATGTATTTCGAAAATTGTAGGAACGGTTTTGATAAAATCCAGTTTTTTTATTTTTAGTGTTTTGAAATTTTTTTTTTTGAAATTTTGGTATGCAGTTTTTTAGAGTTTATTAACATACATGTGACTATCAAATTTAAAATAATTGTCTTTAAATAGTTTTAAAAATATTGATTTTTCAAAAAAAAAATCTAAAATTAATTTTAGTTAGAATATTTAATATATAAAATTTGACAGAAATCCATAGAGCCGTTACCGTGAAAGCCAAAAATTAAAAAAAGACGTAATATGAAAGGTCCCGTTAATAGAATTTTCCCGAATATGTGGTTCTAATCAAATGATAGCCAATACCAACAGAAAAATTCTCAAAAATGTTCATCAAAATCGTTGGAGCCGTCTTCGAGAAAAATAAGCTTTTTCCAAACGGTCGTATGTCAAGTACCGTTATTTTTGTCCCTAAAAATAAAATTTCAATTTCCCCTCTGAGTAATGCCAAGAGAATCACACACACCAAATTTGAAGATAATCGATTAAGCCGTTTAGGCTGCAGCTCGTTATACATACTGACAGACAGACAGACACGCATTTTTTCTCGGTCACTTTTTTAGACTTCTCTATGATCGTAATGTCATATTTCATTGTTATCTCAATTTTATTTATATTCACGAATCCTAAACTTGCCTTATAGTCCCTATAATCGCAAGTAAAAAACAGATTTGTTTATATTTCTTCCAAAAGAATAAAGCATATATTTTCCCGCTTTCTATTATAAGGTTAAGCTATACAAAATTATAGCAACATTTAAATTGTTTAAAGGAGACATATGTTCCCAATCACCACCCATAAGTTTAGTAAATTGTACTTCAAAGGGGTAGCAAAAACATCATGGGTGCCGTCGTGTAGCACCCAAAATTCATATGTACATCTAGTCATCAAACCTTAACAAAAAAAAAACAGGCTTAAAAACTTACATTTGTTTTCTATTTAGGTACATTTATGAAAAAACCTTAACTATAGAAAATTTAACTACGATTTTAAACCTTGCTTAGTAGTATCATAAGTCATAGATGGTTAAGTAAATTATTAACAAGCCATTTTAAAGACGAATTCTATTCTTCCTGAAAAGTTTCAAGAACTCGTAAGCAAAAGCTTGAAACAGCAAAAACATTCGAAAGCTTTGTACAATCAAAGTAAAAAATAGAACCACTCATCTAGTGCCCTAAGCAATTCTTACCATTTTGATCGTTTCTAAACATTCTTCCAGTAGAAAATATACATATTTTGTTAAATAAATAAAAATATTTATTTAATCTTCAATTTCACCGGTTCGGTTCTTTTGGATGGAAATCTACGCCATTTACACTACCATTATGTCCTGGCAATTTGTACAAAATCCGACGGTTTGTTGTGTCCCAAATATGTAAACATGACGATCTAAAGATCCAATAGATATCTTGCTACCATCTGGTGACCAGGCACATCTCAGCAAGTTTCCTTTGAATATCCTCACACACCTCTCACCAGAAACATACCGACGAATATCCTAAATTCCATCGAGTTTGACAGGATATATGAACCGACGGGATAAAGTGATACTCCCGTCACCCTGTCCGTGTGGCCAAAGCCATAACCAAGTGGCTCTGCCTGCAGTACCCGTACAAACCGTACCCGTTCAAACATATAACCATGAACATCAGCAGTTTGTTTTGGACCAACATTTCAATGGACCAAGCTATGAACATCAGAATAAGACTGCAGCTCCACAACCTACCTCGCCCCTAATCGTTGGATCCGATCAATCAGTTGCCGAACGACTCATTTGTTATGGATGGGAAAACTTTAGTGAAGTCCTGAAATTAACATATTTTATTTTGTTTTGTAGGAAATAAATAAATTTTGTGTATTAAGTAATCATAAGATATTTTTATTGTAGTAAAATGAGCTTTTCACTCTTAAAATATCCCCAGCGCGCCTCTAAAAATTAGTTGACTTTAACCCTAGAAAGGTAATCATATTTTTTGGGACTGAAAAGATAATCATACGTCTCGGAGACGCACTATTCAGAAAAGTTTCATAAAAGATAATCATACGTCTCCCGGACGTATAACATAGCTTTTACTAGCCCCCACGGATACTAAGGGGGGTGTAACTGATGCCCCATTCAAGCTCTGACCGAGGCCTGAGCATATCTAAAAAGCCAACGCAGTACAGTTTATAATTTTATAATATAACAATTTTTCCGCGCCATACGTCCCTCAGACGTAGATTATCTTTCTAGGGTTAAGATAACTTTTAATCAAAAAAGTTTGTCAATTTTCAATCAATTCAATCAAAATAAGCATTAAATGTGCCCATTTTCATAACAAAATATGTCATGTAACATAGTTTGTTTATCAAATTTTAAAAGAAAAGTAGTTTTTCAAATTTAAATTTTAGAAAAGTTATTAATTTTGCATTTTTTAACAATAAATCTCCTTGTAAGCGCACATAAAGAAGCTTGCAGTTCCCGAGGAATTTCGCTCCTCACTCTCGCCTTCACACTCCTTTATTTTTGTTATTTAAAAGTCCTAGCTGAGTGGTTCTTGGTTCTTGTACTGTCAAGTCCATCCCGGTCCATCAACCAGAAATTTTATAGGCAAGTTAGGCAATGAGTTTTTCTTATCAGTTTGGGGTTGGAGCCTTACGAGGAGTACTATCATTCCCAACAACAAGAAATGCTGCACCGAATGACATCCTCCAGATTGTGGGGTCTAGGGTCTAGGTCTAGGGATAGGGGTGGATTTTGACCAGTGGTCTTAAACAGAATTCTTAATTGCAACAACATTTCATCATATTTCGGGTAGAACAGAAGAAATTAGGTACAATTCTGCATTTTTTTGGCTTTTTTTGGGTTTTTTGCAAATTTAAAACAAAGACATACAAACATGGATGAGTAGTCAAAATGTAGGAAACTTACGCTCTACCTACATAAATAAATAAATGGATACTTTTGCCGTAGGACGTGAGAAAATGTTATTGATGAAAAACCTAAGAACTGTCGAAAATTTTGTAGTTTTCCCCTCTCTTCCCTTTTTGCACAAGGTCCTCGAGTTCCGAAACTGGAGAAAATGTTAATTAACCACCCATGAATAACGTTTTAAAGTTTTATTAAGTTCCGATTGTTTTCTATCTAAAACTACCGTTCGACTAGACTATAAAGGCACTTCATTGAATTTAAATTTTCTTATATGTAGATTTTTTTAAATAATCCTTCATTTCCTTGTAACGGTCACATATTGGCTCCGCTATTCTGGTCAGACAACACCCGAAGGAAGGTATTTCGAGCTCTTTGCCGGGTTACATAACCTTACCCAACTGATCGATGTGCCAACGCGTATACCGGATGTTGCAAGCCGCCCATACTCTTGACTTGTTTCTTACTTCTCACCCTGATAAATATTCCATTAGTGTAACTTCTCCATTTGGCACTTCAGACCATTGTGTCATTTCAGCTAATTTCTCATCCTCAACCAATCCAGGAAAACTTTCCACCAGGACCGTTTGGCAATACGAGAAAGCCAACTGGGACAGCCTGAATATCTTTTTCCGAAACTTTAACTGGTCACTATGCTTTCTCGATTTTGACATTGATGCCAGTGCTGAAACGATCACAATTGTGATTCTTCTAGGGATGCGTACTTTTATTCCTAACAGAGTAAAAAGCATCAAGCCTAAAGAAAAGTCCTGGTATAACTCTGAGTGCAAAGAAGCTATCAGGCTCAAAGAAGTAATTTTCCGATCTTACAAGGCCAACCTTACAGAGGAAAATCGGAAAATGCACAAACAAGCAAGAAACTCCTGCAACTCCGTTATTGAAAGAACCAAACAAAATTACGGCGAAAAACTCTGCAGTGTTAGAAGGGAATACATTTTTTTGGTCATTTGTAAAGAATTTTAAAAACTCCTCAATATCTTAGGTTCCAACGCTTATCACTAATGACAAACCTATTGTCTACTCTTCAGAGAAGGCGTTCTCAAAGATCTCGATACACACAAATCCGCTGGCCCGGATGGTATACCCCCGATTCTTCTCAAGAGGTGTTCTTCCACACTGGCAAAGCCACTGCGTAAGCTTTTCTATCGCTCCTACTCTTCTGGAATCTTTCCCAGAAGATGGAAAACAGCATTTGTCCAGCTTGTCCCTCAGAAAGGTGACTCATCTGCCCTTTCCTCCTACCGACCCTATAAGCCCTAACATCTCAGTATCAGTATGGCTTCCGCAGTAATCGTTCCACTGGTTATCTGATGGCATATCTCACCGAACAGTGGAACAAATCTTTACATCGCTTTGGTGGAAGTAAGATTATTGCTCTTGATATCTCCAATCTATTTGATAGAATTTGGCATGAAGCTCTCTTATTGAAAATGCTTGCTTTTGGACTTGATGATACTCTTGTTCGTTGGATTAGAAGCCATCTTCTCCCGTAATACTCGTTTCGCAAGGAATGCTCATCAGTTCACTCCTGAGCCCAATTTCGGACGTATCGTGAAGTATAGAGATTCTTTTTTTTTTAGCTCAACAACATGAATTTGGAATGGTTTACCCGGCGAGGTTTTTCCTTTCCAAGTTTGCATTTTAAGTCATTTTGCGTTAAAATGCACCAAAAAAGAGTATGTCAAAGGCGCGAAAGTATGAGCAGAGTATAACGAAGGATTAAATTATTTTAAAATGAAAAAGATCAATTTTGAAAATATTTTCCCTGGCCGGTTTCGAAATTCCCTGACTTTCCCGGGCTTTCCAGTCGAGTAGCAACTATGTAATAAAAACAAAGCAACTTTTGTGTGAATGGTTTTCATATACCGCCTATTGATTGCCGCGAAAAAATCGTCCGTTAATCGTTTTCCGTTTGCGGCAGCTATAATATTCCAGCTGATCTTTTTTAAGTTTCAAACTGACGTAAGATGAAACTTATAGCGAGTTTCATTCAAAAAAATATTTGCTCTCTCTGTCAAAAGAGTCAGTTTCGAGAATTTCATTGCAGGAAAAAGAGCAAATCTCAACACGAAAGATTTGATCTCTGATGGATTGAAGATTTGATCTGAATGCACACGTACGTACATGTAAATAGTATTTCTGTCAAACGTCAAATGGAAAATATATTGTTATTTGTTGTGAGTTTGTGCCAGCCCGTGCTTATCCTAAAACTTAACAAGTATATATTAAATATATAAAATAACAAATAAAAGTGTTTTTGAAGTGAGAAAATACATAGGCTTTTCAAAAATCCCGAAAAAAAGTTTTAAAATCCCGTCTGCTAAAATACTGATCTAATATAATCTCGCTTTTTAAAATCCCGACAAATACCGACAATCCCGTTTTTTTTACAAAACATTCTATCAAACTAAATAACAATAGATGTAGGTTATATGCGCTTTTTACTTTTTTATAAATTTAAAAATGTTAAAAATACTCCACTAAAAAGAAAATTCGTCGGAATGTTTTTAATCTTTACTGTGCGTACAATATTGTATTTACTAGCGGGATGACGTTTCTTTTTGATTTAAAGAACTTTTGCATAAACTACATCTCGCACCTACTCCAAATCCTATAGTGAGCCCAAGCAGGGGGGTTGCAGGGGGCAGCATGCCCCCCATACCTACGTCATACTGATTGGGAGATAAAATCTCAAGAAATTTCTATTAATTTGTCAGCTAAGTTCAATAATGACGTAATGTCCATAAATAAAATTAGACTTGAAGTCCAAATTTCGATTCAGACTTTTAAAAAGGCATAATGTCCATAGACCTTATGACTATTTCCTTATTGGTCACAATGTTTATGGACATTGTGCCTATTTGAAGCAGACATAATGTCCGTGGACATTATTTTGCAATCAAAACTAGTTGTAGAACAAATATTTTTGATTGCAAATGGGAGATAATAAGAAACGGGATTATAAGAGATGGAATTTTAAAAAAGCGGGATTATAAAAAGCGGTATTATAACAAGCGGGATTTTAAGAAACGGGATTATAAAAAGCGGGATATCGAACCCAACCCATCAACTGTGCATGCCTGGTATTTTGTGTGTGATATCAAATACTGTGTATGCTCGTCTGTGATCGACCAATACTGGGATTAAATGATGACACAAGTTTCATTGAAAAGAGAAAATCTTGATTTTCAGATCAAATCTTTGAAATTTGAATGAAACTGGCTATTAAAGTCAACTAATTTTTAGAGGCGCGCTGGGGATATTACAAGAGTGAAAAGCTCATTTTACAACAATAAAAATATATTATGATTAGTTAATATACAAAATTTATTTATTTCAACAAAAAACAACAAAATCAAAATATGTTAATTTCAGGACTTCAATTTAAGCAAGGCTCCCGTAAAGTTTCCCCATCCATTACAAATAAGTCGTTCGGCAACTGATTGATCGGATCCAACGATTAGGGGCGAGGTTGGTTGTGGAGCTGCAGTCTCATTCTGATGTTCATAGCTTGGTCCATAGAAATGATGGTCAAAAACAAACTGCTGATGTTCATGGTGGTATGTTTGTACGGGTACTGCATGCAGAGCCACTTGGTTATGGCTTTGGTTCATGAGATAGCCTTGAATTTGCTGGACACTCATGTGGTGGATCGCTTCGACTCCCTTATAACCATATATTATCCAATCAGCTCCGTCGGCTTGATGATGTGGTTCCGTTGGATATATCAGCTGAGGTTGCACTAGAACCTGATGCGGGATGTTTGAATATGAAAGTTGTTGTTGATTTGAGTTCGCCATTTGGGTGTTAATAATGATCACTTAAATTTGTTAACTTTTAAGAGATTTTAAATCTATACGTTCTGAAATATGACTGCTTACCAACAACATTTGCATTGCCTTTTATTCCTTTTTCGGAGACAAGCTGCAGGTACATACATAATATTGCAAAAGTCCTTAGAGTATTAAGTAAGTAATAAAATTCATAATTAACACGATTTCGATTCCAGGTAGATTATGTGTAAATATTATAAAATTGCGGTTCTTAATCCCTGCTAATAACTAGGATTTTCGAGAAAAGAATTATTAGGTATTTAATAAATTCTTTCCTTATTATTAAGATTTGTTTTTAATCCAGTTTAAGAAATATGCAGATTTATTACATTGAGTCGTAAATAGTATTTTTTTATTTTTTTTTTTTTGTAATTAGGTAACAAACAATGTAATATTAAAAATCGAGATTTGTGTGTTTTTTTCCAAAAGAATAAAGCATACATACGTAAATGTAAATAAAAAAAGTATCTTCAATTACTTTTGTTGATATCCGGATAATTTAAAAAAAAAAAGATGAAGAGTTTTAAGAATTACAGAAAAGTGAAAGTTTTGTGATCTAATAACGAAACTGTGAGAGTCTGAGTATTGTAATAAGACGCTGATTAAGATGATAAGGTCATCGGCAGATGAAGAAGATTTGGTATTAATTGACTTCAGGACTAAACTTTCTTAAAATATTCTCGAAACATTATTTGAAAAAAACTTTGTTTAAACTTAACAAAGAAAAACTTTTTATTTACCTAATATGAAACTTTATTAACGAAAACCTTTACAAAAAAACGAGGTTTAAAAACTTACATTTGTCTTCTATTAAGGTACATATATGAAAAAAACCTTAACTATAGAAAATTTAACTACGATTTTAAACCTTGCTTAAGCCCTACACAACTTTTGTTTAATGTAGCCTCATAAGTCATAGATGATTTAGCAAACTATAAAGGTTTTGCCGCTTCTTTTTTTTATTAACAAGCCAATTTAAAGACAAATTCTATTCTTCCTGAAAAGTTTCAAGAACTCGTAACAGCAAAAACATTCGAAAGCTTTGTACAATCAAAGTAAAAAATAGAACCACTCATCTAGTGCCCTAAGCAATTCTTACCATCTTGATCGTTTCTAAACATCTTCCAGTAGAAAATATACATATTTTGTTTAATAAACAAAAATATTTATTTAATCTTCAATTTCACTGGTTCGGTTCTTTTGGATGGAAATCTACGTCATTTACACTACCATTATGTCCTGGCAATTTGTACAAAATCCGACGGTTTGTTGTGTCCCAAATATGTATGTAAACATGACGATCTAAAGATCCAGTAGATATCTTGCTACCATCTGGTGACCAGGCACATCTCAGCAAGTTTCCTTTGAATAACCTCACACATCTCTCACCAGAAACATACCGATGAATGTCCCAAATTCCATCGAGTTTGACAGGATTTATGAGCCGCCGGGATAAAGTGATACTCCCGTCACCCTGTCCGTGTGGCCTTTTAACTTGTAGACAACTTCATTGCGCCGAATGCCCCAAAATTTGATGTCATTATCATTGGAAACAATATTTAACTGATCGCGTTTTAATTCTGCGTTTAAAAACCGCAAAAGCTTTCGTAAATTTTTTATAATTTTATTTCCAAAATGAACCAACATAATAACAAATAGTTGCAATAATCGCCCATTTGTTTATGATATGGGCAATGAAAATTATAAAAGACACCCTTTAAATAACATTTTTCTAATACAAACATGGCCGCAGTGACATAATGAGCGGATACTTATGGAATTCCACAAAAATCGACCATACGACCAAGTATGTGTCGCGCGCTATCTAATGCCTAGGGCTGCGGTTCCGGCTATGCAATCGAAGCGAAGAGATTTTCATCGTTACTATTCAAATTTTGAAAGCTGCCCATTTTAGTCCAAGTTTATGTGGAACAAAAATAAACCATTTATCTTTTGTCGTTAAAGCGAAATATACCCCCAATGCCAGTTTCCATGAATGGCACTTGCATCGAAGAAACCGAACATCTCTCAGTTCTCGGAATGTACATTATAGATCACTTTCTGTGGAGAATCCTGCGAGGTGTCTAGGTTTCCTTCGGATATGCAAGAAATTTCTTATCCCGTCGTATCTCACTACAATATTAAAAGCGCCTATTCGACCAAAGCTCGAGTATAATTCCCATATTACGTATTCAATTTAACCTTTTGAGCAGCCCTCTAATGTAACGTGTCTTTCTCTATTCTATCGCCATTTTTACAAACAGTGCTCCAGTGAAATAGCCAGTTGCACTCCTTGCACTGAAACAATTCAACCGTAATACTCGCTCTGCTAGGAATGCTCATTAGTTTAACCTTGGGCCCGATTTCGGACGTACTTTTAAGTACAGACATTCTTTCTTTAATTGAACCACACGAATGTGGAACGCTCTAGTTGGCTCAGTTTTTCTCTCCCATTTTGATATGCATAATTTCAAAACTAATGACTATCGACATCTTCATTTACATCCTTTCTTCTTCCCTACTGCTCGAACAGTGTTTTAACATTAAAAGCTTAGCAAAGTAACCCCTTTTGCGCGTGCCTATAATAAAAAAAAAACGTGCTAACCGCTCTCGTGTTTTTCTCTCGTCTTGACGAAATATAAAAAAAATATACACAATACGAATAAGCCAAGAAACCAATCTTACCCAAACAGGCCTTTCTAACTTGATCTCGACAGTAGTTTTTGTGTCTGTCTTTCTTTCGCGACAGTGTTGTAACTTGGCATGCTCCTCCAGCTGGCTCGATGTCTAGCCTATCGTCACCAACTTAGCACTCCAAGAAGTTAATGGTCCATCTACCTGGCTGGAGCGTCGATGATCATCCGCTCTGCATGCTCAAGCCATCCTACCCGCTACGTTGGGTACGGAGTTTCTTGGCTAGGCTTATGTCACTTTGTAGCACTTTCATCTTTGGATCGAAATAAGGGACATTAATTGTCCCGAATACCCCAAGGGAGCTTTCATCCGATATGTTTCTGCACCTTATGGCAGGCCCGGCATGAAGTTTTTTGTATAGCACATATCCTTGGTTCTTCACGATAAGGCTGACGACACTGCGTCATCTTGTTTTAATTCTCTGATGTTGTCGAAGGGATCAGTAGTATCTTGATTGGGACTAAAAAGTTTCGCTTGTAGCTTGTAAGAACCTATTTTCGTAGTTTTGTCTTTCTCTTCTCTATGTGCGCAAATAAAGTTTAAATGATGGAAGTTGGCCTTGACGTGGATCCTCCTGATTCCCGCGCTGTGGGGTTGAATTCAATTAAAAAATAATATATGTTTTTTTAATTTAAAGGTTCTTCAGTTACTAGCTCTTGGAATTGATTGCAAGACATATGACTTCCTAGACAAACCTGCACCTGAAGCCATAGACAAAGCTTGTCTATGTCATGTGCAGTCCTTATTTCCTTTGGATCCCAAGTTCAGTAAACTCCTATTGACGGCACCGGCATTTGGTTGTCTCGAAGAAATGCTGAGTCTAGTCGCTATTCTCTCAAGAGAGAACATTTTCGTGTCTAGTATAGAGAAACGGGAACAGGCTGCCCTGGCGCATGCAAAATTCGAATCCAATCAGGGTGACCATTTTTTTTTTATTTTTTTAATACTTTTGTAAAAAGTTGAGAGGATTAATTCAATGTTTTATATAACAGCTCTGGTGCCACGATAATTTTCTCAACACGAGAAATCTCCTCCACGCCCGTGATGTTCGAAATCTCTCAGCGTTTATCGCTCGAAGTGACCAGCTGTGGCAATGACACGGACAAAGTTCGAAAGTGCATTTTAGCTAGACTATTCGATAATATAGCTGAACTGCAACGTGACAACTTCTATCTCACACTATCAGGACGCCAACGTGCCAAAATCCATCCCTCAAGCATTTTACATGGAAAATATCGTCCCGCCTACATTATATTCACAGAAATTGTTTTAACCGAACGTAATTTCCTTCGACAAGTGTCGGAAATCGAACCAGAATGGATCGAAGAAGTGGTTCCTAATTATCCGCATTTAAGTAGAATAAGAAGTCCTTTAAAGTAGTTTGCTACACATACACAGGCAGTGAAGTTTTTTTTACCAAAAAAAAAAGAAGAAATGTTTATAATATACATAAAACGTATTTGTATATCTGAATGGTCTTTAAATGCGTTTTTGTATGTTTTAAAGAAATTAACATTTTTTATTTATGTTCTTTTAAGAATAAAAAAAAAATAAAAAAATTAATGTATGTATAACGATAGTAAAGTCAAGCGTGAACGATTTGATTGTAGGTCATTTCGCACACCAACTAGCGTACCTTTTTAGATTCAAAATAATAATACAAACAACATAGAATGAAAAATAAAATATGTATTGACATCATTGCAAATGTTTCAACATAAGAAATTTGTTTTTTTTTTATGAATTAAAATAATGGTCCAGTCCTGAATATCAGATGGGAGAAATACAGACCTTCCACATTCGTGCAGTGCGGCTGTGGATAAAAAACTTTTAATTAAAGTTAAGTTCGCAGTGTGGGTCACTGTGGCCCACTGGTGGATACTCATATCATTGTGAGCATTGGTTTCATTTGTTTTAGGAGGGCTATACGGAAACTCGAGTTTATGCCCAAAGTAACCGTGAGTAACCGGAGAATTGTTGGTTCCATGTGCGAGGGGTACGATTCCGGAGAAGATGTAATATTGAATTGTATGAAATCTACCTCAAAGCAGATGGAAAAAATAAAGCTCGGAAGACTCCAGTGGGTTGGGCACCAGAGCGAAGTGGAACCAGCTCGGAAAGTCTTTTGTAGTTCTTTTTAATGGTAGAAGGCTACGAGACAGCCATTGCTTATAGTAGGGGAGGCGGCCGTAGGAACACTTACCTTATCGAGTCAATGGAAAATGTTGCCGTAAATAAATGGCAAAATACATAAAATGTACAAAACCGCTGGTCGCACAAACACAGACATACTGATAAGCTTTCGAAAGTGATTTTGTAAGTTTTGAATATTGAGTACCCAGTGTTATCTACTTATACTCTTGATCCGCAAACAGTACTGCAAGTAAAGGCTTACAGCAAGAATTTTATTAAAGATCAGCGGATTTAAGTTGTATCATGGATATGAGCTGGAAATAAAGGGTATACCATTAAGCGTTTCCTCTATTTAAATTTAAATAAAACAAACTGTGAGTGAGATATTATTGCCATTATGTATTAAATGGACAGCGTATAAATCAGTTCTCAAGGAAAAGCATATCATTACAGTCAGTATATGTTATAACTCATCCTGTACTCGAGAGCGTTAATAATTTATGAGACCCATCTTCTTTCCAACTCTTATCTTAACATTCATAAACACGCTGGTTAAGATAGTGTCCCTGTAATTGTTCTGAAGAGTTCTTCAGCACTGGCTAAACGACTGCGTAAGCTTCTTTTCATCTGTCCTTTTACTCTAGCCTCTTTCCGAGTGGATGGAAAACAAAACTTGTACAGGCTAAAAAGGCAAACCTCCTCAAACTATCAACCAATCGCTCTTACGTCCTTTCATTATTTAACATCATTTTGATGAATTTGATTTGTTAAACGCATTTGATAGAATTTGGCATCTTATCGAATATGCGTCCATTTAAAAATATATAAATAAATTTATTCGCGCGACAGCTCCTTAAGAAGCCAAGGCTAAGTGACTTATACTCTCAACCATTCCTATGTGTGTGTTGTGAATCTACAAGAATAGAAGGGCCATACAATTTACCGCCAAGTCCGAACGGCTACATGAGATGCAAATTTTGCTCTTCCAGGTTTTGTCAGTTCCTCGCAAGAGGCAGTAACTACACGACTGGATCGCACGTACTTGCTCATATGTGCGGCACATCCTCGAATAAACTTTAAAAAATAAGTAACATTAACCTAGAAAAATAACACTACCTGAACTTAAAAAAAGTGTCAAAAAGAAAACACTTAACGATTTTTAGTAAAAATTGAGTGCGCCATTACACGTCTTGTGTAACGAATTTATGAAAAAAGTATTTCGAAAATTGCAGGACGGATTTTAATAATATCCCGTTTTTAATTTCCAATCAGCTTGATGATGTGGTTCCGTTGGATATATCAGCTGAAGTTGTACTGGAACCTGATGCGGGATGTTTGAATATAAAAGTTGTTGTTGATTCGCCATTTGGGTGTTAATGTTGATCACAAAAGTTACTTATTTATTAGAAATGTAAACACTACACGTTCTGAAATACGATTGCTTACCAACAACATTTGCATTGCCTTTTATTCCTTTTTCGGAGCCAAGCTGCAGGTACATAATATTGCAAAAGTCTTAGAAGTAATTAGCTATAGCCAATACTTAAGTAGTTAATAAAACTCATAATTAAGAAGACTTCGAGTTCAGGTAGATTATGTGTAAATATTATATAATTGCGGTTCTTAATCCCTGCTAATAATTGGGATTTTTGGTATTGGGATTTTCGAGAAAAGAATCATTAGGTATTTAACAAATTCTTTCCTAATTATGAAAATTTGTTTTTAATCAAGTTTAAGAAACACGCAAATTTATTACATTAAGTTGTAAATAGTATTTTTTTTCGGTAATTAGGAAACAAACAATGTAATATTAAAAAATGGGCACGACTGGGTCGCACGTACTTGCTCTTGAAAGGTCCCGTTAATAGACTTTTCCCGAATATGTGGTTCTAATCAAATGATAGCCAATACCAACAGAAAAAATTCTCAAAAATGTTCATCAAAATCGTTGGAGCCGTCTTCGAGAAAAATAAGCTTTTCCTAAACGGTCTTATGGCAAGTACCCTTATTTTTGATCCTAAAAATAAAATTTCAATTTCGCCTCTGGGTAATGCCAAGAGAATCACACACACCAAATTTGAAGATAATCGATTAAGCCGTCCAGGCTGCAGCTCGTTATACATACTGACAGACAGACAGACAGGCATTTTTTCTCGATCACTTTTTTAGACTTCTCTATGATCGTAATGTCATGTTTCATTGTTATCTCAATTTTTTTTATATTCACGAATCCTAAACTTGCCTTATAGTCCCTATAATCGCAAGTAAAATACAGATTTGTATAATTTCTTCCAAAAGAATAAAGCATATATTTTCCTGCTTTCTAATATAACTTTAAGCTATAAAAAATTATAGCTAATTGTTTAAAGGAGACATATGTATGTTCCCAATCACCACCCATAAGTTTAGTAACTTCTACTTCATTACCACCACGCTGATCGAGTGCGTAGAGCAGAGTTTCCCAAATGGTGTTCCGCGGAACCATTAGGGTTCCGTAGAAAAAACATCATGGTGCCGTCGTGTAGCACGCAAAATTCATGTGTACATCCTTTTTAAGGGCAGGCGTCTTTTTGACAAAGATTTTATTTTAATGTTTTTTTTTGAGTTGCATTTTCTTTAGAATCGTTGTGGTTTGAAGCTCGAGCGAACATGCGTATCATCTTTCCACTTGTTGTTTACTGTTTATAATATAATTTGCTAAGAGAAAGACTTTTTTTCAGTTTAATTTTCATTTTGGTATGGAAAAATTTGAACAACTGGCGTAAATATTCGTGGGAATCAGCAGTAGGGCAATAATGCTAGGTATAGATACCTATATATTTAAGAAGAATTTACTTTTTGTAATCAAATTAATTAAAATAGCTTAATTATGTTTGATGGATCGATAAACGTGTGGTGTGGGTAGGTATTAATGGAATTTACTAAGGATATTAGTTACCTCTACATATAATAAGGTTGGAAAATAGGTGGGTACTAAAATTAAGATACACATTCCAACTACTGTTAACCGAGTGGGTATAGAGACAATATTTAAAGTTAACACAGTGGTTTTGTTTATTTATAGGTAGGTGTAAACTTTTGTTTTCTCGATTGAAATGTATGCATTCAGTAGTAATCGAATAGTTTTTTTATTTGTTAGTTGTTTTTGTGTGTTAAAAATAGGCTTCCTTATTTATTCTGTGTGCTTTTATGATGATAAAATGCTTTAAAATACGTAGGTATAGGTAGGCTTAGCCGAGCAATATGAAATAAAATTTTGGGGAACATTTTTTATGAAATCAAAAAAACACTATTCATAACGTTTTTTGGAAAAAAATGTTGTTAGCCATCTTATTTCTTTTGCTGTTTTCTTTTTTATGTTCGACCAGTTTTTTCAAAAAAATGTTTTTTTGAAAAACTTTCAAAAATATATTTTAAAATTTTTTCGAGTATGTCAATTTCAAGAATTTATAGTTTATAGTAGGAGAAAAATTTGAAAAAAATTCTACAGATCCGTTTTCAAAATATTCAAAAAACAAAATATTTTTTTAAAAAAATTATTAAAAATTAAAAAAAATGTTTTTGAAAATTTTAATAAGCAATATTATTTTGATCATTAAACACTACATTTCATCAAAATCCGTCAATTAGTTAACGAGAAAGTCTGATTTTAAAAAACCGGTCATATGGGAGGACGGAATTTCCGGACCCACTTTTTTTACTTCTCTATCATCGTAATGTCATGTTTGATTGTTAGAATTTTTTTTTTTACGAATGCATAACTTTCCTTATAGTCCCTATAAATCGCAAGTAAAATATGTTAATTTCTTTAAAACATGTACAAAAACGCATTTAAAGAACATTCAGATATACAAATACGTTTTAAGAGCAATGTGTAGCCGACAAGTGAAGTTCTTTTTTCATGTCCGTTAGTCCGAAGTCAGATTATCTTTTTTTCATAAGCCATGCTCACTCTTAGTCGAAAAGTCATCCTGTTAACTCGAGTCAATAAGTAGTTATTAAGTCAAGTTGAATAGGTCAAGTTCAATTCGTCATTAATTTACTTTTTCGTACATCAAATATCAATTTTTATTTAAATACATATCATTTAATAATTTAATAATTTAATAAAAATAAAAAAAAAAATTAAAATATTGATCGAAATCTTGCGTTATTATTTAAACTACATGTATAACATTTCTTCTTTTTTTGGTAAAAAAAAACTTCACTGCCTGTGTGTAGCAAACTACTTTAAAGGACTTCTTATTCTACTTAAATGCGAATAATTAGGAACCACTTCTTCGATCCATTCTGGTTCGATTTCCGACACTTGTCGAAGGAAATTACGTTCGGTTAAAACAATTTCTTTGAATATAATGTAGGCGGGACGATATTTTCCATGTAAAATGCTTGAGGGATGGAATTTGGCACGTTGGCGTCCTAATAGTGTGAGATAGAAGTTGTCACGTTGCAGTTCAGCTATATTATCGAATAAACCAGCTAAAATGCACTTTCGAACTTTGTCCGTGTCATTGCCACAGCTGGTCACTTCGAGCGATAAACGCTTGGAGATTTCGAGCAGTTGATTTCGAACATCACGGGCGTAGAGGAGATTTCTCGTGTTGAGAAAATTATCGTGGCACCAGCAGCATTGAATGGTCACCCTGTTTGGATTCGAATTTTGCATGCGCCAGGGCAGCCTGTTCCCGTTTCTATATACTAGACACGAAAATGTTCTCTCCTGAGATAATAGCGACTAGACTGAGTATTTATTGTTCTTCGAGACAACCAAATGCCGGCGCCGTCAAGGACATTTGTTAACCTAAGGTTGTCAATTCAGTTTTGGCGTCGGCTTTAACCGTTCCGAGTAGAAAGAGTTGCTTATAGGCTTTTTCTGTGGCTTCAGGTGCAGGTTTGTCTTAGAAGTCGAATGTCTTGCAATCAATTCCAAGAGCTAGTAACTGAAGAACCTTTAAATAAAAAAAACATATTTTATTTTTTAATTGAATTCAAAACATCATACTGTAGCTGCTATGTTGCTCCGCAGAATTTCTGGTTTTGGCATTTTTTCGAATGCTTCCAGTTCTTCCTTGGTGTATGTACGATAGCAAGTACCTTCGGCATCACGACCGACTCCCCGCAACGTTGCCAACACTGTGCTTGTGATATTCGCACCACTTTCAGGATGTCTAAACTAGATTCGGGATTGAATATGCGACGTTTAACGAAACCACAGTCGATGACGAATCGAATTCCAGGAATAAATGGTAATGAGGTTTTGCTGTCAGTTAAAGACTTCGATAAAGGATCTTCAGCTTTCAAGTAGCCGTGACCAGACTCAAAACGAACAAAGCAGTAGGTGCCCAAGGGCTACAAGCGGAACTTTTTAGTCCAAATCGGGATACTACTGATCCCTTCAACAACACCAGAGAATTAAACCAAGATGACGCAGTGTCGTCAGCCTTATCGAGAAGAACCAAGGGTATGTGCTATATAAAAAACTTCATGCCGGGCCTGCCATAAGGTGCAGAAACATGTCGGATGAAAGCTCCCTTGGGGTATTCGGGACAATTAATGTCCCTTATTTCGATCCAAATTTGAAAGTGCTACAAAGTGACATAAGCCTAGCCAAGAAACTCCGTACCCAACCCAGCGGGTAGGATGGCTTGAGCATGCAGAGCGGATGATCATCGACAGACACAAAAACTACTGTCGAGATCAAGTTAGGAAGGCCTGTTTGGGTAAGATTGGTTTCTTGGCTTATTTGTATTGTGTATATTTTTTTGACTTTGCTTACCTTTTATTGTTAAAACACTGTTCGAGCAGTAGGGAAGAAGAAAGGATGTAAATGAAGATGTCGATGGTCATTAGTTTTGAAATTCTGCATATCAAAATGGGAGGGAAAAACTGAGCCAACTACAGCGTTCCACATTCGTGTGGTTCGATTAAAGAAAGAATGTCTGTACTTAAAAGTAAGGTTAAACTAATGAGCATTCCTAGCAGAGCGAGTATTACGGTTGAATTGTTTCAGTGCAAGGAGTGCAACTGGCTATTTCACTGGAGCACTGTTTGTAAAAATGGCGATAGAATAGAGAAAGACACGTTACATTAGAGGGCTGCTCAAAAGGTTAAATTGAATACGTAATATGGGAATTATACTCGAGCTTTGGTCGAATAGGCGCTTTTAATATTGTAGTGAGATACGACGGGATAAGAAATTTCTTGCATATCCGAAGGAAACCTAGGCACCTCGCAGGATTCTCCACAGAAAGTGATCTATAATGTACATTCCGAGAACTGAGAGATGTTCGGTTTCTTCGATGCAAGTGCCATTCATGGAAACTGGCATTGGGGGTATATTTCGCTTTAACGACAAAAGATAAATGGTTTGTTTTTGTTCCACATAAACTTGGACTAAAATGGGCAGCTTTCAAAATTTGAATAGTAACGATGAAAATCTCTTCGCTTCGATTGCATAGCCGGAACCGCAGCCCTAGGCATTAGATAGCGCGCGACACATACTTGGTCATATGGTCGATTTTTGTGGAATTCCATAAGTATCCGCTCATTATGTCACTGCGGCCATGTTTGTATTAGAAAAATGTTATTTAAACGGTGTCTTTTATAATTTTCATTGCCCATATCATAAAGAAATGGGCGATTATTGCAACTATTTGTTATTATGTTGGTTCATTTTGGACATAAAATTATAAAAAAAATTTACGAAAGCTTTTGCGGTTTTTAAACGAAGAGTTAAAATGCGATCAGTTAAATATTGTTTCCAATGATAATGACATCAAATTTTGGGGCATAAGGCGCAATGAAGTTGTCTACAAGTTAAAAGGCCACACGGCGCGGTGACGGGAGTATCACTTTCTCCCGACGGTGCATATATCCTGTCAAACTCGATGGAATTTAGGACATTCGTCGGTATGTTTCGGGCGAGAGGTGTGTGAGGATATTCAAAGGAAAATTGCTGAGATGTGCCTGGTCACCAGATGGTAGCAAGATATCTATTGGATCTTCAGATCGTCATGTTTACATATTTGGGACACAACAAACCGTCGGATTTTGTACAAATTGCCAAGACACAATGGAAGTGTAAATGACGTAAATTTCCATCCAAAAGAACCGAAATAAATATTTATTTTTATATATAACAAAATATGTATATTTTCTGTAGTGCCCCGTGGCTTAGTGGTTAGTGTGTCGGACTGCTAAGTGAAAGAACCTGGGTTCAAATCCAGCTCATAGCCACCTTTTTTCTGGGGTACTGCCTCTGGCGAGGAACTGACAAAACCTCCAAGAGTAAAATTTGTCTCGAAAAAGTGCACCTCATGTAGCCGTTCGGACTCGGCGGTAAACTGTAGGTCCCTTCCATTCTTGCAGATTAACAACACACACACAGGAATGGCTGATAGTATAAGTCACTAGGCCTTGGCTCCTTAAGGAGCTGTCGCGCCAATAAAAAAAAAATTATATTTTTTACTGGAAGAATGTTTAGAAACGATCAAAATGGTAAGAATTGCTTAGGGCACTAGATGAGTGGTTCTATTTTTTACTTTGATTGTACAAAGCTTTCGAATGTTTTTGCTGTTTCAAGCTTTTGCTTACGAGTTCTTGAAACTTTTCAGGAAGAATAGAATTTGTCTTTAAAATGGCTTGTTAATAATTTACTAAACCATCTATGACTTATGAGACTACATTAAACAATAGTTAAGGTTTTTTCATAAATGTACCTAAATAGAAAACAAATGTAAGTTTTTAAGCCTGTTTTTTTTTTTTGTTAAGGTTTGATGACTAGATGTACATATGAATTTTGGGTGCTACACGACGGCACCCATGGATGTTTTTGCTACCCCTTTGACCTTTCCCTAATAGTTCCGCGGAATACACTCGATCTTCACAGCCAGCCTGGATGTAATGAAGTAGAATTTACTAAAGTTATGGGTGGTGATTGGGAACATATGTATTTTTCCTTCAAACAATTTAAATGTTGCTATAATTTTTTATAGCTTAACCTTATAATAGAAAGCGGGAAAATATATGCTTTATTCTTTTGGAAGAAATATAAACAAATCTTGTTTTTACTTGCGATTATAGGGACTATAAGGCAAGTTTAGGATTCGTGAATATAAAAAAAATTGAGATAACAATGAAATATGACATTACGATCATAGAGAAGTCTAAAAAAGTGATCGAGAAAGAATGCCTGTCTGTCTGTCTGTCAGTATGTATAACGAGCTGCAGCCTAAACGGCTTAATCGATTATCTTCAAATTTGGTGTGT
Source organism: Platycheirus rosarum (assembly GCA_963971375.1). NCBI lineage: Eukaryota > Metazoa > Arthropoda > Insecta > Diptera > Syrphidae > Platycheirus > Platycheirus rosarum. Next base: position 35,362,446 of record OZ020507.1, read on the forward strand.
GTGATTCTCTTGGCATTACTCAGAGGGGAAATTGAAATTTTATTTTTAGGGACAAAAATAACGGTACTTAAAATACGACCGTTTGGGAAAAGCTTATTTTTCTCGAAGACGGCTCCAACGATTTTGATGAAAATTTTTGAGAATTGGCTATCATTTGATTAGAACCACATATTCGGGAAAAGTCTATTAACGGGACCTTTCATATTACGTCTTTTTTAATTTTTGGCTTTCACGGTAACGGCTCTATGGATTTCTGTCAAATTTTATGTATTAAATTTTCTAATTAAAATTAATTTTAGATTTTTTTTTTGAAAAATCAATATTTTTAAAACTATTTAGAGACAATTATTTTAAATTTGATAGTCACATGTATGTTAATAAACTCTAAAAAACTGCATACCAAAATTTCAAAAAAAAAAATTTCAAAACACTAAAAATAAAAAAACTGGATTTTATCAAAACCGATCCTACAATTTTCGAAATACATTTTTCATAAATTATTAAGTTATTTAAGACGTGTGATGGCAAACTTCATTTTTACAAAAAAAAACTGTTAAGTATTGTGGTTTTTATACTTTTTATAAGTTCAAACTGTGTTACTTTCAAAGTAAATGTTACTTGTTTCTGTCAAAGATCCTGCTTTTCAATGAAATTAGGCACATAAGAGCAAGTACGTGCGACCCAGTCGTGCCCATTTTTAATATTATATTGTTTGTTTCCTAATTCCTGATAAAAAATAAAATAGTATTTTTTTATTTACGACTTAATGTAATAAATTTAATTTGCATGTTTCTTAAACTGGATTAAAAACAAATTTTCATAATTAGGAAAGAATTTGTTAAATACCTAATAATTCTTTTCTCGAAAATCCTAGTTATTAGCAGGGATTAAGAACCGCAATTGTATAATATTTACACATAATCTACCTGTAATCGAAGTCGTGTTAATTAAGAGTTTTATTACCTACTTAATTATTGGCTATAGCTAATTACTTCTAAGACTTTTGCAATATTATGTACCTGCAGCTTGGCTCCGAAAAAGGAATAAAAGGCAATGCAAATGTTGTTGGTAAGCAATCGTATTGCAGAACGTGTAGTGTTTACATTTCTAATAAATAAGTAACTTTTGTGATCAACATTATCACCCAAATGGCGAATCAACAACAACTTTTATATTCAAACATCCCGCATCAGGTTCCAGTGCAACCTCAGCTGATATATCCAACGGAACCACATCATCAAGCCGACGGAGCTGATTGGATAATATATGGTTATAAGGAAGTCGAAGCTCTCCACCACATGAGTGTCCAGCAAATTCAAGCCTATCTCATGAACCAAAGCCATAACCAAGTGGCTCTACATGCAGTACCCGTACAAACCGTACCCGTTCAAACATATAACCATGAACATCAGCAGTTTGTTTTTGACCAACATTTCTATGGACCAAGCTATGAACATCAGAATGAGACTGCAGCTCCACAACCAACCTCGCCCCTAATCGTTGGATCCGATCAATCAGTTGCCGAACGACTCATTTGTAATGGATGGGGAAACTTTACTGGAGCCTTGCTTAAAGTGTCCTGCAATTAGCATACTTCCAATGAAGTTAAGATATCTAACACCTATGTCCGTTATAAACGTTCAAATTCTGTGTTTTGGTAAAGTTTTGTAGGAAATAAATGTTGTATATTAACTAAATAAGATGTTTTTTTTTTGTTGTAAAATGAGCTTTTCACTGTTGCGCGCTTCAAATTAGTTGACTTTAAGTTAACCTTTAAACAAAAAAGTTAGTCAAAATTTGCATTAAATGTGCCCCATTTTCAAAACAAAATATGTCATGTTACATAGTCACATACAACTTCTTAGTGACTTCATCCTTGACCTTCCTTTTAGGTTTTCGATGAAAAATTCCTGTCCCAAATATTATACTTTTTTACATAGTTTTCCCTCAGATCCATTAATTCTGAAATCCAATGGAATATAAAAAATTCGGTAATTATGTCTTAGCTTACGACTCAACCTTGATTTTCTTTCACCTTTCCTCTTTTTTTCGTTGAAAATTGACGATTTTTGCTTCTTACTTGTTCACATTATCCTCATTAACAGACATAATTTCCAAAACATCTCCAAAATTAAGATTTTTAGTCGGTTAAACAGTAAGGTATGTATGGGGGCATGCTGCCCACCTGCACCTCCCTGCTTGGGATCATTATAGGATTTTACTAGATGATATTTGACAAAACCTCTTAATTTTGAATAATAACGATCCAAAATGAGGATCCATATTATTCGCTTTAATAAAGCCTAAATTTAAAAAAAATAAAATTACGTGTTTTTTGGGGGAGATTTTAATCCTGGTCATGGGACAGTGCTTTGTTATTTTATTTTAATTAATTTTATTTTAAAGAAAATATGTTAAGGAATTGGTGGTAGGGTGCTGTATGAATAGGGTAGGCACTGAACGCCGTCAAACAGGTAATGCACAGTGCTGTAACTATCTCGTACGCATCAATTGTACTTATTTTACTGGTCGGTCCATACGGACATTCCTGTTAAACTTATGAGCGCGAGCGTTGAACACAGAAAAAATAGCAACTGATCGATTCGCAGAAGTCTTGCACGAGCCCCTCAGAAAGAGGACGTACGGCGGATGAGCCCAACCAATTGGACCAAAGGTGGCGTCAACAGTCAACGAAGGAGATACCCTAATGAGCTACTTTGACGTATTTGGAGAAAAGGTCATTGGGACATTTCAATGCAAGTCAGGGCATTGAAATGGGCCAACGGCAGCGCTCATATCCCCGAAGTGGTTCGGTTCCTTTTGTCCAAGGAATCCAACAAAGGACCTCTCCCTCCAGGTTGGGGGTTGTGCGTGGGGTTAACAACCCTGCCATGAAAAAAGTAAAGATCGTACTTGGCGATTTTAAGGACAAAATAGGTAATCTTTGGTAGGACTGTCGGAAAACTTAGCCTACACGACAAACGTCTGAAAACGAACTTAGGCTAATTGACTTCGCAGCGGCACATAACGTCACCACCACGAAACCTTTTGTTCGATGACGAATGCCGGCAGACCCATGCAGTCAAACAAGAGGCATAAAAGGCGGCGCTGCAAAAAAAGACGGGAGATCCTCGCGAGCTCTACGAGCAGAAAAGACGGGAAGAACACCGGTTTCTCCAAAAGAAAAAGAGAGAGCATGAAAAGCGCGCGATCGAAGATATTGAGAGATGATACTCTAGGAACAACGTGCGGAAGTTTTACAAACAGGTAAAAAGAACGTGCCAAGGAAAAAAACCCGCACAGAAGCCTGTAGAGATAGAAGTGGAAACATCGTAGTAGAGTCACAGTTGGTGCTGAGTACATGAAAGGGCCATTTCTGCAGACTGTTAAACGGCGATGAAAACCAAAATCTCGTTGTCAGACAGAACGAACCATTCAATATGGATGATGACAGACAAAACTTCCGTCCACCTCACCAAAATGAAGTAAGGATAGCAATATCTAAACTAAAAAACAACAAAGCTGACCTCACAGAAGCTTTTGAAGTCAAAAAAGGATTCCGACAAGGTTATGCGCTATCATGCGATTTCTTCAACTTAATACTTGAAAAAATTATAAGAAACTCGCAAGTGAATTGTAGTGGGACATTTTTTTTCAAATCTGTGCAATTGTTAGCATACGCTGACGACATAGACATCATTGGCAGAACTCGGCGAGCTGTCACTAGAACGTTTGCTAGCATTGAAGCTGAAGCGGCTAAGATGGGACTAGCAGTCAAAACGAAGTACCTGCTGTCCACAAAAAGGGACATACAACACCGGCGGTTTGGACAAAACACCACAATAGACAGGTACAACTTTGAGGTAGTTAGGGACTCTATCTAAAGCGGATGAAGATATCCTTAGTCGTTTCGAGCGTAAGATTCTTCGGAGGATTTTTGGCCCTACCTGCGTTAACGGCCTTTGGGAGGAGAAGGTTCAACCAAGAACTATACGAGCTGTACAGCCACATTGACCTGGTCAAAAAAATACGCATTACACGTTTAAGATGGCTAGGTCATGTAGAGCGAATGGACAACAATGCTCCGGCTCGCAGGATCTTCTATTCCATCCCAGAGGGTAGACGCAGTCAAGGAAGACCAGTGCGACATTAGTGGCATGCTGCCCATCTGCAACCTCCCTGCTTGCGATCATTTTAGGATTTGCAATAGATGACATAAAACAAATTAAGGATGTGCAAGCACGCCTTAAAAATTGCACAGAAACGTTCAGAATGACCCAAAAATAACATATGTCAAGATTTCAATACGAGCGGATACTTATGGAATTCCACAAAAATTGATTGCGCCGCATCGGCCATATGACCAAGTATATGTCGCGTTTGTGCCCGCGCGCTATCTACCGCCTGTGGCGGCGGTACCGGTGCAGTTCCAGTAATGTAAGCGAATTTCACTCGCACAAAATCGCAAAGTTCGCTAAATTCATTCATTTCGGTGCCTAATAATTCGGCACAATAATCTACGTAAATAATAATTCGCTTAATTCGAGCGAGTAAAATTCGCTTCCACCGAAACTGCAGCTTAATGCACGCACTTTTGTGTGGCGAGGATGGTCAGCATTGCAGCTGTAAACAAGAAAAGTAAATATGTAGAAGTTGACAATGTTTTTTCAATTGAAAGGAAAATTTATCAACTTCTATTTCGCTTTGAAGTTTAAATAGAAGCTAGTTTTCCGCAACTACGATTTTTCGCAAAAAAATCACAAAGCGTTTTTCGTCCGTCTGTAAGAGCCTTAATCATATGACTTTGACGTATAAAAAGTGGTTAACTTTTTTGTTCAACGCGTTCCCGAAGGTTCGTGTAGTTTTATTTTCCGTGAGAGATTTTCATCGTTACTAAAGGGTCCGCCATCTAACGTTTTTTTTTCAACTAGTGCTTATTTCGTGAATGGTACCACTTAGCTCATGTCTGATTTAACAGATAATTAGTTCTATTCTTCCGCTAAACGAATATGGTTGTGTGTACGCTGGGAAATGTTGCGACATTACTGCCTCCGATCGACTTAGAGAAGATGCCGATTTTGCCAAAAAAATCATCTTTTCAGATGAAGCTCATTTTGATCTTGGCGGGTATGTAAACACGCAAAATTATTGTATTTGGAGTACAGAAAACCCACACGCATACATCGAAAAGCCGATTCACCCAAAACGAGTCACTGTTTGGTGCGGATTTTGGTCCAGAGGCATAATTGGGCCATTTTTCGAAAATGAGCAAGGAGTGGCCGTTACAGTCAATGGCGGTCGTTATCGGGCCATGTTGAACGAATTTTTGTTCACAAAAATTGAAGAGGAGGATATTGGCAACATTTGGTTTCAACAGGACGGCGCTACGTGCCACACAGCCGAAGCTACACTCGATGTTGATGAAGTATTTTCAAGGTTAAACTAATGGGCATTCCTAGCAGAGCGATTATTACGGTTGAATTGTTTCAGTGCAAGGAGTGCAACTGTCTATTTCACTGAAAGTGGTCTATAATGCACATACCGAGAACTGAGAGATGTTCGTTTTCTTCGATGCAAGTGCCAATCATAGAAACTGGCATTGGGGGTATATTTCGCTTGGTTTGTTTTTGTTCCACATAAACTTGGACTAAAATGGGCAGCTTTCAAAATTTGAATAGTAACGATGAAAATCTCTACATAGCCGGAACCGCAGCCCTAGGCATTAGATAGCGCGCGACACATACTTGGTCATATGGCCGATTTGTGTGGAATTCCATAAGTATCCGCTCATTATGTCACTGCGGCCATGTTTGTATTAGAAAAATGTTATTTAAACGGTGTCTTTTACAATTTTCATTGCCCATATCATAAAGAAATGGGCGATTATTGCAACTATTTGTTATTATGTTTGTTCATTTTGGACATAAAATTATAAAAAAATTACCAAAGCTTTTGCGGTTTTTAAACGAAGAGTTAAAACACGATCAGTTTAAAAAGTCTTTAATATTGTTGAAACTCGATGGAATTTAGGACATTCGACCGTATGTTTCGGGCGAGAGGTGTGTGAGGATATTCAAAGGAAAATTGCTGAGATGTGCCTGATCACCAGATGGTAGCAAGATATCTGCTGAACCTTCAGATCGTCATGTCTACATTTGGGACACAACAACTCGTCGGATTTTGTACAAATTGTCAGGACACAATGCGTACGTACACGAACGTAACTTTCGGATTGGTTACTTTGCTTTTGTTGTAATTAGCATGGTTAAAAACAGCTGTTTTCCATATGTTCTTCAATCAGCTGGAAATCAGCTGTTTTTAACCATGCTAATTACAACAAAAGCAAAGGTAATCTATCCGAAGGATAAGTTCATGAACATACGGAATGGAAGTGTAAATGACGTAGATTTCCACCCAAAAGAACCGAACCGGTGAAATTGAAGATTAAATAATTATTTTTTTTATTTAAAAAAATATGTATATTTTCTACTGGAAGAATGTTTAAAAACGATCAAAATGGTGTGAATTGCTTAGGGCACTAGATGAGTGGTTCTATTTTTTACTTTGATTGTACAAAGCTTTCGAATGTTTTTGCTGTTTCAAGCTTTTGCTTACGAGTTCTTGAAACTTTTCAGGAAGAATAGAATTTGTCTTTAAAATGGCTTGTTAATAATTTACTAAACCATCTATGACTTATGAGACTACATTAAACAATAGTTGTTTGGGGCTTAAGCAAGGTTTAAAATCGTAGTTAAGTTTTCTATAGTTAAGGTTTTTTCATATATGTACCTTAATAGAAGACAAATGTAAGTTCTTAAACCTCGTTTTTTTGTTAAGGTTTTCGTTAATAAAGTTTCATATTAGGTAAATAAAATAGTTTTTTCTTTGTTAAGTTTAAACAAAGTTTTTTTTCAGTTAATGTTTCGAGTATATTTTAAGAAAGTTTTGAAGTCAATTAATACCAAATCTTCTTCATCCCCCGATGACCTTATCATCTTAATCAGCGTTTTTTACAACTCTCAGACTCTCACAGTTTCGTTATTAGATGACAAAACTTTGACTTTTCTGTAATTTTTAAAACTCTTCATCTTTTTTCAAATTATCTGGATATGAACAAAAGTAATTGAAGATATTTTTGTTTATTTACATTTACATATGTATGCTTTAGCCTTTAGAAAAAAACATACAAAAATCTTGATTTTCAATATTACATTGTTTGTTCCCTAATTACCAAAAAAAAAATACTATTTACGACTCAATTTGATAAATCTGCATATTTCTTAAACTGGATTAAAAACAAATCTTAATAATAAGGAAAGAATTTATTAAATACCTAATCATTCTTTTCTCGAAAATCCTAATTTTTAGCAGGGATTAAGAACCGCAATTTTAAATATTTACACATAATTTACCTGTACTCGAAGGCGTCTTAATTATAGGTTTTATTACCTAGTTAAGTATTGGCTATAGCTAATTACTTCTAAGACTTTTGCAATATTATGTACCTGCAGCTTGGCTCCGAAAAAGGAATAAAAGGCAATGCAAATGTTGTTGGTAAGCAATCGTATTTCAGAAAATGTACAGTTGACATCTCTAAAAAGTTAACAAATTTAAGTAATAAGTAAATAAGTGATCAACATCAATACTCAAATGGAGAATCAACATCAACTTTCATATTCAAACATCCCGCATCAGGTTCCAGTGCAACCTCAGCTGATATATCCAACGGAACCACATCATCAAGCCGACGGAGCTGATTGGATAATATATGGTTATAAGGGAGTCGAAGCGATCCACCACATGAGTGTCCAGCAAATTCAAGGCTATCTCATGAACCAAAGCCATAACCAAGTGGCTCTGCATGCAGTACCCGTACAAACATACCACCATGAACATCAGCAGTTTGTTTTTGACCATCATTTCTATGGACCAAGCTATGAACATCAGAATGAGACTGCAGCTCCACAACCAACCTCGCCCCTAATCGTTGGATCCGATCAATCAGTTGCCGAACGACTTATTTGTAATGGATGGGGAAACTTTACGGGAGCCTTGCTTAAATTGAAGTCCTGAAATTAACATATTTTGATTTTGTTGTTTTTTGTTGAAATAAATAAATTTTGTATATTAACTAATCATAATATATTTTTATTCTTGTAAAATGAGCTTTTCACTCTTGTAATATCCCCAGCGCGCCTCTAAAAATTAGTTGACTTTAAGAGCCAGTTTCATTAAAATTTCAATGATTTGATCTGAAAATCGAGATTTGCTCTTTTCAATGAAACTTGTGTCATCATTTAATCACAGTTGATGGGTTGGGTTCGATATCCCGCTTTTTATAATCCCGTTTCTTAAAATCCCTTTTTTAAATCCCGCTTGTTATAATACCGCTTTTTTAAAATCCCATCTTTATGATCCCATTTTTTATAATCCCGTTTCTTATTATCTCGCTTTTGCAATAAAAAATATTTGTTCTACAACTAGTTTTGATTGCAAAATAATGTCCACGGACATTATGTCTGCTTCAAATAGGCACAATGTCCATAAACATTGTGACCAATAAGGAAATAGTCATAAGGTCTATGGACATTATGCCTTTTTAAAAGTCTGAATCGAAATTTGGACTTCAAGTCTAATTTTATTTATGGACATTACGTCATTATTGAACTTAGCTGACAAATTAATAGAAATTTCTTGAGATTTTATCTCCCAATCAGTATGACGTAGGTATGGGGGGACATGCTGCCCCCTGCAACCCCCCTGCTTGGGCTCACTATAGGATTTGGAGTAGGTGCGAGATGTAGTTTATGCAAAAGTTCTTTAAATCAAAAAGAAACATCATCCCGCCAGTAAATACAATATTGTACGCACAGTAAAGATTAAAAACATTCCGACGAATTTTCTTTTTAGTGGAGTATTTTTAACATTTTTAAATTTATAAAAAAGTAAAAAGCGCATATAACCTACATCTATTGTTATTTAGTTTGATAGAATGTTTTGTAAAAAACGGGATTGTCGGTATTTGTCGGGATTTTAAAAAGCGAGATTATATTAGATCAGTATTTTAGCAGACGGGATTTTAAAATTTTTTTTCGGGATTTTTGAAAAGCGTATGTATTTTCTCACTTCAAAAACACATTTATTTGTTATTTTATATATTTAATATATATTTGTTAAGTTTTAGGATAAGCACGGGCTGGCACAAACTCACAACAAATAACAATATAATTTCCATTTGACGTTTGACAGAAATACTATTTACATGTACGTACGTGTGCATTCAGATCAAATCTTCAATCCATCAGAGATCAAATCTTTCGTGTTGAGATTTGATCTAAATTTGCTCTTTTTCCTGCAATGAAATTCTCGAAACTGACTCTTTTGACAGAGAGAGCAAATATTTTTTTGAATGAAACTCGCTATAAGTTTCATCTTACGTCAGTTTGAAATTTAAAAAAGATCAGCTGGAATATTATAGCTGCCGCAAACGGAAAACGATTAACGGACGATTTTTTCGCGGCAATCAATAGGCGGTATATGAAAACCATTCACACAAAAGTTGCTTATTTTTTATTACATAGTTGCTACTCGACTGGAAAGCCCGGGAAAGTCAGGGAATTTCGAAACCGGCCAGGGAAAATATTTTCAAAATTGATCTTTTTCATTTTAAAATAATTTAATCCTTCGTTATACTCTGCTCATACTTTCGCGCCTTTGACATACTCTTTTTTGGTGTATTTTAACGCAAAATGACTTAAAACGCAAACTTGGAAAGGAAAACCTCGCCGGGTAAACCATTCCAAATTCGTGTTGTTGGGCTAAAAAAAACAATCTCTATACTTCACGATACGTCCGAAATTGGGCTCAGGAGTGAACCGATAAGGATTCCTTGCGAGACGAGTATTAAGGGTAGGAATGCAGCTGGCTACTTCGAGTGAACATTTTTTTATAAAAGAAACGATAAAATAAGGAAACACATGAAACATTCCATCGGTGTTCGAGAGGGGCAATTGTTTCAGCGGCAGTTCTATTTCCTATCAATCTTAACGCTCTTTTTTGTATTCTATCAAGCGGGTGAAGCGATGTTTAGGGCGTATAAATGCTTTATAATTTGTAGCCAGAACAGATGGGTAAAATACTTCTTACACCGATACAAAAAAACGTAAGCACTTAGCAACATTCTTAGCGATCTCAAATATACGGTCGTTTCAACGGAGGTCGTCGTCAACACACATACCGAGTACTAAGAGCTTGTCGGTTTCTTCGATGCAAGTGCCATTCATGGACAATAGCATGGGAGTAAGTTTAGCTTTAATGACAGAAGACAGCATTGAGTTTTCGAAGCACCCATTTGACAATGCTGTATAAATCGGAGTTTAATGAGCTTGACATACGATACCGTTGCAATTGTATGTCCGAAGGCGAAGGCGTGAATTATCGAACGAATATGAAAAGCTAAGGGTAAAGTCGTCAGCAAAACAGTTAAATGGATTAGAAGTAACAGACAGGAGATCCTTTATAAAAATGAGGAGAAGAGTCGGAGACAGAACAGAGCCCTGGGGCACACCAGCATTTATTTTGTGGGAATCAGACTTTAATCCGTCTAATAGAACTTGTATTGTACGGTCCAGAAGATGGCTTCTAATCCAACGAACAAGAGTATCATCAATTCCAAAAGCACGCATTTTCAATAAGAGAGCTTCATGCCAAATTCTATCAAATAGATTGGAGATATCAAGAGCAATAATCTTACTTTCACCAAAGCGATGTAAAGATTTGTTCCACTGTTCGGTGAGATATGCCATCAGATCACCAGTGGAACGTTTACTGCGGAAGCCATACTGATACTGAGATGTTAGGGCTTATAGGGTCGGTAGGAGGAGGGGGAGGATGAGTCAACTTTCTTAGGGACAAGCTGGACAAATGCTGTTTTCCATCTTCTGGGAAAGATTCCAGAAGAGTAGGTGCGATGGAAAAGCTTACGCAGTGGCTTTGCCAGTGTGGAATAAATCCTCTTGAGAAGAATCGGGGGTATTTTTCGCCGTAATTTTTTTTGGTTCTTTCAATAACGGAGTTGCAGGAGTTTCTTGCTTGTTTGTGCATTTTCCGATTTTCCTCTGTAAGGTTGGCCTTGTAAGATCAGAAAATTACTTCTTTGAGCCTGATAGCTTCTTTGCACTCAGAGTTATACCAGGACTTTTCTTTAGGCTTGATGCTTTTTGCTCTGTTAGGAATAAAAGTACGCATCCCTAGAAGAATCACAATTGTGATCGTTTCAGCACTGGCATCAATGTCACTATCGAGGTGACATAGTGACCACGTGACCAGTTAAAGTTTCGGAAAAAAATATTCATGCTGTGCTAGTTGGCTTTCTCGTATTGCCAAACGGTCCTGGTGGAAAGTTTTCCTGGATGGGTTGAGGATGAGAAATTAGCTGAAATGACACAATGGTCTGAAGTGCCAAATGGAGAAGTTACACTAATGGAATATTTATCAGGGTGAGAAGTAAGAAACAAGTCAAGAGTATGGGCGGCTTGCCCAGCAACATCCGGTATACGCGTTGGCACATCGATCAGTTGGGTAAGGTGATGTAACCCGGCAAAGAGCTCGAAACGCCTTCCTTCGGGTGTTGTCTGACCAGAATAGCGGAGCCAATATGTGACCGTTACAAGGAAATGAAGGATTTTTTTAAAAAATCTACATATAAGAAAATTTAAATTCAATGAAGTGCCTTTATAGTCTAGTCGAACGGTAGTTTTAGATAGAAAACAATCGGAACTTAATAAAACTTTAAAACGTTATTCATGGGTGGTTAATTAAAATTTTCTCCAGTTTCGGAACTCGAGGACCTTGTGCAAAAAGGGAAGAGTGGGGAAAACTACAAAATTTTCGACAGTTCTTAGGTTTTTCATCAATAACATTTTCTCACGTCTTACGGCAAAAGTATCCATTTATTTATTTATGTAGGTAGAGCGTAAGTTTCCTACATTTTGACTACTCATCCATGTTTGTATGTCTTTGTTTTAAATTTGCAAAAAACGCAAAAAAAGCCAACAAAATGCAGAATTGTACCTTAATTTCTTCTGTTCTACCCGAAATATGATGAAATGTTGTTGCAATTAAGACCTAGACCCTAGACCCCACAATCTGGAGGATGTCATTCGGTGCAGCATTTCTTGTTGTTGGGAATGATAGTACTCCTCGTAAGGCTCCAACCCCAAACTGATAAGAAAAACTCATTGCCTAAGTTGCCTATAAAATTTCTGGTTGATGGACCGGGATGGACTTGACAGTACAAGAACCAAGAACCACTCAGCTAGGACTTTTAAATAACAAAAATAAAGGCGTGTGAAGGCGAGAGTGAGGAGCGAAATTCCTCGGGAACTGCAAGCTTCTTTATGTGTGCTTACAAGGAGATTTATTGTTAAAAAATGCAAAATTAATAACTTTTCTAAAATTTAAATTTGAAAAACTACTTTTCTTTTAAAATTTGATAAACAAACTATGTTACATGACATATTTTGTTATGAAAATGGGCACATTTAATGCTTATTTTGATTGAATTGATTGAAAATTGACAAACTTTTTTGATTAAAAGTTATCTTAACCCTAGAAAGATAATCTACGTCTGAGAGACGTATGGCGCGGAAAAATTGTTATATTATAAAATTATAAACTGTACTGCGTTGGCTTTTTAGATATGCTCAGGCCTCGGTCAGAGCTTGAATGGGGCATCAGTTACACCCCCCTTAGTATCCGTGGGGGCTAGTAAAAGCTATGTTATACGTCCGGGAGACGTATGATTATCTTTTATGAAACTTTTCTGCATAGTACGTCTCCGAGACGTATGATTATCTTTTCAGTCCCAAAAAATATGATTACATTTCTAGTGTTAAAGTCAACTAATTTTTAGAGGCGCACTGAGGATATTTTAAGAGTGAAAAGCTCATTTTACAACAATAAAAATATCTTATGATTACTTAATACACAAAATTTATTTATTTCCTACAAAACAAAATAAAATATGTTAATTTCAGGACTTCACTAAAGTTTTCCCATCCATTACAAATGAGTCGTTCGGCAACTGATTGATCGGATCCAACGATTAGTGGCGAGGTAGGTTGTGGAGCTGCAGTCTTATTCTGATGTTCATAGCTTGGTCCATTGAAATGTTGGTCCAAAACAAACTGCTGATGTTCATGGTTATATGTTTGAACGGGTACGGTTTGTACGGGTACTGCAGGCAGAGCCACTTGGTTATGGCTTTGGCCACACGGACAGGGTGACGGGAGTATCACTTTATCCCGTCGGTTCATATATCCTGTCAAACTCGATGGAATTTAGGATATTCGTCGGTATGTTTCTGGTGAGAGGTGTGTGAGGATATTCAAAGGAAACTTGCTGAGATGTGCCTGGTCACCAGATGGTAGCAAGATATCTATTGGATCTTTAGATCGTCATGTTTACATATTTGGGACACAACAAACCGTCGGATTTTGTACAAATTGCCAGGACATAATGGTAGTGTAAATGGCGTAGATTTCCATTAAAAAGAACCGAACCGGTGAAATTGAAGATTAAATAAATATTTTTATTTATTTAACAAAATATGTATATTTTCTACTGGAAGAATGTTTAGAAACGATTTAAATGGTAAGAATTGCTTAGGGCACTAGATGAGTGGTTCTATTTTTTACTTTGATTGTACAAAGCTTTCGAATGTTTTTGCTGTTTCAAGCTTTTGCTTACGAGTTCTTGAAACTTTTCAGGAAGAATAGAATTTGTCTTTAAAATGGCTTGTTAATAATTTACTAAACCATCTATGACTTATGATACTACTAAGCAAGGTTTAAAATCGTAGTTAAATTTTCTATAGTTAAGGTTTTTTCATAAATGTACCTAAATAGAAAACAAATGTAAGTTTTTAAGTCTGTTTTTTTTTTGTTAAGGTTTGATGACTAGATGTACATATGAATTTTGGGTGCTACACGACGGCACCCATGATGTTTTTGCTCCCCCTTTGAAGTACAATTTACTAAACTTATAGGTGGTGATTGGGAACATATGTCTCCTTTAAACAATTTAAATGTTGCTATAATTTTGTATAGCTTAACCTTATAATAGAAAGCGGGAAAATATATGCTTTATTCTTTTGGAAGAAATATAAACAAATCTGTTTTTTACTTGCGATTATAGGGACTATAAGGCAAGTTTAGGATTCGTGAATATAAAAAAAATTGAGATAACAATGAAATATGACATTACGATCATAGAGAAGTCTAAAAAAGTGATCGAGAAAAAATGCGTGTCTGTCTGTCTGTCAGTATGTATAACGAGCTGCAGCCTAAACGGCTTAATCGATTATCTTCAAATTTGGTGTGTGTGATTCTCTTGGCATTACTCAGAGGGGAAATTGAAATTTTATTTTTAGGGACAAAAATAACGGTACTTGACATACGACCGTTTGGAAAAAGCTTATTTTTCTCGAAGACGGCTCCAACGATTTTGATGAACATTTTTGAGAATTTTTCTGTTGGTATTGGCTATCATTTGATTAGAACCAGATATTCGGGAAAAGTCTATTAACGGGACCTTTCATATTACGTCTTTTTTAATTTTTGGCTTTCACGGTAACGGCTCTATGGATTTCTGTCAATTTTTATATATTAAATTTTCTAATTAAAATTAATTTTAGATTTTTTTTTTGAAAAATCAATATTTTTAAAACTATTTAAAGACAATTATTTTAAATTTGATAGTCACATGTATGTTAATAAACTCTAAAAAACTGCATACCAAAATTTCAAAAAAAAAAATTTCAAAACACTAAAAATAAAAAAACTGGATTTTATCAAAACCGTTCCTACAATTTTCGAAATACATTTTTCATAAATTATTAAGTTATTTAAGACGTGTGATGGCGTACTTCAGTTTTACAAAAAAAAACTGTTAAGTATTGTGGTTTTTATACTTTTTAAAAGTTCAAACTGTGTTACTTTCAAAGTAAATGTTACTTGCTTCTGTCAAAGATCTTGCTTTTCAATGTAATTAGGCACATAAGAGCAAGTACGTGCGACCCAGTCGTGCCCATTTTTAATATTACATTGTTTGTTTCCTAATTCCTGAAAAAAAATAAAATAGTATTTTTTTATTTACGACTTAATGTAATAAATTTGCATGTTTCTTAAATTGGATTAAAAACAAATTTTCATAATTAGGAAAGAATTTGTTAAATACCTAATGATTCTTTTCTCAAAAATCCCAATACCAAAAATCCCAATTATTAGCAGGGATTAAGAACCGCAATTGTATAATATTTACACATAATCTACCCGTACTCGAAGTCGTGTTAATTAAGAGTTTTATTACCTAGTTAAGTATTGGCTATAGCTAATTACTTCTAAGACTTTTGCAATATTATGTACCTGCAGCTTGGCTCCGAAAAAGGAATAAAAGGCAATGAAAATGTTGTTGGTAAGCAATCGTATTTCAGAACGTGTAGTGTTTACATTTCTAATAAATAAGTAACTTTTGTGATCAACATTATCACCCAAATGGCGAATCAACAACAACTTTTATATTCAAACATCCCGCATCAGGTTCCAGTGCAACCTCAGCTGATATATCCAACGGAACCACATCATCAAGCCGACGGAGCTGATTGGATAATATATGGTTATAAGGAAGTCGAAGCTCTCCACCACATGAGTGTCCAGCAAATTCAAGCCTATCTCATGAACCAAAGCCATAACCAAGTGGCTCTACATGCAGTACCCGTACAAACCGTACCCGTTCAAACATATAACCATGAACATCAGCAGTTTGTTTTTGACCAACATTTCTATGGACCAAGCTATGAACATCAGAATGAGACTGCAGCTCCACAACCAACCTCGCCCCTAATCGTTGGATCCGATCAATCAGTTGCCGAACGACTCATTTGTAATGGATGGGGAAACTTTACTGGAGCCTTGCTTAAAGTGAAGTCCTGCAATTAGCATACTTCCAATGAAGTTAAGATATCTAACACCTATGTCCGTTATAAACGTTCAAATTCTGTGTTTTGGTAAAGTTTTGTAGGAAATAAATTTTGTATATTAACTAAATAAGATGTTTTTTTTTTGTTGTAAAATGAGCTTTTCACTCTCGTAATATCCCCAGCGCGCTTCAAATTAGTTGACTTTAAGTTAACCTTTAAACAAAAAAGTTAGTCAAAATTTGCATTAAATGTGCCCCATTTTCAAAACAAAATATGTCATGTTACATAGTTACATACAACTTCTTAGTGACTTCATCCTTGACCTTCCTTTTAGGTTTTCGATGAAAAATTCCTGTCCCAAATATTATACTTTTTTACATAGTTTTCCCTCAGATCCATTAATTCTGAAATCCAATGGAATATAAAAAATTCGGTAATTATGTCTTAGCTTACGACTCAACCTTGATTTTCTTTCACCTTTCCTCTTTTTTTCGTTGAAAATTGACGATTTTTGCTTCTTACTTGTTCACATTATCCTCATTAACAGACATAATTTCCAAAACATCTCCAAAATTAAGATTTTTAGTCGGGTAAACAGTAAGGTATGTATGGGGGCATGCTGCCCACCTGCACCTCCGTGCTTGGGATCATTATAGGATTTTACTAGATGATATTTGACAAAACCTCTAAATTTTGAATAATAACGATCCAAAATGAGGATCCATATTATTCGCTTTAATAAAGCCTAAATTTAAAAAAAAATAAAATTACGTGTTTTTTGGGGGATATTTTAATCCTGGTCATGGGACAGTGCTTTGTTATTTTGTTTTAATTAATTTTATTTTAAAGAAAATATGTTAAGGAATTGGTGGTAGGGTGCTGTATGAATAGGGTAGGCACTGAACGCCGTCAAACAGGTAATGCACAGTGCTGTAACTATCTCGTACGCATCAATTGTGCTTATTTTACTGGTCGGTCCATACGGACATTCCTGTTAAACTTATGAGCGCGAGCGTTGAACACAGAAAAAATAGCAACTGATCGATTCGCAGAAGTCTTGCACGAGCCCCTCAGAAAGAGGACGTACGGCGGATGAGCCCAACCAATTGGACCAACGGTGGCGTCAACAGTCAACGAAGGAGATACCCTAATGAGCTACTTTGACGTATTTGGAGAAAAGGTCATTGGGACATTTCAATGCAAGTCAGGGCATTGAAATGGGCCAACGGCAGCGCTCATATCCCCGAAGTGGTTCGGTTCCTTTTGTCCAAGGAATCCAACAAAGGACCTCTCCCTCCAGGTTGGGGGTTGTGCGTGGGGTTAACAACCCTGCCATGAAAAAAGTAAAGATCGTACTTGGCGATTTTAAGGACAAAATAGGTAATGAGGAAATCTTTGGTAGGACTGTCGGAAAACTTAGCCTACACGACACAACGTCTGAAAACGGACTTAGGCTAATTGACTTCGCAGCGGCACATAACGTCAAACGTTTTGTTCGATGACGAATGCCGGCAGACCCATGCAGTCAAACAAGAGGCATAAAAGGCCGCGCTGCAAAAAAAGACGGGAGATCCTCGCGAGCTCTACGAGCAGAAAAGACGGGAAGAACACCGGTTTCTCCAAAAGAAAAAGAGAGAGCATGAAAAGCGCGCGATCGAAGATATTGAGAGATGATACTCTAGGAACAACGTGCGGAAGTTTTACAAACAGGTAAAAAGAACGTGCCAAGGAAAAAAACCCGCACAGAAGCCTGTAGAGATAGAAGTGGAAACATCGTAGTAGAGTCACAGTCGGTGCTGAGTACATGAAAGGGCCATTTCTGCAGACTGTTAAACGGCGATGAAAACCAAAATCTCGTTGTCAGACAGAACGAACCATTCAATATGGATGATGACAGACAAAACTTCCGTCCACCTCACCAAAATGAAGTAAGGATAGCAATATCTAAACTAAAAAACAACAAAGCTGACCTCACAGAAGCTTTTGAAGTCAAAAAAGGATTCCGACAAGCTTATGCGCTATCATGCGATTTCTTCAACTTAATACTTGAAAAAATTATAAGAAACTCGCAAGTGAATTGTAGTGGGACATTTTTTTTCAAATCTGTGCAATTGTTAGCATACGCTGACGACATAGACATCATTGGCAGAACTCGGCGAGCTGTCACTAGAACGTTTGCTAGCATTGAAGCTGAAGCGGCTAAGATGGGACTAGCAGTCAAAACGAAGTACCTGCTGTCCACAAAAAGGGACATACAACACCGGCGGTTTGGACAAAACACCACAATAGACAGGTAGAACTTTGAGGTAGTTAGGGACTCTATCTAAAGCGGATGAAGATATCTTATACTTATGGAATTCCACACAAATTGATTGCGCCGCATCGGCCATATGACCAAGTATATGTCGCGTTTGTGCCCGCGCGCTATCTACCGCCGGTGGCGGCGGTACCTGTGCAGTTCCAGTAATGTAAGCGAATTTCACTCGCACAAAATCGCAAAGTTCGCTAAATTCATTCATTTTGGTGCCTAATAATTCGGCACAATAATCTACGTAAATAATAATTCGCTTAATTCGAGCGAGTAAAATTCGCTTCCACCGAAACTGCAGCTTAATGCACGCACTTTTTTGTGGCGGGGATGGTCAGCATTGCAGCTGTAAACAAGAAAAGTAAATATGTAGAAGTTGATAATGTTTTTTCTATTGAAAGTAAAATTTATCAACTTCTATTTCGCTTTGAAGTTTAAATAGAAGCTAGTTTTCCGCAACTACGATTTTTCGCAAAAAAATCACAAAGCGTTTTTCGTCCGTCTGTAAGAGCCTTAATCATATGACTTTGACGTATAAAAAGTGGTTAACTTTTTTGTTCAACGCGTTCCCGAAGGTTCGTGTAGTTTTATTTTCTGTGAGAGA
This sequence comes from Platycheirus rosarum, assembly GCA_963971375.1. Lineage (NCBI taxonomy): Eukaryota > Metazoa > Arthropoda > Insecta > Diptera > Syrphidae > Platycheirus > Platycheirus rosarum. The sequence continues at coordinate 35,381,337 of OZ020507.1, forward strand.
TTTTCATCGTTACTAAAGGGTCCGCCATCTAACGTTTTTTTTTCAACTAGTGCTTATTTCGTGAATGGTACCACTTAGCTCATGTCTGATTTAACAGATAATTAGTTCTATTCTTCCGCTAAACGAATATGGTTGTGTGTACGCTGGGAAATGTTGCGACATTACTGCCTCCGATCGACTTAGAGAAGATGCCGATTTTGCCAAAAAAATCATCTTTTCAGATGAAGCTCATTTTGATCTTGGCGGGTATGTAAACACGCAAAATTATTGTATTTGGAGTACAGAAAACCCACACGCATACATCGAAAAGCCGATTCACCCAAAACGAGTCACTGTTTGGTGCGGATTTTCGTCCAGAGGCATAATTGGGCCATTTTTCGAAAATGAGCAAGGAGTGGCCGTTACAGTCAATGGCGGTCGTTATCGGGCCATGCTGAACGAATTTTTGTTCACAAAAATTGAAGAGGAGGATATTGGCAACATTTGGTTTCAACAGGACGGCGCTACGTGCCACACAGCCGAAGTTAAACTCGATGTTGATGAAGTATTTTCAAGGTTAAACTAATGGGCATTCCTAGCAGAGCGATTATTACGGTTGAATTGTTTCAGTGCAAGGAGTGCAACTGTCTATTTCACTGAAAGTGGTCTATAATGCACATACCGAGAACTGAGAGATGTTCGGTTTCTTCGATGCAAGTGCCAATCATAGAAACTGGCATTGGGGGTATATTTCGCTTTAACAACAAAAGACAAATGGTTTGTTTTTGTTCCACATAAACTTGGACTAAAATGGGCAGCTTTCAAAATTTGAACAGTAACGATGAAAATCTCTACGCTTCGATTACATAGCCGGAACCTCAGCCCTAGGCATTAGATAGCGCGCGACACATACTTGGTCATATGGCCGATTTGTGTGGAATTCCATAAGTATCCGCTCATTATGTCACTGCGGCCATGTTTGTATTAGAAAAATGTTATTTAAACGGTGTCTTTTACAATTTTCATTGCCCATATCATAAAGAAATGGGCGATTATTGCAACTATTTGTTATTATGTTTGTTCATTTTGGACATAAAATTATAAAAAAATTACCAAAGCTTTTGCGGTTTTTAAACGAAGAGTTAAAACACGATCAGTTTAAAAAGTCTTTAATATTGTTTGTATTGTTTCCTTCACCACTTTTCCGTTTTCTGAGTTTATTATCATAGTTGCTACTGTTGGCATCGATAATGACATCAAAATTTGGGATATTCGGCGCAATGAAGTTGGCTAGAAGTTAAAAGGCCACACGGACACGGTGACGGGAGTATCACTTTCTCCCGACAGTTCATATATCCTGTCAAACTCGATGGAATTTAGGACATTCGACCGTATGTTTCGGGCGAGAGGTGTGTGAGGATATTCAAAGGAAAATTGCTGAGATGTGCCTGGTCACTGTAGTGAACTCTCATTGCTTATGTATGTACCTATTCATGTATCAACCACTCATGTATATACCAACTCTTAATAAACAGTCAGTCATTAACTTACTCTCTTCTTTACATGACATGGTGTCAGATGTGGAGCGCGAATTCTAAATACATACTTTCAATTTAAACAGTTACTAAGTACATACCTACTTTTACCAAGTAGACAAAAGAATTTCGCGTTAATAATAATAATAAAAAAAAAAAAAATTTAAAAAAATAAAAAAAAATAACATAGTTCCAAAATGCCTGGTGATGCTGCTCTCGTTGGTCCTATCAGCCATCCACCAGCAACTGAAGGTTATGCGAGACCACCGAAGCCTCTAGAAATAACGGGAAACATGGCCATAGCTTGGAAGAATTGGTTGCAGCAGTATGACTGGTTTGCTGCAGCACGAGAACTGGATAAAAAATCAGCAATCGTTCAAGTAGGTACATTTATGTCTTGCATCGGTTCAGATGCTATAGACATATTTAATTCATTTACTCTATCATCTGATGAAGCAAAATCAATTAAAACCATCAGAGAAAAATTCGAAGCCTATTTCACTCCCAAAACTAATATTACTTTCGAAAGATATGTTTTTAATAAAATCATTCAAGCAGAAGGCGAATCTTTTGATGATTTTATTACTAAAGCAACTCTTCAAATCAAAAAGTGTAGTTATGGTTCCTTGCAAGATAGTATTTTGAGAGATAAAATCATAATAGGTATTCACAGTGATTCTCTAAGGGAACAATTGTTAGCCAGCGATGATATTAAATTAGAAGATGCTCTAAAAAAATGTAGAGCAAATGAAGTGGCACTTACACAGCTTCAAACACTTCATAAAGACGATTCGCACGCAATACATGCAGTGTTCAAGTCAAATACACACGAAACAAAAAGGCACCGCTACAATAATACATCAACATTTACACAAAAAGTCAAAGAGAAGAATAAAAAAGTGTCTGCAAACCCCTCTTCTGTTGAAACGGATTCCACCTGCAAACGATGTGGTTATGTACATCAGCCCAATAAATGTCCCGCATTTAACAAAAACTGCAGTAAATGCAGACGAAGGGGGCACTTTGCTAAACTGTGCAAAAACAAAACGGTAAACACAGTAGGACAAAATCATTTTTCTGACTCAGACTCGGATGAGAGCCTTTTGGTGCTGTCGCTGTCAAAAAACAAAAGTGATGACGATTGGTTTGAAGACGTGAAGATCAATAACATGCTAATTAAAGTAAAGCTGGACACTGGCGCACAGTGCAACGTTATTAGCATAGACTTAGCCTTAAAGTTATCTGCGAAAATAAAACCTTCCAACATAAAAAGATTAGTTGCGTTCAACGGTACGAACGAAAATGTCTCGGGTGAAACAGTAATAAAGTGCATGGTGCGGGAAAAGATGCGAAAAGTGTTGTTTAAGGTCGTAGATCATCCGGTTACTCCGATGTTTGGTAAGAGGGCATGTGAAATGCTTAATCTGGTAATGCGTGTACAAGAAATACGTGCGGATGAAAATTTATACAAAGGGAATTCAAAGCTCAAAGTATTTTTCGCTACTTGATATGAAAAAAGGATTTTGGCAAATCCCAGTCACCGAGCGAACTAGCGATTATTTGACGATGGCCACACCATGGGGCCGGTATTCGTATAAGAGATTGCCGTTTGGACTTGCTTCAGCGCCTGAAGTGTTCCAAAATATGATGTGTCAAATTCTGGAGGGCTGCAAGAACACAGAGTGTGCAATCGACGACATCCTCGTTCACGCTGAGACAAAAGAAGAATTAAATCAGCTTACAAATGATGTCATACACAAAATTTCGCGAGCTGGTCTCAAAATGAATAAAGATAAATGCATTTATAACGCTAAGCAAGTAAAATTCCTTGGGCATGTGTTGTCTTCTGAAGGAATAAAACCAGATGAGGAAAAAGTCAGTGCAATAAGCCGATTAAAAACACCACAAAATAGGACAGAACTCATGAGACTCTTAGGTATGGCCACTTATTTAACTAAATTTACAAAGCATTTTTCTCATATAACGTATCCGTTGAGGCAACTACTAAAATCTGACGTCGAATGGCAGTGGACTCAGGAGCAAACGAATGCATTTGAATCTCTCAAACACGCACTTTCAAATGCACCTGTTTTGAGGTTCTTTGATACAAATAAAGACGTTACATTGCAAGTAGATGCAAGTTCGCATAGTCTAGGTGCGGCTCTATTACAAAATGATTGCCCAGTGGCGTATGCTTCAAGAGCTATGACTGAAACACAGCAGAAATACCCTCAAATAGAGAAGGAAGCACTGGCAATGCAGTTTGCATGCTCCAAGTTCAGAGAATACATTTACGGGAAGCAGCTCGTCATCGAGACCGATCATAAGCCCCTGGAGGCCATTGCAAAGAAACCATTACACTCGTCACCTCATCGACTTCAGAGAATTCTATTCGAAGTTATGCAATATTCACCTGATATAAAGTACCGAAAAGGAAAAGAAATCGCAATTGCAGATGCTTTGAGCCGTGATTGCGGAAACAATCCGGAACCTGAAACACGTGATGAACTCGAAGTTTGCTCATTGCTACAAATCACCGACGAATCAAAAGAAGAATTCGTAAGAGAAACAAATAGAGATATAGAGCTTCAACAACTTAAAAAATGTGCCCTGGAAGGGTGGCCAAAAACAATACAAGAAGTAGACGAAACTTTAAAAGGGTATTGGACCTTTCGTGACGAAATAGGTATCGAAGCCGATTTGCTGTTCAAAGGAAACAAACTTATTGTTCCTAAAAGCCTCAGACCAAGCATACTCAAGAAGCTTCACTGTGGACATTTTGGTATCCAGCGTACTCTCAGCCGAGCCAGAGAGCAATTATTTTGGCTAAACCTTACTAATGATATAACCCGAATGATCGAATCTTGCTCTGTTTGTCAGAGAGTACAACCAGCCAAGACAAAGGAGCCCATTATCCTAAAGCAGGTGCCATCATTACCATGGGAGATCGTAGCATGTGACATATTTCAAATATTTAATACTGATTATCTTTTAATTGTAGATAGTTACTCTGGGTTTTTCGACTTCGTGAAACTCCAAAGGTCATCTGCAGCCGAAGTAATTAAGAGACTCAAAGTATGGTTTTCCACCCACGGAATCCCCCTAATTTTTGAGTCTGATAACGGGCCACAATTTTCAGCAAAGGAGTTCAAACTTTTTGCGACTACCTGGGGATTCAAACATCAGACATCAAGTCCATATTATCCCCGTTCTAATGGGCTCTCGGAAAGATACGTGCAGACGGCTAAACAACTACTGAGGAAGTGTCAGCGAGACGGTTCAGACATTTACTTAGCACTTCTGAATTTTCGCAACACATCCAGAACACCTGAAGTAAAATCTCCAAGCCAGCGCTTATTCAGTAGACAGACGCGATGTAACTTACCTGTAGCTAAAAGCGTACTAGCTCCAAAAGTAGTGGAAAACGTACATGAAGAGATGACGCAGATACGAAACAACCAAAAAACATATGCTGATAATTCGACTAAACCTTCTTCTCATTTTGAACCGGATGATAAAGTGCGAGTTCAGTTAGGGCACCGACGATGGTCATCAGGTATTATTCTGGAAAGTTCCAACCAACCGAGATCTTACATCGTAAAAACCAATGATGGAAGAATAAAACGTCGTAACACAATTCATCTCCAACACACAAAAGCTAATATAATTCCGGAGCGAGCCATTGTACCACAATATAACAACAATAATCATTCAACAATCAACGAGCAATTACCAACAACAGCAGATGGCAACCAACAATCCGACATCACACCAACAACCAACATAACACGCACCCGCTCGAAAACCAAAGTACATAGAAGCCTGTCAGAAAGCAATCCAGCTCCTCAGCAGCCAAGAATAGTATTACGTTCTGGGAAGACTTTAAGAATTCAATAGAAAACTTATAATAAATAATGTACTTAATCGAATCTAAATGTAAAAAAAAAAAAATAATAATAAAAATTTTTTTGTTTGAATTTAGTATGATTTTGTATAATAGTATGTAATCATTTGAATTTATTTTTTTTCTTTTTATTTTATTTTAATTTTGAATTCATTTTAATTTTTGATTTTATTTTCATATTGAATTTATTTTAATTTTGTTTTCATTAATCTCTTTGAAAAAAAAAAAAAAAAAAAAAAAGGGAGATGTAGTGAACTCTCATTGCTTATGTATGTACCTATTCATGTATCAACCACTCATGTATATACCAACTCTTAATAAACAGTCAGTCATTAACTTACTCTCTTCTTTACATGACAGTCACCAGATGGTAGCAAGATATCTGCTGAACCTTCAGATCGTCATGTCTACATTTGGGACACAACAACTCGTCGGATTTTGTACAAATTGTCAGGACACAATGCGTACGTACACGAACGTAACTTTCGGATTGGTTACTTTGCTTTTGTTGTAATTAGCATGGTTAAAAACAGCTCTTTTCCATATGTTCTTCAATCAGCTGGAAATCAGCTGTTTTTAACCATGCTAATTACAACAAAAGCAAAGATAATCTATCCGAAGGATAAGTTCATGAACATACGGAATGGTAGTGTAAATGACGTAGATTTCCACCCAAAAGAACCGAACCGGTGAAATTGAAGATTAAACAATTATTTTTTTTATTTAACAAAATATGTATATTTTCTACTGGAAGAATGTTTAAAAACGATCAAAATGGTGTGAATTGCTTAGGGCACTAGATGAGTGGTTCTATTTTTTACTTTGATTGTACAAAGCTTTCGAATGTTTTTGCTGTTTCAAGCTTTTGCTTACGAGTTCTTGAAACTATTCAGGAAGAATAGAATTTGTCTTTAAAATGGCTTGTTAATAATTTACTTAACCATCTATGACTTATGAGACTACATTAAACAATAGTTGTTTGGGGCTTAAGCAAGGTTTAAAATCGTAGTTAAATTTTCTATAGTTAAGGTTTTTTCATATATGTACCTTAATAGAAGACAAATGTAAGTTCTTAAACCTCGTTTTTTTTGTTAAGGTTTTCGTTAATAAAGTTTCATATTAGGTAAATAAAATAGTTTTTTCTTTGTTAAGTTTAAACAAAGTTTTTTTTCAATTAATGTTTCGAGTATATTTTAAGAAAGTTTTGAAGTCAATTAATACCAAATCTTCTTCATCCCCCGATGACCTTATCATCTTAATCAGCGTGTTTTACAACTCTCAGACTCTCACAGTTTCGTTAATAGATGACAAAACTTTGACTTTTCTGTAATTTTTAAAACTCTTCATCTTTTTTCAAATTATCTGGATATGAACAAAGTAATTGAAGATATTTTTGTTTATTTACATTTACATATGTATGCTTTAGTCTTTAGGAAAAAACATACAAAAATCTTGATTTTCAATATTACATTGTTTGTTCCCTAATTACCAAAAAAAAAATACTATTTACGACTCAATTTGATAAATCTGCATATTTCTTAAACTGGATTAAAAACAAATCTTAATAATAAGGAAAGAATTTATTAAATACCTAATCATTCTTTTCTCGAAAATCCTAATTTTTAGCAGGGATTAAGAACCGCAATTTTAAATATTTACACATAATTTACCTGTACTCGAAGGCGTCTTAATTATAGGTTTTATTACCTACTTAAGTATTGGCTATAGCTAATTACTTCTAAGACTTTTGCAATATTATGTACCTGCAGCTTGGCTCCGAAAAAGGAATAAAAGGCAATGCAAATGTTGTTGGTAAGCAATCGTATTTCAGAAAGTGTACAGTTGACATCTCTAAAAAGTTAACAAATTTAAGTAATAAGTAAATAAGTGATCAACATCAATACTCAAATGGAGAATCAACATCAACTTTCATATTCAAACATCCCGCATCAGGTTCCAGTGCAACCTCAGCTGATATATCCAACGGAACCACATCATCAAGCCGACGGAGCTGATTGAATAATATATGGTTATAAGGGAGTCGAAGCGATCCACCACATGAGTGTCCAGCAAATTCAAGGCTATCTCATGAACCAAAGCCATAACCAAGTGGCTCTGCATGCAGTACCCGTACAAACATACCACCATGAACATCAGCAGTTTGTTTTTGACCATCATTTCTATGGACCAAGCTATGAACATCAGAATGAGACTGCAGCTCCACAACCAACCTCGCCCCTAATCGTTGGATCCGATCAATCAGTTGCCGAACGACTTATTTGTAATGGATGGGGAAACTTTACGGGAGCCTTGCTTAAATTGAAGTCCTGAAATTAACATATTTTGATTTTGTTGTTTTTTGTTGAAATAAATGAATTTTGTATATTAACTAATCATAATATATTTTTATTCTTGTAAAATGAGCTTTTCACTCTTGTAATATCCCCAGCGCGCCTCTAAAAATTAGTTGACTTTAAGAGCCAGTTTCATTAAAATTTCAATGATTTGATCTGAAAATCGAGATTTGCTCTTTTCAATGAAACTTGTGTCATCATTTAATCACAGTTGATGGGTTGGGTTCGATATCCCATTTTTTATAATCCCGTTTCTTATTATCTCGCTTTTGCAATAAAAAATATTTGTTCTACAACTAGTTTTGATTGCAAAATAATGTCCACGGACATTATGTCTGCTTCAAATAGGCACAATGTCCATAAACATTGTGACCAATAAGGAAATAGTCATAAGGATGGACATTATGCCTTTTTAAAAGTCTGAATCGAAATTTGGACTTCAAGTCTAATTTTATTTATGGACATTACGTCATTATTGAACTTAGCTGACAAATTAATAGAAATTTCTTGAGATTTTATCTCCCAATCAGTATGACGTAGGTATGGGGGGACATGCTGCCCCCTGCAACCCCCCTGCTTGGGCTCACTATAGGATTTGGAGTAGGTGCGAGATGTAGTTTATGTAAAAGTTCTTTAAATCAAAAAGAAACATCATCCCGCCAGTAAATACAATATTGTACGCACAGTAAAGATTAAAAACATTCCGACGAATTTTCTTTTTAGTGGAGTATTTTTAACATTTTTAAATTTATAAAAAAGTAAAAAGCGCATATAACCTACATCTATTGTTATTTAGTTTGATAGAATGTTTTGTAAAAAACGGGATTGTCGGTATTTGTCGGGATTTTAAAAAGCGAGATTATATTAGATCAGTATTTTAGCAGACGGGATTTTAAAATTTTTTTTCGGGATTTTTGAAAAGCGTATGTATTTTCTCACTTCAAAAACACATTTATTTGTTATTTTATATATTTAATATATATTTGTTAAGTTTTAGGATAAGCACGGGCTGGCACAAACTCACAACAAATAACAATATAATTTCCATTTGACGTTTGACAGAAATACTATTTACATGTACGTACGTGTGCATTCAGATCAAATCTTCAATCCATCAGAGATCAAATCTTTCGTGTTGAGATTTGATCTAAATTTGCTCTTTTTCCTGCAATGAAATTCTCGAAACTGACTCTTTTGACAGAGAGAGCAAATATTTTTTTGAATGAAACTCGCTATAAGTTTCATCTTACGTCAGTTTGAAATTTAAAAAAGATCAGCTGGAATATTATAGCTGCCGCAAACGGAAAACGATTAACGGACGATTTTTTCGCGGCAATCAATAGGCGGTATATGAAAACCATTCACACAAAAGTTGCTTATTTTTTATTACATAGTTGCTACTCGACTGGAAAGCCCGGGAAAGTCAGGGAATTTCGAAACCGGCCAGGGAAAATATTTTCAAAATTGATCTTTTTCATTTTAAAATAATTTAATCCTTCGTTATACTCTGCTCATACTTTCGCGCCTTTGACATACTCTTTTTTGGTGTATTTTAACGCAAAATGACTTAAAACGCAAACTTGGAAAGGAAAACCTCGCCGGGTAAACCATTCCAAATTCGTGTTGTTGGGCTAAAAAAAACAATCTCTATACTTCACGATACGTCCGAAATTGGGCTCAGGAGTGAACCGATAAGGATTCCTTGCGAGACGAGTATTAAGGGTAGGAATGCAGCTGGCTACTTCGAGTGAACATTTTTTTGTAAAAGAAACGATAAAATAAGGAAACACATGAAACATTCCATCGGTGTTCGAGAGGGGCAATTGTTTCAGCGGCAGTTCTATTTCCTATCAATCTTAACGCTCTTTTTTGTATTCTATCAAGCGGGTGAAGCGATGTTTAGGGCGTATAAATGCTTTATAATTTGTAGCCAGAACAGATGGGTAAAATACTTCTTACACCGATACAAAAAAACGTAAGCACTTAGCAACATTCTTAGCGATCTCAAATATACGGTCGTTTCAACGGAGGTCGTCGTCAACACACATACCGAGTACTAAGAGCTTGTCGGTTTCTTCGATGCAAGTGCCATTCATGGACAGTAGCATGGGAGTAAGTTTAGCTTTAATGACAGAAGACAGCATTGAGTTTTCGAAGCACCCATTTGACAATGCTGTATAAATCGGAGTTTAATGAGCTTGACATACGATACCGTTGCAATTGTACGTCCGAAGGCGAAGGACGTGAATTATCGAACGAATATGAAAAGCTAAGGGTCAGCAAAACAGTTAAATGGATTAGAAGTAACAGACAGGAGATCCTTTATAAAAACGAGGAGAAGAGTCGGAGACAGAACAGAGCCCTGGGGCACACCAGCATTTATTTTGTCGGAATCAGACTTTAATCCGTCTAATAGAACTTGTATTGTACGGTCCAGAAGATGGCTTCTAATCCAACGAACAAGAGTATCATCAATTCCAAAAGCACGCATTTTCAATAAGAGAGCTTCATGCCAAATTCTATCAAATAGATTGGAGATATCAAGAGCAATAATCTTACTTTCACCAAAGCGATGTAAAGATTTGTTCCACTGTTCGGTGAGATATGCCATCAGATCACCAGTGGAACGTTTACTGCGGAAGCCATACTGATACTGAGATGTTAGGGCTTATAGGGTCGGTAGGAGGAGGGGGAGGATGAGTCAACTTTCTTAGGGACAAGCTGGACAAATGCTGTTTTCCATCTACTGGGAAAGATTCCAGAAGAGTAGGAGCGATGGAAAAGCTTACGCAGTGGCTTTGCCAGTGTGGAATAAATCCTCTTGAGAAGAATCGGGGGTATTTTTCGCCGTAATTTTTTTTGGTTCTTTCAATAACGGAGTTGCAGGAGTTTCTTGCTTGTTTGTGCATTTTCCGATTTTCCTCTGTAAGGTTGGCCTTGTAAGATCAGAAAATTACTTCTTTGAGCCTGATAGCTTCTTTGCAATCAGAGTTATACCAGGACTTTTCTTTAGGCTTGATGCTTTTGGCTCTGTTAGGAATAAAAGTACGCATCCCTAGAAGAATCACAATTGTGATCGTTTCAGCACTGGCATCAATGTCACTATCGAGGTGACATAGTGACCACGTGACCAGTTAAAGTTTGGGAAAAAAATATTCATGCTGTGCTAGTTGGCTTTCTCGTATTGCCAAACGGTCCTGGTGGAAAGTTTTCCTGGATGGGTTGAGGATGAGAAATTAGCTGAAATGACACAATGGTCTGAAGTGCCAAATGGAGAAGTTACACTAATGGAATATTTATCAGGGTGAGAAGTAAGAAACAAGTCAAGAGTATGGGCGGCTTGCCCAGCAACATCCGGTATACGCGTTGGCACATCGATCAGTTGGGTAAGGTTATGTAACCCGGCAAAGAGCTCGAAATACCTTCCTTCGGGTGTTGTCTGACCAGAATAGCGGAGCCAATATGTGACCGTTACAAGGAAATGAAGGATTTTTTAAAAAAATCTAGATATAAGAAAATTTAAATTCAATGAAGTGCCTTTATAGTCTAGTCGAACGGTAGTTTTAGATAGAAAACAATCGGAACTTAATAAAACTTTAAAACGTTATTCATGGGTGGTTAATTAACATTTTCTCCAGTTTCGGAACTCGAGCACCTTGTGCAAAAAGGGAAGAGTGGGGAAAACTACAAAATTTTCGACAGTTCTTAGGTTTTTCATCAATAACATTTTCTCACGTCCTACGGCAAAAATATCCATTTATTTATTTATGTAGGTAGAGCGTAAGTTTCCTACATTTTGACTACTCATCCATGTTTGTATGTCTTTGTTTTAAATTTGCAAAAAACGCAAAAAAAGCCAACAAAATGCAGAATTGTACCTAATTTCTTCTGTTCTACCCGAAATATGATGAAATGTTGTTGCAATTAAGAATTCTGTTTAAGACCACTGGTCAAAATCCACCCCTATCCCTAGACCTAGACCCTAGACCCCACAATCTGGAGGATGTCATTCGGTGCAGCATTTCTTGTTGTTGGGAATGATAGTACTCCTCGTAAGGCTCCAACCCCAAACTGATAAGAAAAACTCATTGCCTAACTTGCCTATAAAATTTCTGGTTGATGGACCGGGATGGACTTGACAGTACAAGAACCAAGAACCACTCAGCTAGGACTTTTAAATAACAAAAATAAAGGCGTGTGAAGGCGAGAGTGAGGAGCGAAATTCCTCGGGAACTGCAAGCTTCTTTATGTGCGCTTACAAGGAGATTTATTGTTAAAAAATGCAAAATTAATAACTTTTCTAAAATTTAAATTTGAAAAACTACTTTTCTTTTAAAATTTGATAAACAAACTATGTTACATGACATATTTTGTTATGAAAATGGGCACATTTAATGCTTATTTTGATTGAATTGATTGAAAATTGACAAACTTTTTTGATTAAAAGTTATCTTAACCCTAGAAAGATAATCTACGTCTGAGGGACGTATGGCGCGGAAAAATTGTTATATTATAAAATTATAAACTGTACTGCGTTGGCTTTTTAGATATGCTCAGGCCTCGGTCAGAGCTTGAATGGGGCATCAGTTACACCCCCCTTAGTATCCGTGGGGGCTAGTAAAAGCTATGTTATACGTCCGGGAGACGTATGATTATCTTTTCAGTCCCAAAAAATATGATTACATTTCTAGTGTTAAAGTCAACTAATTTTTAGAGGCGCACTGAGGATATTTTAAGAGTGAAAAGCTCATTTTACAACAATAAAAATATCTTATGATTACTTAATACACAAAATTTATTTATTTCCTACAAAACAAAATAAAATATGTTAATTTCAGGACTTCACTAAAGTTTTCCCATCCATTACAAATGAGTCGTTCGGCAACTGATTGATCGGATCCAACGATTAGTGGCGAGGTAGGTTGTGGAGCTGCAGTCTTATTCTGATGTTCATAGCTTGGTCCATTGAAATGTTGGTCCAAAACAAACTGCTGATGTTCATGGTTATATGTTTGAACGGGTACGGTTTGTACGGGTACTGCATGCAGAGCCACTTGGTTATGGCTTTGGCCACGGGACGGGAGTATCACTTTATCCCGACGGTTCATATATCCTGTCAAACTCGATGGAATTTAGGATATTCGTCGGTATGTTTCTGGTGAGAGGTGTGTGAGGATATTCAAAGGAAGCTTGCTGAGATGTGCCTGGTCACCAGATGGTAGCAAGATATCTATTGGATCTTTAGATCGTCATGTTTACATATTTGGGACACAACAAACCGTCGGATTTTGTACAAATTGCCAGGACATAATGGTAGTGTAAATGGCGTAGATTTCCATTAAAAAGAACCGAACCGGTGAAATTGAAGATTAAATAAATATTTTTATTTATTTAACAAAATATGTATATTTTCTACTGGAAGAATGTTTAGAAACGATCAAAATGGTAAGAATTGCTTAGGGCACTAGATGAGTGGTTCTATTTTTTACTTTGATTGTACAAAGCTTTCGAATGTTTTTGCTGTTTCAAGCTTTTGCTTACGAGTTCTTGAAACTTTTCAGGAAGAATAGAATTTGTCTTTAAAATGGCTTGTTAATAATTTACTAAACCATCTATGACTTATGATACTACTAAGCAAGGTTTAAAATCGTAGTTAAATTTTCTATAGTTAAGGTTTTTTCATAAATGTACCTAAATAGAAAACAAATGTAAGTTTTTAAGCCTGTTTTTTTTTTGTTAAGGTTTGATGACTAGATGTACATATGAATTTTGGGTGCTACACGACGGCACCCATGATGTTTTTGCTACCCCTTTGAAGTACAACTTACTAAACTTATGGGTGGTGATTGGGAACATATGTCTCCTTTAAACAATTTAAATGTTGCTATAATTTTGTATAGCTTAACCTTATAATAGAAAGCGGGAAAATATATGCTTTATTCTTTTGGAAGAAATATAAACAAATCTGTTTTTTACTTGCGATTATAGGGACTATAAGGCAAGTTTAGGATTCGTGAATATAAAAAAAATTGAGATAACAATGAAATATGACATTACGATCATAGAGAAGTCTAAAAAAGTGATCGAGAAAAAATGACTGTCTGTCTGTCTGTCAGTATGTATAACGAGCTGCAGCCTAAACGGCTTAATCGATTATCTTCAAATTTGGTGTGTGTGATTCTCTTGGCATTACTCAGAGGGGAAATTGAAATTTTATTTTTAGGGACAAAAATAACGGTACTTGACATACGACCGTTTGGAAAAAGCTTATTTTTCTCGAAGATGGCTCCAACGATTTTGATGAACATTTTTGAGAATTTTTCTGTTGGTATTGGCTATCATTTGATTAGAACCAGATATTCGGGAAAAGTCTATTAACGGGACCTTTCATATTACGTCTTTTTTTAATTTTTGGCTTTCACGGTAACGGCTCTATGGATTTCTGTCAAATTTTATATATTAAATTTTCTAATTAAAATTAATTTTAGATTTTTTTTTTTTGAAAAATCAATATTTTTAAAACTATTTAAAGACAATTATTTTAAATTTGATAGTCACATGTATGTTAATAAACTCTAAAAAACTGCATACCAAAATTTCAAAAAAAAAATTTCAAAACACTAAAAATAAAAAAACTGGATTTTATCAAAACCGTTCCTACAATTTTCGAAATACATTTTTCATAAATTATTAAGTTATTTAAGACGTGTGATGGCGTACTTCATTTTTACAAAAAAAACTGTTAAGTATTGTGGTTTTTATACTTTTTATAAGTTCAAACTGTGTTACTTTCAAAGTAAATGTTACTTGCTTCTGTCAAAGATCTTGATTTTCAATGTAATTAGGCACATAAGAGCAAGTACGTGCGACCCAGTCGTGCCCATTTTTAATATTATATTGTTTGTTTCCTAATTCCTGATAAAAAATAAAATAGTATTTTTTTATTTACGACTTAATGTAATAAATTTGCATGTTTCTTAAATTGGATTAAAAACAAATTTTCATAATTAGGAAAGAATTTGTTAAATACCTAATGATTCTTTTCTCAAAAATCCCAATACCAAAAATCCCAATTATTAGCAGCGATTAAGAACCGCAATTGTATAATATTTACACATAATCTACCCGTACTCGAAGTCGTGTTAATTAAGAGTTTTATTACCTAGTTAAGTATTGGCTATAGCTAATTACTTCTAAGACTTTTGCAATATTATGTACCTGCAGCTTGGCTCCGAAAAAGGAATAAAAGGCAATGCAAATGTTGTTGGTAAGCAATCGTATTTCAGAACGTGTAGTGTTTACATTTCTAATAAATAAGTAACTTTTGTGATCAACATTAACACCCAAATGGCGAATCAACAACAACTTTTATATTCAAACATCCCGCATCAGGTTCCAGTGCAACCTCAGCTGATATATCCAACGGAACCACATCATCAAGCCGACGGAGCTGATTGGATAATATATGGTTATAAGGAAGTCGAAGCGCTCCACCACATGAGTGTCCAGCAAATTCAAGCCTATCTCATGAACCAAAGCCATAACCAAGTGGCTCTACATGCAGTACCCGTACAAACCGTACCCGTTCAAACATATAACCATGAACATCAGCAGTTTGTTTTTGACCAACATTTCTATGGACCAAGCTATGAACATCAGAATGAGACTGCAGCTCCACAACCAACCTCGCCCCTAATCGTTGGATCCGATCAATCAGTTGCCGAACGACTCATTTGTAATGGATGGGGAAACTTTACTGGAGCCTTGCTTAAAGTGAAGTCCTGCAATTAGCATACTTCCAATGAAGTTAAGATATCTAACACCTATGTCCGTTATAAACGTTCAAATTCTGTGTTTTGGTAAAGTTTTGTAGGAAATAAATGTTGTATATTAACTAAATAAGATGTTTTTTTTTTGTTGTAAAATGAGCTTTTCACTCTCGTAATATCCCCAGCGCGCTTCAAATTAGTTGACTTTAAGTTAACCTTTAAACAAAAAAGTTAGTCAAAATTTGCATTAAATGTGCCCCATTTTCAAAACAAAATATGTCATGTTACATAGTTACATACAACTTCTTAGTGACTTCATCCTTGACCTTCCTTTTAGGTTTTCGATGAAAAATTCCTGTCCCAAATATTATACTTTTTTACATAGTTTTCCCTCAGATCCATTAATTCTGAAATCCAATGGAATATAAAAAATTCGGTAATTATGTCTTAGCTTACGACTCAACCTTGATTTTCTTTCACCTTTCCTCTTTTTTTCGTTGAAAATTGACGATTTTTGCTTCTTACTTGTTCACATTATCCTCATTAACAGACATAATTTCCAAAACATCTCCAAAATTAAGATTTTTAGTCGGTTAAACAGTAAGGTATGTATGGGGGCATGCTGCCCACCTGCACCTCCCTGCTTGGGATCATTATAGGATTTTACTAGATAATATTTGACAAAACCTCTAAATTTTGAATAATAACGATCCAAAATGAGGATCCATATTATTCGCTTTAATAAAGCCTAAATTTAAAAAAAAATAAAATTACGTGTTTTTTGGGGGATATTTTAATCCTGGTCATGGGACAGTGCTTTGTTATTTTGTTTTAATTAATTTTATTTTAAAGAAAATATGTTAAGGAATTGGTGGTAGGGTGCTGTATGAATAGGGTAGGCACTGAACGCCGTCAAACAGGTAATGCACAGTGCTGTAACTATCTCGTACGCATCAATTGTGCTTATTTTACTGGTCGGTCCATACGGACATTCCTGTTAAACTTATGAGCGCGAGCGTTGAACACAGAAAAAATAGCAACTGATCGATTCGCAGAAGTCTTGCACGAGCCCCTCAGAAAGAGGACGTACGGCGGATGAGCCCAACCAATTGGACCAACGGTGGCGTCAACAGTCAACGAAGGAGATACCCTAATGAGCTACTTTGACGTATTTGGAGAAAAGGTCATTGGGACATTTCAATGCAAGTCAGGGCATTGAAATGGGCCAACGGCAGCGCTCATATCCCCGAAGTGGTTCGGTTCCTTTTGTCCAAGGAATCCAACAAAGGACCTCTCCCTCCAGGTTGGGGGTTGTGCGTGGGGTTAACAACCCTGCCATGAAAAAAGTAAAGATCGTACTTGGCGATTTTAAGGACAAAATAGGTAATGAGGAAATCTTTGGTAGGACTGTCGGAAAACTTAGCCTACACGACACAACGTCTGAAAACGGACTTAGGCTAATTGACTTCGCAGCGGCACATAACGTCACCACCACGAAACCTTTTGTTCGATGACGAATGCCGGCAGACCCATGCAGTCAAACAAGAGGCATAAAAGGCGGCGCTGCAAAAAAAGACGGGAGATCCTCGCGAGCTCTACGAGCAGAAAAGACGGGAAGAACACCGGTTTCTCCAAAAGAAAAAGAGAGAGCATGAAAAGCGCGCGATCGAAGATATTGAGAGATGATACTCTAGGAACAACGTGCGGAAGTCTTACAAACAGGTAAAAAGAACGTGCCAAGGAAAAAAACCCGCACAGAAGCCTGTAGAGATAGAAGTGGAAACATCGTAGTAGAGTCACAGTCGGTGCTGAGTACATGAAAGGGCCATTTCTGCAGACTGTTAAACGGCGATGAAAACCAAAATCTCGTTGTCAGACAGAACGAACCATTCAATATGGATGATGACAGACAAAACTTCCGTCCACCTCACCAAAATGAAGTAAGGATAGCAATATCTAAACTAAAAAACAACAAAGCTGACCTCACAGAAGCTTTTGAAGTCAAAAAAGGATTCCGACAAGGTTATGCGCTATCATGCGATTTCTTCAACTTAATACTTGAAAAAATTATAAGAAACTCGCAAGTCAATTGTAGTGGGACATTTTTTTTCAAATCTGTGCAATTGTTAGCATACGCTGACGACATAGACAGAACTCGGCGAGCTGTCACTAGAACGTTTGCTAGCATTGAAGCTGAAGCGGCTAAGATGGGACTAGCAGTCAAAACGAAGTACCTGCTGTCCACAAAAAGGGACATACAACACCGGCGGTTTGGACAAAACACCACAATAGACAGGTAGAACTTTGAGGTAGTTAGGGACTCTATCTAAAGCGGATGAAGATATCTTATACTTATGGAATTCCACACAAATTGATTGCGCCGCATCGGCCATATGACCAAGTATATGTCGCGTTTGTGCCCGCGCGCTATCTACCGCCGGTGGCGGCGGTACCTGTGCAGTTCCAGTAATGTAAGCGAATTTCACTCGCACAAAATCGCAAAGTTCGCTAAATTCATTCATTTTGGTGCCTAATAATTCGGCACAATAATCTACGTAAATAATAATTCGCTTAATTCGAGCGAGTAAAATTCGCTTCCACCGAAACTGCAGCTTAATGCACGCACTTTTGTGTGGCGAGGATGGTCAGCATTGCAGCTGTAAACAAGAAAAGTAAATATGTAGAAGTTGATAATGTTTTTTCAATTGAAAGGAAAATTTATCAACTTCTATTTCGCTTTGAAGTTTAAATAGAAGCTAGTTTTCCGCAACTACGATTTTTCGCAAAAAATCACAAAGCGTTTTTCGTCCGTCTGTAAGAGCCTTAATCATATGACTTTGACGTATAAAAAGTGGTTAACTTTTTTGTTCAACGCGTTCCCGAAGATTCGTGTAGTTTTATTTTCTGTGAGAGATTTTCATCGTTACTAAAGGGTCCGCCATCTAACGTTTTTTTTTTTCAACTAGTGCTTATTTCGTGAATGGTACCACTTAGCTCATGTCTGATTTAACAGATAATTAGTTCTATTCTTCCGCTAAACGAATATGGTTGTGTGTACGCTGGGAAATGTTGCGACATTACTGCCTCCGATCGACTAAGAGAAGATGCCGATTTTGCCAAAAAAATCATCTTTTCAGATGAAGCTCATTTTGATCTTGGCGGGTATGTAAACACACGCATACATCGAAAAGCCGATTCACCCAAAACGAGTCACTGTTTGGTGCGGATTTTCGTCCAGAGGCATAATTGGGCCATTTTTCGAAAATGAGCAAGGAGTGGCCGTTACAGTCAATGGCGGTCGTTATCGGGCCATGCTGAACGAATTTTTGTTCACAAAAATTGAAGAGGAGGATATTGGCAACATTTGGTTTCAACAGGACGGCGCTACGTGCCACACAGCCGAAGTTAAACTCGATGTTGATGAAGTATTTTCAAGGTTAAACTAATGGGCATTCCTAGCAGAGCGATTATTACGGTTGAATTGTTTCAGTGCAAGGAGTGCAACTGTCTATTTCACTGAAAGTGGTCTATAATGCACATACCGAGAACTGAGAGATGTTCGGTTTCTTCGATGCAAGTGCCAATCATAGAAACTGGCATTGGGGGTATATTTCGCTTTAACAACAAAAGACAAATGGTTTGTTTTTGTTCCACATAAACTTGGACTAAAATGGGCAGCTTTCAAAATTTGAACAGTAACGATGAAAATCTCTACGCTTCGATTACATAGCCGGAACCTCAGCCCTAGGCATTAGATAGCGCGCGACACATACTTGGTCATATGGCCGATTTGTGTGGAATTCCATAAGTATCCGCTCATTATGTCACTGCGGCCATGTTTGTATTAGAAAAATGTTATTTAAACGGTGTCTTTTACAATTTTCATTGCCCATATCATAAAGAAATGGGCGATTATTGCAACTATTTGTTATTATGTTTGTTCATTTTGGACATAAAATTATAAAAAAATTACCAAAGCTTTTGCGGTTTTTAAACGAAGAGTTAAAACACGATCAGTTTAAAAAGTCTTTAATATTGTTTGTATTGTTTCCTTCACCACTTTTCCGTTTTCTGAGTTTATTATCATAGTTGCTACTGTTGGCATCGATAATGACATCAAAATTTGGGATATTCGGCGCAATGAAGTTGGCTACAAGTTAAAAGGCCACACGGACACGGTGATGGGAGTATCACTTTCTCCCGACAGTTCATATATCCTGTCAAACTCGATGGAATTTAGGACATTCGACCGTATGTTTCGGGCGAGAGGTGTGTGAGGATATTCAAAGGAAAATTGCTGAGATGTGCCTGGTCACTGTAGTGAACTCTCATTGCTTATGTATGTACCTATTCATGTATCAACCACTCATGTATATACCAACTCTTAATAAACAGTCAGTCATTAACTTACTCTCTTCTTTACATGACATGGTGTCAGATGTGGAGCGCGAATTCTAAATACATACTTTCAATTTAAACAGTTACTAAGTACATACCTACTTTTACCAAGTAGACAAAAGAATTTCGCGTTAATAATAATAATAAAAAAAAAAAAAATTTAAAAAAATAAAAAAAAATAACATAGTTCCAAAATGCCTGGTGATGCTGCTCTCGTTGGTCCTATCAGCCATCCACCAGCAACTGAAGGTTATGCGAGACCACCGAAGCCTCTAGAAATAACGGGAAACATGGCCATAGCTTGGAAGAATTGGTTGCAGCAGTATGACTGGTTTGCTGCAGCACGAGAACTGGATAAAAAATCAGCAATCGTTCAAGTAGGTACATTTATGTCTTGCATCGGTTCAGATGCTATAGACATATTTAATTCATTTACTCTATCATCTGATGAAGCAAAATCAATTAAAACCATCAGAGAAAAATTCGAAGCCTATTTCACTCCCAAAACTAATATTACTTTCGAAAGATATGTTTTTAATAAAATCATTCAAGCAGAAGGCGAATCTTTTGATGATTTTATTACTAAAGCAACTCTTCAAATCAAAAAGTGTAGTTATGGTTCCTTGCAAGATAGTATTTTGAGAGATAAAATCATAATAGGTATTCACAGTGATTCTCTAAGGGAACAATTGTTAGCCAGCGATGATATTAAATTAGAAGATGCTCTAAAAAAATGTAGAGCAAATGAAGTGGCACTTACACAGCTTCAAACACTTCATAAAGACGATTCGCACGCAATACATGCAGTGTTCAAGTCAAATACACACGAAACAAAAAGGCACCGCTACAATAATACATCAACATTTACACAAAAAGTCAAAGAGAAGAATAAAAAAGTGTCTGCAAACCCCTCTTCTGTTGAAACGGATTCCACCTGCAAACGATGTGGTTATGTACATCAGCCCAATAAATGTCCCGCATTTAACAAAAACTGCAGTAAATGCAGACGAAGGGGGCACTTTGCTAAACTGTGCAAAAACAAAACGGTAAACACAGTAGGACAAAATCATTTTTCTGACTCAGACTCGGATGAGAGCCTTTTGGTGCTGTCGCTGTCAAAAAACAAAAGTGATGACGATTGGTTTGAAGACGTGAAGATCAATAACATGCTAATTAAAGTAAAGCTGGA
The DNA here is from genome assembly GCA_963971375.1 of Platycheirus rosarum. Taxonomy (NCBI): domain Eukaryota; kingdom Metazoa; phylum Arthropoda; class Insecta; order Diptera; family Syrphidae; genus Platycheirus; species Platycheirus rosarum. The sequence goes on from OZ020507.1 coordinate 35,402,465, forward strand.
CACTGGCGCACAGTGCAACGTTATTAGCAAAGACTTAGCCTTAAAGTTATCTGCGAAAATAAAACCTTCCAACATAAAAAGATTAGTTGCGTTCAACGGTACGAACGAAAATGTCTCGGGTGAAACAGTAATAAAGTGCATGGTGCGGGAAAAGATGCGAAAAGTGTTGTTTAAGGTCGTAGATCATCCGGTTACTCCGATGTTTGGTAAGAGGGCATGTGAAATGCTTAATCTGGTAATGCGTGTACAAGAAATACGTGCGGATGAAAATTTATACAAAGGGAATTCAAAGCTCAAAGTATTTTTCGCTACTTGATATGAAAAAAGGATTTTGGCAAATCCCAGTCACCGAGCGAACTAGCGATTATTTGACGATGGCCACACCATGGGGCCGGTATTCGTATAAGAGATTGCCGTTTGGACTTGCTTCAGCGCCTGAAGTGTTCCAAAATATGATGTGTCAAATTCTGGAGGGCTGCAAGAACACAGAGTGTGCAATCGACGACATCCTCGTTCACGCTGAGACAAAAGAAGAATTAAATCAGCTTACAAATGATGTCATACACAAAATTTCGCGAGCTGGTCTCAAAATGAATAAAGATAAATGCATTTATAACGCTAAGCAAGTAAAATTCCTTGGGCATGTGTTGTCTTCTGAAGGAATAAAACCAGATGAGGAAAAAGTCAGTGCAATAAGCCGATTAAAAACACCACAAAATAGGACAGAACTCATGAGACTCTTAGGTATGGCCACTTATTTAACTAAATTTACAAAGCATTTTTCTCATATAACGTATCCGTTGAGGCAACTACTAAAATCTGACGTCGAATGGCAGTGGACTCAGGAGCAAACGAATGCATTTGAATCTCTCAAACACGCACTTTCAAATGCACCTGTTTTGAGGTTCTTTGATACAAATAAAGACGTTACATTGCAAGTAGATGCAAGTTCGCATAGTCTAGGTGCGGCTCTATTACAAAATGATTGCCCAGTGGCGTATGCTTCAAGAGCTATGACTGAAACACAGCAGAAATACCCTCAAATAGAGAAGGAAGCACTGGCAATGCAGTTTGCATGCTCCAAGTTCAGAGAATACATTTACGGGAAGCAGCTCGTCATCGAGACCGATCATAAGCCCCTGGAGGCCATTGCAAAGAAACCATTACACTCGTCACCTCATCGACTTCAGAGAATTCTATTCGAAGTTATGCAATATTCACCTGATATAAAGTACCGAAAAGGAAAAGAAATCGCAATTGCAGATGCTTTGAGCCGTGATTGCGGAAACAATCCGGAACCTGAAACACGTGATGAACTCGAAGTTTGCTCATTGCTACAAATCACCGACGAATCAAAAGAAGAATTCGTAAGAGAAACAAATAGAGATATAGAGCTTCAACAACTTAAAAAATGTGCCCTGGAAGGGTGGCCAAAAACAATACAAGAAGTAGACGAAACTTTAAAAGGGTATTGGACCTTTCGTGACGAAATAGGTATCGAAGCCGATTTGCTGTTCAAAGGAAACAAACTTATTGTTCCTAAAAGCCTCAGACCAAGCATACTCAAGAAGCTTCACTGTGGACATTTTGGTATCCAGCGTACTCTCAGCCGAGCCAGAGAGCAATTATTTTGGCTAAACCTTACTAATGATATAACCCGAATGATCGAATCTTGCTCTGTTTGTCAGAGAGTACAACCAGCCAAGACAAAGGAGCCCATTATCCTAAAGCAGGTGCCATCATTACCATGGGAGATCGTAGCATGTGACATATTTCAAATATTTAATACTGATTATCTTTTAATTGTAGATAGTTACTCTGGGTTTTTCGACTTCGTGAAACTCCAAAGGTCATCTGCAGCCGAAGTAATTAAGAGACTCAAAGTATGGTTTTCCACCCACGGAATCCCCCTAATTTTTGAGTCTGATAACGGGCCACAATTTTCAGCAAAGGAGTTCAAACTTTTTGCGACTACCTGGGGATTCAAACATCAGACATCAAGTCCATATTATCCCCGTTCTAATGGGCTCTCGGAAAGATACGTGCAGACGGCTAAACAACTACTGAGGAAGTGTCAGCGAGACGGTTCAGACATTTACTTAGCACTTCTGAATTTTCGCAACACATCCAGAACACCTGAAGTAAAATCTCCAAGCCAGCGCTTATTCAGTAGACAGACGCGATGTAACTTACCTGTAGCTAAAAGCGTACTAGCTCCAAAAGTAGTGGAAAACGTACATGAAGAGATGACGCAGATACGAAACAACCAAAAAACATATGCTGATAATTCGACTAAACCTTCTTCTCATTTTGAACCGGATGATAAAGTGCGAGTTCAGTTAGGGCACCGACGATGGTCATCAGGTATTATTCTGGAAAGTTCCAACCAACCGAGATCTTACATCGTAAAAACCAATGATGGAAGAATAAAACGTCGTAACACAATTCATCTCCAACACACAAAAGCTAATATAATTCCGGAGCGAGCCATTGTACCACAAGATAACAACAATAATCATTCAACAATCAACGAGCAATTACCAACAACAGCAGATGGCAACCAACAATCCGACATCACACCAACAACCAACATAACACGCACCCGCTCGAAAACCAAAGTACATAGAAGCCTGTCAGAAAGCAATCCAGCTCCTCAGCAGCCAAGAATAGTATTACGTTCTGGGAAGACTTTAAGAATTCAATAGAAAACTTATAATAAATAATGTACTTAATCGAATCTAAATGTAAAAAAAAAAAAAAAATAATAAAAATTTTTTTGTTTGAATTTAGTATGATTTTGTATAATAGTATGTAATCATTTGAATTTATTTTTTTTCTTTTTATTTTATTTTAATTTTGAATTCATTTTAATTTTTGATTTTATTTTCATATTGAATTTATTTTAATTTTGTTTTCATTAATCTCTTTGAAAAAAAAAAAAAAAAAAAAAAAGGGAGATGTAGTGAACTCTCATTGCTTATGTATGTACCTATTCATGTATCAACCACTCATGTATATACCAACTCTTAATAAACAGTCAGTCATTAACTTACTCTCTTCTTTACATGACAGTCACCAGATGGTAGCAAGATATCTGCTGAACCTTCAGATCGTCATGTCTACATTTGGGACACAACAACTCGTCGGATTTTGTACAAATTGTCAGGACACAATGCGTACGTACACGAACGTAACTTTCGGATTGGTTACTTTGCTTTTGTTGTAATTAGCATGGTTAAAAACAGCTCTTTTCCATATGTTCTTCAATCAGCTGGAAATCAGCTGTTTTTAACCATGCTAATTACAACAAAAGCAAAGATAATCTATCCGAAGGATAAGTTCATGAACATACGGAATGGTAGTGTAAATGACGTAGATTTCCACCCAAAAGAACCGAACCGGTGAAATTGAAGATTAAACAATTATTTTTTTTATTTAACAAAATATGTATATTTTCTACTGGAAGAATGTTTAAAAACGATCAAAATGGTGTGAATTGCTTAGGGCACTAGATGAGTGGTTCTATTTTTTACTTTGATTGTACAAAGCTTTCGAATGTTTTTGCTGTTTCAAGCTTTTGCTTACGAGTTCTTGAAACTATTCAGGAAGAATAGAATTTGTCTTTAAAATGGCTTGTTAATAATTTACTTAACCATCTATGACTTATGAGACTACATTAAACAATAGTTGTTTGGGGCTTAAGCAAGGTTTAAAATCGTAGTTAAATTTTCTATAGTTAAGGTTTTTTCATATATGTACCTTAATAGAAGACAAATGTAAGTTCTTAAACCTCGTTTTTTTTGTTAAGGTTTTCGTTAATAAAGTTTCATATTAGGTAAATAAAATAGTTTTTTCTTTGTTAAGTTTAAACAAAGTTTTTTTTCAATTAATGTTTCGAGTATATTTTAAGAAAGTTTTGAAGTCAATTAATACCAAATCTTCTTCATCCCCCGATGACCTTATCATCTTAATCAGCGTTTTTTACAACTCTCAGACTCTCACAGTTTCGTTAATAGATGACAAAACTTTGACTTTTCTGTAATTTTTAAAACTCTTCATCTTTTTTCAAATTATCTGGATATGAACAAAAGTAATTGAAGATATTTTTGTTTATTTACATTTACATATGTATGCTTTAGTCTTTAGGAAAAAACATACAAAAATCTTGATTTTCAATATTACATTGTTTGTTCCCTAATTACCAAAAAAAAAATACTATTTACGACTCAATTTGATAAATCTGCATATTTCTTAAACTGGATTAAAAACAAATCTTAATAATAAGGAAAGAATTTATTAAATACCTAATCATTCTTTTCTCGAAAATCCTAATTTTTAGCAGGGATTAAGAACCGCAATTTTAAATATTTACACATAATTTACCTGTACTCGAAGGCGTCTTAATTATAGGTTTTATTACCTAGTTAAGTATTGGCTATAGCTAATTACTTCTAAGACTTTTGCAATATTATGTACCTGCAGCTTGGCTCCGAAAAAGGAATAAAAGGCAATGCAAATGTTGTTGGTAAGCAATCGTATCTCAGAAAGTGTACAGTTGACATCTCTAAAAAGTTAACAAATTTAAGTAATAAGTAAATAAGTGATCAACATCAATACTCAAATGGAGAATCAACATCAACTTTCATATTCAAACATCCCGCATCAGGTTCCAGTGCAACCTCAGCTGATATATCCAACGGAACCACATCATCAAGCCGACGGAGCTGATTGGATAATATATGGTTATAAGGGAGTCGAAGCGATCCACCACATGAGTGTCCAGCAAATTCAAGGCTATCTCATGAACCAAAGCCATAACCAAGTGGCTCTGCATGCAGTACCCGTACAAACATACCACCATGAACATCAGCAGTTTGTTTTTGACCATCATTTCTATGGACCAAGCTATGAACATCAGAATGAGACTGCAGCTCCACAACCAACCTCGCCCCTAATCGTTGGATCCGATCAATCAGTTGCCGAACGACTTATTTGTAATGGATGGGGAAACTTTACGGGAGCCTTGCTTAAATTGAAGTCCTGAAATTAACATATTTTGATTTTGTTGTTTTTTGTTGAAATAAATGAATTTTGTATATTAACTAATCATAATATATTTTTATTCTTGTAAAATGAGCTTTTCACTCTTGTAATATCCCCAGCGCGCCTCTAAAAATTAGTTGACTTTAAGAGCCAGTTTCATTAAAATTTCAATGATTTGATCTGAAAATCGAGATTTGCTCTTTTCAATGAAACTTGTGTCATCATTTAATCACAGTTGATGGGTTGGGTTCGATATCCCGCTTTTTATAATCCCCTTTCTTAAAATCCCTTTTTTAAATCCCGCTTGTTATAATACCGCTTTTTTAAAATCCCATCTTTATGATCCCATTTTTTATAATCCCGTTTCTTATTATCTCGCTTTTGCAATAAAAAATATTTGTTCTACAACTAGTTTTGATTGCAAAATAATGTCCACGGACATTATGTCTGCTTCAAATAGGCACAATGTCCATAAACATTGTGACCAATAAGGAAATAGTCATAAGGATGGACATTATGCCTTTTTAAAAGTCTGAATCGAAATTTGGACTTCAAGTCTAATTTTATTTATGGACATTACGTCATTATTGAACTTAGCTGACAAATTAATAGAAATTTCTTGAGATTTTATCTCCCAATCAGTATGACGTAGGTATGGGGGGACATGCTGCCCCCTGCAACCCCCCTGCTTGGGCTCACTATAGGATTTGGAGTAGGTGCGAGATGTAGTTTATGTAAAAGTTCTTTAAATCAAAAAGAAACATCATCCCGCCAGTAAATACAATATTGTACGCACAGTAAAGATTAAAAACATTCCGACGAATTTTCTTTTTAGTGGAGTATTTTTAACATTTTTAAATTTATAAAAAAGTAAAAAGCGCATATAACCTACATCTATTGTTATTTAGTTTGATAGAATGTTTTGTAAAAAACGGGATTGTCGGTATTTGTCGGGATTTTAAAAAGCGAGATTATATTAGATCAGTATTTTAGCAGACGGGATTTTAAAACTTTTTTTCGGGATTTTTGAAAAGCGTATGTATTTTCTCACTTCAAAAACACATTTATTTGTTATTTTATATATTTAATATATATTTGTTAAGTTTTAGGATAAGCACGGGCTGGCACAAACTCACAACAAATAACAATATAATTTCCATTTGACGTTTGACAGAAATACTATTTACATGTACGTACGTGTGCATTCAGATCAAATCTACAATCCATCAGAGATCAAATCTTTCGTGTTGAGATTTGATCTAAATTTGCTCTTTTTCCTGCAATGAAATTCTCGAAACTGACTCTTTTGACAGAGAGAGCAAATATTTTTTTGAATGAAACTCGCTATAAGTTTCATCTTACGTCAGTTTGAAACTTAAAAAAGATCAGCTGGAATATTATAGCTGCCGCAAACGGAAAACGATTAACGGACGATTTTTTCGCGGCAATCAATAGGCGGTATATGAAAACCATTCACACAAAAGTTGCTTATTTTTTATTACATAGTTGCTACTCGACTGGAAAGCCCGGGAAAGTCAGGGAATTTCGAAACCGGCCAGGGAAAATATTTTCAAAATTGATCTTTTTCATTTTAAAATAATTTAATCCTTCGTTATACTCTGCTCATACTTTCGCGCCTTTGACAAACTCTTTTTTGGTGTATTTTAACGCAAAATGACTTAAAATGCAAACTTGGAAAGGAAAACCTCGCCGGGTAAACCATTCCAAATTCGTGTTGTTGGGCTAAAAAAAACAATCTCTATACTTCACGATACGTCCGAAATTGGGCTCAGGAGTGAACCGATAAGGATTCCTTGCGAGACGAGTATTAAGGGTAGGAATGCAGCTGGCTACTTCGAGTGAACATTTTTTTTATAAAAGAAACGATAAAATAAGGAAACACATGAAACATTCCATCGGTGTTCGAGAGGGGCAATTGTTTCAGCGGCAGTTCTATTTCCTATCAATCTTAACGCTCTTTTTTGTATTCTATCAAGCGGGTGAAGCGATGTTTAGGGCGTATAAATGCTTTATAATTTGTAGCCAGAACAGATGGGTAAAATACTTCTTACACCGATACAAAAAAACGTAAGCACTTAGCAACATTCTTAGCGATCTCAAATATACGGTCGTTTCAACGGAGGTCGTCGTCAACACACATACCGAGTACTAAGAGCTTGTCGGTTTCTTCGATGCAAGTGCCATTCATGGACAGTAGCATGGGAGTAAGTTTAGCTTTAATGACAGAAGACAGCATTGAGTTTTCGAAGCACCCATTTGACAATGCTGTATAAATCGGAGTTTAATGAGCTTGACATACGATACCGTTGCAATTGTACGTCCGAAGGCGAAGGACGTGAATTATCGAACGAATATGAAAAGCTAAGGGTAAAGTCGTCAGCAAAACAGTTAAATGGATTAGAAGTAACAGACAGGAGATCCTTTATAAAAATGAGGAGAAGAGTCGGAGACAGAACAGAGCCCTGGGGCACACCAGCATTTATTTTGTGGGAATCAGACTTTAATCCGTCTAATAGAACTTGTATTGTACGGTCCAGAAGATGGCTTCTAATCCAACGAACAAGAGTATCATCAATTCCAAAAGCACGCATTTTCAATAAGAGAGCTTCATGCCAAATTCTATCAAATAGATTGGAGATATCAAGAGCAATAATCTTACTTTCACCAAAGCGATGTAAAGATTTGTTCCACTGTTCGGTGAGATATGCCATCAGATCACCAGTGGAACGTTTACTGCGGAAGCCATACTGATACTGAGATGTTAGGGCTTATAGGGTCGGTAGGAGGAGGGGGAGGATGAGTCAACTTTCTTAGGGACAAGCTGGACAAATGCTGTTTTCCATCTTCTGGGAAAGATTCCAGAAGAGTAGGAGCGATGGAAAAGCTTACGCAGTGGCTTTGCCAGTGTGGAATAAATCCTCTTGAGAAGAATCGGGGGTATTTTTCGCCGTAATTTTTTTTGGTTCTTTCAATAACGGAGTTGCAGGAGTTTCTTGCTTGTTTGTGCATTTTCCGATTTTCCTCTGTAAGGTTGGCCTTGTAAGATCAGAAAATTACTTCTTTGAGCCTGATAGCTTCTTTGCACTCAGAGTTATACCAGGACTTTTCTTTAGGCTTGATGCTTTTTGCTCTGTTAGGAATAAAAGTACGCATCCCTAGAAGAATCACAATTGTGATCGTTTCAGCACTGGCATCAATGTCACTATCGAAGTGACATAGTGACCACGTGACCAGTTAAAGTTTCGGAAAAAAATATTCATGCTGTGCTAGTTGGCTTTCTCGTATTGCCAAACGGTCCTGGTGGAAAGTTTTCCTGGATGGGTTGAGGATGAGAAATTAGCTGAAATGACACAATGGTCTGAAGTGCCAAATGGAGAAGTTACACTAATGGAATATTTATCAGGGTGAGAAGTAAGAAACAAGTCAAGAGTATGGGCGGCTTGCCCAGCAACATCCGGTATACGCGTTGGCACATCGATCAGTTGGGTAAGGTTATGTAACCCGGCAAAGAGCTCGAAATACCTTCCTTCGGGTGTTGTCTGACCAGAATAGCGGAGCCAATATGTGACCGTTACAAGGAAATGAAGGATTTTTTAAAAAAATCTAGATATAAGAAAATTTAAATTCAATGAAGTGCCTTTATAGTCTAGTCGAACGGTAGTTTTAGATAGAAAACAATCGGAACTTAATAAAACTTTAAAACGTTATTCATGGGTGGTTAATTAACATTTTCTCCAGTTTCGGAACTCGAGGACCTTGTGCAAAAAGGGAAGAGTGGGGAAAACTACAAAATTTTCGACAGTTCTTAGGTTTTTCATCAATAACATTTTCTCACGTCCTACGGCAAAAGTATCCATTTATTTATTTATGTAGGTAGAGCGTAAGTTTCCTACATTTTGACTACTCATCCATGTTTGTATGTCTTTGTTTTAAATTTGCAAAAAACGCAAAAAAAGCCAACAAAATGCAGAATTGTACCTAATTTCTTCTGTTCTACCCGAAATATGATGAAATTTTGTTGCAATTAAGAATTCTGTTTAAGACCACTGGTCAAAATCCACCCCTATCCCTAGACCTAGACCCTAGACCCCACAATCTGGAGGATGTCATTCGGTGCAGCATTTCTTGTTGTTGGGAATGATAGTACTCCTCGTAAGGCTCCAACCCCAAACTGATAAGAAAAACTCATTGCCTAACTTGCCTATAAAATTTCTGGTTGATGGACCGATATGGACTTGACAGTACAAGAACCAAGAACCACTCAGCTAGGACTTTTAAATAACAAAAATAAAGGAGTGTGAAGGCGAGAGTGAGGAGCGAAATTCCTCGGGAACTGCAAGCTTCTTTATGTGCGCTTACAAGGAGATTTATTGTTAAAAAATGCAAAATTAATAACTTTTCTAAAATTTAAATTTGAAAAACTACTTTTCTTTTAAAATTTGATAAACAAACTATGTTACATGACATATTTTGTTATGAAAATGGGCACATTTAATGCTTATTTTGATTGAATTGATTGAAAATTATATAATTATCTTAACCCTAGAAAGATAATCTACGTCTGAGGGACGTATGGCGCGGAAAAATTGTTATATTATAAAATTATAAACTGTACTGCGTTGGCTTTTTAGATATGCTCAGGCCTCGGTCAGAGCTTGAATGGGGCATCAGTTACACCCCCCTTAGTATCCGTGGGGGCTAGTAAAACTATGTTATACGTCCGGGAGACGTATGATTAATGATTATCTTTTATGAAACTTTTCTGCATAGTACGTCTCCGAGACGTATGATTATCTTTTCAGTCCCAAAAAATATGATTACATTTCTAGTGTTAAAGTCAACTAATTTTTAGAGGCGCACTGAGGATATTTTAAGAGTGAAAAGCTCATTTTACAACAATAAAAATATCTTATGATTACTTAATACACAAAATTTATTTATTTCCTACAAAACAAAAAAAAATATGTTAATTTCAGGACTTCACTTTAAGCAAGGCTCCCGTAAAGTTTCCCCATCCATTACAAATGAGTCGTTCGGCAACTGATTGATCGGATCCAACGATTAGGGGCGAGGTAGGTTGTGGAGCTGCAGTCTTATTCTGATGTTCATAGCTTGGTCCATTGAAATGTTGGTCCAAAACAAACTGCTGATGTTCATGGTTATATGTTTGAACGGGTACGGTTTGTACGGGTACTGCATGCAGAGCCACTTGGTTATGGCTTTGGCCACACGGACAGGGTGACGGGAGTATCACTTTATCCCGACGGTTCATATATCCTGTCAAACTCGATGGAATTTAGGATATTCGTCGGTATGTTTCTGGTGAGAGGTGTGTGAGGATATTCAAAGGAAACTTGCTGAGATGTGCCTGGTCACCAGATGGTAGCAAGATATCTATTGGATCTTTAGATCGTCATGTTTACATATTTGGGACACAACAAACCGTCGGATTTTGTACAAATTGCCAGGACATAATGGTAGTGTAAATGGCGTAGATTTCCATCCAAAAGAACCGAACCGGTGAAATTGAAGATTAAATAAATATTTTTATTTATTTAACAAAATATGTATATTTTCTACTGGAAGAATGTTTAGAAACGATCAAAATGGTAAGAATTGCTTAGGGCACTAGATGAGTGGTTCTATTTTTTACTTTGATTGTACAAAGCTTTCGAATGTTTTTGCTGTTTCAAGCTTTTGCTTACGAGTTCTTGAAACTTTTCAGGAAGAATAGAATTTGTCTTTAAAATGGCTTGTTAATAATTTACTAAACCATCTATGACTTATGATACTACTAAGCAAGGTTTAAAATCGTAGTTAAATTTTCTATAGTTAAGGTTTTTTCATAAATGTACCTAAATAGAAAACAAATGTAAGTTTTTAAGCCTGTTTTTTTTTTGTTAAGGTTTGATGACTAGATGTACATATGAATTTTGGGTGCTACACGACGGCACCCATGATGTTTTTGCTACCCCTTTGAAGTACAATTTACTAAACTTATGGGTGGTGATTGGGAACATATGTCTCCTTTAAACAATTTAAATGTTGCTATAATTTTGTATAGCTTAACCTTATAATAGAAAGCGGGAAAATATATGCTTTATTCTTTTGGAAGAAATATAAACAAATCTGTTTTTTACTTGCGATTATAAGGACTATAAGGCAAGTTTAGGATTCGTGAATATAAAAAAAATTGAGATAACAATGAAATATGACATTACGATCATAGAGAAGTCTAAAAAAGTGATCGAGAAAAAATGCGTGTCTGTCTGTCTGTCAGTATGTATAACGAGCTGCAGCCTAAACGGCTTAATCGATTATCTTCAAATTTGGTGTGTGTGATTCTCTTGGCATTACTCAGAGGGGAAATTGAAATTTTATTTTTAGGGACAAAAATAACGGTACTTGACATACGACCGTTTGGAAAAAGCTTATTTTTCTCGAAGACGGCTCCAACGATTTTGATGAACATTTTTGAGAATTTTTCTGTTGGTATTGGCTATCATTTGATTAGAACCAGATATTCGGGAAAAGTCTATTAACGGGACCTTTCATATTACGTCTTTTTTAATTTTTGGCTTTCACGGTAACGGCTCTATGGATTTCTGTCAAATTTTATATATTAAATTTTCTAATTAAAATTAATTTTAGATTTTTTTTTTGAAAAATCAATATTTTTAAAACTATTTAGAGACAATTATTTTAAATTTGATAGTCACATGTATGTTAATAAACTCTAAAAAACTGCATACCAAAATTTCAAAAAAAAAATTTCAAAACACTAAAAATAAAAAAACTGGATTTTATCAAAACCGTTCCTACAATTTTCGAAATACATTTTTCATAAATTATTAAGTTATTTAAGACGTGTGATGGCGTACTTCAGTTTTACAAAAAAAAAACTGTTAAGTATTGTGGTTTTTATACTTTTTATAAGTTCAAACTGTGTTACTTTCAAAGTAAATGTTACTTGCTTCTGTCAAAGATCTTGCTTTTCAATGTAATTAGGCACATAAGAGCAAGTACGTGCGACCCAGTCGTGCCCATTTTTAATATTACATTGTTTGTTTCCTAATTCCTGAAAAAAAATAAAATTGTATTTTTTTATTTACGACTTAATGTAATAAATTTGCATGTTTCTTAAATTGGATTAAAAACAAATTTTCATAATTAGGAAAGAATTTGTTAAATACCTAATGATTCTTTTCTCAAAAATCCCAATACCAAAAATCCCAATTATTAGCAGGGATTAAGAACCGCAATTGTATAATATTTACACATAATCTACCCGTACTCGAAGTCGTGTTAATTAAGAGTTTTATTACCTAGTTAAGTATTGGCTATAGCTAATTACTTCTAAGACTTTTGCAATATTATGTACCTGCAGCTTGGCTCCGAAAAAGGAATAAAAGGCAATGCAAATGTTGTTGGTAAGCAATCGTATTTCAGAACGTGTAGTGTTTACATTTCTAATAAATAAGTAACTTTTGTGATCAACATTAACACCCAAATGGCGAATCAACAACAACTTTTATATTCAAACATCCCGCATCAGGTTCCAGTACAACCTCAGCTGATATATCCAACGGAACCACATCATCAAGCCGACGGAGCTGATTGGATAATATATGGTTATAAGGAAGTCGACATCAGAATGAGACTGCAGCTCCACAACCAACCTCGCCCCTAATCGTTGGATCCGATCAATCAGTTGCCGAACGACTCATTTGTAATGGATGGGGAAACTTTACTGGAGCCTTGCTTAAAGTGAAGTCCTGCAATTAGCATACTTCCAATGAAGTTAAGATATCTAACACCTATGTCTGTTATAAACGTTCAAATTCTGTGTTTTGGTAAAGTTTTGTAGGAAATAAATGTTGTATATTAACTAAATAAGATGTTTTTTTTTTGTTGTAAAATGAGCTTTTCACTCTCGTAATATCCCCAGCGCGCTTCAAATTAGTTGACTTTAAGTTAACCTTTAAACAAAAAAGTTAGTCAAAATTTGCATTAAATGTGCCCCATTTTCAAAACAAAATATGTCATGTTACATGGTTACATACAACTTCTTAGTGACTTCATCCTTGACCTTCCTTTTAGGTTTTCGATGAAAAATTCCTGTCCCAAATATTATACTTTTTTACAAAGTTTTCCCTCAGATCCGTTAATTCTGAAATCCAATGGAATATAAAAAATTCGGTAATTATGTCTTAGCTTACGACTCAACCTTGATTTTCTTTCACCTTTCCTCTTTTTTTCGTTGAAAATTGACGATTTTTGCTTCTTACTTGTTCACATTATCCTCATTAACAGACATAATTTCCAAAACATCTCCAAAATTAAGATTTTTAGTCGGTTAAACAGTAAGGTATGTATGGGGGCATGCTGCCCACCTGCACCTCCCTGCTTGGGATCATTATAGGATTTTACTAGATGATATTTGACAAAACCTCTAAATTTTGAATAATAACGATCCAAAATGAGGATCCATATTATTCGCTTTAATAAAGCCTAAATTTAAAAAAAATAAAATTACGTGTTTTTTGGGGGATATTTTAATCCTGGTCATGGGACAGTGCTTTGTTATTTTGTTTTAATTAATTTTATTTTAAAGAAAATATGTTAAGGAATTGGTGGTAGGGTGCTGTATGAATAGGGTAGGCACTGAACGCCGTCAAACAGGTAATGCACAGTGCTGTAACTATCTCGTACGCATCAATTGTGCTTATTTTACTGGTCGGTCCATACGGACATTCCTGTTAAACTTATGAGCGCGAGCGTTGAACACAGAAAAAATAGCAACTGATCGATTCGCAGAAGTCTTGCACGAGCCCCTCAGAAAGAGGACGTACGGCGGATGAGCCCAACCAATTGGACCAACGGTGGCGTCAACAGTCAACGAAGGAGATACCCTAATGAGCTACTTTGACGTATTTGGAGAAAAGGTCATTGGGACATTTCAATGCAAGTCAGGGCATTGAAATGGGCCAACGGCAGCGCTCATATCCCCGAAGTGGTTCGGTTCCTTTTGTCCAAGGAATCCAACAAAGGACCTCTCCCTCCAGGTTGGGGGTTGTGCGTGGGGTTAACAACCCTGCCATGAAAAAAGTAAAGATCGTACTTGGCGATTTTAAGGACAAAATAGGTAATCTTTGGTAGGACTGTCGGAAAACTTAGCCTACACGACAAACGTCTGAAAACGGACTTAGGCTAATTGACTTCGCAGCGGCACATAACGTCACCACCACGAAACCTTTTGTTCGATGACGAATGCCGGCAGACCCATGCAGTCAAACAAGAGGCATAAAAGGCGGCGCTGCAAAAAAAGACGGGAGATCCTCGCGAGCTCTACGAGCAGAAAAGACGGGAAGAACACCGGTTTCTCCAAAAGAAAAAGAGAGAGCATGAAAAGCGCGCGATCGACGATATTGAGAGATGATACTCTAGGAACAACGTGCGGAAGTTTTACAAACAGGTAAAAAGAACGTGCCAAGGAAAAAAACCCGCACAGAAGCCTGTAGAGATAGAAGTGGAAACATCGTAGTAGAGTCACAGTCGGTGCTGAGTACATGAAAGGGCCATTTCTGCAGACTGTTAAATGGCGATGAAAACCAAAATCTCGTTGTCAGACAGAACGAACCATTCAATATGGATGATGACAGACAAAACTTCCGTCCACCTCACCAAAATGAAGTAAGGATAGCAATATCTAAACTAAAAAACAACAAAGCTGACCTCACAGAAGCTTTTGAAGTCAAAAAAGGATTCCGACAAGGTTATGCGCTATCATGCGATTTCTTCAACTTAATACTTGAAAATATTATAAGAAACTCGCAAGTCAATTGTAGTGGGACAATTTTTTTCAAGTCTGTGCAATTGCTAGCATACGCTGACGACATAGACATCATTGGCAGAACTCGGCGAGCTGTCACTAGAACGTTTGCTAGCATTGAAGCTGAAGCGGCTAAGATGGGACTAGCAGTCAAAACGAAGTACCTGCTGTCCACAAAAAGGGACATACAACACCGGCGGTTTGGACAAAACACCATAATAGACAGGTACAACTTTGAGGTAGTTAGGGACTCTATCTAAAGCGGATGAAGATATCCTTAGTCGTTTCGAGCGTAAGATTCTTCGGAGGATTTTTGGCCCTACCTGCGTTAACGGCCTTTGGAGGAGAAGGTTCAACCAAGAACTATACGAGCTGTACAGCCACATTGACCTGGTCAAAAAAATACGCATTACACGTTTAAGATGGCTAGGTCATGTAGAGCGAATGGACAACAATGCTCCGGCTCGCAGGATCTTCTATTCCATCCCAGAGGGTAGACGCAGTCAAGGAAGACCAGTGCGACATTAGTGGCATGCTGCCCATCTGCAACCTCCCTGCTTGCGATCATTTTAGGATTTGCAATAGATGACATAAAACAAATTAAGGATGTGGAAGCACGCCTTAAAAATTGCACAGAAACGTTCAGAATGACCCAAAAATAACATATGTCAAGATTTCAATACGAACGGATACTTATGGAATTCCACACAAATTGATTGCGCCGCATCGGCCATATGACCAAGTATATGTCGCGTTTGTGCCCGCGCGCTATCTACCGCCTGTGGCGGCGGTACCGGTGCAGTTCCAGTAATGTAAGCGAATTTCACTCGCACAAAATCGCAAAGTTCGCTAAATTCATTCATTTTGGTGCCTAATAATTCGGCACAATAATCTACGTAAATAATAATTCGCTTAATTCGAGCGAGTAAAATTCGCTTCCACCGAAACTGCAGCTTAATGCACGCACTTTTGTGTGGCGAGGATGGTCAGCATTGCAGCTGTAAACAAGAAAAGTAAATATGTAGAAGTTGATAATGTTTTTTCTATTGAAAGTAAAATTTATCAACTTCTATTTCGCTTTGAAGTTTAAATAGAAGCTAGTTTTCCGCAACTACGATTTTTCGCAAAAAATCACAAAGCGTTTTTCGTCCGTCTGTAAGAGCCTTAATCATATGACTTTGACGTATAAAAAGTGGTTAACTGTTTTGTTCAACGCGTTCCCGAAGATTCGTGTAGTTTTATTTTCTGTGAGAGATTTTCATCGTTACTAAAGGGTCCGCCATCTAACGTTTTTTTTTTTCAACTAGTGCTTATTTCGTGAATGGTACCACTTAGCTCATGTCTGATTTAACAGATAATTAGTTCTATTCTTCCGCTAAACGAATATGGTTGTGTGTACGCTGGGAAATGTTGCGACATTACTGCCTCCGATCGACTTAGAGAAGATGCCGATTTTGCCAAAAAAATCATCTTTTCAGATGAAGCTCATTTTGATCTTGGCGGGTATGTAAACACGCAAAATTATTGTATTTGGAGTACAGAAAACCCACACGCATACATCGAAAAGCCGATTCACCCAAAACGAGTCACTGTTTGGTGCGGATTTTGGTCCAGAGGCATAATTGGGCCATTTTTCGAAAATGAGCAAGGAGTGGCCGTTACAGTCAATGGCGGTCGTTATCGGGCCATGCTGAACGAATTTTTGTTCACAAAAATTGAAGAGGAGGATATTGGCAACATTTGGTTTCAACAGGACGGCGCTACGTGCCACACAGCCGAAGTTAAACTCGATGTTGATGAAGTATTTTCAAGGTTAAACTAATGGGCATTCCCAGCAGAGCGATTATTACGGTTGAATTGTTTCAGTGCAAGGAGTGCAACTGTCTATTTCACTGAAAGTGGTCTATAATGCACATACCGAGAACTGAGAGATGTTCGGTTTCTTCGATGCAAGTGCCAATCATAGAAACTGGCATTGGGGGTATATTTCGCTTTAACAACAAAAGACAAATGGTTTGTTTTTGTTCCACATAAACTTGGACTAAAATGGGCAGCTTTCAAAATTTGAATAGTAACGATGAAAATCTCTACGCTTCGATTACATAGCCGGAACCGCAGCCCTAGGCATTAGATAGCGCGCGACACATACTTGGTCATATGGCCGATTTGTGTGGAATTCCATAAGTATCCGCTCATTATGTCACTGCGGCCATGTTTGTATTAGAAAAATGTTATTTAAACGGTGTCTTTTACAATTTTCATTGCCCATATCATAAAGAAATGGGCGATTATTGCAACTATTTGTTATTATGTTTGTTCATTTTGGACATAAAATTATAAAAAAATTACCAAAGCTTTTGCGGTTTTTAAACGAAGAGTTAAAACACGATCAGTTTAAAAAGTCTTTAATATTGTTTGTATTGTTTCCTTCACCACTTTTCCGTTTTCTGAGTTTATTATCATAGTTGCTACTGTTGGCATCGATAATGGCATCAAAATTTGGGATATTCGGGGCAATGAAGTTGTCTACAAGTTAAAAGGCCACACGGACACGGTGACGGGAGTATCACTTTCTCCCGACAGTTCATATATTCTGTCAAACTCGATGGAATTTAGGACATTCGACCGTATGTTTCCGGCGAGAGGTGTGTGAGGATATTCAAAGGAAAATTGCTGAGATGTGCCTGATCACCAGATGGTAGCAAGATATCTGCTGAACCTTCAGATCGTCATGTCTACATTTGGGACACAACAACTCGTCGGATTTTGTACAAATTGTCAGGACACAATGCGTACGTACACGAACGTAACTTTCGGATTGGTAACTTTGCTTTTGTTATAATTAGCGTGGTTAAAAACAGCTGTTTTCCATATGTTCTTCAATCAGCTGGAAATCAGCTGTTTTTAACCATGCTAATTACAACAAAAGCAAAGGTAATCTATCCGAAGGATAAGTTCATGAACATACGGAATGGTAGTGTAAATGACGTAGATTTCCACCCAAAAGAACCGAACCGGTGAAATTGAAGATTAAATAATTATTTTTTTTATTTAACAAAATATGTATATTTTCTACTGGAAGAATGTTTAAAAACGATCAAAATGGTGTGAATTGCTTAGGGCACTAGATGAGTGGTTCTATTTTTTACTTTGATTGTACAAAGCTTTCGAATGTTTTTGCTGTTTCAAGCTTTTGCTTACGAGTTCTTGAAACTTTTCAGGAAGAATAGAATTTGTCTTTAAAATGGCTTGTTAATAATTTACTAAACCATCTATGACTTATGAGACTACATTAAACAATAGTTGTTTGGGGCTTAAGCAAGGTTTAAAATCGTAGTTAAATTTTCTATAGTTAAGGTTTTTTCATATATGTACCTTAATAGAAGACAAATGTAAGTTCTTAAACCTCGTTTTTTTTGTTAAGGTTTTCGTTAATAAAGTTTCATATTAGGTAAATAAAATAGTTTTTTCTTTGTTAAGTTTAAACAAAGTTTTTTTTCAATTAATGTTTCGAGTATATTTTAAGAAAGTTTTGAAGTCAATTAATACCAAATCTTCTTCATCCCCCGATGACCTTATCATCTTAATCAGCGTTTTTTACAACTCTCAGACTCTCACAGTTTCGTTATTAGATGACAAAACTTTGACTTTTCTGTAATTTTTAAAACTCTTCATCTTTTTTCAAATTATCTGGATAT
Source organism: Platycheirus rosarum (assembly GCA_963971375.1). NCBI lineage: Eukaryota > Metazoa > Arthropoda > Insecta > Diptera > Syrphidae > Platycheirus > Platycheirus rosarum. Next base: position 35,421,059 of record OZ020507.1, read on the forward strand.
GAACAAAAGTAATTGAAGATATTTTTGTTTATTTACATTTACATATGTATGCTTTAGTCTTTAGGAAAAAACATACAAAAATCTTGATTTTCAATATTACATTGTTTGTTCCCTAATTACCAAAAAAAAATACTATTTACGACTCAATTTGATAAATCTGCATATTTCTTAAACTGGATTAAAAACAAATCTTAATAATAAGGAAAGAATTTATTAAATACCTAATCATTCTTTTCTCGAAAATCCTAATTTTTAGCAGGGATTAAGAACCGCAATTTTAAATATTTACACATAATTTACCTGTACTCGAAGGCGTCTTAATTATAGGTTTTATTACCTACTTAAGTATTGGCTATAGCTAATTACTTCTAAGACTTTTGCAATATTATGTACCTGCAGCTTGGCTCCGAAAAAGGAATAAAAGGCAATGCAAATGTTGTTGGTAAGCAATCGTATTTCAGAAAGTGTACAGTTGACATCTCTAAAAAGTTAACAAATTTAAGTAATAAGTAAATAAGTGATCAACATCAATACTCAAATGGAGAATCAACATCAACTTTCATATTCAAACATCCCGCATCAGGTTCCAGTGCAACCTCAGCTGATATATCCAACGGAACCACATCATCAAGCCGACGGAGCTGATTGGATAATATATGGTTATAAGGGAGTCGAAGCGATCCACCACATGAGTGTCCAGCAAATTCAAGGCTATCTCATGAACCAAAGCCATAACCAAGTGGCTCTGCATGCAGTACCCGTACAAACATACCACCATGAACATCAGCAGTTTGTTTTTGACCATCATTTCTATGGACCAAGCTATGAACATCAGAATGAGACTGCAGCTCCACAACCAACCTCGCCCCTAATCGTTGGATCCGATCAATCAGTTGCCGAACGACTTATTTGTAATGGATGGGGAAACTTTACGGGAGCCTTGCTTAAATTGAAGTCCTGAAATTAACATATTTTGATTTTGTTGTTTTTTGTTGAAATAAATAAATTTTGTATATTAACTAATCATAATATATTTTTATTCTTGTAAAATGAGCTTTTCACTCTTGTAATATCCCCAGCGCGCCTCTAAAAATTAGTTGACTTTAAGAGCCAGTTTCATTAAAATTTCAATGATTTGATCTGAAAATCGAGATTTGCTCTTTTCAATGAAACTTGTGTCATCATTTAATCACAGTTGATGGGTTGGGTTCGATATCCCGCTTTTTATAATCCCGTTTCTTAAAATCCCTTTTTTAAATCCCGCTTGTTATAATACCGCTTTTTTAAAATCCCATCTTTATGATCCCATTTTTTATAATCCCGTTTCTTATTATCTCGCTTTTGCAATAAAAAATATTTGTTCTACAACTAGTTTTGATTGCAAAATAATGTCCACGGACATTATGTCTGCTTCAAATAGGCACAATGTCCATAAACATTGTGACCAATAAGGAAATAGTCATAAGGTCTATGGACATTATGCCTTTTTAAAAGTCTGAATCGAAATTTGGACTTCAAGTCTAATTTTATTTATGGACATTACGTCATTATTGAACTTAGCTGACAAATTAATAGAAATTTCTTGAGATTCTATCTCCCAATCAGTATGACGTAGGTATGGGGGGACATGCTGCCCCCTGCAACCCCCCTGCTTGGGCTCACTATAGGATTTGGAGTAGGTGCGAGATGTAGTTTATGCAAAAGTTCTTTAAATCAAAAAGAAACATCATCCCGCCAGTAAATACAATATTGTACGCACAGTAAAGATTAAAAACATTCCGACGAATTTTCTTTTTAGTGGAGTATTTTTAACATTTTTAAATTTATAAAAAAGTAAAAAGCGCATATAACCTACATCTATTGTTATTTAGTTTGATAGAATGTTTTGTAAAAAACGGGATTGTCGGTATTTGTCGGGATTTTAAAAAGCGAGATTATATTAGATCAGTATTTTAGCAGACGGGATTTTAAAACTTTTTTTCGGGATTTTTGAAAAGCGTATGTATTTTCTCACTTCAAAAACACATTTATTTGTTATTTTATATATTTAATATATATTTGTTAAGTTTTAGGATAAGCACGGGCTGGCACAAACTCACAACAAATAACAATATAATTTCCATTTGACGTTTGACAGAAATACTATTTACATGTACGTACGTGTGCATTCAGATCAAATCTACAATCCATCAGAGATCAAATCTTTCGTGTTGAGATTTGATCTAAATTTGCTCTTTTTCCTGCAATGAAATTCTCGAAACTGACTCTTTTGACAGAGAGAGCAAATATTTTTTTGAATGAAACTCGCTATAAGTTTCATCTTACGTCAGTTTGAAACTTAAAAAAGATCAGCTGGAATATTATAGCTGCCGCAAACGGAAAACGATTAACGGACGATTTTTTCGCGGCAATCAATAGGCGGTATATGAAAACCATTCACACAAAAGTTGCTTATTTTTTATTACATAGTTGCTACTCGACTGGAAAGCCCGGGAAAGTCAGGGAATTTCGAAACCGGCCAGGGAAAATATTTTCAAAATTGATCTTTTTCATTTTAAAATATTTTAATCCTTCGTTATACTCTGCTCATACTTTCGCGCCTTTGACATACTCTTTTTTGGTGTATTTTAACGCAAAATGACTTAAAACGCAAACTTGGAAAGGAAAACCTCGCCGGGTAAACCATTCCAAATTCGTGTTGTTGGGCTAAAAAAAACAATCTCTATACTTCACGATACGTCCGAAATTGGGCTCAGGAGTGAACCGATAAGGATTCCTTGCGAGACGAGTATTAAGGGTAGGAATGCAGCTGGCTACTTCGAGTGAACATTTTTTTATAAAAGAAACGATAAAATAAGGAAACACATGAAACATTCCATCGGTGTTCGAGAGGGGCAATTGTTTCAGCGGCAGTTCTATTTCCTATCAATCTTAACGCTCTTTTTTGTATTCTATCAAGCGGGTGAAGCGATGTTTAGGGCGTATAAATGCTTTATAATTTGTAGCCAGAACAGATGGGTAAAATACTTCTTACACCGATACAAAAAAACGTAAGCACTTAGCAACATTCTTAGCGATCTCAAATATACGGTCGTTTCAACGGAGGTCGTCGTCAACACACATACCGAGTACTAAGAGCTTGTCGGTTTCTTCGATGCAAGTGCCATTCATGGACAATAGCATGGGAGTAAGTTTAGCTTTAATGACAGAAGACAGCATTGAGTTTTCGAAGCACCCATTTGACAATGCTGTATAAATCGGAGTTTAATGAGCTTGACATACGATACCGTTGCAATTGTACGTCCGAAGGCGAAGGACGTGAATTATCGAACGAATATGAAAAGCTAAGGGTAAAGTCGTCAGCAAAACAGTTAAATGGATTAGAAGTAACAGACAGACAGACAGTCGGAGACAGAACAGAGCCCTGGGGCACACCAGCATTTATTTTGTGGGAATCAGACTTTAATCCGTCTAATAGAACTTGTATTGTACGGTCCAGAAGATGGCTTCTAATCCAACGAACAAGAGTATCATCAATTCCAAAAGCACGCATTTTCAATAAGAGAGCTTCATGCCAAATTCTATCAAATAGATTGGAGATATCAAGAGCAATAATCTTACTTTCACCAAAGCGATGTAAAGATTTGTTCCACTGTTCGGTGAGATATGCCATCAGATCACCAGTGGAACGTTTACTGCGGAAGCCATACTGATACTGAGATGTTAGGGCTTATAGGGTCGGTAGGAGGAGGGGGAGGATGAGTCAACTTTCTTAGGGACAAGCTGGACAAATGCTGTTTTCCATCTTCTGGGAAAGATTCCAGAAGAGTAGGAGCGATGGAAAAGCTTACGCAGTGGCTTTGCCAGTGTGGAATAAATCCTCTTGAGAAGAATCGGGGGTATTTTTCGCCGTAATTTTTTTTGGTTCTTTCAATAACGGAGTTGCAGGAGTTTCTTGCTTGTTTGTGCATTTTCCGATTTTCCTCTGTAAGGTTGGCCTTGTAAGATCAGAAAATTACTTCTTTGAGCCTGATAGCTTCTTTGCACTCAGAGTTATACCAGGACTTTTCTTTAGGCTTGATGCTTTTTGCTCTGTTAGGAATAAAAGTACGCATCCCTAGAAGAATCACAATTGTGATCGTTTCAGCACTGGCATCAATGTCACTATCGAGGTGACATAGTGACCACGTGACCAGTTAAAGTTTCGGAAAAAAATATTCATGCTGTGCTAGTTGGCTTTCTCGTATTGCCAAACGGTCCTGGTGGAAAGTTTTCCTGGATGGGTTGAGGATGAGAAATTAGCTGAAATGACACAATGGTCTGAAGTGCCAAATGGAGAAGTTACACTAATGGAATATTTATCAGGGTGAGAAGTAAGAAACAAGTCAAGAGAATGGGCGGCTTGCCCAGCAACATCCGGTATACGCGTTGGCACATCGATCAGTTGGGTAAGGTTATGTAACCCGGCAAAGAGCTCGAAATACCTTCCTTCGGGTGTTGTCTGACCAGAATAGCGGAGCCAATATGTGACCGTTACAAGGAAATGAAGGATTTTTTAAAAAAATCTAGATATAAGAAAATTTAAATTCAATGAAGTGCCTTTATAGTCTAGTCGAACGGTAGTTTTAGATAGAAAACAATCGGAACTTAATAAAACTTTAAAACGTTATTCATGGGTGGTTAATTAACATTTTCTCCAGTTTCGGAACTCGAGGACCTTGTGCAAAAAGGGTAGAGTGGGGAAAACTACAAAATTTTCGACAGTTCTTAGGTTTTTCATCAATAACATTTTCTCACGTCCTACGGCAAAAATATCCATTTATTTATTTATGTAGGTAGAGCGTAAGTTTCCTACATTTTGAGTACTCATCCATGTTTGTATGTCTTTGTTTTAAATTTGCAAAAAACGCAAAAAAAGCCAACAAAATGCAGAATTGTACCTAATTTCTTCTGTTCTACCCGAAATATGATGAAATGTTGTTGCAATTAAGAATTCTGTTTAAGACCACTGGTCAAAATCCACCCCTATCCCTAGACCTAGACCCTAGACCCCACAATCTGGAGGATGTCATTCGGTGCAGCATTTCTTGTTGTTGGGAATGATAGTACTCCTCGTAAGGCTCCAACCCCAAACTGATAAGAAAAACTCATTGCCTAACTTGCCTATAAAATTTCTGGTTGATGGACCGGGATGGACTTGACAGTACAAGAACCAAGAACCACTCAGCTAGGACTTTTAAATAACAAAAATAAAGGCGTGTGAAGGCGAGAGTGAGGAGCGAAATTCCTCGGGAACTGCAAGCTTCTTTATGTGCGCTTACAAGGAGATTTATTGTTAAAAAATGCAAAATTAATAACTTTTCTAAAATTTAAATTTGAAAAACTACTTTTCTTTTAAAATTTGATAAACAAACTATGTTACATGACATATTTTGTTATGAAAATGGGCACATTTAATGCTTATTTTGATTGAATTGATTGAAAATTGACAAAATTTTTTGATTAAAAGTTATCTTAACCCTAGAAAGATAATCTACGTCTGAGGGACGTATGGCGCGGAAAAATTGTTATATTATAAAATTATAAACTGTACTGCGTTGGCTTTTTAGATATGCTCAGGCCTCGGTCAGAGCTTGAATGGGGCATCAGTTACACCCCCCTTAGTATCCGTGGGGGCTAGTAAAAGCTATGTTATACGTCCGGGAGACGTATGATTATCTTTTCAGTCCCAAAAAATATGATTACATTTCCAGTGTTAAAGTCAACTAATTTTTAGAGGCGCACTGAGGATATTTTAAGAGTGAAAAGCTCATTTTACAACAATAAAAATATCTTATGATTACTTAATACACAAAATTTATTTATTTCCTACAAAACAAAATAAAATATGTTAATTTCAGGACTTCACTAAAGTTTTCCCATCCATTACAAATGAGTCGTTCGGCAACTGATTGATCGGATCCAACGATTAGGGGCGAGGTAGGTTGTGGAGCTGCAGTCTTATTCTGATGTTCATAGCTTGGTCCATTGAAATGTTGGCCCAAAACAAACTGCTGATGTTCATGGTTATATGTTTGAACGGGTACGGTTTGTACGGGTACTGCATGCAGAGCCACTTGGTTATGGCTTTGGCCACACGGACAGGGTGACGGGAGTATCACTTTATCCCGACGGTTCATATATCCTGTCAAACTCGATGGAATTTAGGATATTCGTCGGTATGTTTCTGGTGAGAGGTGTGTGAGGATATTCAAAGGAAACTTGCTGAGATGTGCCTGGTCACCAGATGGTAGCAAGATATCTATTGGATCTTTAGATCGTCATGTTTACATATTTGGGACACAACAAACCGTCGGATTTTGTACAAATTGCCAGGACATAATGGTAGTGTAAATGGCGTAGATTTCCATCCAAAAGAACCGAACCGGTGAAATTGAAGATTAAATAAATATTTTTATTTATTTAACAAAATATGTATATTTTCTACTGGAAGAATGTTTAGAAATGATCAAAATGGTTAGAATTGCTTAGGGCACTAGATGAGTGGTTCTATTTTTTACTTTGATTGTACAAAGCTTTCGAATGTTTTTGCTGTTTCAAGCTTTTGCTTACGAGTTCTTGAAACTTTTCAGGAAGAATAGAATTTGTCTTTAAAATGGCTTGTTAATAATTTACTAAACCATCTATGACTTATGATACTACTAAGCAAGGTTTAAAATCGTAGTTAAATTTTCTATAGTTAAGGTTTTTTCATAAATGTACCTAAATAGAAAACAAATGTAAGTTTTTAAGCCTGTTTTTTTTTTGTTAAGGTTTGATGACTAGATGTACATATGAATTTTGGGTGCTACACGACGGCACCCATGATGTTTTTGCTACCCCTTTGAAGTACAATTTACTAAACTTATGGGTGGTGATTGGGAACATATGTCTCCTTTAAACAATTTAAATGTTGCTATAATTTTGTATAGCTTAACCTTATAATAGAAAGCGGGAAAATATATGCTTTATTCTTTTGGAAGAAATATAAACAAATCTGTTTTTTACTTGCGATTATAGGGACTATAAGGCAAGTTTAGGATTCGTGAATATAAAAAAAATTGAGATAACAATGAAATATGACATTACGATCATAGAGAAGTCTAAAAAAGTGATCGAGAAAAAATGCGTGTCTGTCTGTCTGTCAGTATGTATAACGAGCTGCAGCCTAAACGGCTTAATCGATTATCTTCAAATTTGGTGTGTGTGATTCTCTTCGCATTACTCAGAGGGGAAATTGAAATTTTATTTTTAGGGACAAAAATAACGGTACTTGACATACGACCGTTTGGAAAAAGCTTATTTTTCTCGAAGACGGCTCCAACGATTTTGATGAACATTTTTGAGAATTTTTCTGTTGGTATTGGCTATCATTTGATTAGAACCACATATTCGGGAAAAGTCTATTAACGGGACCTTTCATATTACGTCTTTTTTTAATTTTTGGCTTTCACGGTAACGGCTCTATGGATTTCTGTCAAATTTTATATATTAAATTTTCTAATTAAAATTAATTTTAGATTTTTTTTTTTTGAAAAATCAATATTTTTAAAACTATTTAAAGACAATTATTTTAAATTTGATAGTCACATGTATGTTAATAAATTCTAAAAAACTGCATACCAAAATTTCAAAAAAAAAAAATTTCAAAACACTAAAAATAAAAAAACTGGATTTTATCAAAACCGTTCCTACAATTTTCGAAATACATTTTTCATAAATTATTAAGTTATTTAAGACGTGTGATGGCGTTTTACAAAAAAAAACTGTTAAGTATTGTGGTTTTTATACTTTTTAAAAGTTCAAACTGTGTTACTTTCAAAGTAAATGTTACTTGCTTCTGTCAAAGATCTTGCTTTTCAATGTAATTAGGCACATAAGAGCAAGTACGTGCGACCCAGTCGTGCCCATTTTTAATATTACATTGTTTGTTTCCTAATTCCTGAAAAAAAAATAAAATAGTATTTTTTTATTTACGACTTAATGTAATAAATTTGCATGTTTCTTAAATTGGATTAAAAACAAATTTTCATAATTAGGAAAGAATTTGTTAAATACCTAATGATTCTTTTCTCAAAAATCCCAATACCAAAAATCCCAATTATTAGCAGGGATTAAGAACCGCAATTGTATAATATTTACACATAATCTACCCGTACTCGAAGTCGTGTTAATTAAGAGTTTTATTACCTAGTTAAGTATTGGCTATAGCTAATTACTTCTAAGACTTTTGCAATATTATGTACCTGCAGCTTGGCTCCGAAAAAGGAATAAAAGGCAATGCAAATGTTGTTGGTAAGCAATCGTATTTCAGAACGTGTAGTGTTTACATTTCTAATAAATAAGTAACTTTTGTGATCAACATTAACACCCAAATGGCGAATCAACAACAACTTTTATATTCAAACATCCCGCATCAGGTTCCAGTGCAACCTCAGCTGATATATCCAACGGAACCACATCATCAAGCCGACGGAGCTGATTGGATAATATATGGTTATAAGAAAGTCGAAGCGCTCCACCACATGAGTGTCCAGCAAATTCAAGCCTATCTCATGAACCAAAGCCATAACCAAGTGGCTCTACATGCAGTACCCGTACAAACCGTACCCGTTCAAACATATAACCATGAACATCAGCAGTTTGTTTTTGACCAACATTTCTATGGACCAAGCTATGAACATCAGAATGAGACTGCAGCTCCACAACCAACCTCGCCCCTAATCGTTGGATCCGATCAATCAGTTGCCGAACGACTCATTTGTAATGGATGGGGAAACTTTACTGGAGCCTTGCTTAAAGTGAAGTCCTGCAATTAGCATACTTCCAATGAAGTTAAGATATCTAACACCTATGTCTGTTATAAACGTTCAAATTCTGTGTTTTGGTAAAGTTTTGTAGGAAATAAATGTTGTATATTAACTAAATAAGATGTTTTTTTTTTGTTGTAAAATGAGCTTTTCACTCTCGTAATATCCCCAGCGCGCTTCAAATTAGTTGACTTTAAGTTAACCTTTAAACAAAAAAGTTAGTCAAAATTTGCATTAAATGTGCCCCATTTTCAAAACAAAATATGTCATGTTACATAGTTACATACAACTTCTTAGTGACTTCATCCTTGACCTTCCTTTTAGGTTTTCGATGAAAAATTCCTGTCCCAAATATTATACTTTTTTACATAGTTTTCCCTCAGATCCATTAATTCTGAAATCCAATGGAATATAAAAAATTCAGTAATTATGTCTTAGCTTACGACTCAACCTTGATTTTCTTTCACCTTTCCTCTTTTTTTCGTTGAAAATTGACGATTTTTGCTTCTTACTTGTTCACATTATCCTCATTAACAGACATAATTTCCAAAACATCTCCAAAATTAAGATTTTTAGTCGGTTAAACAGTAAGGTATGTATGGGGGCATGCTGCCCACCTGCACCTCCCTGCTTGGGATCATTATAGGATTTTACTAGATGATATTTGACAAAACCTCTAAATTTTGAATAATAACGATCCAAAATGAGGATCCATATTATTCGCTTTAATAAAGCCTAAATTTAAAAAAAATAAAATTACGTGTTTTTTGGGGGATATTTTAATCCTGGTCATGGGACAGTGCTTTGTTATTTTGTTTTAATTAATTTTATTTTAAAGAAAATATGTTAAGGAATTGGTGGTAGGGTGCTGTATGAATAGGGTAGGCACTGAACGCCGTCAAACAGGTAATGCACAGTGCTGTAACTATCTCGTACGCATCAATTGTGCTTATTTTACTGGTCGGTCCATACGGACATTCCTGTTAAACTTATGAGCGCGAGCGTTGAACACAGAAAAAATAGCAACTGATCGATTCGCAGAAGTCTTGCACGAGCCCCTCAGAAAGAGGACGTACGGCGGATGAGCCCAACCAATTGGACCAACGGTGGCGTCAACAGTCAACGAAGGAGATACCCTAATGAGCTACTTTGACGTATTTGGAGAAAAGGTCATTGGGACATTTCAATGCAAGTCAGGGCATTGAAATGGGCCAACGGCAGCGCTCATATCCCCGAAGTGGTTCGGTTCCTTTTGTCCAAGGAATCCAACAAAGGACCTCTCCCTCCAGGTTGGGGGTTGTGCGTGGGGTTAACAACCCTGCCATGAAAAAAGTAAAGATCGTACTTGGCGATTTTAAGGACAAAATAGGTAATCTTTGGTAGGACTGTCGGAAAACTTAGCCTACACGACAAACGTCTGAAAACGGACTTAGGCTAATTGACTTCGCAGCGGCACATAACGTCACCACCACGAAACCTTTTGTTCGATGACGAATGCCGGCAGACCCATGCAGTCAAACAAGAGGCATAAAAGGCGGCGCTGCAAAAAAAGACGGGAGATCCTCGCGAGCTCTACGAGCAGAAAAGACGGGAAGAACACCGGTTTCTCCAAAAGAAAAAGAGAGAGCATGAAAAGCGCGCGATCGAAGATATTGAGAGATGATACTCTAGGAACAACGTGCGGAAGTTTTACAAACAGGTAAAAAGAACGTGCCAAGGAAAAAAACCCGCACAGAAGCCTGTAGAGATAGAAGTGGAAACATCGTAGTAGAGTCACAGTCGGTGCTGAGTACATGAAAGGGCCATTTCTGCAGACTGTTAAACGGCGATGAAAACCAAAATCTCGTTGTCAGACAGAACGAACCATTCAATATGGATGATGACAGACAAAACTTCCGTCCACCTCACCAAAATGAAGTAAGGATAGCAATATCTAAACTAAAAAACAACAAAGCTGACCTCACAGAAGCTTTTGAAGTCAAAAAAGGATTCCGACAAGCTTATGCGCTATCATGCGATTTCTTCAACTTAATACTTGAAAAAATTATAAGAAACTCGCAAGTGAATTGTAGTGGGACATTTTTTTTCAAATCTGTGCAATTGTTAGCATACGCTGACGACATAGACATCATTGGCAGAACTCGGCGAGCTGTCACTAGAACGCTTGCTAGCATTGAAGCTGAAGCGGCTAAGATGGGACTAGCAGTCAAAACGAAGTACCTGCTGTCCACAAAAAGGGACATACAACACCGGCGGTTTGGACAAAACACCACAATAGACAGGTACAACTTTGAGGTAGTTAGGGACTCTATCTAAAGCGGATGAAGATATCCTTAGTCGTTTCGAGCGTAAGATTCTTCGGAGGATTTTTGGCCCTACCTGCGTTAACGGCCTTTGGAGGAGAAGGTTCAACCAAGAACTATACGAGCTGTACAGCCACATTGACCTGGTCAAAAAAATACGCATTATACGTTTAAGATTCTATTCCATCCCAGAGGGTAGACGCAGTCAAGGAAGACCAGTGCGACATTAGTGGCATGCTGCCCATCTGCAACCTCCCTGCTTGCGATCATTTTAGGATTTGCAATAGATGACATAAAACAAATTAAGGATGTGGAAGCACGCCTTAAAAATTGCACAGAAACGTTCAGAATGACCCAAAAATAACATATGTCAAGATTTCAATACGAACGGATACTTATGGAATTCCACACAAATTGATTGCGCCGCATCGGCCATATGACCAAGTATATGTCGCGTTTGTGCCCGCGCGCTATCTACCGCCTGTGGCGGCGGTACCGGTGCAGTTCCAGTAATGTAAGCGAATTTCACTCGCACAAAATCGCAAAGTTCGCTAAATTCATTCATTTCGGTGCCTAATAATTCGGCACAATAATCTACGTAAATAATAATTCGCTTAATTCGAGCGAGTAAAATTCGCTTCCACCGAAACTGCAGCTTAATGCACGCACTTTTGTGTGGCGAGGATGGTCAGCATTGCAGCTGTAAACAAGAAAAGTAAATATGTAGAAGTTGATAATGTTTTTTCTATTGAAAGTAAAATTTATCAACTTCTATTTCGCTTTGAAGTTTAAATAGAAGCTAGTTTTCCGCAACTACGATTTTTCGCAAAAAATCACAAAGCGTTTTTCGTCCGTCTGTAAGAGCCTTAATCATATGACTTTGACGTATAAAAAGTGGTTAACTTTTTTGTTCAACGCGTTCCCGAAGATTCGTGTAGTTTTATATTCTGTGAGAGATTTTCATCGTTACTAAAGGGTCCGCCATCTAACGTTTTTTTTTCAGCTAGTGCTTATTTCGTGAATGGTACCACTTAGCTCATGTCTGATTTAACAAATAATTAGTTCTATTCTTCCGCTAAACGAATATGGTTGTGTGTACGCTGGGAAATGTTGCGACATTACTGCCTCCGATCGACTTAGAGAAGATGCCGATTTTGCCAAAAAAATCATCTTTTCAGATGAAGCTCATTTTGATCTTGGCGGGTATGTAAACACGCAAAATTATTGTATTTGGAGTACAGAAAACCCACACGCATACATCGAAAAGCCGATTCACCCAAAACGAGTCACTGTTTGGTGCGGATTTTGGTCCAGAGGCATAATTGGGCCATTTTTCGAAAATGAGCAAGGAGTGGCCGTTACAGTCAATGGCGGTCGTTATCGGGCCATGTTGAACGAATTTTTGTTCACAAAAATTGAAGAGGAGGATATTGGCAACATTTGGTTTCAACAGGACGGCGCTACGTGCCACACAGCTGAAGTTACACTCGATGTTGATGAAGTATTTTCAAGGTTAAACTAATGGGCATTCCTAGCAGAGCGATTATTACGGTTGAATTGTTTCAGTGCAAGGAGTGCAACTGTCTATTTCACTGAAAGTGGTCTATAATGCACATACCGAGAACTGAGAGATGTTCGGTTTCTTCGATGCAAGTGCCAATCATAGAAACTGGCATTGGGGGTATATTTCGCTTTAACAACAAAAGACAAATGGTTTGTTTTTGTTCCACATAAACTTGGACTAAAATGGGCAGCTTTCAAAATTTGAATAGTAACGATGAAAATCTCTACGCTTCGATTACATAGCCGGAACCGCAGCCCTAGGCATTAGATAGCGCGCGACACATACTTGGTCATATGGCCGATTTGTGTGGAATTCCATAAGTATCCGCTCATTATGTCACTGCGGCCATGTTTGTATTAGAAAAATGTTATTTAAACGGTGTTTTTTACAATTTTCATTGCCCATATCATAAAGAAATGGGCGATTATTGCAACTATTTGTTATTATGTTTGTTCATTTTGGACATAAAATTATAAAAAAATTACCAAAGCTTTTGCGGTTTTTAAACGAAGAGTTAAAACACGATCAGTTTAAAAGGTCTTTAATATTGTTTGTATTGTTTCCTTCACCACTTTTCCGTTTTCTGAGTTTATTATCATAGTTGCTACTGTTGGCATCGATAATGACATCAAAATTTGGGATATTCGGCGCAATGAAGTTGTCTACAAGTTAAAAGGCCACACGGACACGGTGACGGGAGTATCACTTTCTCCCGACGGTGCATATATCCTGTCAAACTCGATGGAATTTAGGACATTCGTCGGTATGTTTCGGGCGAGAGGTGTGTGAAGATATTCAAAGGAAAATTGCTGAGATGTGCCTGATCACCAGATGGTAGCAAGATATCTGCTGAACCTTCAGATCGTCATGTCTACATTTGGGACACAACAACTCGTCGGATTTTGTACAAATTGTCAGGACACAATGCGTACGTACACGAACGTAACTTTCGGATTGGTTACTTTGCTTTTGTTGTAATTAGCATGGTTAAAAACAGCTGTTTTCCATATGTTCTTCAATCAGCTGGAAATCAGCTGTTTTTAACCATGCTAATTACAACAAAAGCAAAGGTAATCTATCCGAAGGATAAGTTCATGAACATACGGAATGGTAGTGTAAATGACGTAGATTTCCACCCAAAAGAACCGAACCGGTGAAATTGAAGATTAAATAATTATTTTTTTTATTTAACAAAATATGTATATTTTCTACTGGAAGAATGTTTAAAAACGATCAAAATGGTGTGAATTGCTTAGGGCACTAGATGAGTGGTTCTATTTTTTACTTTGATTGTACAAAGCTTTCGAATGTTTTTGCTGTTTCAAGCTTTTGCTTACGAGTTCTTGAAACTTTTCAGGAAGAATAGAATTTGTCTTTAAAATGGCTTGTTAATAATTTACTAAACCATCTATGACTTATGAGACTACATTAAACAATAGTTTATTTACATTTACATATGTATGCTTTAGTCTTTAGGAAAAAACATACAAAAATCTTGATTTTCAATATTACATTGTTTGTTCCCTAATTACCAAAAAAAAATACTATTTACGACTCAATTTGATAAATCTGCATATTTCTTAAACTGGATTAAAAACAAATCTTAATAATAAGGAAAGAATTTATTAAATACCTAATCATTCTTTTCTCGAAAATCCTAATTTTTAGCAGGGATTAAGAACCGCAATTTTAAATATTTACACATAATTTACCTGTACTCGAAGGCGTCTTAATTATAGGTTTTATTACCTAGTTAAGTATTGGCTATAGCTAATTACTTCTAAGACTTTTGCAATATTATGTACCTGCAGCTTGGCTCCGAAAAAGGAATAAAAGGCAATGCAAATGTTGTTGGTAAGCAATCGTATTTCAGAAAGTGTACAGTTGACATCTCTAAAAAGTTAACAAATTTAAGTAATAAGTAAATAAGTGATCAACATCAATACTCAAATGGAGAATCAACATCAACTTTCATATTCAAACATCCCGCATCAGGTTCCAGTGCAACCTCAGCTGATATATCCAACGGAACCACATCATCAAGCCGACGGAGCTGATTGGATAATATATGGTTATAAGGGAGTCGAAGCGATCCACCACATGAGTGTCCAGCAAATTCAAGGCTATCTCATGAACCAAAGCCATAACCAAGTGGCTCTGCATGCAGTACCCGTACAAACATACCACCATGAACATCAGCAGTTTGTTTTTGACCATCATTTCTATGGACCAAGCTATGAACATCAGAATGAGACTGCAGCTCCACAACCAACCTCGCCCCTAATCGTTGGATCCGATCAATCAGTTGCCGAACGACTTATTTGTAATGGATGGGGAAACTTTACGGGAGCCTTGCTTAAATTGAAGTCCTGAAATTAACATATTTTGATTTTGTTGTTTTTTGTTGAAATAAATAAATTTTGTATATTAACTAATCATAATATATTTTTATTCTTGTAAAATGAGCTTTTCACTCTTGTAATATCCCCAGCGCGCCTCTAAAAATTAGTTGACTTTAAGAGCCAGTTTCATTAAAATTTCAATGATTTAATCTGAAAATCGAGATTTGCTCTTTTTAATGAAACTTGTGTCATCATTTAATCACAGTTGATGGGTTGGGTTCGATATCCCATTTTTTATAATCCCGTTTCTTATTATCTCGCTTTTGCAATAAAAAATATTTGTTCTACAACTAGTTTTGATTGCAAAATAATGTCCACGGACATTATGTCTGCTTCAAATAGGCACAATGTCCACAAACATTGTGACCAATAAGGAAATAGTCATAAGGTCTATGGACATTATGCCTTTTTAAAAGTCTGAATCGAAATTTGGAATTTAAGTCTAATTTTATTTATGGACATTACGTCATTATTGAACTTAGCTGACAAATTAATAGAAATTTCTTGAGATTCTATCTCCCAATCAGTATGACGTAGGTATGGGGGGGACCTGCTGCCCCCTGCAACCCCCCTGCTTGGGCTCACTATAGGATTTGGAGTAGGTGCGAGATGTAGTTTATGCAAAAGTTCTTTAAATCAAAAAGAAACATCATCCCGCCAGTAAATACAATATTGTACGCACAGTAAAGATTAAAAACATTCCGACGAATTTTCTTTTTAGTGGAGTATTTTTAACATTTTTAAATTTATAAAAAAGTAAAAAGCGCATATAACCTACATCTATTGTTATTTAGTTTGATAGAATGTTTTGTATTTGTCGGGATTTTAAAAAGCGAGATTATATGAGATCAGTATTTTAGCAGACGGTTTTAAAATCTTTTTTTCGGGATTTTTGAAAAGCGTATGTATTTTCTCACTTCAAAAACAGTTTTATTTGTTATTTTGTATATTTAATATATATTTGTTAAGTTTTAGGATAAGCACGGGCTGGCACAAGCTCACAACAAATAACAATATAATTTCCATTTGACGTTTGACAGAAATACTATTTACATGTACGTACGTGTGCATTCAGATCAAATCTTCAATCCATCAGAGATCAAATCTTTCGTGTTGAGATTTGATCTAAATTTGCTCTTTTTCCTGCAATGAAATTCTCGAAACTGACTCTTTTGACAGAGAGAGCAAATATTTTTTTGAATGAAACTCGCTATAAGTTTCATCTTACGTCAGTTTGAAATTTAAAAAAGATCAGCTGGAATATTATAGCTGCCGCAAACGGAAAACGATTAACGGACGATTTTTTCGCGGCAATCAATAGGCGGTATATGAAAACCATTCACACAAAAGTTGCTTCCTTTTTATTACATAGTTGCTACTCGACTGGAAAGCCCGGGAAAGTCAGGGAATTTCGAAACCGGCCAGGGAAAATATTTTCAAAATTGATCTTTTTCATTTTAAAATAATTTAATCCTTCGTTATACTCTGCAAATACTTTCGCGCCTTTGACATACTCTTTTTTGGTGTATTTTAACGCAAAATGACTTAAAATGCAAACTTGGAAAGGAAAACCTCGCCGGGTAAAACATTCCAAATTCGTGTTGTTGGGCTAAAAAAAACAATCTCTATACTTCACGATACGTCCGAAATTGGGCTCAGGAGTGAACCGATAAGGATTCCTTGCGATACGAGTATTAAGGGTAGGAATGCAGCTGGCTACTTCGAGTGAACATTTTTTATAAAAGAAACGATAAAATAAGGAAACACATGAAACATTCCATCGGTGTTCGAGAGGGGCAATTGTTTCAGCGGCAGTTCTATTTCCTATCAATCTTAACGCTCTTTTTTGTATTCTATCAAGCGGGTGAAGCGATGTTTAGGGCGTATAAATGCTTTATAATTTGTAGCCAGAACAGATGGGTAAAATACTTCTTACACCGATACAAAAAAACGTAAGCACTTAGCAACATTCTTAGCGATCGCAAATATACGGTCGTTTCAACGGAGGTCGTCGTCAACACACATACCGAGTACTAAGAGCTTGTCGGTTTCTTCGATGCAAGTGCCATTCATGGACAATAGCATGGGAGTAAGTTTAGCTTTAATGACAGAAGACAGCATTGAGTTTTCGAAGCACCCATTTGACAATGCTGTATAAATCGGAGTTTAATGAGCTTGACATACGATACCGTTGCAATTGTACGTCCGAAGGCGAAGGACGTGAATTATCGAACGAATATGAAAAGCTAAGGGTAAAGTCGTCAGCAAAACAGTTAAATGGATTAGAAGTAACAGACAGGAGATCCTTTATAAAAATGAGGAGAAGAGTCGGAGACAGAACAGAGCCCTGGGGCACACCAGCATTTATTTTGTGGGAATCAGACTTTAATCCGTCTAATAGAACTTGTATTGTACGGTCCAGAAGATGGCTTCTAATCCAACGAACAAGAGTATCATCAATTCCAAAAGCACGCATTTTCAATAAGAGAGCTTCATGCCAAATTCTATCAAATAGATTGGAGATATCAAGAGCAATAATCTTACTTTCACCAAAGCGATGTAAAGATTTGTTCCACTGTTCGGTGAGATATGCCATCAGATCACCAGTGGAACGTTTACTGCGGAAGCCATACTGATACTGAGATGTTAGGGCTTATAGGGTCGGTAGGAGGAGGGGGAGGATGAGTCAACTTTCTTAGGGACAAGCTGGACAAATGCTGTTTTCCATCTTCTGGGAAAGATTCCAGAAGAGTAGGAGCGATGGAAAAGCTTACGCAGTGGCTTTGCCAGTGTGGAATAAATCAATAACAAAACAAATAAAATTTGTTCCACTGTTCGGTGAGATATGCCATCAGATCACCAGTGGAACGTTTACTGCGGAAGCCATACTGATACTGAGATGTTAGGGCTTATAGGGTCGGTAGGAGGAGGGGGAGGATGAGTCAACTTTCTTAGGGACAAGCTGGACAAATGCTGTTTTCCATCTTCTGGGAAAGATTCCAGAAGAGTAGGAGCGATGGAAAAGCTTACGCAGTGGCTTTGCCAGTGTGGAATAAATCCTCTTGAGAAGAATCGGGGGTATTTTTCGCCGTAATTTTTTTTGGTTCTTTCAATAACGGAGTTGCAGGAGTTTCTTGCTTGTTTGTGCATTTTCCGATTTTCCTCTGTAAGGTTGGCCTTGTAAGATCAGAAAATTACTTCTTTGAGCCTGATAGCTTCTTTGCACTCAGAGTTATACCAGGACTTTTCTTTAGGCTTGATGCTTTTTGCTCTGTTAGGAATAAAAGTACGCATCCCTAGAAGAATCACAATTGTGATCGTTTCAGCACTGGCATCAATGTCACTATCGAGGTGACATAGTGACCACGTGACCAGTTAAAGTTTGGGAAAAAAATATTCAGGCTGTCCCAGTTGGCTTTCTCGTATTGCCAAACGGTCTTGGTGGAAAGTTTTTCTGGATGGGTTGAGGATGAGAAATTAGCTGAAATGACACAATGGTCTAAAGTGCCAAATGGAGAAGTTACACTAATGGAATATTTATCAGGGTGAGAAGTAAGAAACAAGTCAAGAGTATGGGCGGCTTGCCCAGCAACATCCGGTATACGCGTTGGCACATCGATCAGTTGGGTAAGGTTATGTAACCCGGCAAAGAGCTCGAAATACCTTCCTTCGGGTGTTGTCTGACCAGAATAGCGGAGCCAATATGTGACCGTTACAAGGAAATGAAGGATTTTTTAAAAAAATCTAGATATAAGAAAATTTAAATTCAATGAAGTGCCTTTATAGTCTAGTCGAACGGTAGTTTTAGATAGAAAACAATCGGAACTTAATAAAACTTTAAAACGTTATTCATGGGTGGTTAATTAACATTTTCTCCAGTTTCGGAACTCGAGGACCTTGTGCAAAAAGGGAAGAGTGGGGAAAACTACAAAATTTTCGACAGTTCTTAGGTTTTTCATCAATAACATTTTCTCACGTCTTACGGCAAAAGTATCCATTTATTTATTTATGTAGGTAGAGCGTAAGTTTCCTACATTTTGACTACTCATCCATGTTTGTATGTCTTTGTTTTAAATTTGCAAAAAACGCAAAAAAAGCCAACAAAATGCAGAATTGTACCTTAATTTCTTCTGTTCTACCCGAAATATGATGAAATGTTGTTGCAATTAAGAATTCTGTTTAAGACCACTGGTCAAAATCCACCCCTATCCCTAGACCTAGACCCTAGACCCCACAATCTGGAGGATGTCATTCGGTGCAGCATTTCTTGTTGTTGGGAATGATAGTACTCCTCGTAAGGCTCCAACCCCAAACTGATAAGAAAAACTCATTGCCTAACTTGCCTATAAAATTTCTGGTTGATGGACCGGGATGGACTTGACAGTACAAGAACCAAGAACCACTCAGCTAGGACTTTTAAATAACAAAAATAAAGGCGTGTGAAGGCGAGAGTGAGGAGCGAAATTCCTCGGGAACTGCAAGCTTCTTTATGTGCGCTTACAAGGAGATTTATTGTTAAAAAATGCAAAATTAATAACTTTTCTAAAATTTAAATTTGAAAAACTACTTTTCTTTTAAAATTTGATAAACAAACTATGTTACATGACATATTTTGTTATGAAAATGGGCACATTTAATGCTTATTTTGATTGAATTGATTGAAAATTGACAAAATTTTTTGATTAAAAGTTATCTTAACCCTAGAAAGATAATCTACGTCTGAGGGACGTATGGCGCGGAAAAATTGTTATATTATAAAATTATAAACTGTACTGCGTTGGCTTTTTAGATATGCTCAGGCCTCGGTCAGAGCTTGAATGGGGCATCAGTTACACCCCCCTTAGTATCCGTGGGGGCTAGTAAAAGCTATGTTATACGTCCGGGAGACGTATGATTATCTTTTCAGTCCCAAAAAATATGATTACATTTCCAGTGTTAAAGTCAACTAATTTTTAGAGGCGCACTGAGGATATTTTAAGAGTGAAAAGCTCATTTTACAACAATAAAAATATCTTATGATTACTTAATACACAAAATTTATTTATTTCCTACAAAACAAAATAAAATATGTTAATTTCAGGACTTCACTAAAGTTTTCCCATCCATTACAAATGAGTCGTTCGGCAACTGATTGATCGGATCCAACGATTAGGGGCGAGGTAGGTTGTGGAGCTGCAGTCTTATTCTGATGTTCATAGCTTGGTCCATTGAAATGTTGGCCCAAAACAAACTGCTGATGTTCATGGTTATATGTTTGAACGGGTACGGTTTGTACGGGTACTGCATGCAGAGCCACTTGGTTATGGCTTTGGCCACACGGACAGGGTGACGGGAGTATCACTTTATCCCGACGGTTCATATATCCTGTCAAACTCGATGGAATTTAGGATATTCGTCGGTATGTTTCTGGTGAGAGGTGTGTGAGGATATTCAAAGGAAACTTGCTGAGATGTGCCTGGTCACCAGATGGTAGCAAGATATCTATTGGATCTTTAGATCGTCATGTTTACATATTTGGGACACAACAAACCGTCGGATTTTGTACAAATTGCCAGGACATAATGGTAGTGTAAATGGCGTAGATTTCCATCCAAAAGAACCGAACCGGTGAAATTGAAGATTAAATAAATATTTTTATTTATTTAACAAAATATGTATATTTTCTACTGGAAGAATGTTTAGAAATGATCAAAATGGTTAGAATTGCTTAGGGCACTAGATGAGTGGTTCTATTTTTTACTTTGATTGTACAAAGCTTTCGAATGTTTTTGCTGTTTCAAGCTTTTGCTTACGAGTTCTTGAAACTTTTCAGGAAGAATAGAATTTGTCTTTAAAATGGCTTGTTAATAATTTACTAAACCATCTATGACTTATGATACTACTAAGCAAGGTTTAAAATCGTAGTTAAATTTTCTATAGTTAAGGTTTTTTCATAAATGTACCTAAATAGAAAACAAATGTAAGTTTTTAAGCCTGTTTTTTTTTTGTTAAGGTTTGATGACTAGATGTACATATGAATTTTGGGTGCTACACGACGGCACCCATGATGTTTTTGCTACCCCTTTGAAGTACAATTTACTAAACTTATGGGTGGTGATTGGGAACATATGTCTCCTTTAAACAATTTAAATGTTGCTATAATTTTGTATAGCTTAACCTTATAATAGAAAGCGGGAAAATATATGCTTTATTCTTTTGGAAGAAATATAAACAAATCTGTTTTTTACTTGCGATTATAGGGACTATAAGGCAAGTTTAGGATTCGTGAATATAAAAAAAATTGAGATAACAATGAAATATGACATTACGATCATAGAGAAGTCTAAAAAAGTGATCGAGAAAAAATGCGTGTCTGTCTGCCTGTCAGTATGTATAACGAGCTGCAGCCTAAACGGCTTAATCGATTATCTTCAAATTTGGTGTGTGTGATTCTCTTGGCATTACCCAGAGGCGAAATTGAAATTTTATTTTTAGGGACAAAAATAACGGTACTTGACATACGACCGTTTGGAAAAAGCTTATTTTTCTCGAAGACGGCTGCAACGATTTTGATGAACATTTTTGAGAATTTTTCTGTTGGTATTGGCTATCATTTGATTAGAACCACACATTCGGGAAAAGTCTATTAACGGCACCTTTCATATTACGTCTTTTTTTAATTTTTGGCTTTCACGGTAACGGCTCTATGGATTTCTGTCAAATTTTATATATTAAATTTTCTAATTAAAATTAATTTTAGATTTTTTTTTTTGAAAAATCAATATTTTTAAAACTATTTAAAGACAATTATTTTAAATTTGATAGTCACATGTATGTTAATAAACTCTAAAAAACTGCATACCAAAATTTCAAAAAAAAAAATTTCAAAACACTAAAAATAAAAAAAACTGGATTTTATCAAAACCGTTCCTACAATTTTCGAAATACATTTTTCATAAATTATTAAGTTATTTAAGACGTGTGATGGCGTACTTCAGTTTTACAAAAAAAAACTGTTAAGTATTGTGGTTTTTATACTTTTTAAAAGTTCAAACTGTGTTACTTTCAAAGTAAATGTTACTTGCTTCTGTCAAAGATCTTGCTTTTCAATGTAATTAGGCACATAAGAGCAAGTACGTGCGACCCAGTCGTGCCCATTTTTAATATTACATTGTTTGTTTCCTAATTCCTGAAAAAAAATAAAATAGTATTTTTTTATTTACGACTTAATGTAATAAATTTGCATGTTTCTTAAATTGGATTAAAAACAAATTTTCATAATTAGGAAAGAATTTGTTAAATACCTAATGATTCTTTTCTCAAAAATCCCAATACCAAAAATCCCAATTATTAGCAGGGATTAAGAACCGCAATTGTATAATATTTACACATAATCTACCCGTACTCGAAGTCGTGTTAATTAAGAGTTTTATTACCTAGTTAAGTATTGGCTATAGCTAATTACTTCTAAGACTTTTGCAATATTATGTACCTGCAGCTTGGCTCCGAAAAAGGAATAAAAGGCAATGCAAATGTTGTTGGTAAGCAATCGTATTTCAGAACGTGTAGTGTTTACATTTCTAATAAATAAGTAACTTTTGTGATCAACATTAACACCCAAATGGCGAATCAACAACAACTTTTATATTCAAACATCCCGCATCAGGTTCCAGTGCAACCTCAGCTGATATATCCAACGGAACCACATCATCAAGCCGACGGAGCTGATCGGATAATATATGGTTATAAGGAAGTCGAAGCGCTCCACCACATGAGTGTCCAGCAAATTCAAGCCTATCTCATGAACCAAAGCCATAACCAAGTGGCTCTACATGCAGTACCCGTACAAACCGTACCCGTTCAAACATATAACCATGAACATCAGCAGTTTGTTTTTGACCAACATTTCTATGGACCAAGCTATGAACATCAGAATGAGACTGCAGCTCCACAACCAACCTCGCCCCTAATCGTTGGATCCGATCAATCAGTTGCCGAACGACTCATTTGTAATGGATGGGGAAACTTTACTGGAGCCTTGCTTAAAGTGAAGTCCTGCAATTAGCATACTTCCAATGAAGTTAAGATATCTAACACCTATGTCCGTTATAAACGTTCAAATTCTGTGTTTTGGTAAAGTTTTGTAGGAAATAAATGTTGTATATTAACTAAATAAGATGTTTTTTTTTTGTTGTAAAATGAGCTTTTCACTCTCGTAATGTCCCCAGCGCGCTTCAAATTAGTTGACTTTAAGTTAACCTTTAAACAAAAAAGTTAGTCAAAATTTGCATTAAATGTGCCCCATTTTCAAAACAAAATATGTCATGTTACATAGTTACATACAACTTCTTAGTGACTTCATCCTTGACCTTCCTTTTAGGTTTTCGATGAAAAATTCCTGTCCCAAATATTATACTTTTTTACATAGTTTTCCCTCAGATCCATTAATTCTGAAATCCAATGGAATATAAAAAATTCGGTAATTATGTCTTAGCTTACGACTCAACCTTGATTTTCTTTCACCTTTCCTCTTTTTTTCGTTGAAAATTGAGGATTTTTGCTTCTTACTTGTTCACATTATCCTCATTAACAGACATAATTTCCAAAACATCTCCAAAATTAAGATTTTTAGTCGGTTAAACAGTAAGGTATGTATGGGGGCATGCTGCCCACCTGCACCTCCCTGCTTGGGATCATTATAGGATTTTACTAGATGATATTTGACAAAACCTCTAAATTTTGAATAATAACGATCCAAAATGAGGATCCATATTATTCGCTTTAATAAAGCCTAAATTTAAAAAAAATAAAATTACGTGTTTTTTGGGGGATATTTTAATCCTGGTCATGGGACAGTGCTTTGTTATTTTGTTTTAATTAATTTTATTTTAAAGAAAATATGTTAAGGAATTGGTGGTAGGGTGCTGTATGAATAGGGTAGACACTGAACGCCGTCAAACAGGTAATGCACAGTGCTGTAACTATCTCGTACGCATCAATTGTGCTTATTTTACTGGTCGGTCCATACGGACATTCCTGTTAAACTTATGAGCGCGAGCGTTGAACACAGAAAAAATAGCAACTGATCGATTCGCAGAAGTCTTGCACGAGCCCCTCAGAAAGAGGACGTACGGCGGATGAGCCCAACCAATTGGACCAACGGTGGCGTCAACAGTCAACGAAGGAGATACCCTAATGAGCTACTTTGACGTATTTGGAGAAAAGGTCATTGGGACATTTCAATGCAAGTCAGGGCATTGAAATGGGCCAACGGCAGCGCTCATATCCCCGAAGTGGTTCGGTTCCTTTTGTCCAAGGAATCCAACAAAGGACCTCTCCCTCCAGGTTGGGGGTTGTGCGTGGGGTTAACAACCCTGCCATGAAAAAAGTAAAGATCGTACTTGGCGATTTTAAGGACAAAATAGGTAATGAGGAAATCTTTGGTAGGACTGTCGGAAAACTTAGCCTACACGACACAACGTCTGAAAACGGACTTAGGCTAATTGACTTCGCAGCGGCACATAACGTCACCACCACGAAACCTTTTGTTCGATGACGAATGCCGGCAGACCCATGCAGTCAAACAAGAGGCATAAAAGGCGGCGCTGCAAAAAAAGACGGGAGATCCTCGCGAGCTCTACGAGCAGAAAAGACGGGAAGAACACCGGTTTCTCCAAAAGAAAAAGAGAGAGCATGAAAAGCGCGCGATCGAAGATATTGAGAGATGATACTCTAGGAACAACGTGCGGAAGTTTTACAAACAGGTAAAAAGAACGTGCCAAGGAAAAAAACCCGCACAGAAGCCTGTAGAGATAGAAGTGGAAACATCGTAGTAGAGTCACAGTCGGTGCTGAGTACATGAAAGGGCCATTTCTGCAGACTGTTAAACGGCGATGAAAACCAAAATCTCGTTGTCAGACAGAACGAACCATTCAATATGGATGATGACAGACAAAACTTCCGTCCACCTCACCAAAATGAAGTAAGGATAGCAATATCTAAACTAAAAAACAACAAAGCTGACCTCACAGAAGCTTTTGACGTCAAAAAAGGATTCCGACAAGGTTATGCGCTATCATGCGATTTCTTCAACTTAATACTTGAAAAAATTATAAGAAACTCGCAAGTGAATTGTAGTGGGACATTTTTTTTCAAATCTGTGCAATTGTTAGCATACGCTGACGACATAGACATCATTGGCAGAACTCGGCGAGCTGTCACTAGAACGTTTGCTAGCATTGAAGCTGAAGCGGCTAAGATGGGACTAGCAGTCAAAACGAAGTACCTGCTGTCCACAAAAAGGGACATACAACACCGGCGGTTTGGACAAAACACCACAATAGACAGGTACAACTTTGAGGTAGTTAGGGACTCTATCTAAAGCGGATGAAGATATTCTTAGTCGTTTCGAGCGTAAGATTCTTCGGAGGATTTTTGGCCCTACCTGCGTTAACGGCCTTTGGAGGAGAAGGTTCAACCAAGAACTATACGAGCTGTACAGCCACATTGACCTGGTCAAAAAAATACGCATTACACGTTTAAGATTCTATTCCATCCCAGAGGGTAGACGCAGTCAAGGAAGACCAGTGCGACATTAGTGGCATGCTGCCCATCTGCAACCTCCCTGCTTGCGATCATTTTAGGATTTGCAATAGATGACATAAAACAAATTAAGGATGTGGAAGCACGCCTTAAAAATTGCACAGAAACGTTCAGAATGACCCAAAAATAACATATGTCAAGATTTCAATACGAGCGGATACTTATGGAATTCCACAAAAATTGATTGCGCCGCATCGGCCATATGACCAAGTATATGTCGCGTTTGTGCCCGCGCGCTATCTACCGCCTGTGGCGGCGGTACCGGTGCAGTTCCAGTAATGTAAGCGAATTTCACTCGCACAAAATCGCAAAGTTCGCTAAATTCATTCATTTCGGTGCCTAATAATTCGGCACAATAATCTACGTAAATAATAATTCGCTTAATTCGAGCGAGTAAAATTCGCTTCCACCGAAACTGCAGCTTAATGCACGCACTTTTGTGTGGCGAGGATGGTCAGCATTGCAGCTGTAAACAAGAAAAGTAAATATGTAGAAGTTGATAATGTTTTTTCTATTGAAAGTAAAATTTATCAACTTCTATTTCGCTTTGAAGTTTAAATAGAAGCTAGTTTTCCGCAACTACGATTTTTCGCAAAAAATCACAAAGCGTTTTTCGTCCGTCTGTAAGAGCCTTAATCATATGACTTTGACGTATAAAAAGTGGTTAACTTTTTTGTTCAACGCGTTCCCGAAGATTCGTGTAGTTTTATTTTCTGTGAGAGATTTTCATCGTTACTAAAGGGTCCGCCATCTAACGTTTTTTTTTTCAACTAGTGCTTATTTCGTGAATGGTACCACTTAGCTCATGTCTGATTTAACAGATAATTAGTTCTATTCTTCCGCTAAACGAATATGGTTGTGTGTACGCTGGGAAATGTTGCGACATTACTGCCTCCGATCGACTTAGAGAAGATGCCGATTTTGCCAAAAAAATCATCTTTTCAGATGAAGCTCATTTTGATCTTGGCGGGTATGTAAACACGCAAAATTATTGTATTTGGAGTACAGAAAACCCACACGCATACATCGAAAAGCCGATTCACCCAAAACGAGTCACTGTTTGGTGCGGATTTTCGTCCAGAGGCATAATTGGGCCATTTTTCGAAAATGAGCAAGGAGTGGCCGTTACAGTCAATGGCGGTCGTTATCGGGCCATGCTGAACGAATTTTTGTTCACAAAAATTGAAGAGGAGGATATTGGCAACATTTGGTTTCAACAGGACGGCGCTACGTGCCACACAGCCGAAGTTAAACTCGATGTTGATGAAGTATTTTCAAGGTTAAACTAATGGGCATTCCCAGCAGAGCGATTATTACGGTTGAATTGTTTCAGTGCAAGGAGTGCAACTGTCTATTTCACTGAAAGTGGTCTATAATGCACATACCGAGAACTGAGAGATGTTCGGTTTCTTCGATGCAAGTGCCAATCATAGAAACTGGCATTGGGGGTATATTTCGCTTTAACAACAAAAGACAAATGGTTTGTTTTTGTTCCACATAAACTTGGACTAAAATGGGCAGCTTTCAAAATTTGAATAGTAACGATGAAAATCTCTACGCTTCGATTACATAGCCGGAACCGCAGCCCTAGGCATTAGATAGCGCGCGACACATACTTGGTCATATGGCCGATTTGTGTGGAATTCCATAAGTATCCGCTCATTATGTCACTGCGGCCATGTTTGTATTAGAAAAATGTTATTTAAACGGTGTCTTTTACAATTTTCATTGCCCATATCATAAAGAAATGGGCGATTATTGCAACTATTTGTTATTATGTTTGTTCATTTTGGACATAAAATTATAAAAAAATTACCAAAGCTTTTGCGGTTTTTAAACGAAGAGTTAAAACACGATCAGTTTAAAAAGTCTTTAATATTGTTTGTATTGTTTCCTTCACCACTTTTCCGTTTTCTGAGTTTATTATCATAGTTGCTACTGTTGGCATCGATAATGACATCAAAATTTGGGATATTCGGCGCAATGAAGTTGTCTACAAGTTAAAAGGCCACACGGACACGGTGACGGGAGTATCACTTTCTCCCGACAGTTCATATATCCTGTCAAACTCGATGGAATTTAGGACATTCGACCGTATGTTTCGGGCGAGAGGTGTGTGAGGATATTCAAAGGAAAATTGCTGAGATGTGCCTGATCACCAGATGGTAGCAAGATATCTGCTGAACCTTCAGATCGTCATGTCTACATTTGGGACACAACAACTCGTCGGATTTTGTACAAATTGTCAGGACACAATGCGTACGTACACGAACGTAACTTTCGGATTGGTTACTTTGCTTTTGTTGTAATTAGCATGGTTAAAAACAGCTGTTTTCCATATGTTCTTCAATCAGCTGGAAATCAGCTGTTTTTAACCATGCTAATTACAACAAAAGCAAAGGTAATCTATCCGAAGGATAAGTTCATGAACATACGGAATGGTAGTGTAAATGACGTAGATTTCCACCCAAAAGAACCGAACCGGTGAAATTGAAGATTAAATAATTATTTTTTTTATTTAACAAAATGAATTGCTGGTGTGAATTGCTTAGGGCACTAGATGAGTGGTTCTATTTTTTACTTTGATTGTACAAAGCTTTCGAATGTTTTTGCTGTTTCAAGCTTTTGCTTACGAGTTCTTGAAACTTTTCAGGAAGAATAGAATTTGTCTTTAAAATGGCTTGTTAATAATTTACTAAACCATCTATGACTTATGAGACTACATTAAACAATAGTTTATTTACATTTACATATGTATGCTTTAGTCTTTAGGAAAAAACATACAAAAATCTTGATTTTCAATATTACATTGTTTGTTCCCTAATTACCAAAAAAAAATACTATTTACGACTCAATTTGATAAATCTGCATATTTCTTAAACTGGATTAAAAACAAATCTTAATAATAAGGAAAGAATTTATTAAATACCTAATCATTCTTTTCTCGAAAATCCTAATTTTTAGCAGGGATTAAGAACCGCAATTTTAAATATTTACACATAATTTACCTGTACTCGAAGGCGTCTTAATTATAGGTTTTATTACCTAGTTAAGTATTGGCTATAGCTAATTACTTCTAAGACTTTTGCAATATTATGTACCTGCAGCTTGGCTCCGAAAAAGGAATAAAAGGCAATGCAAATGTTGTTGGTAAGCAATCGTATTTCAGAAAGTGTACAGTTGACATCTCTAAAAAGTTAACAAATTTAAGTAATAAGTAAATAAGTGATCAACATCAATACTCAAATGGAGAATCAACATCAACTTTCATATTCAAACATCCCGCATCAGGTTCCAGTGCAACCTCAGCTGATATATCCAACGGAACCACATCATCAAGCCGACGGAGCTGATTGGATAATATATGGTTATAAGGGAGTCGAAGCGATCCACCACATGAGTGTCCAGCAAATTCAAGGCTATCTCATGAACCAAAGCCATAACCAAGTGGCTCTGCATGCAGTACCCGTACAAACATACCACCATGAACATCAGCAGTTTGTTTTTGACCATCATTTCTATGGACCAAGCTATGAACATCAGAATGAGACTGCAGCTCCACAACCAACCTCGCCCCTAATCGTTGGATCCGATCAATCAGTTGCCGAACGACTTATTTGTAATGGATGGGGAAACTTTACTGGAGCCTTGCTTAAATTGAAGTCCTGAAATTAACATATTTTGATTTTGTTGTTTTTTGTTGAAATAAATGAATTTTGTATATTAACTAATCATAATATATTTTTATTCTTGTAAAATGAGCTTTTCACTCTTGTAATATCCCCAGCGCGCCTCTAAAAATTAGTTGACTTTAAGAGCCAGTTTCATTAAAATTTCAATGATTTGATCTGAAAATCGAGATTTGCTCTTTTCAATGAAACTTGTGTCATCA
Organism: Platycheirus rosarum; assembly: GCA_963971375.1. NCBI lineage: Eukaryota > Metazoa > Arthropoda > Insecta > Diptera > Syrphidae > Platycheirus > Platycheirus rosarum. The sequence goes on from OZ020507.1 coordinate 35,450,650, forward strand.
TTTAATCACAGTTGATGGGTTGGGTTCGATATCCCGCTTTTTATAATCCCGTTTCTTAAAATCCCTTTTTTAAATCCCGCTTGTTATAATACCGCTTTTTTAAAATCCCATCTTTATGATCCCATTTTTTATAATCCCGTTTCTTATTATCTCGCTTTTGCAATAAAAAATATTTGTTCTACAACTAGTTTTGATTGCAAAATAATGTCCACGGACATTATGTCTGCTTCAAATAGGCACAATGTCCACAAACATTGTGACCAATAAGGAAATAGTCATAAGGTCTATGGACATTGTGCCTTTTTAAAAGTCTGAATCGAAATTTGGACTTCAAGTCTAATTTTATTTATGGACATTACGTCATTATTGAACTTAGCTGACAAATTAATAGAAATTTCTTGAGATTTTATCTCCCAATCAGTATGACGTAGGTATGGGGGGACATGCTGCCCCCTGCAACCCCCCTGCTTGGGCTCACTATAGGATTTGGAGTAGGTGCGAGATGTAGTTTATGCAAAAGTTCTTTAAATCAAAAAGAAACATCATCCCGCCAGTAAATACAATATTGTACGCACAGTAAAGATTAAAAACATTCCGACGAATTTTCTTTTTAGTGGAGTATTTTTAACATTTTTAAATTTATAAAAAAGTAAAAAGCGCATATAACCTATATCTATTGTTATTTAGTTTGATAGAATGTTTTGTAAAAAACGGGATTGTCGGTATTTGTCGGGATTTTAAAAAGCGAGATTATATTAGATCAGTATTTTAGCAGACGGGATTTTAAAACTTTTTTTCGGGATTTTTGAAAAGCGTATGTATTTTCTCACTTCAAAAACACATTTATTTGTTATTTTATATATTTAATGTATATTTGTTAAGTTTTAGGATAAGCACGGGCTGGCACAAACTCACAACAAATAACAATATAATTTCCATTTGACGTTTGACAGAAATACTATTTACATGTACGTACGTGTGCATTCAGATCAAATCTTCAATCCATCAGAGATCAAATCTTTCGTGTTGAGATTTGATCTAAATTTGCTCTTTTTCCTGCAATGAAATTCTCGAAACTGACTCTTTTGACAGAGAGAGCAAATATTTTTTTGAATGAAACTCGCTATAAGTTTCATCTTACGTCAGTTTGAAATTTAAAAAAGATCAGCTGGAATATTATAGCTGCCGCAAACGGAAAACGATTAACGGACGATTTTTTCGCGGCAATCAATAGGCGGTATATGAAAACCATTCACACAAAAGTTGCTTATTTTTTATTACATAGTTGCTACTCGACTGGAAAGCCCGGGAAAGTCAGGGAATTTCGAAACCGGCCAGGGAAAATATTTTCAAAATTGATCTTTTTCATTTTAAAATAATTTAATCCTTCGTTATACTCTGCTCATACTTTCGCGCCTTTGACATACTCTTTTTTGGTGTATTTTAACGCAAAATGACTTAAAACGCAAACTTGGAAAGGAAAACCTCGCCGGGTAAACCATTCCAAATTCGTGTTGTTGGGCTAAAAAAAACAATCTCTATACTTCACGATACGTCCGAAATTGGGCTCAGGAGTGAACCGATAAGGATTCCTTGCGATACGAGTATTAAGGGTAAGAATGCAGCTGGCTACTTCGAGTGAACATTTTTTTATAAAAGAAACGATAAAATAAGGAAACACATGAAACATTCCATCGGTGTTCGAGAGGGGCAATTGTTTCAGCGGCAGTTCTATTTCCTATCAATCTTAACGCTCTTTTTTGTATTCTATCAAGCGGGTGAAGCGATGTTTAGGGCGTATAAATGCTTTATAATTTGTAGCCAGAACAGATGGGTAAAATACTTCTTACACCGATACAAAAAATCGTAAGCACTTAGCAACATTCTTAGCGATCTCAAATATACGGTCGTTTCAACGGAGGTCGTCGTCAACACACATACCGAGTACTAAGAGCTTGTCGGTTTCTTCGATGCAAGTGCCATTCATGGACAATAGCATGGGAGTAAGTTTAGCTTTAATGACAGAAGACAGCATTGAGTTTTCGAAGCACCCATTTGACAATGCTGTATAAATCGGAGTTTAATGAGCTTGACATACGATACCGTTGCAATTGTACGTCCGAAGGCGAAGGACGTGAATTATCGAACGAATATGAAAAGCTAAGGGTAAAGTCGTCAGCAAAACAGTTAAATGGATTAGAAGTAACAGACAGGAGATCCTTTATAAAAATGAGGAGAAGAGTCGGAGACAGAACAGAGCCCTGGGGCACACCAGAATTTATTTTGTGGGAATCAGACTTTAATCCGTCTAATAGAACTTGTATTGTACGGTCCAGAAGATGGCTTCTAATCCAACGAACAAGAGTATCATCAATTCCAAAAGCACGCATTTTCAATAAGAGAGCTTCATGCCAAATTCTATCAAATAGATTGGAGATATCAAGAGCAATAATCTTACTTTCACCAAAGCAAAGAGATATGCCATCAGATCACCAGTGGAACGTTTACTGCGGAAGCCATACTGATACTGAGATGTTAGGGCTTATAGGGTCGGTAGGAGGAGGGGGAGGATGAGTCAACTTTCTTAGGGACAAGCTGGACAAATGCTGTTTTCCATCTTCTGGGAAAGATTCCAGAAGAGTAGGAGCGATAGAAAAGCTTACGCAGTGGCTTTGCCAGTGTGGAAGAAATCCTCTTGAGAAGAATCGGGGGTATTTTTCGCCGTAATTTTTTTTGGTTCTTTCAATAACGGAGTTGCAGGAGTTTCTTGCTTGTTTGTGCATTTTCCGATTTTCCTCTGTAAGGTTGGCCTTGTAAGATCAGAAAATTACTTCTTTGAGCCTGATAGCTTCTTTGCACTCAGAGTTATACCAGGACTTTTCTTTAGGCTTGATGCTTTTTGCTCTGTTAGGAATAAAAGTACGCATCCCTAGAAGAATCACAATTGTGATCGTTTCAGCACTGGCATCAATGTCACTATCGAGGTGAAATTGTGACCACGTGACCAGTTAAAGTTTGGGAAAAAAATATTCATGCTGTGCTAGTTGGCTTTCTCGTATTGCCAAACGGTCCTGGTGGAAAGTTTTCCTGGATGGGTTGAGGATGAGAAATTAGCTGAAATGACACAATGGTCTGAAGTGCCAAATGGAGAAGTTACACTAATGGAATATTTATCAGGGTGAGAAGTAAGAAACAAGTCAAGAGTATGGGCGGCTTGCCCAGCAACATCCGGTATACGCGTTGGCACATCGATCAGTTGGGTAAGGTGATGTAACCCGGCAAAGAGCTCGAAATACCTTCCTTCGGGTGTTGTCTGACCAGAATAGCGGAGCCAATATGTGACCGTTACAAGGAAATGAAGGATTATTTAAAAAAATCTACATATAAGAAAATTTAAATTCAATGAAGTGCCTTTATAGTCTAGTCGAACGGTAGTTTTAGATAGAAAACAATCGGAACTTAATAAAACTTTAAAACGTTATTCATGGGTGGTTAATTAACATTTTCTCCAGTTTCGGAACTCGAGGACCTTGTGCAAAAAGGGAAGAGTGGGGAAAACTACAAAAATTTCGACAGTTCTTAGGTTTTTCATCAATAACATTTTCTCACGTCCTACGGCAAAAGTATCCATTTATTTATTTATGTAGGTAAAGCGTAAGTTTCCTACATTTTGACTACTCATCCATGTTTGTATGTCTTTGTTTTAAATTTGCAAAAAACGCAAAAAAAGCCAACAAAATGCAGAATTGTACCTAATTTCTTCTGTTCTACCCGAAATATGATGAAATGTTGTTGCAATTAAGAATTCTGTTTAAAACCACTGGTCAAAATCCACCCATATCCCTAGACCTAGACCCTAGACCCCACAATCTGGAGGATGTCATTCGGTGCAGCATTTCTTGTTGTTGGGAATGATAGTACTCCTCGTAAGGCTCCAACCCCAAACTGATAAGAAAAACTCATTGCCTAACTTGCCTATAAAATTTCTGGTTGATGGACCGGGATGGACTTGACAGTACAAGAACCAAGAACCACTCAGCTAGGACTTTTAAATAACAAAAATAAAGGCGCGTGAAGGCGAGAGTGAGGAGCGAAATTCCTCGGGAACTGCAAGCTTCTTTATGTGCGCTTACAAGGAGATTTATTGTTAAAAAATGCAAAATTAATAACTTTTCTAAAATTTAAATTTGAAAAACTACTTTTCTTTTAAAATTTGATAAACAAACTATGTTACATGACATATTTTGTTATGAAAATGGGCACATTTAATGCTTATTTTGATTGAATTGATTGAAAATTGACAAACTTTTTTGATTAAAAGTTATCTTAACCCTAGAAAGATAATCTACGTCTGAGGGACGTATGGCGCGGAAAAATTGTTATATTATAAAATTATAAACTGTACTGCGTTGGCTTTTTAGATATGCTCAGGCCTCGGTCAGAGCTTGAATGGGGCATCAGTTACACCCCCCTTAGTATCCGTGGGGGCTAGTAAAAGCTATGTTATACGTCCGGGAGACGTATGATTATCTTTTATGAAACTTTTCTGAATAGTGCGTCTCCGAGACGTATGATTATCTTTTCAGTCCCAAAAAATATGATTACCTTTCTAGGGTTAAAGTCAACTAATTTTTAGAGGCGCGCTGGGGATATTTTAAGAGTGAAAAGCTCATTTTACTACAATAAAAATATCTTATGATTACTTAATACACAAAATTTATTTATTTCCTACAAAACAAAATAAAATATGTTAATTTCAGGACTTCACTAAAGTTTTCCCATCCATAACAAATGAGTCGTTCGGCAACTGATTGATCGGATCCAACGATTAGGGGCGAGGTAGGTTGTGGAGCTGCAGTCTTATTCTGATGTTCATAGCTTGGTCCATTGAAATGTTGGTCCAAAACAAACTGCTGATGTTCATGGTTATATGTTTGAACGGGTACGGTTTGTACGGGTACTGCATGTAGAGCCACTTGGTTATGGCTTTGGTTCATGAGATAGGCTTGAATTTGCTGGACACTCATGTGGTGGAGCGCTTCGACTTCCTTATAACCATATATTTTCCAATCAGCTCCGTCGGCTTGATGATGTGGTTCCGTTGGATATATCAGCTGAGGTTGCACTGGAACCTGATGCGGGATGTTTGAATATAAAAGTTGTTGTTGATTCGCCATTTGGGTGTTAATGTTGATCACAAAAGTTACTTATTTATTAGAAATGTAAACACTACACGTTCTGAAATACGATTGCTTACCAACAACATTTGCATTGCCTTTTATTCCTTTTTCGGAGCCAAGCTGCAGGTACATAATATTGCAAAAGTCTTAGAAGTAATTAGCTATAGCCAATAATTAACTAGGTAATAAAACTCTTAATTAACACGACTTCGAGTGCGGGTAGATTATGTGTAAATATTATACAATTGCGGTTCTTAATCCCTGCTAATAATTGGGATTTTTGGTATTGGGATTTTTGAGAAAAGAATCATTAGGTATTTAACAAATTCTTTCCTAATTATGAAAATTTGTTTTTAATCCAATTTAAGAAACATGCAAATTTATTACATTAAGTCGTAAATAAAAAAATACTATTTTATTTTTTTTCAGGAATTAGGAAACAAACAATGTAATATTAAAAATGGGCACGACTGGGTCGCACGTACTTGCTCTTATGTACCTAATTACATTGAAAAGCAAGATCTTTGACAGAAGCAAGTAACATTTACTTTGAAAGTAACACAGTTTGAACTTATAAAAAGTATAAAAACCACAATACTTAACAGTTTTTTTGTAAAAATGAAGTACGCCATCACACGTCTTAAATAACTTAATAATTTATGAAAAATGTATTTCGAAAATTGTAGGATCGGTTTTGATAAAATCCAGTTTTTTTATTTTTAGTGTTTTGAAATTTTTTTTTTTTTGAAATTTTGGTATGCAGTTTTTTAGAGTTTATTAACATACACGTGACTATCAAATTTAAAATAATTGTCTCTAAATAGTTTTAAAAATATTGATTTTTCAAAAAAAAAAATCTAAAATTAATTTTAATTAGAAAATTTAATATATAAAATTTGACAGAAATCCATAGAGCCGTTACCGTGAAAGCCAAAAATTAAAAAAAGACGTAATATGAAAGGTCCCGTTAATAGAATTTTCCCGAATATGTGGTTCTAATCAAATGATAGCCAATACCAACAGAAAAATTCTCAAAAATGTTCATCAAAATCGTTGGAGCCGTCTTCGAGAAAAATAAGCTTTTTCCAAACGGTCGTATGTCAAGTACCGTTATTTTTGTCCCTAAAAATAAAATTTCAATTTCCCCTCTGAGTAATGCCAAGAGAATCACACACACCAAATTTGAAGATAATCGATTAAGCCGTTTAGGCTGCAGCTCGTTATACATACTGACAGACAGACAGACAGTCATTTTTTCTCGATCACTTTTTTAGACTTCTCTATGATCGTAATGTCATATTTCATTGTTATCTCAATTTTTTTTATATTCACGAATCCTAAACTTGCCTTATAGTCCTTATAATCGCAAGTAAAAAACAGATTTGTTTATATTTCTTCCAAAAGAATAAAGCATATATTTTCCCGCTTTCTATTATAAGGTTAAGCTATACAAAATTATAGCAACATTTAAATTGTTTAAAGGAGACATATGTTCCCAATCACCACCCATAAGTTTAGTAAATTGTACTTCAAAGGGGTAGCAAAAACATCATGGGTGCCGTCGTGTAGCACCCAAAATTCATATGTACATCTAGTCATCAAACCTTAACAAAAAAAAAACAGGCTTAAAAACTTACATTTGTTTTCTATTTAGGTACATTTATGAAAAAACCTTAACTATAGAAAATTTAACTACGATTTTAAACCTTGCTTAGTAGTATCATAAGTCATAGATGGTTTAGTAAATTATTAACAAGCCATTTTAAAGACAAATTCTATTCTTCCTGAAAAGTTTCAAGAACTCGTAAGCAAAAGCTTGAAACAGCAAAAACATTCGAAAGCTTTGTACAATCAAAGTAAAAAATAGAACCACTCATCTAGTGCCCTAAGCAATTCTAACCATTTTGATCATTTCTAAACATTCTTCCAGTAGAAAATATACATATTTTGTTAAATAAATAAAAATATTTATTTAATCTTCAATTTCACCGGTTCGGTTCTTTTGGATGGAAATCTACGCCATTTACACTACCATTATGTCCTGGCAATTTGTACAAAATCCGACGGTTTGTTGTGTCCCAAATATGTAAACATGACGATCTGAAGATCCAATAGATATCTTGCTACCATCTGGTGACCAGGCACATCTTAGCAAGTTTCCTTTGAATATCCTCACACACCTCTCACCAGAAACATACCGACGAATATCCTAAATTCCATCGAGTTTGACAGGATATATGAACCGTCGGGATAAAGTGATACTCCCGTCACCCTGTCCGTGTGGCCAAAGCCATAACCAAGTGGCTCTGCATGCAGTACCCGTACAAACCGTACCCGTTCAAACATATAACCATGAACATCAGCAGTTTGTTTTGGACCAACATTTCAATGGACCAAGCTATGAACATCAGAATAAGACTGCAGCTCCACAACCTACCTCGCCCCTAATCGTTGGATCCGATCAATCAGTTGCCGAACGACTCATTTGTAATGGATGGGAAAACTTTAGTGAAGTCCTGAAATTAACATATTTTATTTTGTTTTGTAGGAAATAAATAAATTTTGTGTATTAAGTAATCATAAGATATTTTTATTGTTGTAAAATGAGCTTTTCACTCTTAAAATATCCTCAGTGCGCCTCTAAAAATTAGTTGACTTTAACACTAGAAATGTAATCATATTTTTTGGGACTGAAAAGATAATCATACGTCTCGGAGACGTATGGCACTTTATAATCACATTAAAGCAGAACCATTTACTTTTTAACATACATTTGTATTTGAATTATTAAGTAAGGTTCTTTTAAGATAAATAAATCAATAATTTAGTACAAATGAACAAAATTAACAAAAAGCATGAACAACCTTAAAAACAAACCAAAAAACTTACTTTATTTTTTAAAGGAAGCTTTGAGTTGGCTTTTAATATTTATATTCGCTTAATAGGATCCATTGGGGCTAGGCTAACTGTTTATTTGTTCATATACCTTTGTACTATGGAGAAAAGTTTCATAAAAGATAATCATACGTCTCCCGGACGTATAACATAGCTTTTACTAGCCCCCACGGATACTAAGGGGGATGTAACTGATGCCCCATTCAAGCTCTGACCGAGGCCTGAGCATATCTAAAAAGCCAACGCAGTACAGTTTATAATTTTATAATATAACAATTTTTCCGCGCCATACGTCCCTCAGACGTAGATTATCTTTCTAGGGTTAAGATAATTATATAATTTTCAATCAATTCAATCAAAATAAGCATTAAATGTGCCCATTTTCATAACAAAATATGTCATGTAACATAGTTTGTTTATCAAATTTTAAAAGAAAAGTAGTTTTTCAAATTTAAATTTTAGAAAAGTTATTAATTTTGCATTTTTTAACAATAAATCTCCTTGTAAGCGCACATAAAGAAGCTTGCAGTTCCCGAGGAATTTCGCTCCTCACTCTCGCCTTCACACGCCTTTATTTTTGTTATTTAAAAGTCCTAGCTGAGTGGTTCTTGGTTCTTGTACTGTCAAGTCCATCCCGGTCCTTCAACCAGAAATTTTATAGGCAAGTTAGGCAATGAGTTTTTCTTATCAGTTTGGGGTTGGAGCCTTACGAGGAGTACTATCATTCCCAACAACAAGAAATGCTGCACCGAATGACATCCTCCAGATTGTGGGGTCTAGGGTCTAGGTCTAGGGATAGGGGTGGATTTTGACCAGTGGTCTTAAACAGAATTCTTAATTGCAACAACATTTCATCATATTTCGGGTAGAACAGAAGAAATTAGGTACAATTCTGCATTTTGTTGGCTTTTTTTGCGTTTTTTGCAAATTTAAAACAAAGACATACAAACATGGATGAGTAGTCAAAATGTAGGAAACTTACGCTCTACCTACATAAATAAATAAATGGATACTTTTGCTGTAGGACGTGAGAAAATGTTATTGATGAAAAACCTAAGAACTGTCGAAAATTTTGTAGTTTTCCCCACTCTTCCCTTTTTGCACAAGGTCCTCGAGTTCCGAAACTGGAGAAAATGTTAATTAACCACCCATGAATAACGTTTTAAAGTTTTATTAAGTTCCGATTGTTTTCTATCTAAAACTACCGTTCGACTAGACTATAAAGGCACTTCATTGAATTTAAATTTTCTTATATCTAGATTTTTTTAAATAATCCTTCATTTCCTTGTAACGGTCACATATTGGCTCCGCTATTCTGGTCAGACAACACCCGAAGGAAGGTATTTCGAGCTCTTTGCCGGGTTACATAACCTTACCCAACTGATCGATGTGCCAACGCGTATACCGGATGTTGCTGGGCAAGCCGCCCATACTCTTGACTTGTTTCTTACTTCTCACCCTGATAAATATTCCATTAGTGTAACTTCTCCATTTGGCACTTCAGACCATTGTGTCATTTCAGCTAATTTCTCATCCTCAACCCATCCAGAAAAACTTTCCACCAGGACCGTTTGGCAATACGAGAAAGCCAACTGGGACAGCCTGAATATTTTTTTCCCAAACTTTAACTGGTCACGTGGTCACTATGTCACCTCGATAGTGACATTGATGCCAGTGCTGAAACGATCACAATTGTGATTCTTCTAGGGATGCGTACTTTTATTCCTAACAGAGCAAAAAGCATCAAGCCTAAAGAAAAGTCCTGGTATAACTCTGAGTGCAAAGAAGCTATCAGGCTCAAAGAAGTAATTTTCTGATCTTACAAGGCCAACCTTACAGAGGAAAATCGGAAAATGCACAAACAAGCAAGAAACTCCTGCAACTCCGTTATTGAAAGAACCAAAAAAAATTACGGCGAAAAATACCCCCGATTCTTCTCAAGAGGATTTCTTCCACACTGGCAAAGCCACTGCGTAAGCTTTTCCATCGCTCCTACTCTTCTGGAATCTTTCCCAGAAGATGGAAAACAGCATTTGTCCAGCTTGTCCCTAAGAAAGTTGACTCATCCTCCCCCTCCTCCTACCGACCCTATAAGCCCTAACATCTCAGTATCAGTATGGCTTCCGCAGTAAACGTTCCACTGGTGATCTGATGGCATATCTCTTTGCTTTGGTGAAAGTAAGATTATTGCTCTTGATATCTCCAATCTATTTGATAGAATTTGGCATGAAGCTCTCTTATTGAAAATGCGTGCTTTTGGAATTGATGATACTCTTGTTCGTTGGATTAGAAGCCATCTTCTGGACCGTACAATACAAGTTCTATTAGACGGATTAAAGTCTGATTCCCACAAAATAAATGCTGGTGTGCCCCAGGGCTCTGTTCTGTCTCCGACTCTTCTCCTCATTTTTATAAAGGATCTCCTGTCTGTTACTTCTAATCCATTTAACTGTTTTGCTGACGACTTTACCCTTAGCTTTTCATATTCGTTCGATAATTCACGTTCGGACGTACAATTGCAACGGTATCGTATGTCAAGCTCATTAAACTCCGATTTATACAGCATTGTCAAATGGGTGCTTCGAAAACTCAATGCTGTCTTCTGTCATTAAAGCTAAACTTACTCCCATGCTATTGTCCATGAATGGCACTTGCATCGAAGAAACCGACAAGCTCTTAGTACTCGGTATGTGTGTTGACGACGACCTCCGTTGAAACGACCGTATATTTGAGATCGCTAAGAATGTTGCTAAGTGCTTACGTTTTTTTGTATCGGTGTAAGAAGTATTTTACCCATCTGTTCTGGCTACAAATTATAAAGCATTTATACGTCCTAAACATCGCTTCACCCGCTTGATAGAATACAAAAAAGAGCGTTAAGATTGATAGGAAATAGAACTGCCGCTGAAACAATTGCCCCTCTCGAACACCGATGGAATGTTTCATGTGTTTCCTTATTTTATCGTTTCTTTTATAAAAAAATGTTCACTCGAAGTAGCCAGCTGCATTCCTACTCCTGTTCCCTGAATCAAATCGGCCCAACCGTTTAGGCTGTAGATATCGATACGGACAGACAGACAGACAGACAGACAGACGGACGGAATTTCCGGACGCACTTTTTTTGACTTCTCTATCATCGTAATGTCATGTTTGATTGTTAGAATTTTTTAATTTTTTTTTTACGAATGCATAACTTGCCTTTAGTCCCTATAAATCGCAAGTAAAAAACGAAGCTTAAAAACTAACATTTGTCTTCTATTAAGGTACATATATGAAAAAACCTTAACTATAGAAAATTTAACTACGATTTTAAACCTTGCTTAAGCCCCAAACAACTATTGTTTAATGTAGTCTCATAAGTCATAGATGGTTTAGTAAATTATTAACAAGCCATTTTAAAGACAAATTCTATTCTTCCTGAAAAGTTTCAAGAACTCGTAAGCAAAAGCTTGAAACAGCAAAACCATTCGAAAGCTTTGTACAATCAAAGTAAAAAATAGAACCACTCATCTAGTGCCCTAAGCAATTCACACCATTTTGATCGTTTTTAAACATTCTTCCAGTAGAAAATATACATATTTTGTTAAATAAAAAAAATAATTATTTAATCTTCAATTTCACCGGTTCGGTTCTTTTGGGTGGAAATCTACGTCATTTACACTACCATTCCGTATGTTCATGAACTTATCCTTCGGATAGATTACCTTTGCTTTTGTTGTAATTAGCATGGTTAAAAACAGCTGATTTCCAGCTGATTGAAGAACATATGGAAAACAGCTGTTTTTAACCATGCTAATTACAACAAAAGCAAAGTAACCAATCCGAAAGTTACGTTCGTGTACGTACGCATTGTGTCCTGACAATTTGTACAAAATCCGACGAGTTGTTGTGTCCCAAATGTAGACATGACGATCTGAAGGTTCAGCAGATATCTTGCTACCATCTGGTGATCAGGCACATCTCAGCAATTTTCCTTTGAATATCCTCACACACCTCTCGCCCGAAACATACGGTCGAATGTCCTAAATTCCATCGAGTTTGACAGGATATATGAACTGTCGGGAGAAAGTGATACTCCCGTCACCGTGTCCGTGTGGCCTTTTAACTTGTAGACAACTTCATTGCGCCGAATATCCCAAATTTTGATGTCATTATCGATGCCAACAGTAGCAACTATGATAATAAACTCAGAAAACGGAAAAGTGGTGAAGGAAACAATACAAACAATATTAAAGACTTTTTAAACTGATCGTGTTTTAACTCTTCGTTTAAAAACCGCAAAAGCTTTGGTAATTTTTTTATAATTTTATGTCCAAAATGAACAAACATAATAACAAATAGTTGCAATAATCGCCCATTTCTTTATGATATGGGCAATGAAAATTGTAAAAAACACCGTTTAAATAACATTTTTCTAATACAAACATGGCCGCAGTGACATAATGAGCAGATACTTATGGAATTCCACACAAATCGGCCATATGACCAAGTATGTGTCGCGCGCTATCTAATGCCTAGGGCTGCGGTTCCGGCTATGTAATCGAAGCGTAGAGATTTTCATCGTTACTATTCAAATTTTGAAAGCTGCCCATTTTAGTCCAAGTTTATGTGGAACAAAAACAAACCATTTGTCTTTTGTTGTTAAAGCGAAATATACCCCCAATGCCAGTTTCTATGATTGGCACTTGCATCGAAGAAACCGAACATCTCTCAGTTCTCGGTATGTGCATTATAGACCACTTTCAGTGAAATAGACAGTTGCACTCCTTGCACTGAAACAATTCAACCGTAATAATCGCTCTGCTGGGAATGCCCATTAGTTTAACCTTGAAAATACTTCATCAACATCGAGTTTAACTTCGGCTGTGTGGCACGTAGCGCCGTCCTGTTGAAACCAAATGTTGCCAATATCCTCCTCTTCAATTTTTGTGAACAAAAATTCGTTCAGCATGGCCCGATAACGACCGCCATTGACTGTAACGGCCACTCCTTGCTCATTTTCGAAAAATGGCCCAATTATGCCTCTGGACGAAAATCCGCACCAAACAGTGACTCGTTTTGGGTGAATCGGCTTTTCGATGTATGCGTGTGGGTTTTCTGTACTCCAAATACAATAATTTTGCGTGTTTACATACCCGCCAAGATCAAAATGAGCTTCATCTGAAAAGATGATTTTTTTGGCAAAATCGGCATCTTCTCTAAGTCGATCGGAGGCAGTAATGTCGCAACATTTCCCAGCGTACACACAACCATATTCGTTTAGCGGAAGAATAGAACTAATTATCTGTTAAATCAGACATGAGCTAAGTGGTACCATTCACGAAATAAGCACTAGCTGAAAAAAAAACGTTAGATGGCGGACCCTTTAGTAACGATGAAAATCTCTCACAGAAAATAAAACTACACGAATCTTCGGGAACGCGTTGAACAAAAAAGTTAACCACTTTTTATACGTCAAAGTCATATGATTAAGGCTCTTACAGACGGACGAAAAACGCTTTGTGATTTTTTGCGAAAAATCGTAGTTGCGGAAAACTAGCTTCTATTTAAACTTCAAAGCGAAATAGAAGTTGATAAATTTTACTTTCAATAGAAAAAACATTATCAACTTCTACATATTTACTTTTCTTGTTTACAGCTGCAATGCTGACCATCCTCACCACACAAAAGTGCGTGCATTAAGCTGCAGTTTCGGTGGAAGCGAATTTTACTCGCACGAATTAAGCGAATTATTATTTATGTAGATTATTGTGCCGAATTATTAGGCACCGAAATGAATGAATTTAGCGAACTTTGCGATTTTGTGCGAGTGAAATTCGCTTACATTACTGGAACTGCACCGGTACCGCCGCCACAGGCGGTAGATAGCGCGCGGGCACAAACGCGACATATACTTGGTCATATGGCCGATGCGGCGCAATCAATTTGTGTGGAATTCCTTAAGTATCCGCTCGTATTGAAATCTTGACATATGTTATTTTTGGGTCATTCTGAACGTTTCTGTGCAATTTTTAAGGCGTGCTTCAACATCCTTAATTTGTTTTATGTCATCTATTGCAAATCCTATAATGATCGCAAGCAGGGAGGTTGCAGATGGGCAGCATGCCACTAATGTCGCACTGGTCTTCCTTGACTGCGTCTACCCTCTGGGATGGAATAGAATCTTAAACGTGTAATGCGTATTTTTTTGACCAGGTCAATGTGGCTGTACAGCTCGTATAGTTCTTGGTTGAACCTTCTCCTCCCAAAGGCCGTTAACGCAGGTAGGGCCAAAAATCCTCCGAAGAATCTTACGCTCGAAACGACTAAGGATATCTTCATCCGCTTTAGATAGAGTCCCTAACTACCTCAAAGTTGTACCTGTCTATTGTGGTGTTTTGTCCAAACCGCCGGTGTTGTATGTCCCTTTTTGTGGACAGCAGGTACTTCGTTTTGACTGCTAGTCCCATCTTAGCCGCTTCAGCTTCAATGCTAGCAAACGTTCTAGTGACAGCTCGCCGAGTTCTGCCAATGATGTCTATGTCGTCAGCGTATGCTAACAATTGCACAGATTTGAAAAAAAATGTCCCACTACAATTCACTTGCGAGTTTCTTATAATTTTTTCAAGTATTAAGTTGAAGAAATCGCATGATAGCGCATAACCTTGTCGGAATCCTTTTTTGACTTCAAAAGCTTCTGTGAGGTCAGCTTTGTTGTTTTTTAGTTTAGATATTGCTATCCTTACTTCATTTTGGTGAGGTGGACGGAAGTTTTGTCTGTCATCATCCATATTGAATGGTTCGTTCTGTCTGACAACGAGATTTTGGTTTTCATCGCCGTTTAACAGTCTGCAGAAATGGCCCTTTCATGTACTCAGCACCAACTGTGACTCTACTACGATGTTTCCACTTCTATCTCTACAGGCTTCTGTGCGGGTTTTTTTCCTTGGCACGTTCTTTTTACCTGTTTGTAAAACTTCCGCACGTTGTTCCTAGAGTATCATCTCTCAATATCTTCGATCGCGCGCTTTTCATGCTCTCTCTTTTTCTTTTGGAGAAACCGGTGTTCTTCCCGTCTTTTCTGCTCGTAGAGCTCGCGAGGATCTCCCGTCTTTTTTTGCAGCGCCGCCTTTTATGCCTCTTGTTTGACTGCATGGGTCTGCCGGCATTCGTCATCGAACAAAAGGTTTCGTGGTGGTGACGTTATGTGCCGCTGCGAAGTCAATTAGCCTAAGTCCGTTTTCAGACGTTGTGTCGTGTAGGCTAAGTTTTCCGACAGTCCTACCAAAGATTTCCTCATTACCTATTTTGTCCTTAAAATCGCCTAGTACGATCTTTACTTTTTTCATGGCAGGGTTGTTAACCCCACGCACAACCCCCAACCTGGAGGGAGAGGTCCTTTGTTGGATTCCTTGGACAAAAGGAACCGAACCACTTCGGGGATATGAGCGCTGCCGTTGGCCCATTTCAATGCCCTGACTTGCATTGAAATGTCCCAATGACCTTTTCTCCAAATACGTCAAAGTAGCTCATTAGGGTATCTCCTTCGTTGACTGTTGACGCCACCGTTGGTCCAATTGGTTGGGCTCATCCGCCGTACGTCCTCTTTCTGAGGGGCTCGTGCAAGACTTCTGCGAATCGATCAGTTGCTATTTTTTCTGTGTTCAACGCTCGCGCTCATAAGTTTAACAGGAATGTCCGTATGGACCGACCAGTAAAATAAGCACAATTGATGCGTACGAGATAGTTACAGCACTGTGCATTACCTGTTTGACGGCGTTCAGTGTCTACCCTATTCATACAGCACCCTTCCACCAATTCCTTAACATATTTTCTTTAAAATAAAATTAATTAAAACAAAATAACAAAGCACTGTCCCATGACCAGGATTAAAATATCCCCCAAAAAACACGTAATTTTATTTTTTTTAAATTTAGGCTTTATTAAAGCGAATAATATGGATCCTCATTTTGGATCGTTATTATTCAAAATTTAGAGGTTTTGTCAAATATCATCTAGTAAAATCCTATAATGATCCCAAGCAGGGAGGTGCAGGTGGGCAGCATGCCCCCATACATACCTTACTGTTTAACCGACTAAAAATCTTAATTTTGGAGATGTTTTGGAAATTATGTCTGTTAATGAGGATAATGTGAACAAGTAAGAAGCAAAAATCGTCAATTTTCAACGAAAAAAAGAGGAAAGGTGAAAGAAAATCAAGGTTGAGTCGTAAGCTAAGACATAATTACCGAATTTTTTATATTCCATTGGATTTCAGAA
This sequence comes from Platycheirus rosarum, assembly GCA_963971375.1. Taxonomy (NCBI): domain Eukaryota; kingdom Metazoa; phylum Arthropoda; class Insecta; order Diptera; family Syrphidae; genus Platycheirus; species Platycheirus rosarum. Next base: position 35,466,984 of record OZ020507.1, read on the forward strand.
TTAATGGATCTGAGGGAAAACTATGTAAAAAAGTATAATACTTGGGACAGGAATTTTTCATCGAAAACTTAAAAGGAAGGTCAAGGATGAAGTCACTAAGAAGTTGTATGTAACTATGTAACATGACATATTTTGCTTTGAAAATGGGGCACATTTAATGCAAATTTTGACTAACTTTTTTGTTTAAAGGTTAACTTAAAAGTCAACTAATTTGAAGCGCGCTGGGGATATTACGAGAGTGAAAAGCTCATTTTACAACAAAAAAAAACATCTTATTTAGTTAATATACAACATTTATTTCCTACAAAACTTTACCAAAACACAGAATTTGAACGTTTATAACGGACATAGGTGTTAGATATCTTAACTTCATTGGAAGTATGCTAATTGCAGGACTTCACTTTAAGCAAGGCTCCAGTAAAGTTTCCCCATCCATTACAAATGAGTCGTTCGGCAACTGATTGATCGGATCCAACGATTAGGGGCGAGGTTGGTTGTGGAGCTGCAGTCTCATTCTGATGTTCATAGCTTGGTCCATAGAAATGTTGGTCAAAAACAAACTGCTGATGTTCATGGTTATATGTTTGAACGGGTACGGTTTGTACGGGTACTGCATGTAGAGCCACTTGGTTATGGCTTTGGTTCATGAGATAGGCTTGAATTTGCTGGACACTCATGTGGTGGAGCGCTTCGACTTCCTTATAACCATATATTATCCAATCAGCTCCGTCGGCTTGATGATGTGGTTCCGTTGGATATATCAGCTGAGGTTGCACTGGAACCTGATGCGGGATGTTTGAATATAAAAGTTGTTGTTGATTCGCCATTTGGGTGTTAATGTTGATCACAAAAGTTACTTATTTATTAGAAATGTAAACACTACACGTTCTGAAATACGATTGCTTACCAACAACATTTGCATTGCCTTTTATTCCTTTTTCGGAGCCAAGCTGCAGGTACATAATATTGCAAAAGTCTTAGAAGTAATTAGCTATAGCCAATACTTAACTAGGTAATAAAACTCTTAATTAACACGACTTCGAGTACGGGTAGATTATGTGTAAATATTATACAATTGCGGTTCTTAATCCCTGCTAATAATTGGGATTTTTGGTATTGGGATTTTCGAGAAAAGAATCATTAGGTATTTAACAAATTCTTTCCTAATTATGAAAATTTGTTTTTAATCCAATTTAAGAAACATGCAAATTTATTACATTAAGTCGTAAATAAAAAAATACTATTTTATTTTTTTTCAGGAATTAGGAAACAAACCATGTAATATTAAAAATGGGCACGTCTGGGTCGCACGTACTATGTGCCTAATTACATTGAAAAGCAAGATCTTTGACAGAAGCAAGTAACATTTACTTTGAAAGTAACACAGTTTGAACTTATAAAAAGTATAAAAACCACAATACTTAACAGTTTTTTTTTGTAAAAATGAAGTACGCCATCACACGTCTTAAATAACTTAATAATTTATGAAAAATGTATTTCGAAAATTGTAGGAACGGTTTTGATAAAATCCAGTTTTTTTTATTTTTAGTGTTTTGAAATTTTTTTTTTTTGAAATTTTGGTATGCAGTTTTTTAGAGTTTATTAACATACATGTGACTATCAAATTTAAAATAATTGTCTTTAAATAGTTTTAAAAATATTGATTTTTCAAAAAAAAAAATCTAAAATTAATTTTAATTAGAAAATTTAATATATAAAATTTGACAGAAATCCATAGAGCCGTTACCGTGAAAGCCAAAAATTAAAAAAAGACGTAATATGAAAGGTCCCGTTAATAGACTTTTCCCGAATATGTGGTTCTAATCAAATGATAGCCAATACCAACAGAAAAATTCTCAAAAATGTTCATCAAAATCGTTGGAGCCGTCTTCGAGAAAAATAAGCTTTTTCCAAACGGTCGTATGTCAAGTACCGTTATTTTTGTCCCTAAAAATAAAATTTCAATTTCCCCTCTGAGTAATGCGAAGAGAATCACACACACCAAATTTGAAGATAATCGATTAAGCCGTTTAGGCTGCAGCTCGTTATACATACTGACAGACAGACAGACACGCATTTTTTCTCGATCACTTTTTTAGACTTCTCTATGATCGTAATGTCATATTTCATTGTTATCTCAATTTTTTTTATATTCACGAATCCTAAACTTGCCTTATAGTCCCTATAATCGCAAGTAAAAAACAGATTTGTTTATATTTCTTCCAAAAGAATAAAGCATATATTTTCCCGCTTTCTATTATAAGGTTAAGCTATACAAAATTATAGCAACATTTAAATTGTTTAAAGGAGACATATGTTCCCAATCACCACCCATAAGTTTAGTAAATTGTACTTCAAAGGGGTAGCAAAAACATCATGGGTGCCGTCGTGTAGCACCCAAAATTCATATGTACATCTAGTCATCAAACCTTAACAAAAAAAAAACAGGCTTAAAAACTTACATTTGTTTTCTATTTAGGTACATTTATGAAAAAACCTTAACTATAGAAAATTTAACTACGATTTTAAACCTTGCTTAGTAGTATCATAAGTCATAGATGGTTTAGTAAATTATTAACAAGCCATTTTAAAGACAAATTCTATTCTTCCTGAAAAGTTTCAAGAACTCGTAAGCAAAAGCTTGAAACAGCAAAAACATTCGAAAGCTTTGTACAATCAAAGTAAAAAATAGAACCACTCATCTAGTGCCCTAAGCAATTCTTACCATTTTGATCGTTTCTAAACATTCTTCCAGTAGAAAATATACATATTTTGTTAAATAAATAAAAATATTTATTTAATCTTCAATTTCACCGGTTCGGTTCTTTTTAATGGAAATCTACGCCATTTACACTACCATTATGTCCTGGCAATTTGTACAAAATCCGACGGTTTGTTGTGTCCCAAATATGTAAACATGACGATCTAAAGATCCAATAGATATCTTGCTACCATCTGGTGACCAGGCACATCTCAGCAAGCTTCCTTTGAATATCCTCACACACCTCTCACCAGAAACATACCGACGAATATCCTAAATTCCATCGAGTTTGACAGGATATATGAACCGTCGGGATAAAGTGATACTCCCGTCACCCTGTCCGTGTGGCCAAAGCCATAACCAACTGGCTCTGCATGCAGTACCCGTACAAACCGTACCCGTTCAAACATATAACCATGAACATCAGCAGTTTGTTTTGGACCAACATTTCAATGGACCAAGCTATGAACATCAGAATAAGACTGCAGCTCCACAACCTACCTCGCCCCTAATCGTTGGATCCGATCAATCAGTTGCCGAACGACTCATTTGTAATGGATGGGAAAACTTTAGTGAAGTCCTGAAATTAACATATTTTATTTTGTTTTGTAGGAAATAAATAAATTTTGTGTATTAAGTAATCATAAGATATTTTTATTGTTGTAAAATGAGCTTTTCACTCTTAAAATATCCTCAGTGCGCCTCTAAAAATTAGTTGACTTTAACACTAGAAATGTAATCATATTTTTTGGGACTGAAAAGATAATCATACGTCTCGGAGACGTATGGCACTTTATAATCACATTAAAGCAGAACCATTTACTTTTTAACATACATTTGTATTTGAATTATTAAGTAAGGTTCTTTTAAGATAAATAAATCAATAATTTAGTACAAATGAACAAAATTAACAAAAAGCATGAACAACCTTAAAAACAAACCAAAAAACTTACTTTATTTTTTAAAGGAAGCTTTGAGTTGGCTTTTAATATTTATATTCGCTTAATAGGATCCATTGGGGCTAGGCTAACTGTTTATTTGTTCATATACCTTTGTACTATGGAGAAAAGTTTCATAAAAGATAATCATACGTCTCCCGGACGTATAACATAGCTTTTACTAGCCCCCACGGATACTAAGGGGGATGTAACTGATGCCCCATTCAAGCTCTGACCGAGGCCTGAGCATATCTAAAAAGCCAACGCAGTACAGTTTATAATTTTATAATATAACAATTTTTCCGCGCCATACGTCCCTCAGACGTAGATTATCTTTCTAGGGTTAAGATAACTTTTAATCAAAAAAGTTTGTCAATTTTCAATCAATTCAATCAAAATAAGCATTAAATGTGCCCATTTTCATAACAAAATATGTCATGTAACATAGTTTGTTTATCAAATTTTAAAAGAAAAGTAGTTTTTCAAATTTAAATTTTAGAAAAGTTATTAATTTTGCATTTTTTAACAATAAATCTCCTTGTAAGCGCACATAAAGAAGCTTGCAGTTCCCGAGGAATTTCACTCCTCACTCTCGCCTTCACACTCCTTTATTTTTGTTATTTAAAAGTCCTAGCTGAGTGGTTCTTGGTTCTTGTACTGTCAAGTCCATCCCGGTCCATCAACCAGAAATTTTATAGGCAAGTTAGGCAATGAGTTTTTCTTATCAGTTTGGGGTTGGAGCCTTACGAGGAGTACTATCATTCCCAATAACAAGAAATGCTGCACCGAATGACATCCTCCAGATTGTGGGATCTAGGGTCTAGGTCTAGGGATAGGGTGGATTTTAACAGTGGTCTTAAACAGAATTCTTAATTGCAACAACATTTCATCATATTTCGGGTAGAACAGAAGAAATTAGGTACAATTCTGCATTTTGTTGGCTTTTTTTGCGTTTTTTGCAAATTTAAAACAAAGACATACAAACATGGATGAGTAGTCAAAATGTAGTAAACTTACGCTTTACCTACATAAATAAATAAATGGATACTTTTGCCGTAGGACGTGAGAAAATGTTATTGATGAAAAACCTAAGAACTGTCGAAATTTTTGTAGTTTTCCCCACTCTTCCCTTTTTGCACAAGGTCCTCGAGTTCCGAAACTGGAGAAAATGTTAATTAACCACCCATGAATAACGTTTTAAAGTTTTATTAAGTTCCGATTGTTTTCTATCTAAAACTACCGTTCGACTAGACAATAAAGGCAATTCATTGAATTTATATTTTCTTATATGTAGACTTTTTTAAAAAATCCTTCATTTCCTTGTAACGGTCACATATTGGCTCCGCTATTCTGGTCAGACAACACCCGAAGGAAGGTATTTCGAGCTCTTTGCCGGGTTACATAACCTTACCCAACTGATCGATGTGCCAACGCGTATACCGGATGTTGCTGGGCAAGCCGCCCATACTCTTGACTTGTTTCTTACTTCTCACCCTGATAAATATTCCATTAGTGTAACTTCTCCATTTGGCACTTCAGACCATTGTGAAATTTCAGCTAATTTCTCATCCTCAACCCATCCAGAAAAACTTTCCACCAAGACCGTTTGGCAATACGAGAAAGCCAACTGGGACAGCCTGAATATTTTTTTCCCAAACTTTAACTGGTCACGTGGTCACTATGTCACTTCGATAGTGACATTGATGCCAGTGCTGAAACGATCACAATTGTGATTCTTCTAGGGATGCGTACTTTTATTCCTAACAGAGCAAAAAGCATCAAGCCTAAAGAAAAGTCCTGGTATAACTCTGAGTGCAAAGAAGCTATCAGGCTCAAAGAAGTAATTTTCTGATCTTACAAGGCCAACCTTACAGAGGAAAATCGGAAAATGCACAAACAAGCAAGAAACTCCTGCAACTCCGTTATTGAAAGAACCAAAAAAAATTACGGCGAAAAATACCCCCGATTCTTCTCAAGAGGATTTCTTCCACACTGGCAAAGCCACTGCGTAAGCTTTTCCATCGCTCCTACTCTTCTGGAATCTTTCCCAGAAGATGGAAAACAGCATTTGTCCAGCTTGTCCCTAAGAAAGTTGACTCATCCTCCTCCTCCTCCTACCGACCCTATAAGCCCTAACATTTTAGTATCAGTATGGCTTCCGCAGTAAACGTTCCACTGGTGATCTGATGGCATATCTCTTTGCTTTGGTGAAAGTAAGATTATTGCTCTTGATATCTCCAATCTATTTGATAGAATTTGGCATGAAGCTCTCTTATTGAAAATGCGTGCTTTTGGAATTGATGATACTCTTGTTCGTTGGATTAGAAGCCATCTTCTGGACCGTACAATACAAGTTCTATTGGACCGATTAAAGTCTGATTCCCACAAAATAAATGCTGGTGTGCCCCAGGGCTCTGTTCTGTCTCCGACTCTTCTCCTCATTTTTATAAAGGATCTCCTGTCTGTTACTTCTAATCCATTTAACTGTTTTGCTGACGACTTTACCCTTAGCTTTTCATATTCGTTCGATAATTCACGTCCTTCGCCTTCGGACGTACAATTGCAACGGTATCGTATGTCAAGCTCATTAAACTCCGATTTATACAGCATTGTCAAATGGGTGCTTCGAAAACTCAATGCTGTCTTCTGTCATTAAAGCTAAACTTACTCCCATGCTATTGTCCATGAATGGCACTTGCATCGAAGAAACCGACAAGCTCTTAGTACTCGGTATGTGTGTTGACGACGACCTCCGTTGAAACGACCGTATATTTGAGATCGCTAAGAATGTTGCTAAGTGCTTACGTTTTTTTGTATCGGTGTAAGAAGTATTTTACCCATCTGTTCTGGCTACAAATTATAAAGCATTTATACGTCCTAAACATCGCTTCACCCGCTTGATAGAATACAAAAAAGAGCGTTAAGATTGATAGGAAATAGAACTGCCGCTGAAACAATTGCCCCTCTCGAACACCGATGGAATGTTTCATGTGTTTCCTTATTTTATCGTTTCTTTTATAAAAAAATGTTCACTCGAAGTAGCCAGCTGCATTCCTACTCCTGTTCCCTGAATCAAATCGGCCCAACCGTTTAGGCTGTAGATATCGATACGGACAGACAGACAGACAGACAGACAGACGGACGGAATTTCCGGACGCACTTTTTTTGACTTCTCTATCATCGTAATGTCATGTTTGATTGTTAGAATTTTTTAATTTTTTTTTTACGAATGCATAACTTGCCTTTAGTCCCTATAAATCGCAAGTAAAAAACGAAGCTTAAAAACTAACATTTGTCTTCTATTAAGGTACATATATGAAAAAACCTTAACTATAGAAAATTTAACTACGATTTTAAACCTTGCTTAAGCCCCAAACAACTATTGTTTAATGTAGTCTCATAAGTCATAGATGGTTTAGTAAATTATTAACAAGCCATTTTAAAGACAAATTCTATTCTTCCTGAAAAGTTTCAAGAACTCGTAAGCAAAAGCTTGAAACAGCAAAACCATTCGAAAGCTTTGTACAATCAAAGTAAAAAATAGAACCACTCATCTAGTGCCCTAAGCAATTCACACCATTTTAATCGTTTTTAAACATTCTTCCAGTAGAAAATATACATATTTTGTTAAATAAAAAAAATATTTATTTAATCTTCAATTTCACCGGTTCGGTTCTTTTGGGTGGAAATCTACGTCATTTACACTACCATTCCGTATGTTCATGAACTTATCCTTCGGATAGATTACCTTTGCTTTTGTTGTAATTAGCATGGTTAAAAACAGCTGATTTCCAGCTGATTGAAGAACATATGGAAAACAGCTGTTTTTAACCATGCTAATTACAACAAAAGCAAAGTAACCAATCCGAAAGTTACGTTCGTGTACGTACGCATTGTATCCTGACAATTTGTACAAAATCCGACGAGTTGTTGTGTCCCAAATGTAGACATGACGATCTGAAGGTTCAGCAGATATCTTGCTACCATCTGGTGATCAGGCACATCTCAGCAATTTTCCTTTGAATATCCTCACACACCTCTCGCCCGAAACATACGGTAGAATGTCCTAAATTCCATCGAGTTTGACAGGATATATGAACTGTCGGGAGAAAGTGATACTCCCGTCACCGTGTCCGTGTGGCCTTTTAACTTGTAGACAACTTCATTGCGCCGAATATCCCAAATTTTGATGTCATTATCGATGCCAACAGTAGCAACTATGATAATAAACTCAGAAAACGGAAAAGTGGTGAAGGAAACTGTTGTGATCTTTGACGATCACAATTAAATAATGTGTCTGCTTTTATATGCAAAAGAACTTTGATTAAAATATATTAATCTACGAGGTTTTTATTTAAGTCTACTCGTTACAAGAATTCAACAGTTAATGAATATATATCAAGAATATAAGAAAAAGACAAATATATTGTCATATGCGAGGCGACATATGCTGTCAAGTTGAGTTCCACAAGAATTTATGGCGTTGCCAACATCTTCCCCTTTTAGTGATCTATCGGATGATAGAGTTATCCTGGCACAAATCTGTCTATCGGTCTACGGGTTCTCTGCGTTCGTCGTGGTACAGGTGGTGAACTTTCAACATTATTGTTAGGAGAAGTCTTGATACTGATTGGGTTATCTCTGTCGGCTAGTGAATCAGATTCACAAGGAGTGACTTCGGTTTCATAGACATCGAGCGCGTTATCCCATGATTTCTCGGTTGGAGGTTCGGTGCCCAGAACCTCTCTATGATGCTTTCGGAGTTGGTTCGCATGTGCACGAACTAGTTTACCATTCTGTAATAAAACATTATACATGACCTTACCCAATACCTTCAATAACTTTTCCTTGTTTCCACTGGAAGTTGTTGTTGTTAGAATGTACACAAACATAAACTAAATCTTGATTGTTGAAAATTCTCGGTTTGGTATTAAATTTTCGATTGAATTGATTGGCCATAGTTGTTTGATTCTTATTTAGAATGTCATCTCGGTTGTGATTCTCAGTTAAGTCTGGCTTAATGATGCTTAATACGTATGTTTCTGCCAAACATGACTTCGGCTGGAGACTTTGAATTTGGTGTGTTCCGATTTGGTGTAGAGCGATATGATTGTAGAAACGTTTGAAGATTCTGGATGATGGTCCCTTCCTTGTTTAACTTTAGAAGCGAGCGTTTAAAGGAGTCTACATACCGCTCAGCTTGGCCATTAGACATCGGGTAGTATGGACTGCTGCAAACATGTTTGATACCGTTCTGTAACATGTATTGTTGAAATTGAGAGCTTTTGAATTGAGTCCCGTTGTCTGACACAATTGTTCTAGGTAGTCCAAATCTGGAAAATATCTCACTGAGAATGTCAATGGTGCGCTGAGAAGTAATGGATCTTGTTAGTATTATTTCCGGCCACTTGGAATAAGCATCCACTAAAACCAGAAAATAATTTCCCTCAATTGGTCCTGCGTAGTCCAAATGAAGACGTTCCCATTGTTCCGTTGGTGTGGGCCATGGCTGAAGCGTTGTTTTTGATGGCATCTTCGCTGCTGAAGCACAACTGTTGCAATTTTGAACGAGAGTCTTAATATCTTCGTCGATGTTTGGCCAATAGACGAAACTCCTGGCAATGGATTTCGTTCTTTCGATGCCTGGATGGCCACGGTGGAGTTGTTTGAGAACTCTTCTTCTATATAGTTTTGGAACTATGACTCGTTGACCAAACATGATACATCCATCGACGACACTGATGTTATCTCTGCGATTAAAATATGCCTTTAACTCGTTGTTTTCCTTGACTTGATTTGGCCAGCCATCAGTAATAAACTCATATATTTGACGGAGGGTATCATCCTTCGACGATTGAAACTTAATCATCTGATGAGTGATTGGCAGTTGTTCGAGATTGTCGGCAAGTATTTGATTAACTTCCTGTTCTATTTTAATCGATGCAATCACAAAATCTTCTTTAATGGGAATGTTTTTGTCAATGAGCCGTGAAAGCACATCGACATAGCCAAAGCTACTTGTTGAGATAAAGCTGATGTCAAAATCGTATGCTAATAACTTGACTGCCCAACGTTGAAGGCGATTAGCTTGATGAACGGCTATTCCTGTCTTTTTTCCAAAAATAGCAAGTAGTGGTTTATGGTCCGTTTGTAGTTTGAATTTTCGACCAAAAACCATTTTGTGAAACTTGGTAACGGCAAATACAAGTGCGAGACCCTCCTTCTCAATCTGGCTATATGATTTCTCTGCTGCTGTGAGTGACCGCGATGCATGACATATTGCTTTGACTGAATGATCAGGAAATTCATGAAGAATGCATGCACCTAAGCCGTAGTTAGATGCATCTGCTGCAACAATGATAGTTTTCTTTGGGTCATAGTGTGTTAAAAGCAGTTTGGAAGACAGAATTTTCTTCAAATTCAGAAAACTATTTTTATGATTTTCTGTCCATTTCCAGCGCGTATTTGCTTTAAGCAACTCGTCTAATGGCCCTCTGTGCTGTCTCATGTTGGATACAAATTTGCCATAGAAATTTATAGCACCGAGGAATGACCGAAGTTCTGACACGTTAGTTGGCTCAGGCATATTATGGATGGCTACTATACGTTCTGGATCCGGATGAAGTCCGTCCTGATTGATAATATATCCAAGATACTTGACTTCTTTAACAAAGAACTTACATTTGGAGAATTTGATCTTGAACCCGTATTCTTGAATGCGACCCAAAACTAGATGCAAATTTCGGTTGTGTTCCTTCAAGTCGGTTCCTGATACAAATATGTCATCAATGTATGCAGCTGCACCACATAGCCCTGAAAGCATTTGATCCATGATTTGTTGGAAAATTGATGGAAAGATTTTCACACCGAACACCATGCGGTTGTAGCGGAAAAGACCCATATGGGTGTTTATTGTGGGTAGATGCTTTGATGCCTCGTCCACTTCGATTTGCAGAAATGCGTCGGATAAGTCAATGTGGCTAAAGAATCGAGCATTGGCGAGTCTAGCGAAGATGTCCTCTGGTAATGGTAGAGGGTATTGATGATTTTCTAGTGCGTTATTGAGACCAGTGGAAAAATCAGCACAAACGCGAATGCTCCCATTTGGCTTCTTGATGACTACTATAGGGGCTGCCCACTCCGAGTAATTGACTGGCGAAATCACATTTGTGTCTTGTAGCCGTTGCAGCTCTGCTTCAACAAGGTCTTTGACAGCGTAAGCGACTGGTCTCTTGGGTCGAAAAACTGGTTGTATGTTGGGCTTCGTCACCAGATGTGCTTTTGTTTTGTTACACAAGCCTAATTTTTCGTTGAAAACGTCTGGAAAAGAAAGTTTTAAATGTGAAATACTATTTTGAATGGAACTAAAACTTTCCCTATTTTCAGCGATGATTTCGTTGCAAATAGCACTGATTGACATGTCTTCGAGATTCAAAGCTTTTATCCAATCGAGTCCCATGACATTTAAGTTGTTGATTGGGGTGACGTAGCATGTTGAATATGCCTGTCTTGTTCTAAATTTGACTTTGCAATCAAATTGACCTGACAAAGGTAATTTTCCCGTTGCACTTCTGGCTGTATGCTCCACATTTTTGGTATGCGAAACTTTGATTTTTTTGAAAATTGAGTCAGATATAATTGTTATATCTGAAGCTGTGTCCAACTGTAAATCGATATCTGTACCATTTATGTTGACGTTGACGTACTTTCGCTAAAATGGATCAATTTTGTTGGTGATGAAAATGCTTTTCAGTTCTGGTCGAAATGTGTTATTGTTGTTATGCTTCGTCTTTGCTCTTCGTCTGTTGTTCTTCTTCGTTTCGTTTTTGTGTTTCTTTCCCGCGTTGCAGTACCCTTCTTTATGGCCTACAACATTGCATTGCTCACATTTATGCTTAATGTAAGTGCAGTCACGAGCGAAGTGCATGTTGCCACAGAACCAGCATGGAGATCTCGGAAAAACTTTTGTTTTGTTGTTATTGTTCGCAGTGGTGTGCAGTCGATTAACTTGAGCCTCGTTTTTCGTCTTCTCGATGAGCGTGGTATCAGTCTTCAGATTAATCAAACGTTGACATTCTCTTGAAAGCACCTCTAACGTTATGGTAGCACTTTCGCTGTCTAACTTGTTCAGCATTTTGGTTCGGATCTCAAAGTCAGATGTAGATTTCATTCCCATTACGAATATCAAGCACTTGAATTGATCAAGGGTTAGATCCTTGAGCTTAAATTGTTCGCAATTTTTGTTCACTATACCTGCGTACGTGATGAAATCACAATGTGCTTCCTTTGTGAGCTGAAAGCAGTTGTATCTTATGTTGAACTGTGATGTTTGTAATCCGAATAGTTGAGTAAGCTTTTCCACAGTTTGTTTGAACTGGAAGTCACGGGAATGCTTTGGCAGAATGTAATTGATATACTTGCTGTGAACGATGGGATGGAGTTTCCTCAGTAAGAGTCTAACTTTTGCTGCATCGTCCAATTGAACAGCATCGATTTCGAAAAGGTCTTCGTAACGAGCATACCATGTGTCAAATGTGAGGTTATTTTCCATGTCAAAGCAAAACTCAGTGATGTTTGATGCTAGTGCTTCCATGATGAATTCTGGACTTTTGTTTTCCACTTTCCTGTTTTCGTTGGAGGTTGATGGCTGTTGTGATATTAGCTGCGAAACCAGTGATTGCATTGCAAGGTTATCCCTGTGCTGTTGTTCCTGCATCTGCTGCAGCAACTTCTGGAATGTTTCCTCCATGTTGAAAAAAAATTAAGTGGAAATTTTCTTGAGGTTGTTGAATTATATTTTGTTTTCCTAAATCCTCGTCGCCAATGTTGTGATCTTTGACGATCACAATTAAATAATGTGTCTGCTTTTATATGCAAAAGAACTTAGATTAAAATATATTAATCTACGAGGTTTTTATTTAAGTCTACTCGTTACAAGAATTCAACAGTTAATGAATATATATCAAGAATATAAGAAAAAGACAAATATATTGTCATATGCGAGGCGACAGATGCTGTCAAGTTGAGTTCCACAAGAATTTATGGCGTTGCCAACAGAAACAATACAAACAATATTAAAGACTTTTTAAACTGATCGTGTTTTAACTCTTCGTTTAAAAACCGCAAAAGCTTTGGTAATTTTTTTATAATTTTATGTCCAAAATGAACAAACATAATAACAAATAGTTGCAATAATCGCCCATTTCTTTATGATATGGGCAATGAAAATTGTAAAAGACACCGTTTAAATAACATTTTTCTAATACAAACATGGCCGCAGTGACATAATGAGCGGATACTTATGGAATTCCACACAAATCGGCCATATGACCAAGTATGTGTCGCGCGCTATCTAATACCAAGGGCAGCGGTTCCGGCTATGTAATCGAAGCGAAGAGATTTTCATCGTCACTATTCAAATTTTGAAAGCTGCCCATTTTAGTCCAAGTTTATGTGGAACAAAAACAAACCATTTGTCTTTTGTTGTTAAAGCGAAATATACCCCCAATGCCAGTTTCTATGATTGGCACTTGCATCGAAGAAACCGAACATCTCTCAGTTCTCGGTATGTGCAAGTTAACACACATGATATCTCAATCATGCAAAGATGCAAAGTGCCACCAACCTCGCCGGAAACAGATTTAATAAACAAATCGATCGAAATCATAACAATAGTGCTGACTTGCACTCCTATGGTCCATCGTTCCATTGATCAACATCATTTAATTAAAACCATGCTCCCATTAGCATTATTAAAGCTAGCACCATCCACTCCGAATAACATCTTCACGTCCGATGCCCAAAAAGAAACATAATTACTCTTGGTATCCAAACAATGATAAAATCCTAATATAAACATCATCTCTGTTGGTAGCGATATTGAATAGTTCATAAGCTAGCTTTAAGAATATATTGTACTTTACAGTTAGTCATGTTCATAATCTGAGACCGACTAGATCGGTACAATAAAATATTTTTTAAAACTTGAAATAATAATGAATTAAATTAATTGGGGGCTCAACCGGGATCGCGTTTTAACTTGACTTGAAAAAATAAAGTAAAGTGTTAATTCTTGCGATCGGCCATTCACATAAGATTTGAAAAAAAAAAATATAAAAAATATTTTTAATAAAAAAGTAAAATCAGTGATAAGTGCTATTTTTGCCAAATAAACAGCCAATTATCCTTCAAAGAAAGGAGAAAGTGCAAAAAAACCAAAAGAAACAGTTCATTGGACAAAAGTTCCAAGACACAAAGTTTCTAAAAGGAAACTAAATAAATAACTAAAGTGCTAAGTGCAATTAACCAGAAGAAGGAGAAGAAGCAGATATATACTCAACGGACAACAGATCCAGGAATCATCAAGCAGAATAGCTATCAACATATATTAATTTAAGTAAGAAAAATTATTTAAGAATATATTATAAATATATAAAGTGGCTTATATTTTAAATGTGGAAAAAGAAAAATAAAAGAAATAACTTCAAAGAATTAGAAAGTGCTAATAATATAGAACAAGTGATAGAAATTAAAGATTTAGAAAAAATTAAATTTGACATAAATTCTAAAAAAATTAAATTCGAAATGGCTCTCAATTCTAATAGTGTGTCTGCAGCAACTGTGGATCAAATGCTCGCAAGAGCTTTGCAAACAAATAATAATGAGGTCCAAAGATTGTTGCAAGAACAAGAAACAAAATATAAACTCAAAATTGATGCGTTAGAATCAATGGTTTCCGGATTAGGGCTTACTAATTCAGTAACTGAATTTTCTTGTCAAATAATTGACCCAAACATAAACTGCACAGAATCTCTTGAAATTATAAAGAGTCTACCTGAATTTTCGGGAACTCAGACTGCATACGTAAGTTGGCGTGAAGCTGCGCACAACTCAATGAAATTGTACAACATAGGAAGTAGTAGATACTTCGCCGCCCTTACTATATTAAGAAACAAAATAACACAACATGCAAACGACGTACTCACCAACCATGGTACAGTACTTAACTTTGAAGCCATAATGGCAAGACTCGATTTCGCGTATGCGGACAAACGTCCGGTACATGTAATAGAACAGGAATTGAGTATATTGCGACAGGGTTCGCTACGACTTATTGACTTTTACAACGAAGTTAATAAAAAATTGACATTACTGACCAACAAAACTATAATGACTCACGGTTCAAGTTCACCAGTCACCATTGAGTTAAATAATATTAACAGACGAAACGCTCTTCGTGTATTTATTACAGGCCTTAACGGTCAACTGTCACAAATACTGTTTTCACTCAACCCTCAAGATCTGCCAAATGCTTTAGCCAAAGCACAAGAACTTGAAAGTAATCACATTAGATCTAACTTTGCTTTACAATTTGCCCAACATAAAAATGAGAACAAAAACAACGGTAACGATAGGAATCATAATAACTTAAGATTCCCTAAAATAAATCAAACACAAAGACCAAATCAACATCAAAGACGGAACGACTACAGACAACTCCCACAATTATTTGAACCAATGGATCTTGGCAGTTCTCAGAATAGGCCAATACCACAGCAACAAACCCAAAACCCTTTTAAGCAAGTTGATAGGAATTTTAATAATAATAATTATGCGCCACGTTGGCAAAAACCGAATTTTAACACTTATAACAATAATACAAGACCTTTGTATAAGAGGGAAAGAGAGAGTGCACAGCATTCTATCCAACCACCTCCGGTAAAATTCGAGAGAGTTAATAACCTCAACGAAAACGAGGATTTTTTAGGAGAAAAGTGGGATTACCCCACTTACGAAGAAGAATAGGGAACAAAGTAATCAAAATACTTATAGATACCGGTGCCAGTAGCAATTACTGCCAACCAGGTATATTGAGTGACCCGATCACTCTACCTATACTAAAACGTGCCCGAACCGTGAACGGGGAAATAATAATTAATAAATGTCACGAAGCATTTATTTTAAACACTAAAACAAGATTTTATGTAATAAGAAATCTTGAATACGAAGCTCTAATAGGAGCAAATTTATTAAGTCTGGTCAATGCCAGAATAGATTTTAATGATAACACATTAAAATATAATAGTAAATCTGAAAAAATATATTTTGAGGAAGATTATAATATGATTAATCATATTCAGGGAAGTGATATATGTAAACAAGTGGATGAGATGATGAAGAAAATAAAAAGTATTCATTCAAACATTGATACCACATTGCCTTTTAGGACTGATGTTACAGCGGAAATCCGTACAAGTTCAGACCGTCCTATTTGGACTAAGCAATATCCTTATCCCTTAAGTGCAAACAAGTTCGTGAATAACGAAATTCATGATCTATTAAAAAAAAATATAATAAGGCCGTCAAAAAGTCCTTACAACTCGCCAGTTTGGGTTGTTCCAAAGAAAGGAACGAACGAGGATGGCACTCCCAAAAATCGTTTAGTTATTGATTATAAGAAATTAAACGAACAGACAATTTCGGATAAATATCCAATACCTGACACTAACGTCATATTATCTAATTTAGGAAAGGCAAAGTACTTTTCAACATTAGATCTTGAAAGTGGATTCCACCAAATAAAGATGAAGGAATCTGACATAGAAAAGACAAGCTTTAGTATTAATAATGGCAAGTATGAATATACAAGAATGCCTTTTGGATTGAAGAATGCGCCTTCAATATTCCAACGTGCTATGGATGACATATTAAGACCTTATATAGGTAAATTCTGTCATGTTTATATAGATGATATAATTATATATTCAAATTCACTAGAAGAACATACAGGTAATCTAAACACGATTATTAATACTCTAAAAGAAGCAAACATGAAAATTTCAATAGAGAAATCTACCCTATATGAAGAAAAAGTAGATTTTTTAGGTTATGTCATCGGACATAATGTTATTAAAACCAATCCTAATAAGACACAAACCATAAAAGATTATCCTCAACCAAAAACCTTGAGGCAACTTAGATCATTCTTAGGAATGATAGGCTACTACAGGAAATTTATACGTAACTATGCGCAAATAGCGAAACCACTTACAAAATTCCTACAGAGCGAAAATGGACAAGTTTCCACACATGTCGCGAAGAAAACAGAAATTAATTTAGATAATGAAGGAATTAATGCTTTCGAAAGCCTTAAAAAACATTTAACTTCCGAAATCGAATTAAATCAACCCGATTACTCTAAACCATTCATTTTAACTACCGATGCCTCAGATGACGCAATTGGAGCTGTCTTATCACAAGATAAGAAACCGATTACCTTTATATCGAAAACGCTAGGAAAAACTGAAAGGAATTACGCGGCGAACGAAAAAGAGCTGTACGCTATCGTTTACGCTCTGAAAAACTTACGTAACTACCTATACGGTGTTACAAACATTGAGATCCATACGGATCACCAACCACTCACATTTGCGGTATCACCCCGCAACCCAAATGCCAAAATGAAACGATGGCATGCGCTTATCGAGGAATACGCACCAAAGATGGTTTACAAACCAGGAACAACCAATGTAGTTGCCGATGCATTGTCAAGGCAAAATCTGAATCAGATTACCGATAGCGATTCTATTGCAACGTTACACTCAGCCGAAAGTAGCGAGGAAGACGATATAGAAATTATCGAACGTCCTGTGAATATGTATAACCAACAAATAATTATAAACAAAGGTCTAGAAACGATTCATGACCAATTAATTCCTTTTTCTAACAAAAAAAGACATCTTATAACATATTCTAATCCCGAAGATATTATCCCTTTATTTAAAGAATACCTTAAGGAAGGTATTGTAGCATTATTCACTACTCCAGAGGTAGTATATGAAATCAAGAGTATACTAAAAAATAATTTTAAAAACAAATTCGTAAGAACAAAATTTTTTGCTAATGATATTACAAATAAGGATGATCAGACCTCTATAATAGAGCAGACTCATAACAGGGCACATAGAAATGCTCGGGAAAATATGAAGCAAATTATAGAAAAGTATTATTGGCCAAACATGCAAACCGAATTTTTACAATTTGCTAAAAATTGCGAAGTTTGCAATACGAACAAGTACAATAGACACCCCCACTTACATCCAATTGGCGAGGCGCCAATTCCTTTAAAAGAGGGAGAGACTGTACACATAGACGTTATGTTTGCAGAAAAATTACAATTCTTGACATGTATAGATGCATACTCTAAATTTTTGATGATAAAAAATATTGACAACCGTCAAGATATGGCAAATAAAGTTTTAGAAATTTTACAGGTTTTCCCTGAATGCAAAAATATTATTTGTGACCAAGACGTAGCATTTACCTCTGCTGTCTTTACGACTCTTATGAAAAGATCAAATATTACAATATACTATACTCCTCCTTACCATAGTACAACAAACGGACAAATAGAGAGAGTCCATAGCACTCTACAAGAAATAGCTAGATGTTTGAAACAAGAACATAAATTACTTGATGCGATAGAAATTTACATAAGAGCTGCGAAAGAATACAATAAAACTATTCACTCTTCTACGCAGAAGAAACCAATAGAAATTCTTTATAACAAAACTTTTCATGAAGACGTTCCCTTTAAACTAGCTATAGCTCAAGATAAAATGCTTGACACACATAATAAGAAAAGAAAAACAAAAAAACTAGAACCAAATGACATAGTTTACCAAAAAATTACAGGAGTACGTAATAAGTTACAACCAAAGTTTAAGAAGAGAATTGTAGTACAGGATTTAGGAAATAAAATAAAGTTACGTAATAATAGAATTATCCACAAGGATAACCTTAAACTTTAAATTTTAGACAATGGACATCAAACTCGTCCTACTCATATTTGTAGTCCAGGCAAACGCCGATGTTATTGATTACACGAGAGAAAACTATCTGTTAGTAGAAGACAGTGAAGTCTTTATTTATGAAAACACTTCAAATATTTTTCATGTGACTAACCTCACAAAAATTAGAAATTTTCTGGACAATACACGTGAAAGGATAAGATTAGATCACGAAGAAGCATACGCTGACACACTTAGAGAAACTAGGCATGACAATAACTTACTTATAATAGAAACATTGCTGGACCAACTAACGATCACACGCTCCAAACGAGCTATAGAAACCTTAGGCACCATCTGGAAGTGGATAGCTGGTTCTCCTGATCATGACGACGAACTAATCATTGAAAACAAAATAAACGATCTTATAACAAATAACAATAAACAGTTTGTAACTAATACAAAATTGTTTGAAGCAGTCAGCACGGTCACGCACACTATTAAAGACGAGTGGGTTAATGAAAAATGTAAAATTATTATTTTCGAATTACAGAACATGATAAATACTTTAACGTTAGCTAAAATAAAAATTCTAAACCCAGCCATATTTAATATAAGAGATTTAAAAGAAATTATAAATCATGAAATTGTAAAAACATTCACTATAAGTGATCTAATAGATATATCAGAATTTAAAATTGCTCAAAAAGGAGAAATAATTGTTATATATATTAAGTATCCTATAATCTATAAAAAATGTAAATTATATGAAGCTAGAGCTATCAGTCAACAAGACGGAAAGCTAATTTTAGATAAAGAGATTATAAAATGTAATTCCAAATTTGTAAATGTTAAAAATTGTAAGAAAGAATTAGAGGACACATATTGTGAAATTAATAAAAACAAAAGTTGTTTATCTGAGTTGCTTAACGACCAGAAAACAAAATGTAATAAAATAAAAGAGAAAAACATAGACTTAGAAGAAATCAAAGATGGTGTTATTCTAATATCAGGACAGCATGCAGTCGACAATGTAACACTCGACGGGGTATATTTAATAAATTTCGAGAACTTCACTAACATAGATGGAAAGATCTATGACAACCCCACTAGAATCATACAAAACTACCTTAAGACTCATACAATTAACAAATACGAAATAGAAAACTATTACGAGTCACTAAATGAGAATCTAAAGTTTGAAAACATAAACCTACTTCAAAGTATAAAAA
Source organism: Platycheirus rosarum (assembly GCA_963971375.1). Classification (NCBI taxonomy): domain Eukaryota; kingdom Metazoa; phylum Arthropoda; class Insecta; order Diptera; family Syrphidae; genus Platycheirus; species Platycheirus rosarum. The sequence goes on from OZ020507.1 coordinate 35,486,704, forward strand.
CGGAAGTCGGCAATAATCCCATTATATCAACTATAGGTTTATTTTTCTTTGTAATACTCATACTTATACTTTTGGTACAGTATTCAAAACAAACAAGAATACCAAAACTCTCAGAAGATGAAATGATAAACCTAAGAGTAAACAAAATCATGACAATAGTCAGAAGAGAAGTTCCGGAGGAAACTTCTTAAAGAAAGAAGGGAGTTAACACACATGATATCTCAATCATGCAAAGATGCAAAGTGCCACCAACCTCGCCGGAAACAGATTTAATAAACAAATCGATCGAAATCATAACAATAGTGCTGACTTGCACTCCTATGGTCCATCGTTCCATTGATCAACATCATTTAATTAAAACCATGCTCCCATTAGCATTATTAAAGCTAGCACCATCCACTCCGAATAACATCTTCACGTCCGATGCCCAAAAAGAAACATAATTACTCTTGGTATCCAAACAATGATAAAATCCTAATATAAACATCATCTCTGTTGGTAGCGATATTGAATAGTTCATAAGCTAGCTTTAAGAATATATTGTACTTTACAGTTAGTCATGTTCATAATCTGAGACCGACTAGATCGGTACAATAAAATATTTTTTAAAACTTGAAATAATAATGAATTAAATTAATTTGCATTATAGACCACTTTCAGTGAAATAGACAGTTGCACTCCTTGCACTGAAACAATTCAACCGTAATAATCGCTCTGCTGGGAATGCCCATTAGTTTAACCTTGAAAATACTTCATCAACATCGAGTTTAACTTCGGCTGTGTGGCACGTAGCGCCGTCCTGTTGAAACCAAATGTTGCCAATATCCTCCTCTTCAATTTTTGTGAACAAAAATTCGTTCAACATGGCCCGATAACGACCGCCATTGACTGTAACGGCCACTCCATGCTCATTTTCGAAAAATGGCCCAATTATGCCTCTGGACGAAAATCCGCACCAAACAGTGACTCGTTTTGGGTGAATCGGCTTTTCGATGTATGCGTGTGGGTTTTCTGTACTCCAAATACAATAATTTTTCGTGTTTACATACCCGCCAAGATCAAAATGAGCTTCATCTGAAAAGATGATTTTTTTGGCAAAATCGGCATCTTCTCTAAGTCGATCGGAGGCAGTAATGTCGCAACATTTCCCAGCGTACACACAACCATATTCCTTTAGCGGAAGAATAGAACTAATTATCTGTTAAATCAGACATGAGCTAAGTGGTACCATTCACGAAATAAGCACTAGTTGAAAAAAAAAAACGTTAGATGGCGGACCCTTTAGTAACGATGAAAATCTCTCACAGAAAATAAAACTACACGAATCTTCGGGAACGCGTTGAACAAAAAAGTTAACCACTTTTTATACGTCAAAGTCATATGATTAAGGCTCTTACAGACGGACGAAAAACGCTTTGTGATTTTTTGCGAAAAATCGTAGTTGCGGAAAACTAGCTTCTATTTAAACTTCAAAGCGAAATAGAAGTTGATAAATTTTCCTTTCAATTGAAAAAACATTATCAACTTCTACATATTTACTTTTCTTGTTTACAGCTGCAATGCTGACCATCCTCGCCACACAAAAGTGCGTGCATTAAGCTGCAGTTTCGGTGGAAGCGAATTTTACTCGCTCGAATTAAGCGAATTATTATTTACGTAGATTATTGTGCCGAATTATTAGGCACCGGAATGAATGAATTTAGCGAACTTTGCGATTTTGTGCGAGTGAAATTCGCTTACATTACTGGAACTGCACCGGTACCGCCGCCACAGGCGGTAGATAGCGCGCGGGCACAAACGCGACATATACTTGGTCATATGGCCGATGCGGCGCAATCAATTTGTGTGGAATTCCTTAAGTATCCGCTCGTATTGAAATCTTGACATATGTTATTTTTGGGTCATTCTGAACGTTTCTGTGCAATTTTTAAGGCGTGCTTCCACATCCTTAATTTGTTTTATGTCATCTATTGCAAATCCTATAATGATCGCAAGCAGAGAGGTTGCAGATGGGCAGCATGCCACTAATGTCGCACTGGTCTTCCTTGACTGCGTCTACCCTCTGGGATGGAATAGAAGATCCTGCGAGCCGGAGCATTGTTGTCCATTCGCTCTACATGACCTAGCCATCTTAAACGTGTAATGCGTATTTTTTTGACCAGGTCAATGTGGCTGTACAGCTCGTATAGTTCTTGGTTGAACCTTCTCCTCCAAAGGCCGTTAACGCAGGTAGGGCCAAAAATCCTCCGAAGAATCTTGCGCTCGAAACGACTAAGGATATCTTCATCCGCTTTAGATAGAGTCCCTAACTACCTCAAAGTTGTACCTGTCTATTGTGGTGTTTTGTCCAAACCGCCGGTGTTGTATGTCCCTTTTTGTGGACAGCAGGTACTTCGTTTTGACTGCTAGTCCCATCTTAGCCGCTTCAGCTTCAATGCTAGCAAACGTTCTAGTGACAGCTCGCCGAGTTCTGCCAATGATGTCTATGTCGTCAGCGTATGCTAACAATTGCACAGATTTGAAAAAAAATGTCCCACTACAATTCACTTGCGAGTTTCTTATAATTTTTTCAAGTATTAAGTTGAAGAAATCGCATGATAGCGCATAACCTTGTCGGAATCCTTTTTTGACTTCAAAAGCTTCTGTGAGGTCAGCTTTGTTGTTTTTTAGTTTAGATATTGCTATCCTTACTTCATTTTGGTGAGGTGGACGGAAGTTTTGTCTGTCATCATCCATATTGAATGGTTCGTTCTGTCTGACAACGAGATTTTGGTTTTCATCGCCGTTTAACAGTCTGCAGAAATGGCCCTTTCATGTACTCAGCACCGACTGTGACTCTACTACGATGTTTCCACTTCTATCTCTACAGGCTTCTGTGCGGGTTTTTTTCCTTGGCACGTTCTTTTTACCTGTTTGTAAAACTTCCGCACGTTGTTCCTAGAGTATCATCTCTCAATATCGTCGATCGCGCGCTTTTCATGCTCTCTCTTTTTCTTTTGGAGAAACCGGTGTTCTTCCCGTCTTTTCTGCTCGTAGAGCTCGCGAGGATCTCCCGTCTTTTTTTGCAGCGCCGCCTTTTATGCCTCTTGTTTGACTGCATGGGTCTGCCGGCATTCGTTATCGAACAAAAGGTTTCGTGGTGGTGACGTTATGTGCCGCTGCGAAGTCAATTAGCCTAAGTCCGTTTTCAGACGTTGTGTCGTGTAGGCTAAGTTTTCCGACAGTCCTACCAAAGATTTCCTCATTACCTATTTTGTCCATAAAATCGCCAAGTACGATCTTTACTTTTTTCATGGCAGGGTTGTTAACCCCACGCACAACCCCCAACCTGGAGGGAGAGGTCCTTTGTTGGATTCCTTGGACAAAAGGAACCGAACCACTTCGGGGATATGAGCGCTGCCGTTGGCCCATTTCAATGCCCTGACTTGCATTGAAATGTCCAAATACGTCAAAGTAGCTCATTAGGGTATCTCCTTCGTTGACTGTTGACGCCACCGTTGGTCCAATTGGTTGGGCTCATCCGCCGTACGTCCTCTTTCTGAGGGGCTCGTGCAAGACTTCTGCGAATCGATCAGTTGCTATTTTTTCTGTGTTCAACGCTCGCGCTCATAAGTTTAACAGGAATGTCCGTATGGACCGACCAGTAAAATAAGCACAATTGATGCGTACGAGATAGTTACAGCACTGTGCATTACCTGTTTGACGGCGTTCAGTGTCTACCCTATTCATACAGCACCCTTCCACCAATTCCTTAACATATTTTCTTTAAAATAAAATTAATTAAAACAAAATAACAAAGCACTGTCCCATGACCAGGATTAAAATATCCCCCAAAAAACACGTAATTTTATTTTTTTTAAATTTAGGCTTTATTAAAGCGAATAATATGGATCCTCATTTTGGATCGTTATTATTCAAAATTTAGAGGTTTTGTCAAATATCATCTAGTAAAATCCTATAATGATCCCAAGCAGGGAGGTGCAGGTGGGCAGCATGCCCCCATACATACCTTACTGTTTAACCGACTAAAAATCTTAATTTTGGAGATGTTTTGGAAATTATGTCTGTTAATGAGGATAATGTGAACAAGTAAGAAGCAAAAATCGTCAATTTTCAACGAAAAAAAGAGGAAAGGTGAAAGAAAATCAAGGTTGAGTCGTAAGCTAAGACATAATTACTGAATTTTTTATATTCCATTGGATTTCAGAATTAATGGATCTGAGGGAAAACTATGTAAAAAAGTATAATATTTGGGACAGGAATTTTTCATCGAAAACCTAAAAGGAAGGTCAAGGATGAAGTCACTAAGAAGTTGTATGTAACTATGTAACATGACATATTTTGTTTTGAAAATGGGGCACATTTAATGCAAATTTTGACTAACTTTTTTGTTTAAAGGTTAACTTAAAGTCAACTAATTTGAAGCGCGCTGGGGATATTACGAGAGTGAAAAGCTCATTTTACAACAAAAAAAAAACATCTTATTTAGTTAATATACAACATTTATTTCCTACAAAACTTTACCAAAACACAGAATTTGAACGTTTATAACGGACATAGGTGTTAGATATCTTAACTTCATTGGAAGTATGCTAATTGCAGGACTTCACTTTAAGCAAGGCTCCAGTAAAGTTTCCCCATCCATTACAAATGAGTCGTTCGGCAACTGATTGATCGGATCCAACGATTAGGGGCGAGGTTGGTTGTGGAGCTGCAGTCTCATTCTGATGTTCATAGCTTGGTCCATAGAAGTGTTGGTCAAAAATAAACTGCTGATGTTCATGGTGATATGTTTGTACTAGTACTGCATGCAGAGCCACTTGGTTATGGCTTTGGTTCATGAGATAGGCTTGAATTTGCTGGACACTCATGTGGTGGAGCGCTTCGACTTCCTTATAACCATATATTATCCAATCAGCTCCGTCGGCTTGATGATGTGGTTCCGTTGGATATATCAGCTGAGGTTGCACTGGAACCTGATGCGGGATGTTTGAATATAAAAGTTGTTGTTGATTCGCCATTTGGGTGTTAATGTTGATCACAAAAGTTACTTATTTATTAGAAATGTAAACACTACACGTTCTGAAATACGATTGCTTACCAACAACATTTGCATTGTCTTTTATTCCTTTTTCGGAGCCAAGCTGCAGGTACATAATATTGCAAAAGTCTTAGAAGTAATTAGCTATAGCCAATACTTAACTAGGTAATAAAACTCTTAATTAACACGACTTCGAGTACGGGTAGATTATGTGTAAATATTATACAATTGCGGTTCTTAATCCCTGCTAATAATTGGGATTTTTGGTATTGGGATTTTTGAGAAAAGAATCATTAGGTATTTAACAAATTCTTTCCTAATTATGAAAATTTGTTTTTAATCCAATTTAAGAAACATGCAAATTTATTACATTAAGTCGTAAATAAAAAAATACTATTTTATTTTTTTTTCAGGAATTAGGAAACAAACAATGTAATATTAAAAATGGGCACGACTGGGTCGCACGTACTTGCTCTTATGTGCCTAATTACATTGAAAAGCAAGATCTTTGACAGAAGCAAGTAACATTTACTTTGAAAGTAACACAGTTTGAACTTATAAAAAGTATAAAAACCACAATACTTCTCGACTGAAAAGGTAAAACATCTTATGTTAATTTAAGATGATTTGCTTATTATTAATGGATCTTGTTATCATTTCAGAGGAGCATAGATCTGTCTCATCCGTATCCTTCTATCTCATTCCTTTTCCTTTTTATTAAGGAAATTTTTGTATCTTATGTAGGAAAATTGTATTCTGACACAACGTAAAATATCTTAAACCCACATAAGATGTTGTGTTCAATCGAATTAAAAAATTGTAAGCAGACTTTAGATTATTTTATCTAAGGAGTTTGTTATGATTGTAAAAAGGTAAAACATATTAAGTTGACTTAAGATACTTTACCACATGCAAACCAAATAAAAAATCACCCTTAAATTGACTTAAGATACAATTTGTCAAAAAATGTTTGAAAATTAAGAAAAGGTAAATCATCTTATGTTGATATTAGATGTTTTCGTGAAATTTAAACCGTTGTTTTCTGAGCCCTAAGTAGACACAGGATAATTTACCGTTTGTAAAATAAAAAAAATACACGCAATAACGATGACATAAGATACATTCTATGGCAGTTTATTATTATTATTATCTACATTTCATTTAGATTTATGTAGAAGCCGTACAAAATAATCGTCAGTTTTCTAACGCTAACAATAAACTTGAAGAAATAAATAAAATACAGGTAAACAATTTTAATTTTAACCTTTATTAGATTTGTATTAGCCTTAAAAATAACTGTAGCATGTTATAAAGTATACCGTTTAATTACATTTTCAGATATAATGTATAGTAATTCCCGTGCAGCAGCCATTTTGCGAATGGTTAATTCAAAAAACAAAACGGGTAATCAATCTAGCTCATCCGACGTTCCCGAAAAAGATACTGTTAACAATGATCTTCAATTTCTGACTGATGAGATTTTCGACGATGACATAACAGATCCGAACTACTATCCTTTTTCTGAGGACGAAAGCATCGTCTCAGAAGGGAACGGTAATGTTGACATTGCAGACCCGAACTGTTCTTCTGAAGATAATACTCGTATGGTCTCAGAACAAAACGAAAATATGGACCCCATCCTTCAACAAATGGGTGAAGAAGTTGAGAGGCGGCTAAATTTGGAAAGATCATCTGAAATGGAAATGCCGAGTTTGAATAGTGAATAACAGACTGAAACATCAACGTCAAGAAAATTCAAGAGGAATCAAGGTAAGATGTATGTTACAAAAATTGGAAATTTGAAAAGGGAAAAAATATGCAAGGAACTTGAACGTTGTCGAAAAAATTGTAAAAGTCGAATTACACATGGTAACCAAAGAGATATCTTTGATGCGTACTGGAAGTTAGGAAGCCATAAAAAGAGGATTGTGTTCCTAAACAGTTTGATTGAAGTGATACCTAAGAAAAATGAACGTGTGACTACCCAGCGCCAGCGGAACCGGTCTGATTCAAAACTTTACTTTCTAGAAATTAATGGAAACCGAATTAGTGTTTGTCAGAAATGTTTCTTATATACGTTTGATGAAACTGAACAAATTATAAAGACTATTGGAAAGAAAAAGCGTTCTTCTAATTCTGGACTAATTGAAGTTGATATGAGAGGGGAGCCTGCAAATAAAATATCAGCTATGAAAGTCAATGAGATCCGTAATCACATAAACAGCTTCCCATTATATGAAAGTCACTACACGCGTGCATCTTCATCTCAAAAATACTTAGCAAGCGATTTAACAGTTACGAAAATGCATGCACTTTACTCGCAATCACACGAAAATCCAGTTTCATACACAAAGTATAGGCAAATATTTCTGACAAAAACCCAAGACGGATTGCTGTAACAAGTGTGAAATTTTCAAAATGAAAATTGATTCGGCACAAGATGAAACTGAAAAAGAGCACCAAAAATGTATGCAAGAAAAACACCACAAGGAAGCAGATGATGTCTATAAGGCCAAAGATGCTGATAAAATCACTGCCAAAGAAGATACTAGTATTAAACTCCTTACGTTTGATCTACAAAAATGTTTGCCGACTCCAAATTTAGAAACTTCGGTATCGTTTTATAAAAGACTTTTATGGACTTACAATTTGACAGTGCATGACTGTGTGTCTGGACAACCAGTTTGCATGATGTGGCATGAAGGCATTGCTAAACGTGGTGGAAACGAAATAGCTTCAAGTATATTGCAATACTTAAAATCAATCCGAAATGATTGTAAGCATATAATTTTGTATAGCGACTCTTGTGCTGGACAAAATAAAAACGCATTTGTTTCAACTATGTTTTCAACATTTATGCAGAGCGAAACAACAATTGAAACCATCGACCATAAATTTCTTGTTCCGGGGCATACGCATATGGAATGTGATATCGATCACTCCTTGATAGAGCGTAAAAAGAAGAAAACGCATGCACAGATTCATCATTCACGGGATTGGTACTTGTTTATATCAGCATTGGGGACCAAAAACATTTTTAAAGTACATGAAATGGACCAATCAATGTTTTTGAACTTTTCAGCGACCTTAAAAGAAAAATGTATGTGGCGAAAAACAAATACTAACGGAGAAGCTTTTAAATGGAGTTCAGTTAGATGGCTGAGGTACACAAAAACATTTGGAATTGTCAAGTATAAGACCAGTTTAGCAGAAGAAGAGGATTTCAAAATATTGAACACAAAGAAAAGGGGAATTACCAAATTAACCACAAGTGATGTAAAAACGGCATACAATGGACCCATGAAAATAAGTGCTGCAAAGAAAAAGGACCTTGTTTATATGCTTGATTTGATAAATTCAAACTATCATGACTTCTACCTTAATCTGCAATCCGATGATCAACCGGATATTCATCCAGATCTTTCAGAGGACTCGGAAGAAGAAACCTAATTTTTAACTACGCATTTTATTTTTAAGTTCGAAGAATACTTCAACAACTTAAAAATAACATCAAATATAGTATTGATCTCTATGAATTCTTTTAAAGTTGATTTTCTGTTACCGTTAACTTTTTTTAACTGAAATGTGATTTAAGAATAGTCGTTTATGTTTTTAAAGCTTTTATTTTTAAATTTAATAAAAGTATTAAAATTTCATCTAATGTCTCATTTATTTCTTCTAAAGCATTTGCAATTCATCTTACATCGACTTAGAAACTGGGAAGATTTTTCGAAAAGAATAGGCAAAGAATCTTATCTCAACTTAAGATTTTAGAAATCAATAATTGAAAAAAAATTTAAATAGGCAAACTATCTTAAGTCATATTTAGGCATGTAACTCACAAAATATAAACTATAAATCTTCTCACAATAAATTTATAAAAAAAGGACGTCAAATTCTACATAAAAAAAGTTTTTTTTAAGAAGTCTTTGTTTGAAAGATTTTTTGGAAAGCTTCTATTTAGAGTTTTTTTGCTCTCCTGAAAAATGCTAAGAATAGACTTAAGATGATTTACCTTTTTAGTCGAGACTTAACAGTTTTTTTGTAAAAATGAAGTTTGCCATCACACGTCTTAAATAACTTAATAATTTATGAAAAATGTATTTCGAAAATTGTAGGATCGGTTTTGATAAAATCCAGTTTTTTTATTTTTAGTGTTTTGAAATTTTTTTTTTTTGAAATTTTGGTATGCAGTTTTTTAGAGTTTATTAACATACATGTGACTATCAAATTTAAAATAATTGTCTTTAAATAGTTTTAAAAAGATTGATTTTTCAAAAAAAAAATCTAAAATTAATTTTAATTAGAAAATTTAATATATAAAATTTGACAGAAATCCATAGAGCCGTTACCGTGAAAGCCAAAAATTAAAAAAGACGTAATATGAAAGGTCCTGTTAATAGACTTTTCCCGAATATCTGGTTCTAATCAAATGATAGCCAATACCAATAGAAAAATTCTCAAAAATGTTCATCAAAATCGTTGGAGCCGTCTTCGAGAAAAATAAGCTTTTTCCAAACGGTCGTATGTCAAGTACCGTTATTTTTGTCCCTAAAAATAAAATTTCAATTTCCCCTCTGAGTAATGCCAAGAGAATCACACACACCAAATTTGAAGATAATCGATTAAGCCGTTTAGGCTGCAGCTCGTTATACATACTGACAGACAGACAGACACGCATTTTTTCTCGATCACTTTTTTAGACTTCTCTATGATCGTAATGTCATATTTCATTGTTATCTCAATTTTTTTTATATACACGAATCCTAAACTTGCCCTGTAGTCCCTATAATCGCAAGTAAAAAACAGATTTGTTTATATTTCTTCCAAAAGAATAAAGCATATATTTTCCCGCTTTCTATTATAAGGTTAAGCTATACAAAATTATAGCAACATTTAAATTGTTTAAAGGAGACATATGTTCCCAATCACCACCCATAAGTTTAGTAAATTGTACTTCAAAGGGGTAGCAAAAACATCATGGGTGCCGTCGTGTAGCACCCAAAATTCATATGTACATCTAGTCATCAAACCTTAACAAAAAAAAAACAGGCTTAAAAACTTACATTTGTTTTCTATTTAGGTACATTTATGAAAAAACCTTAACTATAGAAAATTTAACTACGATTTTAAACCTTGCTTAGTAGTATCATAAGTCATAGATGGTTTAGTAAATTATTAACAAGCCATTTTAAAGACAAATTCTATTCTTCCTGAAAAGTTTCAAGAACTCGTAAGCAAAAGCTTGAAACAGCAAAAACATTCGAAAGCTTTGTACAATCAAAGTAAAAAATAGAACCACTCATCTAGTGCCCTAAGCAATTCTTACCATTTTGATCGTTTCTAAACATTCTTCCAGTAGAAAATATACATATTTTGTTAAATAAATAAAAATATTTATTTAATCTTCAATTTCACCGGTTCGGTTCTTTTTAATGGAAATCTACGCCATTTACACTACCATTATGTCCTGGCAATTTGTACAAAATCCGACGGTTTGTTGTGTCCCAAATATGTAAACATGACGATCTAAAGATCCAATAGATATCTTGCTACCATCTGGTGACCAGGCACATCTCAGCAAGTTTCCTTTGAATATCCTCACACACCTCTCACCAGAAACATACCGACGAATATCCTAAATTCCATCGAGTTTGACAGGATATATGAACCGTCGGGATAAAGTGATACTCCCGTCACCCTGTCCGTGTGGCCAAAGCCATAACCAACTGGCTCTGCATGCAGTACCCGTACAAACCGTACCCGTTCAAACATATAACCATGAACATCAGCAGTTTGTTTTGGACCAACATTTCAATGGACCAAGCTATGAACATCAGAATAAGACTGCAGCTCCACAACCTACCTCGCCCCTAATCGTTGGATCCGATCAATCAGTTGCCGAACGACTCATTTGTAATGGATGGGAAAACTTTAGTGAAGTCCTGAAATTAACATATTTTATTTTGTTTTGTTGGAAATAAATAAATTTTGTGTATTAAGTAATCATAAGATATTTTTATTGTTGTAAAATGAGCTTTTCACTCTTAAAATATCCTCAGTGCGCCTCTAAAAATTAGTTGACTTTAACACTAGAAATGTAATCATATTTTTTGGGACTGAAAAGATAATCATACGTCTCGGAGACGTATGGCACTTTCATAATCACATTAAAGCAGAACCATTTACTTTTTAACATACATTTGTATTTGAATTATTAAGTAAGGTTCTTTTAAGATAAATAAATCAATAATTTAGTACAAATGAACAAAATTAACAAAAAGCATGAACAACCTTAAAAACAAACCAAAAAACTTACTTTATTTTTTAAAGGAAGCTTTGAGTTGGCTTTTAATATTTATATTCGCTTAATAGGATCCATTGGGGCTAGGCTAACTGTTTATTTGTTCATATACCTTTGTACTATGGAGAAAAGTTTCATAAAAGATAATCATACGTCTCCCGGACGTATAACATAGCTTTTACTAGCCCCCACGGATACTAAGGGGGGTGTAACTGATGCCCCATCAAGCTCTGACCGAGGCCTGAGCATATCTAAAAAGCCAACGCAGTACAGTTTATAATTTAATAATATAACAATTTTTTTCCGCGCCATACGTCCCTCAGACGTAGATTATCTTTTTAGGGTTAAGTTAACTTTTAATCAAAAAAGTTTGTCAAAATTTGCATTATTTTATTAAATTTGCCCATTTTCATAACAAAATATATCATGTTACATAGTTTGTTTATCAAATTTTAAAAGAAAAGTACTTTTTCAAATTTAAATTTTAGAAAAGTTATTAATTTTGCATTTTTTAACAATAAATCTCCTTGTAAGCGCACATAAAGAAGCTTGCAGTTCCCGAGGAATTTCGCTCCTCACTCTCGCCTTCACACGCCTTTATTTCGTTATTTAAAAGTCCTAGCTGAGTGGTTCTTGGTTCTTGTACTGTCAAGTCCATTCCGGTCCATCAACCAGAAATTTTATAGGCAAGTTGGGCAATGAGTTTTTCTTATCAGTTTGGGGTTGGAGCCTTACGAGGAGTACTATCATTCCCAACAACAAGAAATGCTGCACCGAATGACATCCTCCAGATTGTGGGGTCTAGGGTCTAAGTCTAGGGATAGGGGTGGATTTTGAACAGTGGTCTTAAACAGAATTCTTAATTGCAACAACATTTCATCATATTTCGGGTAGAACAGAAGAAATTAGGTACAATTCTGAATTTTGTTGGCTTTTTTTTGCGTTTTTTTGCAAATTTAAAACAAAGAAATACAAACATGGATGAGTAGTCAAAATGTAGGAAACTTACGCTCTACCTACATAAATAATTAAATGGATACTTTTGCCGTAGGACGTGAGAAAATGTTATTGATGAAAAACCTAAGAACTGTCGAAAATTTTGTAGTTTTCCCAACTCTTCCCTTTTTGCACAAGGTCCTCGAGTTCCGAAACTGGAGAAAATGTTAATTAACCACCCATGAATAACGTTTTAAAGTTTTATTAAGTTCCGATTGTGTTCTATCTAAAACTACCGTTCGACTAGACTATAAAGGCACTTCATTGAATTTAAATTTTCTTATATGTAGATTTTTTTAAAAAATCCTTCATTTTCTTGTAACGGTCACATATTGGCTCCGCTATTCTGGTCAGACAACACCCGAAGGAAGCTATTTCGAGCTCTTTGCCGGGTTACATCACCTTACCCAACTGATCGATGTGCCAACGCGTATACCTGATGTTGCTGGGCAAGCCGCCCATACTCTTGACTTGTTTCTTACTTCTCACCCTGATAAATATACCATTAGTGTAACTTCTCCATTTGGCACTTCAGACCATTGTGTCATTTCAGCTAATTTCTCATCCCCCACCCATCCAGTTAAAGAAAAACTTCCCACCAGGACCGTTTGGCAATACGAGAAAGCCAACTGGGACGGCCTGAATTTCTTTTTCCGAAACTTTAACTGGTCACTATGCTTCCTCGATAGTGACATTGATGCCAGTGCTGAAATGATCACAAATGTGATTCTTCTAGGGATGCGTGCTTTTATTCCTAACAGAGTAAAAAGCATCAAACCTAAAGAAAAGTCTTGGTTTAATTCTGAGTGTAAAGAAGCTATCAGGCTCAAAGAAGTAAGTTTCCGATCTTACAAAGCCAACCCTACAGAGGAAAATCGGAAAAAGCACAAACAAGCAAGGAACTCATGCAACTCCGTTATAGAAAGAACCAAATTTTTGCATGACCAAAAATTACGGCAAAAAATTCTGCAGTGTCCCAAAGGCAGTAAAAATTTTTGGTCATTTGTAAAAAATATAAAAAACTCCTCGACATCTTCGGTTCCAACGCTCATCGACAATAACAAACCAATTGTTTACTCTTCAGAGAAGGCAAACTTGCTCGCCGCCCATTTCGCTGCCAGCTCCACGCTGCCTCAAAGCAACGTTGCCCCTCCTGTACTTGAGAATGTAAATTTTTCCATGGGACACATTTTTTTCCGCACTCGTACAGTAGCAAGAGTTCTCAAAGATCTCGATATACACAAATCCGCTGGCCCGGATGGTATACCCCCGATTCTTCTGAAGAGGTGTTCTTCCACACTGGCAAAGCCACTGCGTAAGCTTTTCCATCGCTCCTACTCTTCTGGAATCTTTCCTAGAAGATGGAAAACAGCATTTGTCCAGCCTGTCCCTAAGAAAGGTGACCCATCCTCCCCCTCCTCCTACCGACCCATAGCACTGACATCCCTTCTTTCTAAGGTCATGGAAACACTGATTAACCGTCAGCTTAAGGAATATCTCGAAGATCGTAAGCTTCTCCATGACCGTCAGTATGGCTTCCGCAGCAACCGTTCCACTGGTGATCTGATGGCATATCTCACCGAACAGTGGAACAAATCTTTACATCGCTTTGGTGAAAGTAAGATTATTGCTCTTGATATCTCCAAGGCATTTGATAGAGTTTGGCATGAAGCTCTCTTATCGAAAATGCGTGCTTTTGGGATCGATAATACTCTTGTTCGTTGGATTAGAAGCTATCTTCTGGACCGTTCAATACAAGTTGTATTGGACGGATTCAAGTCTGATTCCCATAAAATAAATGCTGGTGTGCCCCAGGGCTCTGTTCTGTCGCCGACTCTTTTCCTCATTTTTATAAATGATCTTCTGTCTGTTACTTCTAATCCACTTAACTGTTTTGCTGACGACTCTACCCTCAGCTTTTCATATTCGTTCGATAATTCACGTCCTTCGCCTTCGGACGTACAATTGCAACGGTGCCGTATGTCAAGCTCATTAAACTCCGATTTATACAGCATTGTCAAATGGGGTAATAGAAATCGTGTGGAGTTTAATGCTTCGAAAACTCAATGCTGTCTTCTGTCGTTAAAGCTAAACATTCCCCCAATGCCATTGTCCATGAATGGCACTTACATCGAAGAAACCGAAAAGCTCTCAGTACTCGGTATGTGTGTCAACGACGACCTCCGTTGGAACGACCATATATTTGAGATCGCTAAGAATGCTGCAAAGTGCTTAGGTTTTCTGTATCGGTGTAAGAAGTACTTTTCCCCATCTGATCTGGCTACAATTTATAAAGCGTTTATACGCCCTAAACTCGAGTATAACTCCCACCTCTGGGCAGGTGCTTCGCAAACATCGCTTCACCTGCTTGATAGAATACAAAATCGAGCGTTAAGATTGATAGGTAATAGAACTGCCGCTGAAACAATTGCCCCACTCGAACACCGACGCAATGTTTCATGTCTTTCCTTATTTTATCGTTTCTTTTACAAAAAATGTTCACTCGAAGTAGCCAGTTGCATTCCTCCCCTTAAAAGTTTCTCCCGTAATACTCGTCTCGCAAGGAATGCTCATCAGTTCACCCTTGAGCCTAATTTCGGACGTACAAAGGTTTTTTATAAATGTACCTAAATAGAAAACAAATGTAAGTTTTTAAGCCTGTTTTTTTTGTTAAGGTTTGATGACTAGATGTACATATGAATTTTGGGTGCTACACGACGGCACCCATGATGTTTTTGCTACCCCTTTGACCTTTCCCTAATAGTTCCGCGGAATACACTCGATCTTCACAGCCAGCGTGGATGTAATGAAGTAGAATTTACTAAACTTATGGGTGGTGATTGGGAACAAATGTCTCCTTTAAACAATTTAAATGTTGCTATAATTTTTTATAGCTTAACCTTATATAAGAAAGCGGAAAAATATATGCTTTATTCTTTTGGAAGAAATATAAACAAATCTGTTTTTACTTGCGATTATAGGGACTATAAGGCAAGTTTAGGATTCGTGAATATAAAAAAAATAGAGATAACAATGAAGCATGACATTAAAAAAGTTATCGAGAAAAAATGCCTGTCTGTCTGTCTGTCAGTATGTATAACGAGCTGCAGTCTAAACGGCTTAATCGATTATCTTCAAATTTGGTGTGTTTGATTTTTTTTGGCATTACCCAGAGGAGAAATTGAAATTTTATTTTTAGGACCAAAAATAACGGTACTTGCCATAAGACCGTTTAGGAAAAGCTTATTTTTCTCGAAGACGGCTCCAACGATTTTGATGAACATTTTGGAGAATTTTTCTGTTGGTATTTTGTCAAATTTTATATATTAAATTTTTTTAATTAAAATTAATTTTAATTTTTTTTTTTTGAAAAATCTATATTTTTAAAACTATTTAAAGACAATTATTTTAAATTTTATAGTCAAATGTATGTTAATAAACTCTAAAAAACTGCATACCAAAATTTCAAAAACCTAAAAATAAAAAAACTGGATTTTATCAAAACCAATCCTACAATTTTCGAAATACATTTTTCGAAAATTGTATGGTTATTTAAGACGTGTGATGGCGTACTTCATTTTTACAAAAAAACTGTTAAGTATTGTGGTTTTTATACTTTTTATAAGTTCAAACTGTGTTACTTTCAAATTAAATGTTACTTGTTTCTGTCAAAGAACTTGCTTTTTAATGTAATTAGGCATATAAGAGCAAGTACGTGCGACCCAGTCGTGACCATTTTTAATATTACATTGTTTGTTTCCTAATTACCGAAAAAAAAATTAAAAAAAAATACTATTTACAACTTAATGTAATAAATTTGCATGTTTCTTAAACTGGATTAAAAACATTTTTATTATTATTATTATAACTTAATTGAAAGGATTAAAAACAAATTTTCATAATTAGAAAGAATTTGTTAAATACCTAATGATTCTTTTCTCGAAAATCCCAATTATTAGCAGGGATTAAGAACCGCAATTGTATAATATTTACACATAATCTACCTGTACTCGAAGTCGTGTTAACTATGAGTTTTATTACCTAGTTAAGTATTGGCTATAGCTACTAATTACTTCTAAGACTTTTGCAATACTATGTACCTGCAGCTTGGCTCCGACAAAGGAATAAAAGGCAATGCAAATGTTGTTGGTAAGCAATCGTATTGCAGAACGTGTAGTGTTTACATTTCTAATAAATAAGTAACTTTTGTGATCAAAATTAACACCCAAATGGCGAATCAACAACAACTTTTATATTCAAACATCCCTCATCAGGTCCCAGTGCAACCTCAACTGATATATCCAACCGAAGAAGCTGATTGGATAATATATGGTTATAAGGAAGTCGAAGCGCTCCACCACATGAGTGTCCAGCAAATTCAAGCCTATCTCATGAACCAAAGCCATAACCAAGTGGCTCTGCATGCAGTACCCGTACAAACCGTACCCGTTCTAAAATATAACCATGAACATCAGCAGTTTGTTTTGGACCAACATTTCAATGGACCAAGCTATGAACATCAGAATAAGACTGCAGCTCCACAACCAACCTCGCCACTAATCGTTGGATCCGATCAATCAGTTGCCGAACGACTCATTTGTAATGGATGGGGAAACTTTACTGGAGCCTTGCTTAAATTGAAGTCCTGAAATTAACATATTTTGTTTTTGTTGTTTTTTGTTGAAATAAATAAATTTTGTATATTAAATAATCATAATATATTTTTATTTTTTTTTTACTCTTGTAATATCCCCAGCGCGCCTCTAAAAATTAGTCGACTTTAATAGCCAGTTTCATTCAAATTTAAAAGATTTGATCTGAAAATCGAGATTTGCTCTTTTCAATGAAACTTGTGTCATCATTTAATCACAGTTTATGGGTTGGGTTCGATATCCCGCTTTTTATAATCCCGTTTCTTAAAATCCCGCTTTTAAATCCCGCTGTTATAATACCGCTTTTTTAAAATCCCATCTTTATGATCCCATTTTTTATAATCCCGTTTTTTATTATCTCGCTTTTGCAATAAAAAATATTTGTTCTACAACTAGTTTTGATTGCAAAATAATGTCCATGGACATTATGTCTCCTTCAAATAGGCACAATGTCCATAAACATTGTGACCACTTAGGAAATAGTCATAAGGTCTATGGACATTATGCCTTTTTAAAAGTCTGAATCGAAATTTGGACTTCAAGTCTAATTTTATTTATGGACATTACGTCATTATTGAACTTAGCTGACAAATTAATAGAAATTTCTTGAGATTTTATCTCCCAATAAGTATGACGTAGGTATGGGGGGACATGCTGCCCCCTGCAACCCCCCTGCTTGGGCTAACTATATGATTTGGAGGAGGTGTGAGATGTAGTTTATGCAAAAATTCTTTAAATCAAAAAGAAACGTCATCCCGCCAGTAAATACAATATTGTACGCACAGTAAAGATTAAAAACATTCCGAGGAATTTTCTTTTTAGTGGAGTATTTTTAACATCTTTAAATTTATAAAAAAGTAAAAAGCGCATATAACCTACATCTTTGTTATATAGAATGTTTTGTAAAAAAACGGGATTGTCGGTATTTGTCGGGACTTTAAAAAGCGAGATTATATTAGATCAGTATTTTAGCAGACGGGATTTTAAAACTTTTTTTCGGGATTTTTGAAAAGCGTATGTATTTTCTCACTTCAAAAACACTTTTATTTGTTATTTTGTATATTTAATATATATTTGTTAAGTTTTAGGATAAGCACGGGCTGGCACAAGCTCACAACAAATAACAATATATTTTCCATTTGACGTTTGACAGAAATACTATTTACATGTACGTACGTGTGCATTCAGATCAAATCTTCAATCCATCAGAGATCAAATCTTTCGTGTTGAGATTTGATCTAAATTTGCTCTTTTTCTTGCAATGAAATTCTCGAAACTGAAAAAGATCAAATCTTTTGAAAGAGAGAGCAAATATTTTTTTGAATGAAACTCGCTATAAGTTCCATGTCACGTCAGTTTGAAATTTAAAAAAGATCAGCTGGAATATTATAGCTCCCGCAAACGGAAAACGATTAACGGACGATTTTTTCGCGGCAATCAATAGGCGGTATATGAAAACCATTCACACAAAAGTTGCTTACTTTTTATTACATAGTTGCTACTCGACTGGAAAGCCCGGAAAAATCAGGGAATTCCGAAACCGGTCAGGAAAAATATTTTCAAAATAGATCTTTTTCATTTTAAAATAATTTAATCCTTCGTTATACTCTGCTCATACTTTTGCGCCTTCGACATACTCTTTTTTGGTGTATTTTTAACGCAAAATGACTTAAAATGCTAACTTGGAAAGGAAAAACCTCGCCGGGTAAACCATTCCAAATTCGTGTTGTTGGGCTAAAAAAAACAATCTCTATTGGGCTCAGGAGTGAACTGATAAGAATTCCTTGCGAGACGAGTATTAAGGGTAGGAATGCAGCTGGCTACTTCGAGTGAACATTTTTTTATAAAAGAAACGATAAAATAAGGAAACACATGAAACATTCCATCGATGTTCGAGAGGAGCAATTGTTTCAGCGGCAGTTCTATTTCCTATCAATCTTAACGCTCTTTTTTGTATTCTATCAAGCGGGTGAAGCGATGTTTAGGGCGTATAAATGCTTTATAAATTGTAGCCAGATCAGATGGGTAAAATACTTCTTACACCGATACAAAAAACCTAAGCACTTAGCAGCATTCTTAGCGATCTCAAATATATGGTCGTTTCAACGGAGGTCGTCGTCAACACACATACCGAGTACTAAGAGCTTGTCGGTTTCTTCGATGCAAGTGCCATTCATGGACAATAGCATGGGAGTAAGTTTAGCTTTAACGACAGAAAACAGCATTGAGTTTTCGAAGCACCCATTTGACAATGCTGTATAAATCGGAGTTTAATGAGCTTGACATACGATACCGTTGCAATTGTACGTCCGAAGGCGAAGGACGTGAATTATCGAACGAATATGAAAAGCTGAGGGTAAGGTCGTCAGCAAAACAGTTAAATGGATTAGAAGTAACAGACAGGAGATCCTTTATAAAAATGAGGAGAAGAGTCGGAGACAGAACAGAGCCCTGGGGCACACCAGCATTTATTTTGTGGGAATCAGACTTTAATCGGTCCAATAGAACTTGTATTGTACGGTCCAGAAGATGGCTTCTAATCCAACGAACAAGAGTACCATCAATTCCAAAAGCACGCATTTTCAATAAGAGAGCTTCATGCCAAATTCTATCAAATAGATTGGAGATACCCAGAGCAATAATCTTACTTTCACCAAAGCGATTTAAAGACTTGTTCCACTGTTCGGTGAGATATGCCATCAGATCACCAGTGGAACGATTACTGCGGAAGCCATACTGATACTGAGATGTTAGGGCTTGTAGGGTCGGTAGGAGGAAAGGGAGGATGAGTCACCTTTCTTAGGGACAAGCTAGACAAATGCTGTTTTCCATCTTCTGGGAAAGATTCCAGAAGAGTAGGAGCGATGGAAAAGCTTACGCAGTGGCTTTGCCAGTGTGGAAGAACATCTCTTGAGAAGAATCGGGGGTATACCATCCGGGCCAGCGGATTTGTGTATATCGAGATCTTCGATAACGCTTTTTCTGAAGAGTAGACAATAGGTTTGTCATTAGTGATAATTCCAACGAATAGAAGATATTGAGGAGTTTTTAATATTCTTTACAAATGACCAAAAAAATTTATTCCCTTCGGGGCACTGCAGAATTTTTCGCCGTAATTTTTTTTTGGTTCTTTCAATAACGGAGTTGCAGGAGTTTCTTGCTTGTTTGTGCATTTTCCGATTTTCCTCTGTAAGGTTGGCCTTGTAAGGTCGGAAAATTACTTCTTTGAGCCTGATAGCTTCTTTGCACTCAGAGTTATACCAGGACTTTTCTTTAGGCTTGATGCTTTTTGCTCTGTTAGGAATAAAAGTACGCATCCCTAGAAGAATCACAATTGTGATCGTTTTAGCACTGGCATCAATGTCACTATCGAGGTGACATAGTGACCACGTGACCAGTTAAAGTTTGGGAAAAAAATATTCAGGCTGTCCCAGTTGGCTTTCTCGTATTGCCAAACGGTCTTGGTGGAAAGTTTTTCTGGATGGGTTGAGGATGAGAAATTAGCTGACACAATGGTCTGAAGTGCCAAATGGAGAAGTTACACTAATGGAATATTTATCAGGGTGAGAAGTAAGAAACAAGTCAAGAGTATGGGCGGCTTGCCCAGCAACATCCGGTATACGCGTTGGCACATCGATCAGTTGGGTGATGTAACCCGGCAAAGAGCTCGAAATACCTTCCTTCGGGTGTTACAAGGAAATGAAGGATTATTTAAAAAAATCTACATATAAGAAAATTTAAATTCAATGAAGTGCCTTTATAGTGTAGTGAACTTTTATATAAAATGGTCCATTTACTTTTAATACCTACTG
The DNA here is from genome assembly GCA_963971375.1 of Platycheirus rosarum. Classification (NCBI taxonomy): domain Eukaryota; kingdom Metazoa; phylum Arthropoda; class Insecta; order Diptera; family Syrphidae; genus Platycheirus; species Platycheirus rosarum. The sequence continues at coordinate 35,507,509 of OZ020507.1, forward strand.
TGCGCATACAATTTATATTTGCACTCAATTATGTCTATCAAGTTATTTCAGTACATAGAATACGTTAACTAAAATTGTTGATTGGCCTAAATGATCGAATGATCTACCCGCTTCTATTTTACTGTGCTTTCGCACCGTTTTAAAGTCAAGCTTTTGTGAAAACATTGTTCATAAGACATTAATTAAAGAGCATTTGAAGTATCCAAGTCGTTTCTTTTCTTGTTCCTCAGAGTTATCCTACAATAGTCTAGTCGAACGGTAGTTTTAGATAGAAAACAATCATAACTTAATAAAACTTTAAAACGTTATTCATGGGTGGTTAATTAACATTTTCTCCAGTTTCGGAACTCGAGGACCTTGTGCAAAAAGGGAAGAGTGGGGAAAACTACAAAATTTTCGACAGTTCTTAGGTTTTTCATCAATAACATTTTCTCACGTCCTACGGCAAAAGTATCCATTTAATTATTTATGTAGGTAGAGCGTAAGTTTCCTACATTTTGACTACTCATCCATGTTTGTATTTCTTTGTTTTAAATTTGCAAAAAACGCAAAAAAAAGCCAACAAAATGCAGAATTGTACCTAATTTCTTCTGTTCTACCCGAAATATGATGATATGTTGTTGCAATTAAGAATTCTGTTTAAGACCACTGTTCAAAATCCACCCCTATCCCTAGACTTAGACCCTAGACCCCACAATCTGGAGGATGTCATTCGGTGCAGCATTTCTTGTTGTTGGGAATGATAGTACTCCTCGTAAGGCTCCAACCCCAAACTGATAAGAAAAACTCATTGCCCAACTTGCCTATAAAATTTCTGGTTGATGGACCGGGATGGACTTGACAGTACAAGAACCAAGAACCACTCAGCTAGGACTTTTAAATAACGAAATAAAGGCGTGTGAAGGCGAGAGTGAGGAGCGAAATTCCTCGGGAACTGCAAGCTTCTTTATGTGCGCTTACAAGGAGATTTATTGTTAAAAAATGCAAAATTAATAACTTTTCTAAAATTTAAATTTGAAAAAGTACTTTTCTTTTAAAATTTGATAAACAAACTATGTAACATGATATATTTTGTTATGAAAATGGGGAAATTTAATAAAATAATGCACATTTTGACAAACTTTTTTGATTAAAAGTTAACTTAACCCTAGAAAGATAATCTACGTCTGAGGGACGTATGGCGCGGAAAAAAATTGTTATATTATTAAATTATAAACTGTACTGCGTTGGCTTTTTAGATATGCTCAGGCCTCGGTCAGAGCTTCAATGGGGCATCAGTTACACCCCCTTAGTATCCGTGGGGGCTAGTAAAAGCTATGTTATACGTCCGGGAGACGTATGATTATCTTTTATGAAACTTTTCTGAATAGTGCGTCTCCGAGACGTATGATTATCTTTTCAGTCCCAAAAAATATGATTACCTTTCTAGGGTTAAAGTCAACTAATTTTTAGTGGCGCGCTGGGGATATTTTAAGAGTGAAAAGCTCATTTTACAACAATAAAAATATATTATGATTAGTTAATATACAAAATTTATTTATTTCAACAAAAAACCACAAAATCAAAATATGTTAATTTCAGGACTTCAATTTAAGAAAGGCTCCCGTAAAGTTTCCCCATCCATTACAAATAAGTCGTTCGGCAACTGATTGATCGGATTCAACGATTAGGGGCGATGTTGGTTGTGGAGCTGCAGTCTCATTCTTATGTTGATAGCTTGGTCTATAGATATGTTGGTCAAAAACAAAATGCTGATGTTCATGATGATATGTTTGAACGGGTACGGTTTGTATGGGTACTGCATGCAGAGCCACTTGGTTATGGCTTTGGTTCATGAGATAGGCTTGAATTTGCTGTACACTCATGTGGTGGATCGCTTCGACTCCCTTATAACCATATATTATCCAATCACCTACGTCGGCTTGATGATGTGGTTCCGTTGGATATATCAGCTGAGGTTGCACTGGAACCTGATCCGGGATGTTTGAATATGAAAGTTGTTGTTGATTTGAGTTCGCCATTTGGGTGTTAATGTTAATCACTTAAATTTGTTAACTTTTAAGAGATGTTAAATCTATACGTTCTGAAATACGACTGCTTACCAACAACATTTGCATTGCCTTTATTCCTTTTTCGGAGACAAGCTGCAGGTACATACATAATATTGCAAAAGTCCTTAGAAGTAATTGGCTATAGCCAATAATTAAGTAAGTAATAAAACTCATAATTAACACGACTTCGAGTACAGGTAGATTATGTGTAAATATTATAAAATTGCGGTTCTTAATCCCTGCTAATAACTAGGATTTTCGAGAAAAGATTGATTAGGTAGATATTTAATAAATTCTTTCCTTATTATTAAGATGGGTTTTTAATCCAGTTTAAGAAATATGCAGATTTATTACATTGAGTCGTAAATAGTATTTTTTTTTTGTGGTAATTAGTAGTAATCATAAGTCATAGATGGTTTAGTAAATTATTAACAAGCCATTTTAAAGACAAATTCTATTCTTCCTGAAAGTTTCAAGAACTCGTAAGTAAAAGCTTGAAGCAGCATAAACATTCGAAAGCTTTGTACATTCAAAGTAAATAAAAGGCACGACTGGGTCGCACGTACTTGCTCTTATGTGCTAATCCTTTTTAAGTGCAGGCGTCTTTTTGACAAAGATTTTATTTTAATATTTTTTGTATGACGTGCAACTTCCTTAGAATCGTTTTGGGGTGAAGCTCGAACGAACATGCGTCACGACAAAGGGATAAACACATAAATATATAGGATTGTTAGCTTTTGCAGTTTTTTAGTGTAGTATTATCTTTCCACTTGCTGCTTACTGTTTATAATATAATTTGCTAATAGAAAGATACAAAGGACTTTTTTCAGTTAAATTTTCATTTTGGTATGGAAAAATTTGAACAACTGGCATAAAGATTCGTCGGAATCAGCAGTATGGCAATAATGCTAGGTAAAGGGACCTTTATACGTCCCAATATGGGACCAATGGAATTTATAAAGGATTTAGGTACATATAATAAGGTTGGAAGGAAGGTAGGTACTAAAATTAAGATACGTGTTCCAACTACTGTTAAGCCAGTAGGTATAGAGACAATATTAAAAGTTAACACAGTGGTTTTGTTTATTTATAGGAAGGTGTAAACTTTTGTTTTCTCGATTGAAATTTTTGCATTCAGTAGTAATCGAATAGTTTTTTTTATTTGTTAGTTGTTTTTGTGTGTTTATCAAAGGCTTCCTTATTTATTCTGTGCTTTTATGATGATGAAAAATACTTTAAAATACGTAAGTATGTATGTAATGTAGGTTGTCACTTTCTTTTATTTGACTAATGGCTTGGCTAGGGCTTAGCCGAGCAATATGAAATAAAATTTTGGGGACAAAAATTTATGAATTCAAAAAAACACTACTCATAACGTTTTTTGGAAAAAATGTTGTAAGCCATCTTATATCTTTTGCTGTTTTCTATTTTATGAATTTTTCATTTCAAAATCGTTCGACCAGTTTTTTCAAAAAAATGTTTTTGTTGAAAAACTTTTCGAAAACATATTTTAAAATTTTTTTTAGTATGTCAATTTTAAGAAATCTATAGTTTATACTAGGAGAAAAATTTAAAAAAAAATCTATAGATCCGTTTTCAAAATATTCAAAAAAAAAATATTTTTTTAAAAAAATTATTAAAATTTAAAAAAAAATGTTTTTGAAAATTTTGATAAGCAATATTATTTAAATCATAAAACACTACATATTTTGAAAATTTCATCAAAATCCGTCAAGTAGTTAACGAGAAAGTCCGGTTTAAAAAAAAACCGGTCATATGAGAGGTACCGTTATAAAACTTTTTCTGAAAAATCCATTATAACTTAAAGATAGATTTTGCATAGAAAACATCATTCTGAAACTTTTATCAAAATCGTAGGAGCCGTTTTCGAGAAAAATAAGTTTTTTAATAAAAGTTATATGGCAGGTACCGTTAGTGTTGGAGCTAGAATGCCAATTCCAAAAACTGTCGGGTAGAGCACTCTAAAAATACTATATACCAAGTTTGAATCAAATCGGCTCAACCGTTTAGGCTGTAGATATCGATACGGACAGACAGACAGACAGACAGACAGACAGACAGACAGACAGACAGACGGACGGAATTTCCGGACCCACTTTTTCTGACTTCTCTATCATCGTAATATCATGTTTGATTGTTAGAATTTTTTTTTTTTTTTTACGAATGCATAACTTGCCTTATAGTCCCTATAATCGCAAGTAAAAATAGAACCACCCATCTAGTGCCCTAAGCAATTCATACCATTTTGATCGTTTCTAAACATGCTTCCAGTAGAAAATATACAAATTTTGTTAAACAAAAAAAAATATTTATTTAATTTTCAATTTCACCGGTTCGGTTCTTTTGGATGGAAATCTACGTCAATTACACAACCATTGTGTCCTGGCAATTTGTACAAAATCCGGGTTGTTGTGTTCCAAATATAGACATGACGATCTGTAAGATCCAGCAGCATCTCAGCAAGTTCTTCTCGAAATTGTCTTGGTTTCAGTTAAAGATCTTCACACACCTCTCGCCCGAAACACACGAATGTCCCAAATTCGCAACGTGTTATCCATCGAGTTTGACAGGATATATGAACCGTCGGGATAAAGTGATACTCCCGTCACCCTGTCCGTGTGGCCTTTTACTTCTGGACAACATCATTGCGCTTAATGTCGCAATTTTTGATGTCAATATTGATGCCAATAGTGGCTACTATGATAATAAACTCGGTATGCATATATCTATGTCAAATAAACGGAAATGTGGTAAAGGAAACAATACAAACAATATTAAAGACCTTTTAAACTGATCGTGTTTTAACTCTTCGTTTAAAAACCGCAAAAGCTTTGGTAATTTTTTTATAATTTTATGTCCAAAATGAACCAACATAATAACAAATAGTTGCAATAATCGCCCATTTGTTTATGATATGGGCAATGAAAATTGTAAAAGACACCGTTTAAATAACATTTTACTAATTCAAACATGGCCGCAGTGACATAATGAGCGGATACTTATGGAATTCCACACAAATCGGCCATATGACCAAGTATGTGTCGGGCGCTATCTAATGCCTAGGGCTGCGGTTCCAGCTATGCAATCGAAGCGAAGAGATTTTCATCGTTACTATTCAAATTTTGAAAGCCGAACATCTCTCAGTTCTCGGTACGTGCATCATAGACCACCTTCAGTGGAGAATCCTGCGAGGTGTCTAGGTTTCCCTCGAATATGCAAGAAATTTCTTATCCCGTCGGATCTCGCTACAATATTAAAAGCGCCTATTCGACCAAAGCTCGAGTATAATTCCCATATTACGTATTCAATTTAACCTTTTGAGCAGCCCTCTAATGTAACGTGTCTTTCTCTATTCTATCGCCATTTTTACAAACAGTGCTCCAGTAAAATAGCCAGTGGCACTCTTTGCACTGAAACAATTCAACCGTAATACTCGCTCTGCTAGAAATGCCCATTAGTTTAACCTTGGGCTCGATTTCGGACGTACTTTTAAGTACAGACATTCTTTCTTTAGCCGAACCAGAACCACACGAATGTGGAACGCTCTAGTTGGCTCAGTTTTTCCCTCCCATTTTGATATCCAGAATTTCAAAACTAATGGCCATCGACATCTTCATTTACATCCTTTCTTCTTCCCTACTGCTCGAACAATGTTTTAACATTAAAAGGTTAGCAAAGTAACCCCTTTCGCGCGTGCCTGTTATAAAACAAAAAAGTGCAAACCGCTCTCGTGTTTTTCTCTCGCCTTGACGAAATATAAAAAAAATATACACAATACGAATAAGCCAAGAAACCAATCTTACCCAAACAGGCCTTTCTAACTTGATCTCGACAGTAGTTTTTGTGTCTGTCTTTCTTTCGTGACAGTGTTGTAATTTGGCATGCTCCTCCAGCTGGCTCGATGTCCAGCTTATCGTCACCAACTTAGCACTCCAAGAAGTTAGTGGTCCATCTATCTGGCTGGAGCGTCGATGATCATCCGCTCTGCATGCTCAAGCCATCCTACCCGCTGGGTTGGCTACGGAGTTTCTTGGCTAGGCTTGTGTCACTTTGTAGCACTTTCAACTCGTTGTTGTATGATCTCCGCCATTTTTTATTTCCGGGATCGAAATAAGGGACATTAATGTCCTGTATGTTTCTGCACCTTATGGCAGGCCCGGCATGAAGTTTTTTGTATAGCACATACCCTTGGTTCTTCTCGATAAGGCTGACGACACTGCGTCATCTTGTTTTAATTCTCTGGTGTTGTCGAAGGGATCAGTAGTATCCCGATTTGGACTAAAAAGTTCCGCTTGTAGCCCTTCGGCACCTACTGCTTTGTTCGTTTTGAGTCTGGTCACGGCTACTTGAAAGTTGAAGATCCTTTATCGAAGTCTTTAACTGACAGCAAAACCTCATTACCATTTATGTCGAACTTTCAACTGTTAAAAGAAAATTAATTGGATCTCTCTGTGAAACCTGTCATTTATGTTAAATCCAGTTTTATAAATAAGCTTTTCTTATAAGAATCAGCATTTCCTACTAATATTATTTTTTTTTTCAGAACAACACATTGAACGCACCAAATGTTCGTGTATTCCCCCTCTACTCACAACTACCTCAAAACAAGCAACTCGAATGCTTCATACCATCGCCACCAAATGCTAGAAAAATTATTCTAGCCACAAACATTGCTGAGACATCAATTACTATTCCTGGAATACGATTCGTCATCGACTGTGGTTTCGATAAACGTCGCATATTCAATCCCGAATCTAGTTTAGACATCCTGAAAGTGATGCGAATATCACAAGCACAGTGTTGGCAACGTTACGTTGCGGGCCGTGATGCCGAAGGTACTTGGTATCGTACATACACCAAGGAAGAAGTGGAAGCATTCGAAAAAATGTCAAAACCAGAAATTCTGTGGAGCAACATAGCAGCTACAGTATGAACATAATCATGATGTTTTGAATTCAATTAAAAAATAAAATATGTTTTTTTCTTATTTAAAGGTTCTTCAGTTACTAGCTCTTGGAATTGATTGCAAGACATTCGACTTCCTAGACAAACCTGCACCTGAAGCCATAGAGAAAGCCTATAAGCAACTCTTCCTACTTGGAACAGTTAAAGCCGACGCCAAAACTGAATAGACAACCTTAGGTAAATACATGTCCTTATTTCCTTTGGATCCCAAGTTCAGTAAACTCCTATTGACGGCGCCGGCATTTGGTTGTCTCGAAGAAATGCTGAGTCTAGTCGCCATTCTCTCAAGAGAGAACATTTTTTTTCGAAATCTCTGTGGCAATGACACGAACAAAGTTCGAAAGTGCATTTTAGCTGGACTATTCGATAATATAGCTGAACTACAACCTGACAACTTCTATCTCACACTATCAGGACGCCAACGTGCCAAAATCCATCCCTCAAGCATTTTACATGGAAAATATCGTCCCGCCTACATTATATTCACAGAAATTGTTTTAACCGAACGTAATTTCCTTCGACAAGTGTCGTAAATCGAACCAGAATTGATCGAAAAAGTGGTTCCTAATTATCCTAATAAGTAGAATAAGAAGTCCTTTAAAGTAGTTTGCTACACATACACAGGCAGATAAGTTTTTTTTACCAAAAAAAGAAGAAATGTTAATAATATTCATGTAGTTTAAATAATAACGCGAGATTTCGATCAATGACCGTTTTAATTAATTTTATTTAATTCAGTTTTGTGTGTTTTGATTTTAAAGATAATCTGACTTGGGACTTACGGACATGAAAAAAGAACTTCACTTGTCGGCTACACATTGCTCTTAAAACGTATTTGTATATCTGAATGTTCACACCAACTTGCATACCGTTTTAGATTCAAAATAATAATACAAACAACATAGAAAGAAAAATAAAATATGTATTGACCTCATTGCAAATGTTTCAACATAAGAAATTTGTGTTTTTTTTTATGAATTAAAATAATGGTCCAGTCCTGAATATCAAATGGGAGGAATACAGATCTTCCACATTCGTGCAGTGCGGCTGTGGATAAAGAACTTTTAATTAAAGTTAAGTTCGCAGTGTGGGTCACTGTGGCCCACTGGTGGATACTCATATCATTGTGAGCATTGGTTTCATATATTTTCGGAGGGCTATACGGAAACTCAAGTTTATGCCCAAAGTAACCGTGAGTAACCGGAGAATTGTTGGTTCCATGTGCGAGGGGTACGATTCCCGAGAAGATGTAATATTGAATTGTATGATATCTACCTCAAAGCAGATGGAAAAAATAAAGCTCGGTAGAGTGTGGGTTAGGCACAGAGCGAAGTGGAACCAGCTCGGAAAGTCTTTTGTAGTTCTTTTTAATGGTAGAAGGCTACGAGACAGCCATTGCTTATAGTAGGGGAGGCGGCCGTAGGAACACCTACCTCATCGAATGAATGGAAAATGTTGCCGTAAATAAATCGCAAAAAACATAAAATGTACAAAACCGCTGGTCGCACAAACTTTTTTTTATCCCTTTGGCGGTAAAATGGCCACTTCCGGTTGCGTTATTGGTGCTGGTTTGGGATCGAGTTAATGAACAAATAGGGTATTAAATGAAAGCTTAGACCATCTAAATTAAGAGTCTACTAGTCGGATAAACTTAACATGGGTTAACATGCGTCCGACCACTTTTTTCAAAAATAAAAATTACTGTAAATTTCTCCAAATTTTCTTAAGTCGATATCGAAATTTGTATATTGACTTAAGAACGTTTAACGTTTTCATGGCCTTCAAGGGTTGATGTTTGTTGCTGAAGATGAAATGCTTTATTTTACGGACATGTTAAGCAAACAGCATTTTAAAACTATGAACTCGAAAAGATGTTCAACGTATAAGACATACTGATAAGCTTTCGAAAATGATTTTGTAAGTTTTCAATATTGAGTACCCAGTGTTATCTACTTATACTCTTGATCCACAAACAGTACTGCAAGTAAAGGCTTACAGCAAGAATTTTATTAAAGATCAGCGGATTTAAGTTATATCATGGATATGAGCTGGAAATAAAGGGTATACCATTAAGCGTTTCCTATATTTTAATTTAAATAAAACAAACTGTGAGTGAGATATTATTGCCATTATGTATTGAATGGACAGCGTATAAATCAGTTCCCAAGGAAAAGCATATCATTACAGTCAGCAGATGTTATAACTCATCCTGTACTCGAGAGCGTAAATAATTTATGAGACCCATCTTCTTTCCAACTCTTATCTTAACATTCATAAACACGCTGGTCCAGATAGTGTCCCTGTAATTGTTCTGAAGAGTTCTTCAGCGCTGGCTAAACGACTGCGTAAGCTTCTTTTCATCTGTCCTTTTACTCTAGCCTCTTTCCGAGTGGATGGAAAACAAAACTTGTACAGGCTAAAAAGGCAAACCTCCTCAAACTATCAACCAATCGCTCTTACGTCCTTTCATTATTTAACATCATTTTGATAAATTTGAATTGAATTTGAACGCATTTGATAGAATTTGGCATCAAGCTCTTATCGAATATGCGTCCATTTAAAAATATATAAATAAATTTATTGGCGCGACAGCTCCTTAAGAAGCCAAGGCTAAGTGACTTATACTCTCAACGATTCCTGTGTGTGTGTTGTGAATCTACAAGAATAGAAGGGCTATACAATTAACCGCTAAGTCCGAACGGCTACATGAGATACAAATTTTGCTCTTCCAGGTTTTATCAGTTCCTCGCAAGAGGCAGTAATTGCACGACTGGATCGCAACGTACTTGCTCATATGTGCGGCACATCCTCGAATAAACTTTAAAAAATAAGTAACATTTACCTAGAAAAATAACACTACCTGAACTTTAAAAAATGTGTCAAAAACACAACACCTAACGGTTTTTAGTAAAAATTTAGTGCGCCACGTCTTGTGTAACGAATTTATGAAAAAAGTATTTCGAAAATTGCAGGACGGATTTTGATAATATCCCGTTTTTCATTTTTAGTTTTTTTGTAATTTTTTTTTTTTTGAAATGTTGATATGCAGTTTTTAGACTTTATTAATAACAATGATTATGAAATATTAAATATTTTTTCAAAAAAAATAATTGAAAAAATTAATTTTAATTAGAAAAAACAGTTATTCAAAATTATGATATGCATAATTAATTTCGCTAAAAACAAAAACAAAACAAAATTTCAATTTCCCCTCTGGGAATGCCAAAAGAATTACACACACCAGGTTTAGGTTGCAGCTCTGACAGACAGAGAGACATTTTTGCCACTAACTAATTGTTATCTCAATTTTTTTATATTCAAAAAATTAAGGCAGAAAGGTGAAAGAAAAATGTCACATGTCAATGTTGAGTTATAAAGTCAAAGACATCATTTTATTTTTTTTCCATTGGATTTCAGATGAATGGATCCCCGAGCTAATCTAATGGAAAATGATGTAAAAAAATTATAATATTTGGGATATCCTAAAAGAAAGTCACGTAGAAGTTGTATGTAACTATGTAACATGACATATTTTGTTATCAAAATGGACACATTTAATGCAAATTTTGACAAACTTTTTTTGATTAAAGGTTAACTTAAAGTCAAGTTTTAGAGGCGCGCTTGGGATATTACAAGAGTGAAAAGCTCATTTTTCAACAATAAAAATATATTATGATTAGTTAATATACAAAATTTATTTATTTCAACAAAAAACAACAAAAAAAAAATATGTTAATTTCAGGACTTCAATTTAAGCAAGGCTCCAGTAAAGTTTCCCCATCCATTACAAATGAGTCGTTCGGCAACTGATTGATCGGATCCAACGATTAGGGGCGAGGTTGCTTGTGGAGCTGCAGTCTCATTCTGATGTTCATAGCTTCCATAGAAATGTTGGTCAAAAACAAACTGCTGATGTTCATGGTTATATGTTTGAACGGGTACGGTTTGTACGGGTACTGCATGTAGAGCCACTTGGTTATGGCTTTGGTTCATGAGATAGGCTTGAATTTGCTGGACACTCATGTGGTGGAGCGCTTCGACTTCCTTATAACCATATATTATCCAATCAGCTTCTTCGGTTGGATATATCAGTTGAGGTTGCACTGGGACCTGATGAGGGATGTTTGAATATAAAAGTTGTTGTTGATTCGCCATTTGGGTGTTAATTTTGATCACAAAAGTTACTTATTTATTAGAAATGTAAACACTACACGTTCTGCAATACGATTGCTTACCAACAACATTTGCATTCCCTTTTATTCCTTTGTCGGAGCCAAGCTGCAGGTACATAGTATTGCAAAAGTCTTAGAAGTAATTAGTAACTATAGCCAATACTTAACTAGGTAATAAAACTCATAATTAACACGACTTCGAGTACAGGTAGATTATGTGTAAATATTATACAATTGCGGTTCTTAATCCCTGCTAATAATTGGGATTTTTGGTAATGGGATTTTCGAGAAAAGAATCATTAGGTATTTAACAAATTCTTTCCTAATTATGAAAATTTGTTTTTAATCCTTTCAATTAAGTTATAATAATAATAATAAAAATGTTTTTAATCCAGTTTAAGAAACATGCAAATTTATTACATTAAGTTGTAAATAGTATTTTTTTTTTTATTTATTTTTTTCGGTAATTAGGAAACAAACAATGTAATATTAAAAATGGGCACGACTGGGTCGCACGTACTTGCTCTTATGTGCCTAATTACATTGAAAAGCAAGATCTTTGACAGAAGCAAGTAATATTTACTTTGAAAGTAACACAGTTTGAACTTTTAAAAAGTATAAAAACCACAATACTTAACAGTTTTTTTTTGTAAAAATGAAGTACGCCATCACACGTCTTAAATAACTTAATAATTTATGAAAAATGTATTTCGAAAATTGTAGGATCGGTTTTGATAAAATCCAGTTTTTTTATTTTTAGTGTTTTGAAATTTTTTTTTTGAAATTTTGGTATGCAGTTTTTTAGAGTTTATTAACATACATGTGACTATCAAATTTAAAATAATTGTCTTTAAATAGTTTTAAAAATATTGATTTTTCAAAAAAAAAAAAAATCTAAAATTAATTTTAATTAGAAAATTTAAAATATAAAATTTGACAGAAATCCATAGAGCCGTTACCGTGAAAGCCAAAAATTAAAAAAGACGTAATATGAAAGGTCCCGTTAATAGACTTTTCCCGAATATGTGGTTCTAATCAAATGATAGCCAATACCAACAGAAAAATTCTCCAAAATGTTCATCAAAATCGTTGGAGCCGTCTTCGAGAAAAATAAGCTTTTCCTAAACGGTCTTATGGCAAGTACCGTTATTTTTGGTCCTAAAAATAAAATTTCAATTTCTCCTCTGGGTAATGCCAAAATTTGAAGATAATCGATTAAGCCGTTTAGGCTGCAGCTCGTTATACATACTGACATACAGACATACAGGCATTTTTTCTCGATAACTTTTTTAATGTCATGCTTCATTGTTATCTCTATTTTTTTTATATTCACGAATCCTAAACTTGCCTTATAGTCCCTATAATCGCAAGTAAAAACAGATTTGTTTATATTTCTTCCAAAAGAATAAAGCATATATTTTCCCGCTTTCTTATATAAGGTTAAGCTATAAAAAATTATAGCAACATTTAAATTGTTTAAAGGAGACATTTGTTCCCAATCACCACCCATAAGTTTAGTAAATTCTACTTCATTACATCCACGCTGGCTGTGAAGATCGAGTGTATTCCGCGGAACTATTAGGGAAAGGTCAAAGGGGTAGCAAAAACATCATGGGTGCCGTCGTGTAGCACCCAAAATTCATATGTACATCTAGTCATCAAACCTTAACAAAAAAAACAAGCTTAAAAACTTACATTTGTTTTCTATTTAGGTACATTTATGAAAAAACCTTAACTATAGAAAATTTAACTACGATTGTAAACCTTGCTTAAGCCAAACAACTATTGTTTAATGTAGTCTCATAAGTCATAGATGGTTTAGTAAATTATTAACAAGCCATTTTAAAGACAAATTCTATTCGTCCTGAAAAGTTTCAAGAACTCGTAAGCAAAAGCTTGAAACAGCAAAAACATTCGAAAGCTTTGTACAATCAAAGTAAAAAATAGAACCACTCATCTAGTGCCCTAAGCAATTCTTACCATTTTGATCGTTTCTAAACATTCTTCCAGTAAAAAATATAAATTTTTTTTTTTTTTTTTTTTTTATTGGCGCGACAGCTCCTTAAGGAGCCAAGGCCTAGTGACTTATACTCTCAACCATTCCTGTGTGTGTGTTGTTACTCTGCAAGAATGGAAGGGACCTACAGTTTACCGCCGAGTCCGAACGGCTACATGAGATGCACTTTTTCGAGACAAATTTTACTCTCAAGAGGCAGTACCCCAGAAAAAAGTCGGCTATGAGCTGGATTTGAACCCAGGTTCTTTCACTTAGCAGTCCGACACACTAACCACTAAGCCACGGGGCACTACAGAAAATATACATATTTTGTTAAGTAAACAAAAATATTTATTTAATCTTCAATTTCACCGGTTCGGTTTTTTTGGATGGAAATTGTAATGTATTTGTTAAAGAAAAGACTTGTTGATGGTTCTGAGTATGCGAATAGAATGAATGTTTTATTAAAAGTAATAATAATAATAATAATATTCAGTGAAGCTGACATAAAAAGTATACGGTAATAATTGTATGTTTGACAGAGTGTGTTTAGTGTAGTAGATTTCTTTTGCTCATTTACAAATATATATAGGTATACAACACGCTCTCCCTAAAGTTGTTTATAATATAAAATATAATGTTTTCTTTATGTACATCTCATGAAAAACCTTACACTATAAATTAATGAAATAAAATGAAATATTCATATTTCTATGGCAAACAGGCAATTATGTAGACTTTTATTAACTTTTCCATTTCTGCGCTGACGTAATTTTCTTTGACTTCCATGATTGCTTTTAACGCCTGATTCCCCTTCATCCGTTTCTGAATCCGAATTCCTTGAGGTTGTATTTGGAATCCAGTCCGGATCATTAGCGCTAGAATCGTTGCTAGTTGACGGTGACGATTGCGATTCATTACCTGGACTCTCATCTGAAACATCTATCACAGTCGAGTTATTTACATTTGATGTGTTTATCTTGCTTTCTTCGTATAAAGATTCATCTGAATTAAAAGATTGATCACGAATTTGATCTAAATGACGATTTATTTCTTTATTATTGTGTGTGTAGACACAAGCAAACGTACGTGGACCCATTTTTCGTGTAATCGTTGCTCGCGACCATGATGCATTGTTAGGATCTTTGTAATTTATAATCATGACATTATGACCTGCATTAAAAGTTACATTTCGTTTACCTTTGAATTTTTTTTTTTGTTTTCTTGCTTGTTTTCAACGACTTCACTTACGGTTGGTGGTCGCAAATTACTGAACCGAGTACGCAAAGTGCGTCCAAAAAATAATTTCGCAGGCGTTTCACCTGTTGTACAGTGGATTCAACGTTTTTACGCGTGGTAAAATCTTTGAACTCGGCAGACGTAAATTGAGTTCCATTGTCACTGATAATTCTGTCTGGTAAATGCAGATGTGATTATTTTTGTTTTAAAAGCTTCAACCCATGTAGTGTGTGAATCTACAATGATTAAAAAATAATGGTTGAATTTTAGTCCAGCGAAGTCGATATGAATACCACCATACATACGATCTGGCCAATGATTTGGTTTTGACAACCCCCATATGGGATGCATGTAATTCGTTAAGAATATATTGCCGAAGTTTTGTTGGCACAATCGTTCGAAAACCCCACATGACATATCCATATTGGACGGTAAGTTCGAGCGATTTGCTTTTGAACGCATCAAAATTGGAATCCAATTTGTCCACAGTGGTGTTTTCAATAGCTTCTATAAGTTTACTGAGAATGTCAACTTTTCGTCTTCTTCACAAATGCGTGTGAAAATTTTTTCAGGCAATTGAGTAATAAATTTGTCTTTTACCATCACATCTAAATTGCTACCGTATTTACATTGCAGAGCCAACTTCTTGATGCGAGCATACCACGATGACACACTCTCATTTTCGTTGGAAATTTTTTCGTTCATGATAGACAATTGTTGGGGGAGTGAAGTGGGAATTCAAAATTTCGCACAACTCACTCAAATCAATATCTACTGGCGTCTTTGGATCATATAAACTGCGTAATAATTCGTATGCTGATGATCCAATTGATTTTAACAAAATCGCTTTTTTTTTTGGCAATTTGTACAAAATCCGACGGTTTGTTGTGTCCCAAATATGTAAACATGACGATCTAAAGACCCAGCAGATAACTTGCTACCATCTGGTGAGCAGGCACATCTCAGCAAGTTTCCTTTGAATATCCTCACACTCCTCTCACCAGAAACATACCGACGAATGTCCCAAATTCCATCGAGCTTGAGAGGATACACGAACCGTCGGGATAAAGTGATACTCCCGTCACGGTGTCCGTGTGGCCTTTTAACTTGTAGACAACTTCATTGCGCCAAATGCCCCAAAATTTGATGTCATTATCATTGGAAACAATATTAAACCGTTCGCATTTTAACTCTGCGTTTAAAAACCGCAAAAGAACAAAAATAATAACAAATAGTTACAATAATCGCCCATTTCCTTATGATATGGGCAGTGAAAATTGTAAAAGACACCGTTTAAATAACATTTTTCTAATTCAAACATGGCGTGACATAATGAGCGGATACTTATGGAATTCCACACAAATTGATTGCGCCGCATCGGCCATATGACCAAGTATGTGTCGCGTTTGTGCCTGCGCACTATCTACCGCCTGAGGCGGCGGTTCCGGTGCAGTTCCGGTAATGTAAGCGAATTTCACTCGCACAAAATCGCAAAGTTCGCTAAATTCATTCATTTCGGTGCCTAATAATTCGGCACAATAATCTACTCGCGCAAAGTAAGCAAATTATTATTTATATAGAATATTGTGGCAAAAAAAAACGTTTTCGTTTTATTTTACGTTACTATTTACGACTCAATGTAATAAATCTGCATATTTCTTAACTTACTTACTTACTTACTTAGGTGGCGCTACAGTTCGGGACGAACCTGGGCTTCAACCAACATGCCTCTCCAGCCAGCTCGGTCTTTGGCTAGCTGCCTCCAGTTTTGCACTCCAAGTTGGTTCAGGTCGTCCTCCACTTGAGCGCGCCACCTAAGGCGAGGTCTTCCTTGACTGCGTCTACCTTATGGGGTGGAATCGAAGATCCTGCGAGCCGGAGCATTGTTGTCCATTCGCTCTACATGACCTAGCCATCTTAAACGTGATATGCGTATTTTTTTGACCAGGTCAATGTCGCTGTACAGCTCGTATAGTTCTTGGTTGAACCTTCTCCTCCAAAGCCCGTTAACGCAGATAGGGCCAAAAATCCTCCGAAGAATCTTACGCTCGAAACGACTAAAGATATCTTCATCCGCTTTAGATAGAGTCCATGCCTCGGCGCCATACAGCAGGACTGGGATGATTAGGGTCTTATACAGAGTCTCCTTTGTCTTTCGAGAGGGGGCTTTGCTACTCAATTGCCTTTCTAGCCCATAGAAACAGCGATTAGCAAGAGTAATTCTTCGCTTTATTTCTGACGAGATGTTGTTGTCAGATGTTATAGCGGATCCGAGATACACAAAGTCCCTAACTACCTCAAAGTTGTACCTGTCTATTGTGATGTTTTGTCGAATCCGCCGGTGTTGTGTGTCCCACCCTGTGGACAGCAGGTACTTCGTTTTGGCCTCATTGACTGCTAGTCTCATCTTAGCCGCTTAGCTTCAATGCTAGCAATCATTCATTCATCAGGCATACTTTCTTTTGACCAAACTGTAGAGACTGTGACTCTACTACGAGGTTTCCATTTCTATCTCTACAGGCTTCTGTTCAGTTTTTTTTCCTTGGCATGTTCTTTTTACCTGTTGGTAAGACTTCCGCACGTTGTTCCTAGAGTAGCATCTCTCAATATCCTCGATCGCGCGCTTCTCATGCTCTCTCTTTTTCTTTTGGAGAAGCCGGTGTTCTTCCCGTCTTTTCTGCTCGTAGAGCACGCGAGCAGCTCTCGTCTTTCTTTGCAGCGCCGCTTTATATGCCTCTTGTTTGGCTGCATGGGCCTGCCTGCATTCGTCATCGAACCAGAGGTTTCGTGGTGGTGGTCTGGTAAAACCTAGCACATCAGTTGCGGCATCTCTGATGGCTTGTTGGCAGTGTTACCACTGGTCTTCGGCACTTGATGCTGGTGGTACTGGATTTCTACAGAGGTTACGGGATATTCGATCGGCATAGGTTCTGGCGATTTCTTGCGATTGCAGCTTTCCGACGTCATACTTCCTCACAGTAGTACTCCGTTGTTGTGGAGTTCGGGTTATTCGCATTCTTTCCTTTGCTGCAACAAGGTAGTGATCCGAGTCGATGTTAGCTGCTCGGAAGGTGCGAACATCTAAGATACTGGAGGCGTGTCTTGCATCGATCGCAACGTGATCAATCTGATTGACGGTTCTTTGATCTGGGTGTCGCCACGTCCCTTTGTGTATATCGAGATGAGGAAACCGTGTGCTTGCAATGGTGACGTTATGTGCCGCTGCGAAATCAATTAGCCTAAGTCCGTTTTCAGACGTTGTGTCGTGTAGGCTATGTTTTCCGACAGTCCTACCAAAGATTTCCTCTTTACCTATTTTGGCATTAAAATCGCCTAGTACGATCTTAACGTCGTATTTAGGGCATTGCTCATATGTTTTGTCGAGGAGCTCATAGAAGTCATCCTTGGTGGCATCATCTTTGTCCTCTGTGGGGGCATGAGCGCATATTAGGCTAATGTTGGCGAATTTAGCCTTGATAAGGATTGTCACAAGTCGCTCACTTACGTGTCGAAAGCCCAAAACTTCTTGCCTAAGTCTACCGCTTATGACGAATCCGCACCATGCATGTTTCTTAAACTGGATTAAAAACAAATCTTAATAATAAGGAAAGAATTTATTAAATACCTAATAATTTTTTTCTCGAAAATCCTAGTTATTAGCAGGGATTAAGAACCGCAATTTTATAATATTTACACATAATCTACCTGTACTCGAAGTCGTGTTAATTATGAGTTTTATTACTTACTTAATTATTGGCTATAGCCAATTACTTCTAAGGACTTTTGCAATATTATGTATGTACCTGCAGCTTGTCTCCGAAAAAGGAATAAAAGGCAATGCAAATGTTGTTGGTAAGCAGTCGTATTTCAGAACGTATAGATTTAACATCTCTTAAAAGTTAAAAAATTTAAGTGATTAACATTAACACCCAAATGGCGAACTCAAATCAACAACAACTTTCATATTCAAACATCCCGGATCAGGTTCCAGTGCAACCTCAGCTGATATATCCAACGGAACCACATCATCAAGCCGACGTAGGTGATTGGATAATATATGGTTATAAGGGAGTCGAAGCGATCCACCACATGAGTGTACAGCAAATTCAAGCCTATCTCATGAACCAAAGCCATAACCAAGTGGCTCTGCATGCAGTACCCGTACAAACATATCACCATGAACATCAGCCGTTTGTTTTTGACCAACACTTCTATGGACCAAGCTATGAACATCCGAATGAGACTGCAGCTCCACAACCAACCTCGCCACTAATCGTTGGATCCGATCAATCAGTTGCCGAACGACTCATTTGTAATGGATGGGGAAACTTTACGGGAGCCTTGCTTAAAGTGAAGTCCTGAAATTAACATATTTTATTTTGTTTTGTAGGAAATAAATAAATTTTGTATATTAACTAATCATAAGATATTTTTATTGTTGTAAAATGAGCTTTTCACTCTTAAAATATCCCCAGCGCGCCTCTAAAAATTAGTTGACTTTAACCCTAGAAAGGTAATCATATTTTTTGAGACTGAAAAGATAATCATACGTCTCGGAGACGTACTATTTAGAAAAGTTTCATAAATATAATCATACGTCTCCCGGACGTATAACATAGCTTTTACTAGCCCCCACGGATACTAAGGGGGGTGTAACTGATGCCCCATTCAAGCTCTGACCGAGGCCTGAGCATATCTAAAAAGCCAACGCAGTACAGTTTATAATTTAATAATATAACAATTTTTTTCCGCGCCATACGTCCCTCAGACGTAGATTATCTTTTTAGGGTTAAGTTAACTTTTAATCAAAAAAGTTTGTCAAAATTTGCATTATTTTATTAAATTTGCCCATTTTCATAACAAAATATATCATGTTACATAGTTTGTTTATCAAATTTTAAAAGAAAAGTACTTTTTCAAATTTAAATTTTAGAAAAGTTATTAATTTTGCATTTTTTAACAATAAATCTCCTTGTAAGCGCACATAAAGAAGCTTGCAGTTCCCGAGGAATTTCGCTCCTCACTCTCGCCTTCACACGCCTTTATTTCGTTATTTAAAAGTCCTAGCTGAGTGGTTCTTGGTTCTTGTACTGTCAAGTCCATCCCGGTCCATCAACCAATAGGCAAGTTGGGCAATGAGTTTTTCTTATCAGTTTGGGGTTGGAGCCTTACGAGGAGTACTATCATTCCCAACAACAAGAAATGCTGCACCGAATGACATCCTCCAGATTGTGGGGTCTAGGGTCTAAGTCTAGGAATAGGGGTGGATTTTGAACAGTGGTCTTAAACAGAATTCTTAATTGCAACAACATTTCATCATATTTCGAGTAGAACAGAAGAAATTAGGTACAATTCTGCATTTTGTTGGCTTTTTTTTGCGTTTTTTGCAAATTTAAAACAAAGAAATACAAACATGGATGAGTAATCAAAATGTAGGAAACTTACGCTCTACCTACATAAATAAATAAATGGATTTTTTTGCCGTAGGACGTGAGAAAATGATATTGATGAAAAACCTAAGAATTGTCGAAAATTTTGTAGTTTTTCCATTTTTGCACAAAGTCCTCGAGTTCCGAAACTGGAGAAAATGTTAATTAACCACCCATGAATAACGTTTTAAAGTTTTATTAAGTTCCGATTGTGTTCTATCTAAAACTACCGTTCGACTAGACTATAAAGGCACTTCATTGAATTTAAATTTTCTTATATGTAGATTTTTTTAAAAAAATCCTTCATTTCCTTGTAACGGTCACATATTGGCTCCGCTATTCTGGTCAGACAACACCCGAAGGAAGGTATTTCGAGCTCTTTGCCGGGTTACATCACCTTACCCAACTGATCGATGTGCCAACGCGTATACCGGATGTTGCTGGGCAAGCCGCCCATACTCTTGACTTGTTTCTTACTTCTCACCCTGATAAATATACCATTAGTGTAACTTCTCCATTTGGCACTTCAGACCATTGTGTCATTTCAGCTAATTTCTCATCCTCAACCCATCCAGAAAAACTTTCCACCAGGACCGTTTGGCAATACGAGAAAGCCAACTGGGACAGCCTGAATATTTTTTTCCGAAACTTTAACTGGTCACGTGGTCACTATGTCACCTCGATAGTGACATTGATGCCAGTGCTGAAACGATCACAATTGTGATTCTTCTAGGGATGCGTACTTTTATTCAGAGTAAAAAGCATCAAGCCTAAAGAAAAGTATATGGTATAACTCTGAGTGCAAAGAAGCTATCAGGTTCAAAGAAGTAATTTTCCGACCTTACAAGGCCAACCTTACAGAGGAAAATCGGAAAATGCACAAACAAGCAAGAAACTCCTGCAACTCCGTTATTGAAAGAACCAAAAAAAAATTACGGCGAAAAATTCTGCAGTGCCCCGAAGGGAATAAATTTTTTGGTCATTTGTAAAGAATATTAAAAACTCCTCAATATCTTCTATTCGTTGGAATTATCACTAATGACAAACCTATTGTCTACTCTTCAGAAAAAGCGTTATCGAAGATCTCGATATACACAAATCCGCTGGCCCGGATGGTATACCCCCGATTCTTCTCAAGAGATGTTCTTCCACACTGGCAAAGCCACTGCGTAAGCTTTTCCATCGCTCCTACTCTTCTGGAATCTTTCCCAGAAGATGGAAAACAGCATTTGTCTAGCTTGTCCCTAAGAAAGGTGACTCATCCTCCCTTTCCTCCTACCGACCCTACAAGCCCTAACATCTCAGTATCAGTATGGCTTCCGCAGTAATCGTTCCACTGGTGATCTGATGGCATATCTCACCGAACAGTGGAACAAGTCTTTAAATCGCTTTGGTGAAAGTAAGATTATTGCTCTGGGTATCTCCAATCTATTTGATAGAATTTGGCATGAAGCTCTCTTATTGAAAATGCGTGCTTTTGGAATTGATGGTACTCTTGTTCGTTGGATTAGAAGCCATCTTCTGGACCGTACAATACAAGTTCTATTGGACCGATTAAAGTCTGATTCCCACAAAATAAATGCTGGTGTGCCCCAGGGCTCTGTTCTGTCTCCGACTCTTCTCCTCATTTTTATAAAGGATCTCCTGTCTGTTACTTCTAATCCATTTAACTGTTTTGCTGACGACCTTACCCTCAGCTTTTCATATTCGTTCGATAATTCACGTCCTTCGCCTTCGGACGTACAATTGCAACGGTATCGTATGTCAAGCTCATTAAACTCCGATTTATACAGCATTGTCAAATGGGTGCTTCGAAAACTCAATGCTGTTTTCTGTCGTTAAAGCTAAACTTACTCCCATGCTATTGTCCATGAATGGCACTTGCATCGAAGAAACCGACAAGCTCTTAGTACTCGGTATGTGTGTTGACGACGACCTCCGTTGAAACGACCATATATTTGAGATCGCTAAGAATGCTGCTAAGTGCTTAGGTTTTTTGTATCGGTGTAAGAAGTATTTTACCCATCTGATCTGGCTACAATTTATAAAGCATTTATACGCCCTAAACATCGCTTCACCCGCTTGATAGAATACAAAAAAGAGCGTTAAGATTGATAGGAAATAGAACTGCCGCTGAAACAATTGCTCCTCTCGAACATCGATGGAATGTTTCATGTGTTTCCTTATTTTATCGTTTCTTTTATAAAAAAATGTTCACTCGAAGTAGCCAGCTGCATTCCTACCCTTAATACTCGTCTCGCAAGGAATTCTTATCAGTTCACTCCTGAGCCCAATAGAGATTGTTTTTTTTAGCCCAACAACACGAATTTGGAATGGTTTACCCGGCGAGGTTTTTCCTTTCCAAGTTAGCATTTTAAGTCATTTTGCGTTAAAAATACACCAAAAAAGAGTATGTCGAAGGCGCAAAAGTATGAGCAGAGTATAACGAAGGATTAAATTATTTTAAAATGAAAAAGATCTATTTTGAAAATATTTTTCCTGACCGGTTTCGGAATTCCCTGATTTTTCCGGGCTTTCCAGTCGAGTAGCAACTATGTAATAAAAAGTAAGCAACTTTTGTGTGAATGGTTTTCATATACCGCCTATTGATTGCCGCGAAAAAATCGTCCGTTAATCGTTTTCCGTTTGCGGCAGCTATAATATTCCAGCTGATCTTTTTTAAATTTCAAACTGACGTGACATGGAACTTATAGCGAGTTTCATTCAAAAAAATATTTGCTCTCTCTGTCAAAAGATTTGATCTTTTTCAGTTTCGAGAATTTCATTGCAAGAAAAAGAGCAAATTTAGATCAAATCTCAACACGAAAGATTTGATCTCTGATGGATTGAAGATTTGATCTGAATGCACACGTACGTACATGTAAATAGTATTTCTGTCAAACGTCAAATGGAAAATATATTGTTATTTGTTGTGAGCTTGTGCCAGCCCGTGCTTATCCTAAAACTTAACAAATATATATTAAATATACAAAATAAAAAATAAAAGTGTTTTTGAAGTGAGAAAATACATACGCTTTTCAAAAATCCAGAAAAAAATTTTAAAATCCCGTCTGCTAAAATACTGATCTAATATAATCTCGCTTTTTAAAGTCCCGACAAATACCGACAATCCCGTTTTTTTACAAAACATTCTATATAACAAAGATGTAGGTTATATGCGCTTTTTACTTTTTTATAAATTTAAAGATGTTAAAAATACTCCACTAAAAAGAAAATTCGTCGGAATGTTTTTAATCTTTACTGTGCGTACAATATTGTATTTACTGGCGGGATGACGTTTCTTTTTGATTTAAAGAACTTTTGCATAAACTACATCTCACACCAACTCCAAATCATATAGTTAGCCCAAGCAGGGGGGTTGCAGGGGGCAGCATGTCCCCCCATACCTACGTCATACTTATTGGGAGATAAAATCTCAAGAAATTTCTATTAATTTGTCAGCTAGGTTCAATAATGACGTAATGTCCATAAATAAAATTAGACTTGAAGTCCAAATTTCGATTCAGACTTTTAAAAAGGCATAATGTCCATAGACGTTATGACTATTTCCTAAGTGGTCACAATGTTTATGGACATTGTCCCTATTTGAAGCAGACATAATGTCCGTGGACATTATTTTGCAATCAAAACTAGTTGTTGAACAAATATTTTTGATTGCAAAAGCGAGATAATAAGAAACGGGATTATAAGAGATGGGATTTTAAAAAAGCGGTATTATAACAAGCGGGATTTAAAAGCGGGATTTTAAGAAAAGGGATTATAAAAAGCGGGAGCGAGTGTATGCTCGTCAGTGATCGACCAATACTGGGATTAAATGATGACACAAGTTTCATTGAAAAGAGCAAATCTCGATTTTCAGATCAAATCTTTGAAATTTGAATGAAACTGGCTATTAAAGTCAACTAATTTTTAGAGGCGCGCTGGGGATATTACAAGAGTGAAAAGCTCATTTTACAACAATAAATATATATTATGATTAGTTAATATACAAAATTTATTTCCCGTCTTTTCTGCTCTCGTCTTTCTTTGCAGCGCCGCTTTATATGCCTCTTGTTTGGCTGCATGGGCCTGCCTGCATTCGTCATCGAACCAGAGGTTTGTGCTGGTGAAACCTAGCACATCAGTTGCGGCATCTCTGATGGCTTGTTGGCAGTGTTGCCACTGGTCTTCGGCACTTGATGCTGGTGGTACTGGATTTCTACAGAGGTTACGGGATATTCGATCGGCATAGGTTCTGGCGATTTCTTGCGATTGCAGCTTTCCGACGTCATACTTCCTCACAGTATTACTCCGTTGTTGTGGAGCTCGGGTTATTCGCATTCTTTCCTTTGCTGCAACAAGGTAGTGATCCGAGTCGATGTTAGCTGCTCGGAAGGTCCGAACATCTAAGATACTGGAGGCGTGTCTTGCATCGATCGCAACGTGATCAATCTGATTGACGGTTCTTTGATCTGGGTGTCGCCAAGTCCCTTTGTGTATATCGAGATGAGGAAACCGTGTGCTTGCAATGGTGACGTTATGTGCCGCTGCGAAATCAATTAGCCTAAGTCCGTTTTCAGACGTTGTGTCGTGTAGGCTATGTTTTCCGACAGTCCTACCAAAGATTTCCTCTTTACCTATTTTGGCATTAAAATCGCCTAGTACGATCTTAACGTCGTATTTAGGGCATTGCTCATATGTTTTGTCGAGGAGCTCATAGAAGTCATCCTTGGTGGCATCATCTTTGTCCTCTGTGGGGGCATGAGCGCATATTAGGCTAATGTTGGCGAATTTAGCCTTGATAAGGATTGTCACAAGTCGCTCACTTACGTGTCGAAAGCCCAAAACTTCTTGCCTAAGTCTACCGCTTATGACGAATCCGCACCATGCATGTTTCTTAAACTGGATTAAAAACAAATCTTAATAATAAGGAAAGAATTTATTAAATACCTAATAATTTTTTTCTCGAAAATCCTAGTTATTAGCAGGGATTAAGAACCGCAATTTTATAATATTTACACATAATCTACCTGTACTCGAAGTCGTGTTAATTATGAGTTTTATTACTTACTTAATTATT
Source organism: Platycheirus rosarum (assembly GCA_963971375.1). Classification (NCBI taxonomy): domain Eukaryota; kingdom Metazoa; phylum Arthropoda; class Insecta; order Diptera; family Syrphidae; genus Platycheirus; species Platycheirus rosarum. The sequence continues at coordinate 35,532,462 of OZ020507.1, forward strand.
GGCTATAGCCAATTACTTCTAAGGACTTTTGCAATATTATGTATGTACCTGCAGCTTGTCTCCGAAAAAGGAATAAAAGGCAATGCAAATGTTGTTGGTAAGCAGTCGTATTTCAGAACGTATAGATTTAACATCTCTTAAAAGTTAAAAAATTTAAGTGATTAACATTAACACCCAAATGGCGAACTCAAATCAACAACAACTTTCATATTCAAACATCCCGGATCAGGTTCCAGTGCAACCTCAGCTGATATATCCAACGGAACCACATCATCAAGCCGACGTAGGTGATTGGATAATATATGGTTATAAGGGAGTCGAAGCGATCCACCACATGAGTGTACAGCAAATTCAAGCCTATCTCATGAACCAAAGCCATAACCAAGTGGCTCTGCATGCAGTACCCGTACAAACATATCACCATGAACATCAGCCGTTTGTTTTTGACCAACACTTCTATGGACCAAGCTATGAACATCCGAATGAGACTGCAGCTCCACAACCAACCTCGCCCATAATCGTTGGATCCGATCAATCAGTTGCCGAACGACTCATTTGTAATGGATGGGGAAACTTTACGGGAGCCTTGCTTAAAGTGAAGTCCTGAAATTAACATATTTTATTTTGTTTTGTAGGAAATAAATAAATTTTGTATATTAACTAATCATAAAATATTTTTATTGTTGTAAAATGAGCTTTTCACTCTTAAAATATCCCCAGCGCGCCTCTAAAAATTAGTTGACTTTAACCCTAGAAAGGTAATCATATTTTTTGGGACTGAAAAGATAATCATACGTCTCGGAGACGTACTATTTAGAAAAGTTTCATAAATATAATCATACGTCTCCCGGACGTATAACATAGCTTTTACTAGCCCCCACGGATACTAAGGGGGGTGTAACTGATGCCCCATTCAAGCTCTGACCGAGGCCTGAGCATATCTAAAAAGCCAACGCAGTACAGTTTATAATTTAATAATATAACAATTTTTTTCCGCGCCATACGTCCCTCAGACGTAGATTATCTTTTTAGGGTTAAGTTAACTTTTAATCAAAAAAGTTTGTCAAAATTTGCATTATTTTATTAAATTTGCCCATTTTCATAACAAAATATGTCATGTTACATAGTTTGTTTATCAAATTTTAAAAGAAAAGTACTTTTTCAAATTTAAATTTTAGAAAAGTTATTAATTTTGCATTTTTTAACAATAAATCTCCTTGTAAGCGCACATAAAGAAGCTTGCAGTTCCCGAGGAATTTCGCTCCTCACTCTCGCCTTCACACGCCTTTATTTCGTTATTTAAAAGTCCTAGCTGAGTGGTTCTTGGTTCTTGTACTGTCAAGTCCATTCCGGTCCATCAACCAGAAATTTTATAGGCAAGTTGGGCAATGAGTTTTTCTTATCAGTTTGGGGTTGGAGCCTTACGAGGAGTACTATCATTCCCAACAACAAGAAATGCTGCACCGAATGACATCCTCCAGATTGTGGGGTCTAGGGTCTAAGTCTAGGAATAGGGGTGGATTTTGAACAGTGGTCTTAAACAGAATTCTTAATTGCAACAACATTTCATCATATTTCGGGTAGAACAGAAGAAATTAGGTACAATTCTGCATTTTGTTGGCTTTTTTTTTGCGTTTTTTGCAAATTTAAAACAAAGAAATACAAACATGGATGAGTAATCAAAATGTAGGAAACTTACGCTCTACCTACATAAATAAATAAATGGATTTTTTTGCCGTAGGACGTGAGAAAATGATATTGATGAAAAACCTAAGAATTGTCGAAAATTTTGTAGTTTTTCCATTTTTGCACAAAGTCCTCGAGTTCCGAAACTGGAGAAAATGTTAATTAACCACCCATGAATAACGTTTTAAAGTTTTATTAAGTTCAAATTGTTTTCTATCTAAAACTACCGTTCGACTAGACTATAAAGGCACTTCATTGAATTTAAATTTTCTTATATGTAGATTTTTTTAAATAATCCTTCATTTCCTTGTAACGGTCACATATTGGCTCCGCTATTCTGGTCAGACAACACCCGAAGGAAGGTATTTCGAGCTCTTTGCCGGGTTACATCACCTTACCCAACTGATCGATGTGCCAACGCGTATACCGGATGTTGCTGGGCAAGCCGCCCATACTCTTGACTTGTTTCTTACTTCTCACCCTGATAAATATACCATTAGTGTAACTTCTCCATTTGGCACTTCAGACCATTGTGTCATTTCAGCTAATTTACCCATCCAGAAAAACTTTCCACCAGGACCGTTTGGCAATACGAGAAAGCCAACTGGGACAGCCTGAATATTTTTTTCCGAAACTTTAACTGGTCACGTGGTCACTATGTCACCTCGATAGTGACATTGATGCCAGTGCTGAAACGATCACAATTGTGATTCTTCTAGGGATGCGTACTTTTATTCAGAGTAAAAAGCATCAAGCCTAAAGAAAAGTATATGGTATAACTCTGAGTGCAAAGAAGCTATCAGGTTCAAAGAAGTAATTTTCCGACCTTACAAGGCCAACCTTACAGAGGAAAATCGGAAAATGCACAAACAAGCAAGAAACTCCTGCAACTCCGTTATTGAAAGAACCAAAAAAAAATTACGGCGAAAAATTCTGCAGTGCCCCGAAGGGAATAAATTTTTTTGGTCATTTGTAAAGAATATTAAAAACTCCTCAATATCTTCTATTCGTTGGAATTATCACTAATGACAAACCTATTGTCTACTCTTCAGAAAAAGCGTTATCGAAGATCTCGATATACACAAATCCGCTGGCCCGGATGGTATACCCCCGATTCTTCTCAAGAGATGTTCTTCCACACTGGCAAAGCCACTGCGTAAGCTTTTCCATCGCTCCTACTCTTCTGGAATCTTTCCCAGAAGATGGAAAACAGCATTTGTCTAGCTTGTCCCTAAGAAAGGTGACTCATCCTCCCTTTCCTCCTACCGACCCTACAAGCCCTAACATCTCAGTATCAGTATGGCTTCCGCAGTAATCGTTCCACTGGTGATCTGATGGCATATCTCACCGAACAGTGGAACAAGTCTTTAAATCGCTTTGGTGATCTATTTGATAGAATTTGGCATGAAGCTCTCTTATTGAAAATGCGTGCTTTTGGAATTGATGGTACTCTTGTTCGTTGGATTAGAAGCCATCTTCTGGACCGTACAATACAAGTTCTGTTGCACGGATTAAAGTCTGATTCCGACAAAATAAATGCTGGTGTGCCCCAGGGCTCTGTTCTGTCTCCGACTCTTCTCCTCGTTTTTATAAAGGATCTCCTGTCTGTTACTTCTAATCCATTTAACTGTTTTGCTGACGACTTTACCCTTAGCTTTTCATATTCGTTCGATAATTCACGTCCTTCGCCTTCGGACGAACAATTGCAACGGTATCGTATGTCAAGATCATTAAACTCCGATTTATGCAGCATTGTCAAATGGGTGCTTCGAAAACTCAATGCTGTCTTCTGTCGTTAAAGCTAAACTTACTCCCATGCTATTGTCCATGAATGGCACTTGCATCGAAGAAACCGACAAGCTTTTAGTACTCGGTATGTGTGTTGACGACGACCTCCGTTGAAACGACCATATATTTGAGATCGCTAAGAATGCTGCTAAGTGCTTAGGTTTTTTGTATCGGTGTAAGAAGTATTTTACCCATCTGATCTGGCTACAATTTATAAAGCATTTATACGCCCTAAACATCGCTTCACCCGCTTGATAGAATACAAAAAAGAGCGTTAAGATTGATAGGAAATAGAACTGCCGCTGAAACAATTGCCCCTCTCGAACACCGATGGAATGTTTCATGTGTTTCCTTATTTTATCGTTTCTTTTATAAAAAAATGTTCACTCGAAGTAGCCAGCTGCATTCCTACCCTTAATACTCGTCTCGCAAGGAATTCTTATCAGTTCACTCCTGAGCCCAATAGAGATTGTTTTTTTTAGCCCAACAACACGAATTTGGAATGGTTTACCCGGCGAGGTTTTTCCTTTCCAAGTTAGCATTTTAAGTCATTTTGCGTTAAAAATACACCAAAAAAGAGTATGTCGAAGGCGCAAAAGTATGAGCAGAGTATAACGAAGGATTAAATTATTTTAAAATGAAAAAGATCTATTTTGAAAATATTTTCCCTGACCGGTTTCGGAATTCCCTGACTTTCCCGGGCTTTCCAGTCGAGTAGCAACTATGTAATAAAAAGTAAGCAACTTTTGTGTGAATGGTTTTCATATACCGCCTATTGATTGCCGCGAAAAAATCGTCCGTTAATCGTTTTCCGTTTGCGGGAGCTATAATATTCCAGCTGATCTTTTTTAAATTTCAAACTGACGTGACATGGAACTTATAGCGAGTTTCATTCAAAAAAATATTTGCTCTCTCTGTCAAAAGATTTGATCTTTTTCAGTTTCGAGAATTTCATTGCAAGAAAAAGAGCAAATTTAGATCAAATCTCAACACGAAAGATTTGATCTCTGATGGATTGAAGATTTGATCTGAATGCACACGTACGTACATGTAAATAGTATTTCTGTCAAACGTCAAATGGAAAATATATTGTTATTTGTTGTGAGCTTGTGCCAGCCCGTGCTTATCCTAAAACTTAACAAATATATATTAAATATACAAAATAACAAATAAAAGTGTTTTTGAAGTGAGAAAATACATACGCTTTTTTAAAATCCCGTCTGCTAAAATACTGATCTAATATAATCTCGAAGTGGTCACAATGTTTATGGACATTGTCCCTATTTGAAGCAGACATAATGTCCGTGGACATTATTTTGCAATCAAAACTAGTTGTTGAACAAATATTTTTGATTGCAAAAGCGAGATAATAAGAAACGGGATTATAAGAGATGGGATTTTAAAAAAGCGGTATTATAACAAGCGGGATTTAAAAGCGGGATTTTAAGAAACGGGATTATAAAAAGCGGGATATCGAACCCAACCCATCAACTGTGCATGCCTGGTATTTTGTGTGTGATATCTAATACTGTGTATGCTCGTCAGTGATCGACCAATACTGGGATTAAATGATGACACAAGTTTCATTGAAAAGAGCAAATCTCGATTTTCAGATCAAATCTTTGAAATTTGAATGAAACTGGCTATTAAAGTCAACTAATTTTTAGAGGCGCGCTGGGGATATTACAAGAGTGAAAAGCTCATTTTAAAACAATAAAAATATATCATGATTAGTTAATATACAAAATTTATTTATTTCAACAAAAAACAACAAAAACAAAATATGTTAATTTCAGGACTTCAATTTAAGCAAGGCTCCCGTAAAGTTTCCCCATCCATTACAAATGAGTCGTTCGGCAACTGATTGATCGGATTCAACGATTAGTGGCGAGGTTGGTTGTGGAGCTGCAGTCTCATTCGGATGTTCATAGCTTGGTCCATAGAAGTGTTGGTCAAAAACAAACGGCTGATGTTCATGGTGATATGTTTGTACGGGTACTGCATGCAGAGCCACTTGGTTATGGCTTTGGTTCATGAGATAGGCTTGAATTTGCTGGCCACTCATGTGGTGGAGCGCTTCGACTTCCTTATAACCATATATAATCCAATAAAGCATACATACGTAAATGTAAATAAAAAAAAGTATCTTCAATTACTTTTGTTGATATCCGGATAATTTAAAAAAAAATGATGAAGAGTTTTAAGAATTACAGAAAAGTCAAAGTTTTGTGATCTAATAACGAAACTGTGAGAGTGTGAGAATTGTAATAAGACGCTGATTAAGATGATATTGATGAATTGACTTCAGGACTAAACTTTCTTAAAATATTCTCGAAACAATATTTGAAAAAAACTTTGTTTAAACTTAACGACGAAAAACTATTTTATTAACCTTATATGAAACTTTATTAACGAAAACCTTTACAAAAAAAACGAGGTTTAAAAACTTACATTTGTCTTCTATTAAGGTACATATATATCTGAACTTAACGGGCCGATTACAATAAGAGAGTCACAAGAAACTCTCAAATCAATGAAAAATGATAAAGCCGCAGGGATTGATGGCATTCCTGCAGAATTTTATAAAAATTCAACACCGAATTTCTTGGAACTAGTTAACTCTTTTTTCAACAGTCTTCTAGAAGAGGAATCAATCCCAAAAACGTTTGTAAAAGCATGGATTTGCGCAATTTTTAAAAAAGGTGACTTACAACTTCCGAGCAATTACAGGGGTATATCGGTTCTACCTTGTCTTAGAAAAATATTCACCCATCTTTTATACCATAGGTTGACGAGATAGGTTGAAGAGAATAAACTCCTTAGTATTTTTCAAGCCGGTTTTCGGGCGGGACTATCCACGGTGGATTATATATTTGCTCTCACAAGTATAGTCAAAATGTTTTTAGACAAGAAAAAGAAAGTATACGCTTTTTTTGTCGATTTTAGGGCGGCTTTTGATACTGTGAACAGAGCTTCCTTAATCTATAAGCTTTCAACGTTAGGTTTATCGACAAAGTTTCTCAATTTATATAAGCTACTTATAACCGATACCTCTGCTGCTATTTGGAATGGAATATCAATGTCCGAATTTTTAATACAAGAGCTGGTGTTCCTCAAGGTTGTGGGTTAAGTCCAATTATTTTTGCATTTTTTATTGATGATGTATCCAAAGATTTCCCGGGAGGAGTTAAATGTGGTGAAACTCTAATAAAGATGCTTCTATATGCGGACGATATTGTTATATTGGCAGATAATCCCATAACTTTGCAGCTTCAAATAAATAAGCTCAAGCGATTTTGCGACTTATGGGAGCTCTCAATTAATGTCACAAAATCAAAAATAATGATTTTTGAAAGCACTCATCGAAGAAGACTTCCTCAAGAAAAATGGTTTTTAGAGCGTGATCCATTAGAATAAGTCAGAGAGTAGAAATACTTAGGTTTCCTGATAACATACAACCTTGATCTTCGACCACATGTTAAAGAAAAATGCATTGCAGCAAAAACAGCAATAAATCTAATGTGGAAAAATTTTTTTTGCAACAAATATGTTGATGGATCTACTAAGTTTAGAGTATTTGATGCGACCAATTCCACACAAATCGGCCATATGACCAAGTATGTGTCGCGCGCTATCTAATACCAAGGGCAGCGGTTCCGGCTATGTAATCGAAGCGAAGAGATTTTCATCGTTACTATTCAAATTTTGAAAGCTGCCCATTTTAGTCCAAGTTTATGTGGAACAAAAACAAACCATTTGTCTTTTATCGTTAAAGCGAAATATACCCCCAATGCCAGTTTCCATGATTGGCACTTGCATCGAAGAAACCGAACATCTCAGTTCTCGGTATGTGCATCATAGACCACCTTCTGTGGAGAATCCTGCGAGGTGTCTAGGTTTCCTTCGAATATGCAAGAAATTTCTTATCCCGTCGGATCTCACTACAATATTAAAAGCGCCTATTCGACAGAAGCTCGAGTATAATTCCCATATTACGTATTCAATTTAACCTTTTGAGCAGCCCTCTAATGTAATGTGTCTTTCACTATTCTATCGCCATTTTTACAAACAGTGCCCCAGTGAAATAGCCAGTTGCACTCCTTGCACTGAAACAATTCAACCGTAATACTCGCTCTGCTAGAAATGCCCATTAGTTTAACCTTGAGCCCGATTTCGGACGTACTTTTAAGTACAGACATTCTTTCTTTAATTGAACCACACGAATGTGGAACGCTCTAGTTGGCTCAGTTTTTCTCTCCCATTTTGATATGCATAATTTCAAAACTAATGACTATCGACATCTTCATTTACATCCTTTCTTCTTCCCCACTGCTCGTACAGTGTTTTAACATTAAAAGGTTAGCAAAGTAACCCCTTTCGCGCGTGCCTATTATAAAAAAAAAACGTGCTAACCGCTCTCGTGTTTTTCTCTCGTCTTGACGAAATATAAAAAAAAAATATAAACAATACGAATAAGCCAAGAAACCAATCTTACCCTAACAGGCCTTTCTAACTTGATCTCGACAGTAGTTTTTGTGTCTGTCTTTCTTTCGCGACAGTGTTGTAACTTGGCATGCTCCTCCAGCTGGCTCGATGTCTAGCTTATCGTCACCAACTCAGCACTCCAAGAAGTTAGTGGCTGGCTGGAGCGTCGATGATCATCCGCTCTGCATGCTCAAGCCATCCTACCCGCTGGGTTGGGTACGGAGTTTCTTGGCTAGGCTTATGTCACTGTGTAGCACTTTCAACTCGTTGTTGTATGATCTCCGCCAATTATTATTTCCGGGATCGAAATAAGGGACATTAATGTCCTGTATGTTTCTGCACCTTATGGCAGGCCCGGCATGAAGTTTTTTGTATAGCACATACCCTTGGTTCTTCTCGATAAGGCAGACGACACTGCGTCATCTTGTTTTAATTCTCTGGTGTTGTCGAAGGGATCAGTAGTATCCCGATTTGGACTAAAAAGTTCCGCTTGTAGCCCTTCGGCACCTACTGCTTTGTTCGTTTTGAGTCTGGTCACGGCTACTTGAAAGTTGAAGATCCTTTATCGAAGTCTTTAACTGACAGCAAAACCTCATTACCATTTATGTCGAACTTTCAACTGTTAAAAGAAAATTAATTGGATCTCTCTGTGAAACCTGTCATTTATGTTAAATCCAGTTTTATAAATAAGCTTTTCTTATAAGAATCAGCATTTCCGACTAATATTAATTTTTTTCAGAACAACACATTGAACGCACCAAATGAAGCCATAGACAAAGCCTATAAGCAACTCTTCCTACTCGGAACGGTTAAAGCCGATGCCAAAACTGAATTGACAACCTTAGGTAAACACATGTCCTTATTTCCTTTGGATCCCAAGTTCAGTAAACTCCTATTGACGGCGCCGGCATTTGGTTGTCTCGAAGAAATGCTGAGTCTAGTCGCCATTCTCTCAAGAGAGAACATTTTCGTGTCTAGTACAGAGAAACGGGAACAGGCTGCCCTGGCGCATGCAAAATTCGAATCCAAACAGGGTGACCATTTAATGCTGCTCAATGTATATAAGGCTTTTGAGAAAACTGAAAAGATTAAGGTTAATTTGAAGAATATTTTTGTAAGAAGTTGAGAGGATTAATTCAATGTTTTATATAACAGCTCTGGTGCCACGATAATTTTCTCAACACGAGAAATCTCCTCCACGCCCGTGATGTTCGAAATCTCTCAGCGTTTATCGCACGAAGTGACCAGCTGTGGCAATGACACGGACAAAGTTCGAAAGTGCATTTGAGCTGGACTATTCGATAATATAGCTGAACTACAACCTGACAACTTCTATCTCACACTATCAGGACGCCAACGTGCCAAATTCCATCCCTCAAGCATTTTACATGGAAAATATCGTCCCGCCTACATTATATTCACAGAAATTGTTTTAACCGAACGTAATTTCCTTCGACAAGTGTCGTAAATCGAACCAGAATTGATCGAAAAAGTGGTTCCTTATTATCCTAATAAGTAGAATAAGAAGTCCTTTAAAGTAGTTTGCTACACATACACAGGCAGTGAAGTTTTTTTTTACCAAAAAAAGAAGAAATGTTAATAATATTCATGTAGTTTAAATAATAACGCGAGATTTCGATCAATGACCGTTTTAATTAATTTTATTTAATTAAGTTTTGTGTGTTTTGATTTTAAAGATAATCTGACTTGGGACTTACGAACATGAAAAAAGAACTTCACTTGTCGGCTACACATTGCTCTTAAAACGTATTTGTATATCTGAATGTTCTTTAAATGCGTTTTTGTACATGTTTTAAAGAAATTAACATTTTTTATTTGTTCCTTTAAGAATAAAAAAAAATAAAAAAAAATTAATGTACATATGTATAACGATAGTAAAGTCAAGCGCAAACGATTTGACTAGAAGTCATTTCGCACACCAACTTGCATACCGTTTTAGATTCAAAATAATAATACAAACAACATAGAAAGAAAAATAAAATATGTATTGACATCATTGCAAATGTTTCAACATAAGAAATTTGTTTTTTTTTTATGAATTAAAATAATGGTCCAGTCCTGAATATCAAATGGGAGGAATACAGACCTTCCATATTCGTGCAGTGCGGCTGTGGATAAAGAACTTTTAATTAAAGTTAAGTTCGCAGTGTGGGTCACTGTGGCCCACTGGTGGATACTCATATCATTGTGAGCATTGGTTTCATATATTTTAGGAGGGCTATACGGAAACTCAAGTTTATGCCCAAAGTAACCGTGAGTAACCGGAGAATTGTTGGTTCCATGTGCGAGGGGTACGATTCCGGAGAAGATGTAATATTGAATTGTATGAAATCTACCTCAAAGCAGATGGAAAAAATAAAGCTCGGTAGACTCCGAGTGTGGGTTGGGCACAGAGCGAAGTGGAACCAGCTCGGAAAGTCTTTTGTAGTTCTTTTTAATGGTAGAAGGCTACGAGACAGCCATTGCTTATAGTAGGGGAGGCGGCCGTAGGAACACCTACCTCATCGAGTCAATGGAAAATGTTGCCGTAAATAAATGGCAAAAAACATAAAATGTACAAAACCGCTGGTCGCACAAACTTTTTTTTATCCCTTTGGCGGTAAAATGGCCACTTCCGGTTGCGTTATTGGTGCTGGTTTGGGATCGAGTTAATGAACAAATAGGGTATTAAATGAAAGCTTAGACCATCTAAATTAAGAGTCTACTAGTCGGATAAACTTAACATGGGTTAACATGCGTCCGACCACTTTTTTCAAAAATAAAAATTACTGTAAATTTCTCCAAATTTTCTTAAGTCGATATCGAAATTTGTATATTGACTTAAGAACGCTTAACGTTTTCATGGCCTTCAAGGGTTGATGTTTGATGCTGAAGATGAAATGCTTTATTTTAGGGATATGTTAAGCAAACAGCATTTTAAAACTATGACATACTGATAAGCTTTCGAAAGTGATTTTGTAAGTTTTCAATATTGAGTACCCAGTGTTATCTACTTATACTCTTGATCCACAAACAGTACTGCAAGTAAAGGCTTACAGCAAGAATTTTATTAAAGATCAGCGGATTTAAGTTATTTCATGGATATGAGCTGGAAATAAAGGGTATACCATTAAGCGTTTCCTATATTTAAATTTAAATAAAACAAACTGTGAGTGAGATATTATTGCCATTATGTATTAAATGGACAGCGTATAAATCAATTCTCAAGGAAAAGCATATCATTACAGTCAGCAGATGTTATAACTCATCCTGTACTCGAGAGCGTAAATAATTTATGAGACCCATCTTCTTTCCAACTCTTATCTTAACATTCATAAACACGCTGCTCCAGATAGTGTCCCTATAATTGTTCTGAAGAGTTCTTCAGCGCTGGCTAAACGACTGCGTAAGCTTCTTTTCATCTGTCCTTTTACTCTAGCCTCTTTCCGAGTGGATGGAAAACAAAACTTGTACAGGCTAAAAAGGCAAACCTCCTCAAACTATCAACCAATCGCTCTTACGTCCTTTCATTATTTAACATCATTTTGATGAATTTGATTTGTTAAACGCATTTGATAGAACTTGGCATCAAGCTCTTTTCGAATATGCGTCCATTTAAAAATATATAAATAAATTTATTGGCGCGACAGCTCCTTAAGAAGCCAAGGCTGACTTATACTCTCAACCATTCCTGTGTGTGTGTTGTGAATCTACAAGAATAGAAGGGCTATACAATTAACCGCTAAGTCCGAACGGCTACATGAGATGCAAATTTTGCTCTTCCAGGTTTTGTCAGTTCCTCGCAAGAGGCAGTAATTGCACGAATGGATCGCAACGTACTTGCTCATATGTGCGGCACATCCTCGAATAAACTTTAAAAAATAAGTAACATTTACCTAGAAAAATAACACTACATGAACTTAAAAAAATGTGTCAAAAACACAACACCTAACGGTTTTTAGTAAAAATTTAGTGCGCCACGTCTTGTGTAACGAATTTATGAAAAAAATATTTCGAAAATTGCAGGACGGATTTTGATAATATCCCGTTTTTCATTTTTAGTTTTTTTGGATTTCAGAATGAGTGGATTCCCGAGTTAATCTAATGGAAAATGATGTAAAAAATTATAATATTTGGGACATCGAAGACCCGAAGAAAGAAAGGTCAAGGATGAAATCACGTAGAAGTTGTATGTAACTATGTAACATGACATATTTTGTTATCAAAATGGACACATTTAATGCAAATTTTGACAAACTTTTTTTGATTAAAGGTTAACTTAAAGTCAAGTTTTAGAGGCGCGCTTGGGATATTACAAGAGTGAAAAGCTCATTTTACAACAATAAAAATATATTATGATTAGTTAATATACAAAATTTATTTATTTCAACAAAAAACAACAAAAACAAAATATGTTAATTTCAGGACTTCAATTTAAGCAAGGCTCCAGTAAAGTTTCCCCATCCATTACAAATGAGTCGTTCGGCAACTGATTGATCGGATCCAACGATTAGTGGCGAGGTTGGTTGTGGAGCTGCAGTCTCATTCTGATGTTCATAGCTTCCATAGAAATGTTGGTCAAAAACAAACTGCTGATGTTCATGGTTATATGTTTGAACGGGTACGGTTTGTACGGGTACTGCATGTAGAGCCACTTGGTTATGGCTTTGGTTCATGAGATAGGCTTGAATTTGCTGGACACTCATGTGGTGGAGCGCTTCGACTTCCTTATAACCATATATTATCCAATCAGCTTCTTCGGTTGGATATATCAGTTGAGGTTGCACTGGGACCTGATGAGGGATGTTTGAATATAAAAGTTGTTGTTGATTCGCCATTTGGGTGTTAATTTTGATCACAAAAGTTACTTATTTATTAGAAATGTAAACACTACACGTTCTGCAATACGATTGCTTACCAACAACATTTGCATTGCCTTTTATTCCTTTTTCGGAGCCAAGCTGCAGGTACATAATATTGCAAAAGTCTTAGAAGTAATTAGCTATATCCAATACTTAACTAGGTAATACAACTTATAATTAACACGACTTCGAGTACAGGTAGATTATGTGTAAATATTATACAATTAGCGTTCTTAATCCCTGCTAATAATTGGGATTTTTGGTATTGGGATTTTCGAGAAAAGAATCATTAGGTATTTAACAAATTCTTTCCTAATTATGAAAATTTGTTTTTAATCCAGTTTAAGAAACATGCAAATTTATTACATTAAGTGGTAAATAATATTTTTTTTAATTTATTTTTTTTCGGTAACTAGGAAACAAACAATGTAATATTAAAAATGGGCACGACTGGGTCGCACGTACTTGCTCTTATGATCCTAATTACATTGAAAAGCAAGATCTTTGACAGAAACAATATACTTTGAAAGTAACACAGTTTGAACTTATAAAAAGTATAAAAACCACAATACTTAACAGTTTTTTTTGTAAAAATGAAGTACGCCATCACACGTCTTAAATAACTTAATAATTTATGAAAAATGTATTTCGAAAATTGTAGGATCGGTTTTTATAAAATCCAGTTTTTTTATTTTTAGTTTTTTGAAATTTTTTTTTGAAATTTTGGTATGCAGTTTTTTAGAGTTTATTAACATACATGTGACTATAAAATTTAAAATAATTGTCTTTAAATAGCTTTAAAAATATTGATTTTTTCGTGTGGCCTTTTACTTGTGGACAACATCATTGCGCTGAATGTCGCAATTTTTGATGTCACTATTGATGCCAATAGTGGCAGCTATGATAATAAACTCGGTATGCATATATCTATGTCAAATAAACGGAAATGTGGTTAAGGAAACAATACAAACAATATTAAAGACCTTTTAAACTGATCGTGTTTTAACTCTTCGTTTAAAAACCGCAAAAGCTTTGGTAATTTTTTTATAATTTTATGTCCAAAATGAACAAACATAATAACAAATAGTTGCAATAATCGCCCATTTGTTTATGATATGGGCAATGAAAATTATAAAAGACACCGTTTAAATAACATTTTTCTAATACAAACATGGCGGCAGTGAAATAATGAGTTTTATTTTACGTTACTACTTACGACTCAATGTAATAAATCTGCATATTTCTTAAACTGGATTAAAAACAAATCTTAATAATAAGAAAAGAATTTATTAAATACCTTATAGTTATTAGCAGGGATTAAGAACCGCAATTTTATAATATTTACACATAATCTACTTGTACTCGGAGTCGTGTTAATTATGAGTTTTATTACCTACTTAAGTATTGGCTATAGCTAATTACTTCTAAGGACTTTTGCAATATTATGTATGTACCTGCAGCTTGTCTCCTGAAAAGGAATAAAAGGCAATGCAAATGTTTTTGGTAAGCAATCGTATTACAGAAAGTGTAGAGTTGACATATCTAAAAAGTTAACAAATTTAAGTAATAAGTAAATAAGTGATCAACATCAACACTCAAATGGCGAATCAACAACAACTTTCATATTCAAACATCCCGCATCAGGTTCCAGTGCAACCTCAGCTGATATATTCAACGGAACCACATCATCAAGCTGATTGGATAATATATGGTTATAAGGGAGTCGAAGCGATCCACCACATGAGTGTCCAGCAAATTCAAGCCTATCTCATGAACCAAAGCCATAACCAAGTGGCTCTGCATGCAGTACCCGTACAAACCGTACCCGTTCAAACATATAACCATGAACATCAGCAGTTTGTTTTTGAACAACACTTCTATGGACCAAGCTATGAACATCAGAATGAGACTGCAGCTCCACAACCAACCTCGCCACTAATCGTTGGATCCGATCAATCAGTTGCGGAACGACTCATTTGTAATGGATGGGGAAACTTTACTGGAGCCTTGCTTAAATTGAAGTCCTGAAATTAACATATTTTTTTGTTGTTGTTTTTTGTTGAAATAAATAAATTTTGTATATTAACTAATCATAATATATTTTTATTGTTGTAAAATGAGCTTTTCACTCTTGTAATATCCCCAGCGCGCCTCTAAAAATTAGTTAACTTTAATAGCCAGTTTCATTCAAATTTCAAAGATTTGATCTGAAAATCGAGATTTGCTCTTTTCAATGAAACTTGTGTCATCATTTAATCCCAGTATTGGTCGATCACTGACGAGCATACACAGTTACAGTATTAGATATCACACACAAAATACCAGGCATTACAGTTGATGGGTTGGGTTCGATATCCCGCTTTTTTATAATCCCGTTTCTTAAAATCCCGCTTGTTATAGTACCGCTTTTTATAATCCCGCTTTTTTAAAATTCCATCTCTTATAATCCCGTTTCTTATTATCTCGCTTTTGCAATAAAAAATATTTGTTCTACAACTAGTTTTGATTGCAAAATAATGTCCATGGACATTATGTCTGCTTCAAATAGGCATAATGTCCATAAACATTGTGACCACTTAGGAAATAGTCATATGGACATTATGCCTTTTTAAAAGTCTGAATCGAAATTTGGACTTCAAGTCTAATTTTATTTATGGACATTACGTCATTATTGAGCTTAGCTGACAAATTAATAGAAATTTCTTGAGATTGTATCTCCGAATCAGTATGACGTAGGTATGGGGGGCATGCTGCCCCCTGCAACCCCCCTGCTTGGGCTCACTATAGGATTTGGAGAAGTGCGAGATGTAGTTTATGCAAAACTCCTTTAAATCAAAAAGAAACGTCATCCCGCCAGTAAATACAATATTGTACGCACAGTAAAGATTAAAAACATTCCGAGGAATTTTCTTTTTAGTGGAGTATTTTTAACATCTTTAAATTTATAAAAAAGTAAAAAGCGCATATAACCTACATCTTTGTTATATAGAATGTTTTGTAAAAAAACGGGATTGTCGGTATTTGTCGGGACTTTAAAAAGCGAGATTATATTAGATCAGTATTTTAGCAGACGGGATTTTAAAACTTTTTTTCGGGATTTTTGAAAAGCGTATGTATTTTCTCACTTCAAAAACACTTTTATTTGTTATTTTGTATATTTAATATATATTTGTTAAGTTTTAGGATAAGCACGGGCTCACAACAAATAACAATATAATTTTCCAAGTGACGTTTGACAGAAATACTATTTACATGTACGTACATTCAGATCAAATCTTCAATCCATCAGAGATCAAATCTTTCGTGTTGAGATTTGATCTAAATTTGCTCTTTTTCTTGCAATGAAGTTCTCGAAACTGAAAAAGATCAAATCTTTTGACAGAGAGAGCAAATATTTTTAGAATGAAACTCGCTATAAGTTTCATGGAAATTTTAAAAAGAATATTATAGCTCCCGCAAACGGGAAACGATTAATGGACGATTTTTTCGCGGCAATCAATAGGCGGTATATGAAAACCATTCACACAAAAGTTGTTACTTTTAATTACATAGTTGCTACTCGACTGGAAAGCCCAGGAAAGTCAGGGAATTCCGAAACCGGTCAGGGAAAATATTTTCAAAATAGATCTTTCTCATTTTAAAATAATTTAATCCTTCGTTATACTCTGCTCATACTTTCGCGCCTTTGACATACTCTTTTTTGGTGTATTTTAACGCAAAATGACTTAAAATGCAAACTTGGAAAAGGAAAAACCTCGCCGGGTAAACCATTCCAAATTCGTGTTGTTGGGCTAAAAAAAACAATCTCTATACTTCACGATACGTCCGAAATTGGGCTAAGGAGTGAACCGATAAGAATTCCTTGCGAGACGAGTATTAAGGGTAGGAATGCAGCTGGCTACTTTGAGTGAACATTTAGCAGCATTCTTAGCGATCTCAAATATATGGTCGTTTCAACGGAGATCGTCGTCAACACACATACCGAGTACTAAGAGCTTGTCGGTTTCTTCGACGCAAGTGCCATTCATGGACAATGGCATGGGGGTAAGTAAAGCTTTAACGACAGAAGATAGCATTGAGTTTTCGAAGCACCCATTTGACAATGCTGTATAAATCGCAGTTTAATGAGGTTGACATACGATATCGTTGCAATTGTTCGTCCGAAGGCGAAGGACGTGAATTATCGAACGAATATGAAAAGCTAAGGGTAAAGTCGTCAGCAAAACAGTTAAATGGATTAGAAGTAACAGACAGGAGATCCTTTATAAAAATGAGGAGAAGAGTCGGAGACAGAACAGAGCCCTGGGGCACACCAGCATTTATTTTGTGGGAATCAGACTTTAATCCGTCCAATAGAACTTGTATTGTACGGTCCAGAAGATGGCTTCTAATCCAACGAACAAGAGTACCATCAATTCCAAAAGCACGCATTTTCAATAAGAGAGCTTCATGCCAAATTCTATCAAATAGATTGGAGATACCAAGAGCAATAATCTTACTTCCACCAAAGCGATGTAAAGATTTGTTCCACTGTTCGGTGAGATATGCCATCAAATCACCAGTGGAACGATTACTGCGGAAGCCATACTGATACTGAGATGTTAGGGCTTGTAGGGTCGGTAGGAGGAAAGGGAGGATGAGTCCCCTTACTTAGGGACAAGCTGGACAAATGCTGTTTTCCATCTTCTGGAAAAGATTCCAGAAGAGTAGGAGCGATGGAAAAGCTTACGCAGTGGCTTTGCCAGTGTGGAAGAACACCTCTTGAGAAGAATCGGGGGTATACCATCCGGGCCAGCGGATTTGTGTATATCGAGATCTTCGATAACGCTTTTTCTGAAGAGTAGACAATAGGTTTGTCATTAGTGATAATTCCAACGAATAGAAGATATTGAGGAGTTTTTAATATTCTTTACAAATGACCAAAAAAATTTATTCCCTTCGGGGCACTGCAGAATTTTTCGCCGTAATTTTTTTTTTGGTTCTTTCAATAACGGAGTTGCAGGAGTTTCTTGCTTGTTGTGCATTTTCCGATTTTCCTCTGTAAGGTTGGCCTTGTAAGATCGGAAAATTACTTCTTTGAGCCTGATAGCTTCTTTGCACTCAGAGTTATATCAGGACTTTTCTTTAGGCTTGATGCTTTTTACTCTGTTAGGAATAAAAGTACGCATCCCTAGAAGAATCACAATTGTGATCGTTTCAGCACTGGCATCAATGTCACTATCGAGGTGACATAGTGACCACGTGACCAGTTAAAGTTTCGGAAAAAAATATTCAGGCTGTCCCAGTTGGCTTTCTCGTATTGCCAAACGGTCCTGGTGGAAAGTTTTCCTGGATGGGTTGAGGATGAGAAATTAGCTGAAATGACACAATGGTCTGAAGAGCCAAATGGAGAAGTTACACTAATGGTATATTTATCAGGGTGAGAAGTAAGAAACAAGTCAAGAGTATGGGCGGCTTGCCCAGCAACATCCGGTATACGCGTTGGCACATCGATCAGTTGGGTAAGGTGATGTAACCCGGCAAAGAGCTCGAAATACCTTCCTTCGGGTGTTGTCTGACCAGAATAGCGGAGCCAATATGTGACCGTTACAAGGAAATGAAGGATTATTTAAAAAAATCTACATATAAGAAAATTTAAATTCAATGAAGTGCCTTTATAGTCTAGTCGAACGGTAGTTTTAGATAGAAAACAATCTGAACTTAATAAAACTTTAAAACGTTATTCATGGGTGGTTAATTAACATTTTCTCCAGTTTCGGAACTCGAGGACTTTGTGCAAAAATGGAAAAACTACAAAATTTTCGACAATTCTTAGGTTTTTCATCAATATCATTTTCTCACGTCCTACGGCAAAAAAATCCATTTATTTATTTATGTAGGTAGAGCGTAAGTTTCCTACATTTTGATTACTCATCCATGTTTGTATTTCTTTGTTTTAAATTTGCAAAAAACGCAAAAAAAAGCCAACAAAATGCAGAATTGTACCTAATTTCTTCTGTTCTACCCGAAATATGATGAAATGTTGTTGCAATTAAGAATTCTGTTTAAGACCACTGTTCAAAATCCACCCCTATTCCTAGACTTAGACCCTAGACCCCACAATCTGGAGGATGTCATTCGGTGCAGCATTTCTTGTTGTTGGGAATGATAGTACTCCTCGTAAGGCTCCAACCCCAAACTGATAAGAAAAACTCATTGCCCAACTTGCCTATAAAATTTCTGGTTGATGGACCGGGATGGACTTGACAGTACAAGAACCAAGAACCACTCAGCTAGGACTTTTAAATAACGAAATAAAGGCGTGTGAAGGCGAGAGTGAGGAGCGAAATTCCTCGGGAACTGCAAGCTTCTTTATGTGCGCTTACAAGGAGATTTATTGTTAAAAAATGCAAAATTAATAACTTTTCTAAAATTTAAATTTGAAAAACTACTTTTCTTTTAAAATTTGATAAACAAACTATGTAACATGACATATTTTGTTATGAAAATGGGCACATTTAATGCAAATTTTGACAAACTTTTTTGATGAAAGGTTAACTTAACCCTAGAAAGATAATCTACGTCTGAGGGACGTATGGCGCGGAAAAATTGTTATATTATTAAATTATAAACTGTACTGCGTTGGCTTTTTAGATATGCTCAGGCCTCGGTCAGAGCTTAAATGGGGCATCAGTTACACCCCCCTTAGTATCCGTGGGGGCTAGTAAAAGCTATGTTATACGTCCGGGAGACGTATGATTATCTTTTATGAAACTTTTCTGAATAGTACGTCTCCGAGACGTATGATTATCTTTTCAGTCCCAAAAAATATGATTACCTTTCTAGGGTTAAAGTCAACTAATTTTTAGAGGCGCGCTGGGGATATTTTAAGAGTGAAAAGCTCAGTTTACAACAATAAAAATATATTATGATTAGTTAATATACAAAATTTATTTATTTCAACAAAAATCAACAAAAAAAATATGTTGATTTCAGGACTTCAATTTAAGCAAAGCTCCCGTAAAATTTCCCCATCCATTACAAATGAGTCGTTCGGCAACTGATTGATCGGATCCAACGATTAGGGGCGAGGTTGGTTGTGGAGCTGCAGTCTCATTCGGATGTTCATAGCTTGGTCCATAGAAATGTTGGTCAAAAACAAACTGCTGATGTTCATGGTTATATGTTTGAACGGGTACGGTTTGTACGGGTTATACATGCAGAGCCACTTGGTTATGGCTGTGGTTCGTGAGATAGGCTTGAATTTGCTGGACACTCATGTGGTGGATCGCTTCGACTCCCTTATAACCATATATTATCCAATCAGCTCCGTCGGCTTGATGATATGGTTCCGTTGGATATATCAGCTGAGGTTGCACTGGAACCTGATGCGGGATGTTTGAATATGAAAGTTGTTGTTGATTCGCCATGTGAGTGTTGATGTTGATCACTTATTTACTTATTACTTAAATTTGTTAACTTTTTAGATATGTCAACTCTACACTTTCTGTAATACGATTGCTTACCAAAAACATTTGCATTGCCTTTTATTCCTTTTTAGGAATAGGATTTTCGAGAAAAGAATTATTAGGTATTTAATAAATTCTTTCCTTATTATTAAGATTTGTTTTTACTTTTTTACTTTCAATAGAAAAAACATTATCAACTTCTACATATTTACTTTTCTTGTTTACAGCTGCAATGCTGACCATCCTCGCCACACAAAAGTGCGTGCATTAAGCTGCAGTTTCGGTGGAAGCGAATTTTACTCGCACGAATTAAGCGAATTATTATTTATGTAGATTATTGTGCCGAATTATTAGGCACCGAAATGAATGAATTTAGCGAACTTTGCGATTTCGTGCGAGTGAAATCGTTACATTACCGGAATTGCACCGGAACCGCAGCCTTAGGCTGTAGATAACACGCAACATATACTTGTTCATATGGCCGATTTGTGTGGAATTCCATAAGTATCCGCTCATTATGTCACTGCGGCCATGTTTGAATTCGAAAAATGTTATTTAAACGGTTTCTTTTAGAATTTTCACTGCCCATATCATAAACAAATGGGCGATTATTGCAACTATTTGTTATTATGTTTGTTCATTTTGGACATAAAATTATAAAAAATTTGTTAAAGCTTTTGCGGTTTTTAAGCGCAGAGTTAAAACGCGATCAGTTTAAAAGGTTTTTAATATTGTTTGTATTGTTTCCTTCACCACTTTTCCGTTTTCAGTTGATCATTAAATGTAAATTAATATTAATTGATTAGTTTTAATAATATTGAAAACTTAAAAATTAATAATGTAAATAAAAAATATATTGAAATCTTGACATATGTTATTTTTGGGTCATTCTGAACATGTCTGTGCAATTTTCAAGGCGTGCTTGCACATCCTTAATTTGTTTTATGTCATCTATTGCAAATCCCAAAATGATCCCAAGCAGGGAGGTTGCAGATGGGCAGCATGCCACTAATGTCGCACTGCAAGTTGGTTGAGGTCGTCCTCCACTTGAACGCGCCACCTAAGGCGAGGTCTTCCTTGACTGCGTCTACCCTCTGGGATAGAATCGAAGATCCTGCGAGCCGGAGCATTGTTGTCCATTCGCCCTACATGACCTAGCCATCTTAAACGTGTAATGCGTATTTTTTTGACCAGGTCAATGTGGCTGTACAGCTCGTATAGTTCTTGGTTGAACCTTGTCCTCCAAAGCCCGTTTACGCAGATAGGGCCAAAAATCCTCCGAAGAATCTTACGCTCGAAACGACTAAGGATATCTTCACCCGCATTAGATAACCTCGGCGCCATAGAGCAGGACTGGGATGATTAGGGTCTTATACAGAGTCTCCTTTCGAGAGAGGGCTTTGCTACTCAATAACCTTCCTAGCCCATAGAAACAGCGATTGGCAAGAGTAATTCTTCGCTTTATTTCTGACGAGATATTGTTGTCAGATGTTATAGCGGATCCGAGGTACAAAGTCCTAACTACATCAAAGTTGTACCTGTCTATTGTGATGTTTTGTCCAAACCCCCGGTGTTGTATGTCCCTTTTTGTGGACAGCAGGTACTCCGTTTTGACTGCTAGTCCCATCTTAGCCGCTTCAGCTTCAATGCTAGCAAACGTTCTAGTGACAGCTCGCCGAGTTCTGCCAATGATGTCTATGTCGTCAGCTTATGCTTACAATTGCACAGATTTGAAAAAAAATTGTCCCACTACTATTGACTTGCGAGTTTCTTATAATTTGTTCAAGTATTAAGTTGAAGAAATCGCATGATAGCGCAGTCGGGCGAGTTTTGTGGGGATACCAAAACCTGGCATGGTTCTGTATAGCTCGTCTCTATAAATGCTACCGCACGCGGCCTTAAAATCGATAAAGAGGTGGTGGGTATCGATTTGGAATTCTTGGGTAGTTTCTAGGATCTACCGTAGCGTGAACATTTGATCGATTGTGGACTTTCCTGATCTGAAACCATACTGATAGGTGCCAGTCAGGTTGCTGACGAAAGGTTTCAGGCGTTCACATAGTACGGCAGAGAGGATCTAGTAGGCGATATTCAGGAGACTAATTCCTCTATAGTTGGCGCAGTTTAGAGGGTCTCCTTTCTTGTGGATCGGGCAAACGATGCTGAGGTTCCATTCATCAGGCATACTTTCTTCTGACCAAACTTTAGAGATAAGTTGGTGTATGCACTCCACCAGGTCATCTCCGGCCGCTTTAAAAAGTTCGGCGGGTAGTCCATCAGGTCCAGCAGCTTTGTTGTTTTTTTTAGTTTAGATATTGCTATCCTTACTTCATTTTAGTCAGGTGGACGGAAGTTTTTCTGTCATCATCCATGTTGAATGGTTCATTCTGCCTGACAGCGAGATTTTGGTCTTCATCGCCGTTTAACAGTCTGCAAAAATGGCCCTGTCATGTACTCAGCACCGACTGTGACTCTAATACGAGGTTTCCACTTCTATCTCTACAGGCTTCTGTGCTGGTTTTTTTTTTCTTGGCACGTCCTTTTTACCTGTTTGTAAAACTTCCGCACGTTGAGTATCATCTCTCATGCTCTCTCTTCTTCTTTTGGAGAAACCGTCTTTTCTGCTCGTATAGCTCGCTAGCAGCTCTCGTCTTTCTTTGCAGCGCCGCCTTTTATGCCTCTTGTTTGACTGCATGGGTCTGCCGGCATTCGTTATCGAACCAAAGGTTTCGTGGTGGTGTGCTTGAATTGATAACGTTATGTGCCGCTGCGAAGTCAATTAGCCTAAGTCCTTTTTCAGACGTTGTGTCGTGTAGGCTAAGTGTTCCGACAGTCCTACCAAAGATTTCCTCTTTACCTATTTTGGCGTTAAAATCGCCTAGGGTCTGAATCCGATTCTGATATACCAGCTAACTCCAGAACTCCTCGCGACAACATGTCTGGAACAACATGTTCTTTCCCCTTTCGATGGATAATCTTGAAATCGAATTGTTGCAACCGGATGGCCCAACGCGCTAATCTCCCCTGAGGGTCTTTTAAGTTGCTTAGCAACACTAAAGAATAGTGATCAGTTATGACCGTAAACTGGATGCCTTCAAGATACGGTCTCAACTTTTCAATGGCCCACATTACCGCCAAGCATTCTTTTTCGGTGGTTGAATAATTTTTCTCGCTTCTATTGAGCGAACGACTAATATAGCATATAGCTTTTTCACCCTCAAAAGTACGGCCCCGATTCCATAATCTGACGTATCTGTCTGAACAACAAATGGCCGAGAAAAATCCGGACATGTCAAAATCGGCGTTGTAACCAAACATTCTTTCGCTTTCCTAAAACATTCATCACATTCATCCGTCCACACACACACAAACTTTTTATTTTTCTTTAAAAGGTCTGTTAGGGGCCTAACTAAACCTGCAAAAAATGGTACAAATCTCCTATACCACGAAATAGTCCCCACAAAGCTTTTTACTTCTTTGACGTTTTTTTTGGAGCCGGAATTTCACCATGTTTTCTACCTTTTCTGGATCAACGTGAAGTCCATTTCCCTGCCTATTTTGAGACTTGCTTCCCTCAATCGTTTAAAAACCTCCTGTAAAATCTCGAGATGTTTCTCAAAAGAATCGGTGATAATAATAATGTCATCCGAAAACGAACGGTTCCAGGTCGGGACCCAAAACGTCGTCAATCAACCTCTGCCATGTTGCCGGAGAGTTATGTAGCCCGAAAGGCATCCTCAAAAATTGAAAGAGTCCTCTACCCGGGACGGTAAAAGCCGTATACTTCCTTGATTTTTCCTCCATTGGTATCTGCCAATAGGCAGATTTAATGTCTAGCGAAGACAAAAACTTAGCAGTTCGGAGCTTATCCAAAATCGCTGAAATAAACGGGAGAGGGTAAGCGTCTCTTTCAGTAACCTCATTCAATTTCCTATAGTCTACACAGAACCGATAAGAACCATCTTTCTTTTAAACTAATAAAATCGGTGACGCCCAGGGGCTTTTTGATTTCTCGATCACCCCGGCGTCCAACATTTCTTGAAGCTCTTCTATATATCTCTTCTATATCTATATGTTGCTGAATCGCAGGTGATAATGGGTAGTATCTTTGTTTTATCGGTTCTGCGGACGTCCTAATTTTATGCTCGACGAGATTTGTACTTCCTAATCCCTCACCCATGCTATTAAAAAGTTACTCGACTACAGACTCTAGCAACTTATCATTTCTTCACTCAAATCACATTTTTCCCTAATGATCCCCATATCCGAAATCGAAGCTAAGCTCTGTTCTTCGGAAAAGCTCCAAACTCCCGATCTTAGATCCGGGACTATGCCCGTTAGTGTCCAAAAATCGGCACCCAAAATCAAAAGTTGTGGAAGGTTGGGAATAACCAAGCTTTCCAAAAGAAAAGTCCTATCCTCAACTATCATGGGGAGAGACAAAAAACCTAAAACTGCTACCCCTGTCCCATCTGCTAATGCCACTGATGGAACATTTGATTTCGCGACGCTAAGCACCACCTATTATAGTTCGGGAGGCTCCTGAGTCGAGTAAACCTAAAAAATTAATCCTATAAATAAAAACTCCTAAATATGGCCTACTGTCTCTATCACTTGCCGCTAGAGTAAAACCTAAATGAATGTAATCCACCAACTGGTCGCCAGCAGACGACCTAACTAATTCCTAATAAAATAAACTAATTTAGTCGGCGGAGTAAAAGTGTCCATATTAATTTTCAACGTATCCAACTCCCTCCCCAACATTGCCAATTCTTTCACGGTTGACGGTTTTGCACCAGCAACCTGTTGCTGGAAGAATAGATCGATGTTCTTTTTAAGAATACTTAGCTTCCTTCCCTCTGATAATGGTTCCGACAGCCGTCTAAACAACGTCCTCATTACCGCTAAATATGCCCCTAAGGTTTCATCCTTCCCTTGGGAGCGGCGATTAATCTCCTCTAAGAGAAGATCATCGTAGTTAGAGGGCAAGAACTATGCCTTCAATTCATTTACCAACTCATACCAGGTTGATAAATCTTCCCTTACTGTACGATATCACGCCTTTCCAGTGAGGAGTTCTGTCGCGGACTTAAACAAGTGTGATTCGGGGACGTCATTAGCAAAACGAAGTTCTTCAACCCTTTGCAAAAATGAGTTCAGAGAAGAACTCCATTTTCCAACACGCTACGTACATCTAACATTCGGAACATTCACACCATCACTCACGTTTTGAACTATCGAACCTAGTCTTGAATTATCGCTAACTAAAACAAACCTATGATTTGATCTACTTGTTGAAGCTTCAATGTGTCCTACTCTGCGATTTCCTAAAATTTGATCTTCGGAAGGTAGTTGGTTCGCGCTGGCTGATCTTATTTCCATATTAGATGGTGTTATAGGTACAGCCGGTTGGCTTACCTTTTGCTTCTTCTGAACTTCCAGTTCTTCTTCTACGTCACTTTCCTCTCCATCTCCTGTCAAATTCCCCAACAAAATCAAGAGCTCATTCTTCAATGCACTACATTCATCTTCATTATTCTCATCTTCACACTGCACTCTGCCTAACCTACTCAAACTCCATTCAATCTTGGTGAAAATCTTAATACACTCCCCGGATATAGGATTTTTCGGAGCGTCTAACTTGATTTCTTCTATTTTACCCCTAACTGCTTTTATATCTTCTTCAAAATTAAACGGATAGCTCTTAACTGTGTCCATTGAACCTCTTCTCTCTAACATTCTGAAAAACCTAAGCGCTTTCCTCATTATTTCTACCGTATTTACTTTCAACCCTCTGACTACCATTTCATAAGCTAATTCATCTTGACTCAATCTACCGATATTCATCTTGCCTATTAGTTGAAAGAAAACTTACGAAAGAAAAGAAAAGAAACAAAGCTCAACAAATTATTTTTCTTTCGAAGAGAAAAAAAATCGTATACTGCAAAGTATGTAAAGAGAACTTATCAAACTTATAATATTTTCCTGACAGTAAAAATCAATTTTCCTAATAAACTAACTTCCTCAATCTTTCTCACACCAAAAATCGCTTCTGCAAACAAATTAATTTTTCTGGCAAAAATAAAACTTTTTTTCTAAGCGACAAAAAAAATCAAATGGCAACCCCGAAATTACAAATTAAAATACACTTGAAGGTAAATAACAACCAAAACACAATACACACACAAACAAGTTCGAGTATCGAATCTCCAAGTAAATGTATACCTACAATTAATTGTATTATATAAGTTAACGAAAATTTTGTTGATGCATGCAAATACCCTACCAAGAGCATGCATGAGGTGTATGCATTCAGCGAGACGCATTGTCAGCGAATCGCTGCACGAACGAAATGAAACGAGAGATCACCTGTGGGACTGTGGGAACGACAAACAGTGCAAAGCTTGGGTGAAATTAGTGCTGTAGATTTTAAGTTATTTTTGTTCATTCTTGTGTTCATAGACAGAAACGCTGCCCGTTTGCAAAATAAATCTTTTTTAAAAAGTAAAAAAAACTTAATAAAGTTTAATTTATATAGGTTTATCAAACAATTAATGGATTATTAATTTACGAAAAAAAATAAAATAAAAATAAAAAAAACACCTACTTGGAATTATACAGGGGTTGGATTGTATACTTTACTTATCCCTTTTTCCAACGCTTTCAGAATATTTCCTTTCCCCTTTCTACACCACCGAAAGGAACTTGACATATGCCGGTACAATAATTTTGTTTATTGTGATTAAGAAGTGAAGCTAAATCGATAACTAAAAAAAACAAAACAAAAGCAAATTAATTGTTCACAAATAGTTTAAAATATAAAATATTAACACTAATCTGATTGCAATCAGAACGACACAAACAAACCACAGATTTCACTTATGGAATCAGAGAGAAAACAAATACTCCTTCGGCCACACACGTTGGGTGCCACATGTTGCACTTTTGCTTCCCACACTTATATTCTTTAATTAATTTAATTTATAGATTACTCTAATAATTACTTTTAGGTATTTAGGATGAATAAAGCGAACTTAAACACCGCGTACTTTGACAAGATCAATATAGAAAAAAAGAAAGAGAAAAAAAAGAACAATTTGCACAACCGATGTGCACCGTATGTAGGTAAATAATCGAATGAAAATGAATTTTATTGTGATGAAGTTTATGTGGAAGTGTGGGGGGAACAAACTGCAATAACCAACACTGATTATGTGTTGTGTCCACGGCTGCTCAGCTGAGGAGTGCTTTCGGTGAAAAAAAAGTTTGACTTTTTTTATTGAAGTAGGTAAAATGAATATTAATGGATATCTAACTATATCAAGTGGGTGATGATACAATATTATGTATATTAAATTTGTTTGTACAGGAGCGTAGCAAACAAAAAAAATAATGGGCGGCAGAAAATTTTTGAAAGGAATTTTCAAACCTTGCTGAAATGAATAAAAATAAAAATAACGACCAAGAAAAATTAATCATGCAGCCACGATTGGAACGTTGTACAACAACGCAAGATGGTTTTTGTTGCGGTAAATTTTACTGCAACAAGTTTCCTCATCCATTACAAATGAGTCGTTCGGCAACTGATTGATCATCGGATCCAACGATTAGGGGCGAGGTTGGTTGTGGAGCTGCAGTCTCATTCTGATGTTCATAGCTTGGTCCATAAAAATGTTGGTCAAAAACAAACTGCTGATGTTCATGGTTATATGTTTGAACGGGTACGGTTTGTACGGGTACTGCATGTAGAGCCACTTGGTTATGGCTTTGGTTCATGAGATAGGTTTGAATTTGCTGAACACTCATGTGGTGGAGCGCTTCGACTTCCTTATAACCATACATTATCCTATCAGCTCCGTCGCCTTGATGATGTGGTTCCGTTGGATATATTAGCTGAGGTTGCACTGGAACCTGATGCGGGATGTTTGAATATAAAAGTTGTTGTTGATTCGCCATTTGGGTGTTAATGTTGATCACAAAAGTTACTTATTTATTAGAAATGTAAACACCACGTTCTGAAATACGATTGCTTACCAACAACATTTGCATTGCCTTTTATTCCTTTTTCGGAGCCAAGCTGCAGGTACATAATATTGCAAAAGTCTTAGAAGTAATTAGCTATATCCAATACTTAACTAGGTAATACAACTTATAATTAACACGACTTCGAGTACAGGTTGATTATGTGTAAATATTATACAATTGCGGTTCTTAATCCCTGCTAATAATTGTGATTTTTGGTATTGGGTTTTTCGAGAAAAGAATCATTAGGTATTTAACAAATTCTTTCCTAATTATGAAAATATGTTTTTAATCCAGTTTAAGAAACATGCAAATTTATTACATTAAGTCGTAAATAGTATTTTTTTTATTTTTTTTTTTCAGTAATTAGGAAACAAACAATGTAATATTAAAAATGGGCACGACTGGGTCGCACGTACTTGCTCTTATGTGCCTAATTACATTGAAAAGCAAGATCTTTGACAGAAGCAAGTAACATTTACTTTGAAAGTAACACAGTTTGAACTTATAAAAAGTATAAAAACCACAATACTTAACAGTTTTTTTTTGTAAAAATGAAGTACGCCATCACACGTCTTAAATAACTTAATAATTTATGAAAAATATATTTCGAAAATTGTAGGATCGGTTTTGATAAAATCCAGTTTAATTAATTTTGGTATGCGGTTTTTTAGAGTTTATTAACATACATATGACTATAAAAATTAAAATAATTGTTTTTTATTAGTTTTAAAAATATTGATTTTTCAAAAAAAAAAATCTAAAATTAATTTTAATTAGAAAATTTAATATATGCAATTTGACAGAAATCCATAGAGCCGTTACTGTGAAAGCCAAAAATTAAAAAAAAAAAACCTAATATGAAAGGTCCCGTTAATAGACTTTTCCCAAATATGTGGTTCTAATCAAATGATAGCCAATACCACCAGAAAAATTCTCAAATTTTCATCAAAATCGTTGTAGCCGTCTTCGAGAAAAATAAGGTTTTCCTAAACGGTCTTATGGCAAGTACCGTTATTTTTGGTCCTAAAAAGAAAATTTCAATTTCCCCTGTGGGTAATGCCAAGAGAATCACACACACCAAATTTGAAGATAATCGATTAAGCCGTTTAGGCTGCAGCTCGTTATACATACTGACAGACAGACAGACACGCATTTTTTCTCGATCACTTTTTTAGACTTCTCTATGATCGTAATGTCATGTTTCATTGTTATCTCAATTTTTTTTATATTCACGAATCCTAAACTTGCCTTATAGTCCCTATAATCGCAAGTAAAAAACAGATTTGTTTATATTTCTTCCAAAAGAATAAAGCATATATTTTCCCGCTTTCTATTATAAGGTTAAGTTATAAAAAAATTATAGCAATATTTAAATTGTTTAAAGGAGAAATACATATGTTCCCAATCACCACCCATAACTTTAGTAAATTCTACTTCATTACATCCACGCTGGCTGTGAAGATCGAGTGTATTCCGCGGAACTATTAGGGAAAGGTCAAAGGGGTAGCAAAAACATCATGGGTGCCGTCGTATAGCACCCAAAATTCATATGTACATCTAGTCATCAACCAAACAACTACTGTTTAATGTAGTCTCATAAGTCATAGATGGTTTAGTAAATTATTAACAAGCCATTTTAAAGACAAATTCTATTCTTCCCGAAAAGTTTCAAGAACTCGTAAGTAAAAGCTTGAAACAGCAAAAACATTCGAAAGCTTTGTACAATCAAAGTAAAAAATAGAACCACTCATCTAGTGCCCTAAGCAATTCATACCATTTTGATCGTTTTTAAACATCTTCCAGTAGAAAATATACATATTTTTGTTAAATAAACAAAAATATTTATTTAATCTTCAATTTCACCGGTTCGGTTCTTTTGGATGGAAATCTACGTCATTTAAACTACCATTATGTCCTGGCAATTTGTACAAAATCCGACGGTTTGTTGTGTCCCAAATATGTATGTAAACATGACGATCTAAAGATACAGTAGATATCTTGCTACCATCTGGTGACCAGGCACATCTCAGCAAGTTTCCTTTGAATATCCTAACACACCTCTCACCAGAAACATACCGACGAATGTCCCAAATTCCATCGAGTTTGAGAGGATATACGAACCGTCGGGATAAAGTGATACTCCCGTCACGGTGTCCGTGTGGCCTTTTAACTTGTAGACAACTTCATTGCGCCTAATGCCCCAAATATTGATGTCATTATCATTGGAAACAATATTAAACTGATCGCATTTTAACTCTGCGTTTAAAAACCGCAAAAGCTTTTTTAATATTTTTTATTTGTTGTCCAAAATGAACAAACATAATAACAAATAGTTGCAATAATCGCCCATTTGTTTATGATATGGGCAATGAAAATTATAAAAGACACCGTTTAAATAACATTTTTCTAATACAAACATGGCCGCAGTGACATAATGAGCGGATACTTATGGAATTCCAGACAAATCGGCCATATGACCAAGTATGTGTCGCGCCTTATCTACAGCCTAAGGCTGCGGTTCCGGTGCAGTTCCGGTAATGTAAGCGAATTTCACTCGCACAAAATCGCAAAGTTCGCTAAATTCATTCATTTCGGTGCCTAATAATTCGGCACAATAAACTACATAAATAATAATTCGCTTAATTCGTGCGAGTAAAATTCGCTTCCACCGAAACTGCAGCTTAATGCACGCACTTTTGTGTGGCGAGGATGGTCAGCATTGCAGCTGTAAACAAGAAAAGTAAATATGTAGAAGTTGATAATGTTTTTTCTATTGAAAGTAAAAAAGTAAAAACAAATCTTAATAATAAGAAAAGAATTTATTAAATACCTTATAGTTATTAGCAGGGATTAAGAACCGCAATTTTATAATATTTACACATAATCTACCTGTACTCGGAGTCGTGTTAATTATGAGTTTTATTACCTACTTAAGTATTGGCTATAGCTAATTACTTCTAAGGACTTTTGCAATATTATGTATGTACCTGCAGCTTGTCTCCGAAAAAGGAATAAAAGGCAATGCAAATGTTGTTGGTAAGCAGTCGTATTTCAGAACGTATAGATTTAACATCTCCTAAAAGTTAACAAATTTAAGTGATCAACATTAACACCCAAATGGCGAACTTAAATCAACAACAACAGCTGATATATCCAACGGAACCACATCATCAAGCCGACGTAGGTGATTGGATAATATCTGGTTATAAGGGAGTCGAAGCGATCCACCATATGAGTGTACAGCAAATTCAAACCTATTTCATGAACCAAAGCCATAACCAAGTGGCTCTGCATGCAGTACCCGTACAAACCGTACCCGTTCAAACATATAACCATGAACATCAGCAGTTTGTTTTTGACCAACACTTCTATGGACCAAGCTATGAACATCAGAATGAGACTGCTCCACAACCAACCTCGCCCCTAATCGTTGGATCCGATCAATCAGTTGCCGAACGACTCATTTGTAATGGATGGGGAAACTTTACGGGAGCCTTGCTTAAAGCGAAGTCCTGAAATTAACATATTTTGTTTTTGTTGTTTTTTGTTGAAATAAATAAATTTTGTATATTAACTAATTATAATATATTTTTATTGTTGTAAAATGAGCTTTAATAAAAATAAAATAAATAAATTTATTGGCGCGACAGCTCCTTAAGGAGCCAAGGCCTAGTGACTTATACTCTCAACCATTCCTGTGTGTGTGTTGTTACTCTGCAAGAATGGAAGGGACCTACAGTTTACCGCCGAGTCCGAACGGCTACATGAGATGCACTTTTTCGAGACAAATTTTACTCTTGGAGGTTTTGTCAGTTCCTCGCAAGAGGCAGTACCCCAGAAAAAAAGGTGGCTATGAGCTGGATTTGAACCCAGGTTCTTTCGCTTAGCAGTCCGACACACTAACCACTAAGCCACGGGGCACTACTACTACTAAATGAGCTTTTCACTCTTGTAATATCCCCAGCGCGCCTCTAAAAATTAGTTGACTTTAACCCTAGAATCTTTCTATATTTTTTGGGACTGAAAAGATAATCATACGTCTCGGAGACGTTTTAAAGCAGAACCATTTACTTTTTAACATACATTTGTATTTGAATTATTAAGTAAGGTTCTTTTTAGATAAATAAATCAATAATTTAGTACAAATGAAGTACAGTTTGAACAAAATTAACAAAAAGCATGAACAACCTTAAAAACAAACCAAAAAACTTACTTTATTTTTAAAGGAAGATTTGCTTTTAATCTTTATATTCGCTTAATAAGATCCTTTGGGGCTAGGCTAACTGTTTATTTGTTCATATACTTTTGTAAGATAATCATACGTCTCCCGGACGTATAACATAGCTTTTACTAGCCCCCACGGATACTAAGGGGGTGTAACTGATGCCCCATTCAAGCTCTGACCGAGGCCTGAGCATATCTAAAAAGCCAACGCAGTACAGTTTATAATTTAATAATATAACAATTTTTTTCCGCGCCATACGTCCCTCAGACGTAGATTATCTTTCTAGGGTTAAGTTAACCTTTCATCAAAAAAGTTTGTCAAAATTTGCATTAAATGTGCCCATTTTCATAACAAAATATGTCAGGTTACATAGTTTGTTTATCAAATTTTAAAAGAAAAGTAGTTTTTCAAATTTAAATTTTAGAAAAGTTATTAATTTTGCATTTTTTAACAATAAATCTCCTTGTAAGCGCACATAAAGAAGCTTGCAGTTCCCGAGGAATTTCGCTCCTCACTCTCGCCTTTATCCCGTTATTTAAAAGTCCTAGCTGAGTGGTTCTTGGTTCTTGTATTGTCAAGTCCATCCCGGTCCATCAACCAGACATTTTATAGGCAAGTTAGGCAATGAGTTTTTCTTATCAGTTTGGGGTTGGAGCCTTACGAGGAGTACTATCATTCCCAACAACAAGAAATGCTGCACCGAATGGCATCCTCCAGATTGTGGGGTCTAGGATCTAGGTCTAGGGATAGGGGTGGATTTTGAACAGTGGTCTTAAACAGAATTCTTAATTGCAACAACATTTCATCATATTTCGGGTCGAACAGAAGAAATTAGGTACAATTCTGCATTTTGTTGGCTTTTTTTGCGTTTTTTGCAAATTTAAAACAAAAAAATACAAACATGGATGAGTAGTCAAAATGTAGGAAACTTACGCTTTACCTACATAAATAAATAAATGGATACTTTTGCCGTAGGACGTGAGAAAATGTTATTGATGAAAAACCTAAGAACTGTCGAAATTTTTGTAGTTTTCCCCACTCTTCCCTTTTTGCACAAGGTCCTCGAGTTCCGAAACTGGAGAAAATGTTAATTAACCACCCATGAATAACGTTTTAAAGTTTTATTAAGTTCCGATTGTTTTCTATCTAAAACTACCGTTCGACTAGACTATAAAGGCACTTCATTGAATTTAAATTTTCTTATATGTAGATTTTTTTTAAATAATCCTTCATTTCCTTGTAACGGTCACATATTGGCTCCGCTATTCTGGTCAGACATCACCCGAAGGAAGGTATTTCGAGCTCTTTGCCGGGTTACATCACCTTACCCAACTGATCGATGTGCCAAAGCGTATACCGGATGTTGCTGGGCAAGCCGCCCATACTCTTGCCTTGTTTCTTACTTCTCACCCTGATAAATATACCATTAGTGTAACTTCTCCATTTGGCTTTTCAGACCATTGTGTCTGTTGGCGGAGTAATTTTCCGTCAATAAAATACCAAAATTTTAGAATTCAAAAGGTTTATTACTAATTTAAATTCAATTTTTTAAATATTAATTTAAAAGAAAAAACTAAAATTTTCGTTTTTAGGTTGGGTTGGTTTTTAACGTCAATTCGTATCTTTCCTCGTGGTGTTTTTTTTCTGACAGCTTCTATAATGGTGATGCCAGGTTTTTGTCAGAGTTTTTGAGGGTGCTCCCCCCTGGTAAGCTGGGACCCTGTTCCTGGTTACCATCTTGAACCAAACCTGGTCTATTGACATCTAACACGGCGAGTTTGGTGGCGGGCCTAGTGTAGCACCCTGATGATGTTCTTACCAACGCACTACGTACTTGGCCATCTTTTCCTGGAAACAATTGTTTGACGATAGCTTTTGGCCAATGGTTTTTTGGAAGGTGTGGGTCAACTATAATTACTACATCGCCATTCTGAATTGGTTTCGTCGGGTTAAACCACTTGGTACGTTTGGTAGATACTCTTAAACCCAACGCTTCCAAAATGAATTTGCAAACTGCTCGCATGTCATCCAACCTTTTCTTAAAACGACTCCATCGTCATTGAATTCGCCGAAATTATTTTTGGCACTTGACGAGCCCAATAAAAAATGATTCGGAGTTAAGGCCTCATCGCTGTCGCAGTCTAATGGAACATACGTTAATGGCCTTGAATTGATAATAAATTCTACTTCAGCCATCATACTTAAAAGAATTTCATCCGACGGATTTCGAGAAGGATACATGCTCGTTAAAACTTGCTTTACAGAGCGAACCAATCGCTCCCAACTCCCCCCCATGTGTGGTGATGCTGGAGGTATGAAACTCCATTTTAAATCCGCACCAACGAACTCATTTACAAATTTTGAGCGATCTATCTGTCTAACCGAATCAATTAGTTCTTTGCTCGCCCCTCGAAAGTTGGTACCATTGTCACTAACAATTTCTAGTGGTGTTCCCCTACGTGCTATGAACCTTTTAATAGCTAAGATGCACGAGTCTGCTGAAAGAGTATGTGCAATCTCAATATGAATTGCACGGATCGTCAGACATGTGATGAGGACGCCCCATCTTTTCTCTAAGTGCCTTCCCACTTTCAACTTAATTGGTCCAAAGTAATCTATACCAATGTAGGAAAACGGCCAGGTAAAAGATTTTAGTCTGCTCGGTGGAAGCTCACCCATATGTGGAGGTACAGGTTTTGACCTTCGGTTTCTGCAGCCTTGGCATTTGTTTATAACTTTTTTTTAAAACGGATCTTGCTGATGCAATGTAATACTGTGGTTTCAATTCGTTTAAAACAGTCTCATTGTTATAGTGAAAAAAGCGTTGATGAACTTCGTCGACGATTAGTTTGGTGATATAATGTTGACTGGGCAAGATTACTGGTCGTTTAGTTTCATAGGAAATATCCTCAGCGGCGTCAATTCGACCCTTCATTCGCATAAATTCATTGGAATCCATATATGGAGACAACTTATATAGAGGACTTGATTCGTCTAAAATTGAACATACGGGTTTGCTTCGTATATAAGCGACTTCTTTTGGATATGCCTCATATTGACATATTCGGTATAGGCAATTTCGCGAACGTTTTAAATCATCGTCAGACAAAGATATCAGCGGATCTGTCATTCTTTTATTGAACTTTACGTCGATGAATTTATAAACATAAGCAAGTGATCGTAATAACCTCTTCCATTTCGAAAAACGTGTATAGTCTATTATTCTTAAGTTAGTCTCGACATGTTGTATGAAACTCACTCGAGCTTCTTCTACCGTAATAAATTGAAGAGATTTATCTTTTGGCCACTGATTCTCTTGTTCGTAAAGAAATAAGGGTCCGTTGAACCATCTACATTTGGACACAAACTTTATATTACGTTTCCATTTTTTGGCCTCGTCTGCGACGTTTTCTTTCGTTGGAATCCACCTCCAGTCTGTAGGCTTAGATGATTCAATAATTTCGCCTATTCTAAATGCAACGAAGTGTTTATAACGACGCTGTTCTGATCTTATCCAATAAAGAACAGTTTTTGAGTCAGTCCAGAATATAATTTTGTCTATTGAATGGCCTTCGCGTATTGATTTAGAAAGCCGAACACCCAAAACTGCTGCCTTAAGCTCCAGCCTAGGTATAGAAGTGTCCTTGAGTGGTGCGACTTTAGCCTTTCCACCTACGAGTGCACATTCGACAAGGTTGTTGGATGAGAACCGGAGGTATGCAACTGCTGCATATGCGTTCTCACTGGCATCCACAAAAACATGCAGTTGAATATTATTTTTAATTTTATAGTTCATCTTTTCCAAATAAGGACGATTGATAGTTAGCGTTTGTACCATAGGGAGATGTTCAACCCAGTTACGCCATTCTACGAAATGTTATTCCTTAATTTGTTCATCCCACTGTACTGACGATCACAAAATTTCTCTCAACAGTATTTTTAGCTTTACTAAAAAATGCGTAATTAGTCCGAGAGGCTCATTAATGACCTCAGAACTTCTCTTTTTGTTGGACATATCTGTCCTGACAAGATACCTGGTTTCAGCTTGTGACATTTGAACAAAAAGGAAAATGTATCACTTTTATGCGACCACCACATTCCTAGTATTTTTTCATGATTATTAGGAAAGCTTGCCCCAATAAAACTTTTTGGTGGGTTGTCAGTGACTTCAGTAGCTGTAGCTTTTTTTCAGTTCATCGACGTCGATTGATTGTGAGGGCAAGTACAATGACTTAACAGTTCGCACGTTCGAGAGCTCATATTTGTTTCTATTTTTAGAGCCAGATATTGTCACACTTGCTTTTTGTGACTTTTCTTCCACGCGGTGGGTATCCGATGTCCATCTTAAGCATAAAGGCTCAGCCTCACCATTTAGGCCTAGAATCGAGGCTAGTTCTTCATCCATGAGGGTAATGGACGAACCATCATCAAGGCAGGCAAATGTTTCGACTCGAGCAGTGTAGCTGTATAGTGTGACCGGAACTATTCTAAATATTGTTGAGCAATTTCCTGATTTGTAAATATGACAATTAAATTGGTTTTTGCCCGCAGGTGCAACATTTTGATTTTGAGTGTTGCTATTTGAAGTTGAGGGTGTATTCTCAATAGTATCAAATTCATACAATAGATTGTGATGCTTAAATATACAACCATTTTGTCCGCATTTTTTTGTTGAAGTACAGCGACTCTTGCCGTGGGGCCGCAGGCATGTCCGACAAAGATGGAGTTCGTTAACAGCTGACCATCTATTTTTGAGTGTCAATGACCTGAATTTTTGACAGTTTTCGATTTGAGCGCAGTTTCCAGAGCAGATCTTACATTTACGAAGTGGTTTACTTTGCACCTCTATATTTTGGTGCGTGTTTACATATGTTCTTGTATTCGAAGAATGCTTATCAGATTTATTGTCACTGTTTCTAAATGCAATCGTTGGTGAAACATCAACCGCTGCTCTGGCCATTGAACTTAACCATGTTGAGAATGTTGATAAGTTGACAATATCCAGATTTTGCTTGTGCATACCCCAGTTGAGTCTAATTGCTGCGGGAAGCTTTTCAGTTAATTCTTGAAGAAGAGAAGGGTTTGCGATATGCGATTCCAAATGTTAAGATTCCATTATTGCATGAATATTTTCTACAACGAATGAGAACGTCACAAGTGTTTCGAGCTTATCGGCTCGAGGGGAGGGCTCGTTGTGAATTTTAGCCAGAAGTGAGTTAATTATAACTTCAGGCCTACCATAGAGCATCCGTAGAGTAGAAATGATTGATGGGACATTTTCGGGATATAAGAGTTTATAACGTACGGCTTCTAAAGCTTTACCTTTCAAGCTGCGTTGAAGACGAATCAGGCTCTCGTCATTTGTGTAGACACATGAACGCGTAGAGTTTTCGAGACAACTTACAAAGAGCGGCCAATCTTCTGGATTACCACTAAAGCTAGGTAGTTCTCGAGGCATTGCATGCCGTGTTGCTAACTGTAGAGAATTTATTTTTGGCGAATCGTTTGTATGGCCAGGCATTTTACCTAATTCATTAGCGCATGAGAGCGATTGAGCCTTATGGGTGTCTTCTGATTTATTTGTTACGCTAGATTTTCTATTAATTGGTTGTCGAATAGTCCAAGCGACTGACGGCTGAGGAGCTATGCATTCAACCGACTTTCTGAAAACAACATTATCAGATGTGGCTTTTACTGCTTCCACCCATTTCGTGGTTCTTTCCCGTACGTCGTCAGCATTTTCACGATCATTATCTTCCACCTCTTCGATGTCCGATTCCAGTTGTTCGAGAATGGTGTTTTTGCTGGTTCTTTTGCACGTGTCTGATTTTCGGTTATTATTTCGCAGGCTAGAACTGTTGGCAATTTTGTGGTGACCGGTGGTGGAGTCGGAGGTGAAGTTGAGGATGTAGAGCATTTTGGACAGATCCACTCTTTTTTCTCCATGTCACCATAGACGCCGGCACAAACAAAATGATACCATTCGTCACACTTGTCACATTGTATCATTTCGTCAAAGTTATCTTCTCGATCGCATAGCACGCAGTTGTATTGTTCGGTATATTCTTTATTTTGCGAGGGGGAGCGAGCTTTTGCATTGGATTTTTTGAACGGAGATTGAGAATGTTCAGACTTGATATATGGCTTACCTTATGTTCTTTTCTTTGCGACAACGATGGGCTAATGGGCTTAGTTAGTAGTTGACTATTTCACCAGTAAAGACAATTTTAGGATGTTGGCTGAGTAATTTTCCGTCAATAAAATACCAAAATTTTAGAGTTCAAAAGGTTTATTACTAATTTAAATTCAATTTTTGATATATTAATTTAAAAGAAAAAACTAAAATTTTCGTTTTTAGGTTGGGTTGGTTTTTAACGTCAACTCGTATCTTTCCTCGTGGTGTTTTTTTTCTGACAGCTTCTATAATGGTGATGCCAGGTTTTTGTCAGAGTTTTTGAGGGTGCTGCCAGGCTTGCTAACAGTGTCATTTCAGCTAATTTCTCATCCTCAACCCATCCAGAAAAACTTTCCACCAGGACCGTTTGGCAATACGAGAAAGCCAACTGGGACAGCCTGAATATTTTTTTCCGAAACGTTTACTGGTCACGTGGTCACTATGTCACCTCGATAATGACATTGATGCCAGTGCTGAAACGATCACAATTGTGATTCTTCTAGGGATGCGAACTTTTATTCCTAACAGCGTAAAAAGCATCAAGCCTAAAGAAAAGTCCTGGTATAACTCTGAATGCAAAGAAGCTATCAGGCTCAAAGAAGTAATTTTCCGATCTTACAAGGCCAACCTTATAGAGGAAAATCGGAAAATGCACAAACAAGCAAGAAACTCCTGCAACTCCGTTATTGAAAGAACCAAATTTTTGCATGACCAAAAATTACGGCGAAAAATTTTGCAGTGTCCCGAAGGGAATAAATTTTGTTGGTCATTTGTAAAGAATATTAAAAACTCCTCAATATCTTCGGTTCCAACGCTTATCACTAATGACAAACCTATTGTCTACTCTGCAGAGAAGGCGTTCTCAAAGATCTCGATATACACAAATCCGCTGGCCCGGATGGTATACCCCCGATTTTTCTCAAGAGGTGTTCTTCCACACTGGCAAAGCCACTGCGTAAGCTTTTCCATCGCTCCTACTCTTCTGGAATCTTTCCCAGAAGATGGAAAACAGCATTTGTCCAGCTTGTCCCTAAGATCCTCCCCCTCCTCCTACATAAGCCCTAACATCCCAGTATCAGTATGGCTTCCGCAGTAATCGTTCCACTGGTGATCTGATGGCATATCTCACCAAACAGTGGAACAAATCTTTACATCGCTTTGGTGAAAGTAAGATTATTGCTTTTGATATCTCCAATCAATTTGATAGAACATGCGTGCTTTTGGAATTGATGATATTGGACGGATTAAAGTCTGATTCCCACAAAATAAATGCTGGTGTGCCCCAGGGCTCTATTCTGTCTCCGACTCTTCTCCTCATTTTTATAAAGGATCTCCTGTCTGTTACTTCTAATCCATTTAACTGTTTTGCTGACGACTTTACCCTCAGCTTTTCATATTCGTTCGATAATTCACGTCCTTCGTCTTCGGACGTACAATTGCAACGGTATCGTATGTCAAGTTCATTAAACTCCGATTTATACAGCATTGTCAAATGGGTTCTTCGAAAACTCAATGCTGTCTTCTGTCGTTAAAGCTTTACTTACCCCCATGCCATTGTCCATTAATGGCACTTGCGTCGAAGAAACCGACAAGCTCTTAGTACTCGGTATGTGTGTTGACGACGATCTCCGTTGAAACGACCATATATTTGTTCACTCAAAGTAGCCAGCTGCATTCCTACCCTTAATACTCGTCTCGCAAGGAATTCTTATCAGTTCACTCCTGAGCCCAATTTCGGACGTATCGTGAAGTATAGAGGTTCTTTTTTTTAGCCCAACAACACGAATTTGGAATGGTTTACCCGGCGAGGTTATTCCTTTCCAAGTTTGCATTTTAAGTCATTTTGCGTTAAAATACACCAAAAAAGAGTATGTCAAAGGAGCGAAAGTATGAGCAGAGTATAACGAAGGATTAAATTATTTTAAAATGAAAAGGATCAATTTTGAAAATATTTTCCCTGACCGGTTTCGGAATTCCCTGACTTTCCCGGGCTTTCCAGTCGAGTAGCAACTATGTAATAAAAAGTAAGCAACTTTTGTGTGAATGGTTTTCATATACCGCCTATTGATTGCCGCGAAAAAATCGTCCATTAATCGTTTCCCGTTTGCGGGAGCTATAATATTCCAGCTGATCTTTTTAAAATTTCCGTGAAACTTATAGCGAGTTTCATTCTAAAAATATTTGCTCTCTCTGTCAAAAGATTTGATCTTTTTCAGTTTCGAGAATTTCATTGCAAGAAAAAGAGCAAATTTAGATCAAATCTCAACACGAAAGATTTGATCTCTGATGGATTGAAGATTTGATCTGAATGCACACGTACGACTTCTAAAATACTGATCTAATATAATCTCGCTTTTTAATATCCCGACAAATACAAAACATTCTATCAAACTAAATAACAATAGATGTAGGTTATATGCGCTTTTTACTTTTTTTATAAATTTAAAAATGTTAAAAATACTCCACTAAAAAGAAAATTCGTCGAACATTAACTGGCGGGATGATGTTTCTTTTTGATTTAAAGAACTTTTGCATAAACTACATCTCGCACCTACTCCAAATCCTATAGTGAGCCCAAGCAGGGCGGTTGCAGGGGGCAGCATATCCCCCCATACCTACGTCATACTGATTGGGAGATAAAATCTCAAGAAATTTCTATTAATTTGTCAGCTAAGCTCAATAATGACGTAATGTCCATAAATAAAATTAGACATGAAGTCCAAATTTCGATTCAGACTTTTAAAAAGGCATAATGTCCCTACCCCTTATGACTATTTCCTAAGTGTTCACAATGTTTATGGACATT
Organism: Platycheirus rosarum; assembly: GCA_963971375.1. Lineage (NCBI taxonomy): Eukaryota > Metazoa > Arthropoda > Insecta > Diptera > Syrphidae > Platycheirus > Platycheirus rosarum. Next base: position 35,573,962 of record OZ020507.1, read on the forward strand.
GTGCCTATTTGAAGCAGACATAATGTCCATGGACATTATTTTGCAATCAAAACTAGTTGCAGAACAAATATTTTTGATTGCAAAAGCGAGATAATAAGAAACGGGATTATAAGAGATGGAATTTTAAAAAAAGCGGGATTATAAAAAGCGGTATTATAACAAGCGGGATTTTAAGAAACGGGATTATAAAAAGCGGGATATCGAACCCAACCCATCAACTGTGCATGCCTGGTATTTTGTGTGTGATATCAAATACTGTGTATGCTCGTCAGTGATCGACCAATACTGGGATTAAATGATGACACAAGTTTCATTGAAAAGAGCAAATCTCGATTTTCAGATCAAATCTTTGAAATTTGAATGAAACTGGCTATTAAAGTCAACTAATTTTAAGAGGCGCGCTGGGGATATTACAAGAGTGAAAAGCTCATTTTACAAAAATAAAAATATATTATGATTAGTTAATATACAAAATTCATTTATTTCAACAAAAAACAACAAAATCAAAATATGTTAATTTCAGGACTTCAATTTAAGCAAGGCTCCAGTAAAGTTTCCCCATCCATTACAAATAAGTCGTTCGGCAACTGATTGATCGGATCCAACGATTAGGGGCGAGGTTGGTTGTGGAGCTGCAGTCTCATTCTGATGTTCATAGCTTGGTCCATAGAAGTGTTGGTCAAAAACAAACTGCTGATGTTCATGGTGATATGTTTGTACGGGTACTGCATGCAGAGCCACTTGGTTATGGCTTTGGTTCATGAGATAGGCTTGAATTTGCTGGACACTCATGTGGTGGAGCGCTTCGACTTCCTTATAACCATATATTATCCAATCAGCTCCGTGGGCTGGATAATGTGATTCCGTTGGATATATCAGCTGAGGTTGCACTGGAGCCTGATGCGGGATGTTTGAATATAAAAGTTGTTGTTGATTTGAGTTCGCCATTTGGGTGTTAATGTTGATCACTTAAATTTGTTAACTTTTAAGAGATGTTAAATCTATACGTTCTGAAATACGACTGCTTACCAACAACATTTGCATTGCCTTTTATTCCTTTTTCGGAGCCAAGCTGCAGGTACATAATATTGCAAAAGTCCTTAGAAGCAATTGGCTATAGCCAATAATTAAGTAGGTAATAAAACTCATAATTAACACGACTTCGAGTACAGGTAGATTATTTGTAAATATTATAAAATTGCGGTTCTTAATCCCTGCTAATACACCAAGGAAGAACTGGAAGCATTCGAAAAAATGCCAAAACCAGAAATTCTGCGGAGCAACTTAGCAGCTACAGTATGAACATAATCATGATGTTTTGAATTCAATTAAAAAATAAAATATGTTTTTTTTTTTATTTAAAGGTTCTTCAGTTACTAGCTCTTGGAATTGATTGCAAGACATTCGACTTCCTTGACAAACCTGCACCTGAAGCCATAGACAAAGCCTATAAGCAATTCTTCCTACTCGGAGGGGTTAAAGCCGACGCCAAAACTGAATTGACAACCTTAGGTAAACACATGTCCTTATTTCCTTTGGATCCCGGTTGTCTCGAAGAACAAGAAATGCTCACAGTCTAGTCGCCATTATCTCAGGAGAGAACATTTTCGTTTCTAGTATAGAGAAACGGGAACAGGCTGCCCTGGCGCATGCAAAATTCGAATCCAAACAGGGTGACCATTAAATGCTGCTGGTGCCACGATAATTTTCTCAACACGAGAAATCTCCTCTACGCCCGTGATGTTCGAAATCAACTGCTCGAAATCTCTCAGCGTTTATCGCTCGAAGTGACCAGCTGTGGCAATGACACGGACAAAGTTCGAAAGTGCATTTTAGCTGGACTATTCGATAATATAGCTGAACTGCAACGTGACAACTTCTATCTCACACTATCAGGACGCCAACGTGCCAAAATCCATCCCTCAAGCATTTTACATGGAAAATATCGTCCCGCCTACATTATATTCACAGAAATTGTTTTAACCGAACGTAATTTCCTTCGACAAGTGTCGTAAATCCAACCAGAATTGATCGAAAAAGTGGTTCCTAATTATCCTAATAAGTAGAATAAGAAGTCCTTTAAAGTAGTTTGCTACACATACACAGGCAGTGAAGTTTTTTTTACCAAAAAAAGAAGAAATGTTAATAATATTCATGTAGTTTAAATAATAACGCGAGATTACGATCAATGACCGTTTTAATTAATTTTATTTAATTCAGTTTTGTGTGTTTTGATTTTAAAGATAATCTGACTTGGGACTTACGGACATGAAAAAAGAACTTCACTTGTCGGCTACACATTGCTCTTAAAACGTATTTGTATATCTGAATGTTCACACCAACTTGCATACCGTTTTAGATTCAAAATAATAATACAAACAACATAGAAAGAAAAATAAAATATGTATTGACCTCATTGCAAATGTTTCAACATAAGAAATTTGTGTTTTTTTTTATGAATTAAAATAATGGTCCAGTCCTGAATATCAAATGGGAGGAATACAGATCTTCCACATTCGTGCAGTGCGGCTGTGGATAAAGAACTTTTAATTAAAGTTAAGTTCGCAGTGTGGGTCACTGTGGCCCACTGGTGGATACTCATATCATTGTGAGCATTGGTTTCATATATTTTAGGAGGCTTTACGGAAACTCAAGTTTATGCCCAAAGTAACCGTGAGTAACTGGAGAATTGTTGGTTCCATGTGCGAGGGGTACGATTCCGGAGAAGATGTAATATTGAATTGTATGAAATCTACCTCAAAGCAGATGGAAAAAATAAAGCTCGGTAGACTCCAGTGGGTTGGGCACCAGAGCGAAGTGGAACCAGCTCGGAAAGTTTTTTGTAGTTCTTTTTAATGGTAGAAGGCTACGAGACAGCCATTGCTTATAGTAGGGGAGGCGGCCGTAGGAACACTTACCTTATCGAGTCAATGGAAAATGTTGCCGTAAATAAATGGCAAAAAACATAAAATGTACAAAACCGCTGGTCGCACAAACTTTTTTTTATCCCTTTGGCGGTAAAATGGCCACTTCCGGTTGCGTTATTGGTGCTGGTTTGGGATCGAGTTAATGAACAAATAGGGTATTAAATGAAAGCTTAGACCATCTAAATTAAGAGTCTACTAGTCGGATAAACTTAACATGGGTTAACATGCGTCCGACCACTTTTTTCAAAAATAAAAATTACTGTAAATTTCTCCAAATTTTCTTAAGTCGATATCGAAATTTGTTAATTGACTTAAGAACGCTTAACGTTTTCATGGCCTTCAAGGGTTGATGTTTGATGCTGAAGATGAAATGCTTTATTTTAGGGATATGTTAAGCAAACAGCATTTTAAAACTATGACATACTGATAAGCTTTCGAAAGTGATTTTGTAAGTTTTCAATATTGAGTACCCAGTGTTATCTACTTATACTCTTAATCCACAAACAGTACTGCAAGTAAAGGCTTACAGCAAGAATTTTATTAAAGATCAGCGGATTTAAGTTATATCATGGATATGAGCTGGAAATAAAGGTTATACCATTAAGCATTTGCTATATTTAAATTTAAATAAAACAAACTGTGAGTGAGATATTATTGCCATTATGTATTAAATGGACAGCGTATAAATCAGTTCTCAAGGAAAAGCATATCATTACAGTCAGCAGATGTTATAACTCATCCTGTACTCGAGAGCGTAAATAATTTATGAGACCCATCTTCTTTCCAACTCTTATCTTAACATTCATAAACACGCTGGTTCAGATAGTGTCCCTGTAATTGTTCTCAAGAGTTCTTCAGCGCTGGCTAAACGACTGCGTAAGCTTCTTTTCATCTGTCCTTTTACTCTAGTCTCTTTCCGAGTGGATGGAAAACAAAACTTTTACAGGCTGTCCCTAAAAGGCAAACCTCCTCAAACTATCAACCAATCGCTCTTACGTCCTTTCATTATTTAACATCATTTTGATGAATTTGATTTGTTAAACGCATTTGATAGAACTTGGCATCAAGCTCTTTTCGAATATGCGTCCATTTAAAAATATATAAATAAATTTATTGGCGCGACAGCTCCTTAAGAAGCCAAGGCTGACTTATACTCTCAACCATTCCTGTGTGTGTGTTGTGAATCTACAAGAATAGAAGGGCTATACAATTAACCGCTAAGTCCGAACGGCTACATGAGATGCAAATTTTGCTCTTCCAGGTTTTGTCAGTTCCTCGCAAGAGGCAGTAATTGCACGACTGGATCGCACGTACTTGCTCATATGTGCGGCACATCCTCGAATAAACTTTAAAAAATAAGTAACATTAACCTAGAAAAATAACACTACCTGAACTTAAAAAAATGTGTCAAAAACACAACACCTATCGGTTTTTAGTAAAAATTTAGTGCGCCACGTCTTGTGTAACGAATTTATGAAAAAAAGTATTTTGAAAATTGCAGGACGGATTTTGATAATATCCCGTTTTTCATTTTTAGTTTTTTTGTAATTTTTTTTTTTTTTTTTTGAAATGTTGACATGCAGGTTTTAGACTTTATTAATAACAATGATTATGAAATATTAAATATTTTTCAAAAAAAAATAATTTCAAAAATTATTTTTAATTAGAAAAAACAGTTATTCAAAATTATGATATGCATAATTAATTTCGCTAAAAACAAAAACAAAACAAAATGTCAATTTCCCCTCTGGGAATGCCAAAAGAATCACACACACCAGGTTTAGATTGCAGCTCTGACAGACAGACAGACATTTTTGCCACTAACTGATTGTTATCTCAATTTTTTTATATTCAAAAAATTAAGGCAGAAAGGTGAAAGAAAAATGTCAATTGTCAATGTTGAGTTATAAAGTCAAAGACATAATTTTATTTTTTTTCCATTGGATTTCAGATGAATGGATCCCCGAGCTAATCTAATGGAAAATGATGTAAAAAAATTATAATATTTGGGATATCCTAAAAGAAAGTCACGTAGAAGTTGTATGTAACTATGTAACATGACATATTTTGTTATCAAAATGTACACATTTAGTGCAAATTTTGACAAACTTTTTTTGATTAAAGGTTAACTTAAAGTCAAGTTTTAGAGGCGCGCTTGGGATATTACAAGAGTGAAAAGCTCATTTTACAACAATAAAAATATATTATGATTAGTTAATATACAAAATTTATTTATTTCAACAAAAAACAACAAAAACAAAATATGTTAATTTCAGGACTTCAATTTAAGCAAGGCTCCAGTAAAGTTTCCCCATCCATTACAAATGAGTCGTTCGGCAACTGATTGATCGGATCCAACGATTAAGGGCGAGGTTGGTTGTGGAGCTGCAGTCTCATTCTGATGTTCATAGCTTGGTCCATAGAAGTGTTGGTCAAAAACAAACTGCTGATGTTCATGGTGATATGTTTGTACAGGTACTGCATGCAGAGCCACTTGGTTATGACTTTGGTTCATGAGATAGGCTTGAATTTGCTGGACACTCATGTGGTGGATCGCTTCGACTCCCTTATAACCATATATTATCCAATCAGCTCCGTCGGCTTGATGATGTGATTCCGTTGGATATATCAGCTGAGGTTGCACTGGAACCTGATCCGGGATGTTTGAATATGAAAGTTGTTGTTGATTTGAGTTCGCCATTTGGGTGTTAATGTTGATCACTTAAATTTGTTAACTTTTAAGAGATGTTAAATCTATACGTTCTGAAATACGAATGCTTACCAACAACATTTGCATTGCCTTTTATTCCCTTTTCGGAGACAAGCTGCAGGTACATACATAATATTGCAAAAGTCCTTAGAACTAATTAGCTATAGCCAATACTTAAGTAGGTAATAAAACTCATAATTAACACGACTTCGAGTACAGGTAGATTATGTGTAAATATTATAAAATTGTGGTTCTTAATCCCTGCTAATAACTAGGATTTTCGAGAAAAGATTGATTAGGTAGATATTTAATAAATTCTTTCCTTATTATTAAGATTTGTTTTTAATCCAGTTTAAGAAATATGCAGATTTATTACATTGAGTCGCAAATAGTAACGTAAAATAAAACAAAAACGTTTTTTTTTGGCACAATATTCTATATAAATAATATTTCGCTTACTTCGCGCGTGTAAAACTCGTTTGCACCGAACCATTCCATTCACGCGAATTCTGCGAGGTGTCTTCGAATATGCAAGAAATCTGGCTACAATATAAGAAGCGCCTATTCGATAAATTTGATAAATTTTACTTTCAATAGAAAAAACATTATCAACTTCTACATATTTACTTTTCTTGTTTACAGCTGCAATGCTGACCATCCTCGCCACACAAAAGTGCGTGCATTAAGCTGGAGTTTCGGTGGAAGCAAATTTTACTCGCACGAATTAAGCGAATTATTATTTATGTAGATTATTGTGCCGTATTATTAGGCACCGAAATGAATGAATTTAGCGAACTTTGCGATTTTGTGCGAGTGAAATTCGCTTACATTACCGGAACTGCACCGGAACCGCAGCCTTAGGCGGTAGATAGCGCGCGGCACAAACGCGACAAATACTTGGTCATATGGCCAATTTGTGTGGAATTCCATAAGTATCCGCTCATTATGTCACTGCGGCCATGTTTGAATTAGAAAAATGTTATTTAAACGGTGTCTTTACAATTTTCACTGCCCATATCATAAAGAAATGGGCGATTATTGGAACTATTTGTTATTATGATTGTTCATTTTGGACATAAAATTATAAAAAAATTACCAAAGCTTTTGCGGTTTTTAAACGAAGAGTTAAAATGCGATCAGTTAAATATTGTTTCCAATGATAATGACATCAAATTTTGGGGCATAAGGCGCAATGAAGTTGTCTACAAGTTAAAAGGCCACACGGACACGGTGACGGGAGTATCACTTTCTCCCGACGGTGCATATATCCTGTCAAACTCGATGGAATTTAGGACATTCGTCGGTATGTTTCGGGCGAGAGGTGTGTGAGGATATTCAAAGGAAAATTGCTGAGATGTGCCTGGTCACCAGATGGTAGCAAGATATCTATTGGATCTTCAGATCGTCGTGTTTACATATTTGGGACACAACAAACCGTCGGATTTTGTACAAATTGCCAAGACACAATGGAAGTGTAAATGACGTTAATTTCCATCCAAAAGAACCGAAATAAATATTTATTTTTATATATAACAAAATATGTATATTTTCTACTGGAAGATGTTTAAAAACGATCAAAATGGTATGAATTGCTTAGGGCACTAGATGAGTAAAAAATAGAACCATTTTTTACTTTGATTGTACAAAGCTTTCGAATGTTTTTGCTGTTTCAAGCTTTTGCTTACGAGTTCTTGAAACTTTTCAGGAAGAATAGAATTTGTCTTTAAAATGGCTTGTTAATAAAAAAAAAGAAACGGCAAAACCTTTATAGTTTGCTAAATCATCTATGACTTATGAGACTACATTAAACAATAGTTAAGGTTTTTTCATAAATGTACCTAAATAGAAAACAAATGTAAGTTTTTAAGCCTGTTTTTTTTTAAGGTTTGATGGCTAGATGTACATATGAATTTTGGGTGCTACACTACGGCACCCATGGATGTTTTTGCTACCCCTTTGACCTTTCCCTAATAGTTCCGCGGAATACACTCGATCTTCACAGCCAGCGTGGATGTAATGAAGTAGAATTTACTAAACTTATGGGTGGTGATTGGGAACATATGTCTCCTTTAAACAATTTAAATGTTGCTATAATTTTGTATAGCTTAACCTTATATTAGAAAGAAATATAAACAAATCTGTTTTTACTTGCGATTATAGGGACTATAAGGCAAGTTTAGGATTCGTGAATATAAAAAAAATTTAGATAACAATGAAGCATGACGTTAAAAAAGTGATCGAGAAAAAATGCCTGTCTGTCTGTCAGTATGTATAACGAGCTGCAGCCTTAACGGCTTAATCGATTATCTTCAAATTTGGTGTGTGTGATTGTCTTAGCATTACCCAGAGGGGAAATTGAAATTTTATTTTTAGGACCAAAAATAACGGTACTTGCCATAATACCGTTTAGGAAAAGCTTATTAAGACGGCTCTAACCATTTTGATGAACATTTTTGAGAATTTTTCTGTTGATATTGGCTATCATTTGATTAGAACCACATATTCGGGAAAAGTCTATTAACTGGACCTTTCATATTACGTTTTTTTTTAATTTTTGGCTTTCACGGTAACAGCTCTATGGATTTCTGTCAAATTTTATATATTAAATATTCTAATTAAAATTAATTTTAGAATTTTTTTTTGAAAAATCAATATTTTTAAAACTATTTGAAGACAATTATTTTAAATTCTATAGTCACATGTATGTTAATAAACTCTAAAAAACTGCATACCAAAATTTCAAAAAAAAAAACTAAAAATAAAAAAAACTGGATTTTATCAAAACCGATCCTACAATTTTCGAAATACATTTTTCATAAATTATTAAGTTATTTAAGACGTGTGATGGCGTACTTCATTTTTACAAAAAAAACTGTTAAGTATTGTGGTTTTTATACTTTTTACAAGTTCAAACTGTGTTACTTTCAAAGTAAATGTTACTTGTTTCTGTCAAAGATCTTGCTTTTCAATGTAATTAGGCACATAAGATCAAGTACGTGCGACCCAGTCGTGCCCATTTTTAATATAACATTGTTTGTTTCCTAATTACCGAAAAAAAAATTAAAAAAAATATTATTTACCACTTAATGTAATAAATTTGCATGTTTCTTAAACTGGATTAAAAACAAATTTTCATAATTAGGAAAGAATTTGTTAAATACCTAATGATTCTTTTCTCGAAAATCCCAATACCAAAAATCCCAATTATTAGCAGGGATTAAGAACCGCAATTGTATAATATTTACACATAATCTACATGTACTCGAAGTCGTGTTAATTATGAGTTTTATTACCTAGTTAAGTATTGGCTATAGCTGCTAATTACTTCTAAGACTTTTGCAATATTATGTACCTGCAGCTTGGCTCCGAAAAAGGAATAAAAGGCAATGCAAATGTTGTTGTTAAGCAATCGTATTTCAGAAAATGTAGAGTTGACATCTCTAAAAAGTTAACAAATTTAAGTAATAAGTAAATAAGTGATCAACATCAACACTCAAATGGCGAATCAACAACAACTTTCATATTCAAACATCCCGCATCAGGTTCCAGTGCAACCTCAGCTGATATATCCAACGGAACCACATCATCAAGCCGACGGAGCTGATTGGATAATATATGGTTATAAGGAAGTCGAAGCGTGAAACCGTACCCGTTCAAACATATAACCATGAACATCAGCAGTTTGTTTTTGACCAACATTTCTATGGACCAAGCTATGAACATCAGAATGAGACTGCAGCTCCACAACCAACCTCGCCCCTAATCGTTGGATCCGATCAATCAGTTGCCGAACGACTTATTTGTAATGGATGAAGAAACTTTACGGGAGCCTTGCTTAAATTGAAGTCCTGAAATCAACATATTTTGTTTTTGTTGTTTTTTGTTGAAATAAATAAATTTTGTATATTAACGAATCATGATATATTTTTATTGTTGTAAAATGAGCTTTTCACTCTTGTAATATCCCAAGCGCGCCTCTAAGACTTGACTTTAAGTTAACCTTTAATCAAAAAAAGTTTGTCAAAATTTGCACTAAATGTGTCCATTTTGATAACAAAATATGTCATGTTACATAGTTACATACAACTTCTACGTGACTTTCTTTTAGGATATCCCAAATATTATAATTTTTTACATCATTTTCCATTAGATTAGCTCGGGGATCCACTCATTCTGAAATCCAATGGCATATAAAAATGTCGGTAATTATGTCTTTGACTTTACAACTCAACATTGACATGTGACATTTTTCTTTCACCTTTCCTCTCACTGCCTTGATTTTTTGAATATAAAAAAATTGAGATAACAATCAGTTAGTGGCAAAAATGTCTCTCTGTCTGTCAGAGCTGCAACCTAAACCTGGTGTGTGTAATTCTTTTGGCATTCCCAGAGGGCAAATTGAAATTTTGTTTTGTTTTTGTTTTTTAGCGAAATTAATTATGCATATCATAATTTTGAATAACTGTTTTTTCTAATTAAAATTAATTTTTTCAATTATTTCATAATCATTGTTATTAATAAAGTCTAAAAACTGCATATAAACATTTCAAAAAAAAAAAAAAATGACAAAAAAACTAAAAATAAAAAACGGGATATTATCAAAATCCGTCCTGCAGTTTTCGAAATACTTTTTTCATAAATTCGTTACACAAAACGTGTAATGGCGCACTCAATTTTTACTAAAAACCGTTAAATGTATTTATATATTTTTAAATGCACGCATTTTCGATAAGAGCTTGATGCCAAATTCTAATAAATGGGTTTTTTTTTTTTTTTTTTTTTATAATTTTTATTGAATTCACTCTTATAACTAAACTTAAAGCTAGACAAAAATTCATAAAAAAATTAGCATATTTAACTTAATCTTAAATCTAACTTACTGGCCCCAGACGGGCGCTCTAAGTTATCCTGTATTAATTTTCTTAAAGCTAATGCCTTTCAGCGTATGAACTAAGTATATATATTTTTTTTTTATTATTTTTTATTTAATTAGAAAATTTAAAAAACTAATTGTCAATAATTTTTTTTTCTTACAACCTACTTAAAATTAAGTCTTAAAATAAAACTTAAAACTACCTACGCTAAATATGAATTACTTACAAACTACAACAGCCACAGTAGCAATCAAATATAATTTTATAATAAGACTTATCTATACTTTTTTTTTTTACTTTTTTTTTATTGTTTTATGTTTTATTTTGTGAAACTAAAACATTAGATAAATATATACAAAAATTAACTTATTTGTATATATGTATTTATGGCATATACGTGTTTTTTTTTTTTTTTTTTGCCTTTGCCACTGTACCTATTTTACCTAAGACTAATAATACCAAACAGGTATTAAGGCCGGCCAGGCTCAATTAAACACCCAACCCGAAAAGTTATTATCGTGCAGATTGAAGCCACCAAAACTGGCTCTCCTGCTTCATTCGATCTCTTCTGTCCCGTTCGGACACAGCCCTACTAAACCGAAGGCGCTCTCCTCCGCCTTGTGTGAGGATGTACCGATCATAAAGGAGCCGCCGGTCTACGGTTCTTCGTCTGACGTGGTAGATAAGCGGAACCGCCAGTCTATCTTGAACCTAACAAATGCGTTTAACAAATCAAATTCATCAAAATGAGGTTTGCCAGGCTGTCCCTAGCCTGGACAAGTTTTGTTTTCCATCCACTCGGAAAGAGACTAGAGTAAAAGGACAGATGAAAAGAAGCTTACGCAGTCGTTTAGCCAGCGCTGAAGAACTCTTCAGAACAATTACAGGGACACTATCTGGACCAGCGTGTTTATGAATGTTAAGATAAGAGTTGGAAAGAAGATGGGTCTCATCAATTATTTACGCTCTCGAGTACAGGATGAGTTATAACATCTGCTGACTGTAATGATATGCTTTTCCTTGAGAACTGATTTATACGCTGTCCATTTAATACATAATGGCAATAATATCTCACTCACAGTTTGTTTTATTTAAATTTAAATATAGGAAACGCTTAATGGTATACCCTTTATTTCCAGCTCATATCCATGGTATAACTTAAATCCGCTGATCTTTAATAAAATTCTTGCTGTAAGCCTTTACTTGCAGTACTGTTTGCGGATCAAGAGTATAAGTAGATAACACTGGGTACTCAATATTCAAAACTTACAAAATCACTTTCGAAAGCTTATCAGTATGTCATAGTTTTAAAATGCTGTTTGCTTAACATGTCCCTAAAATAAAGCATTTCATCTTCAGCATCAAACATCAACCCTTGAAGGCCATGAAAACGTTAAACGTTCTTAAGTCAATATAAAAATTTCGATATCGACTTAAGAAAATTTGGAGACATTTACAGTTATTATTTGTTTTTTTAAGTGGTCGGACGCATATTAGGCCCATGTTAAGTTTATCCGACTAGCAGATTCTTAATGCTTTCATTTGATACCCTATTTGTTTATAAACTCGTCCCCAATGAGGTAAACCAGCACCAATAACGCAACCGGAAGTGGCCATTTTACAAATTTCTTATGTTGAAACATTTGCAATGATGTCAATACATATTTTATTTTCCATTCGAAACTGTCGAACTTCAAAAACACTTTTATTTGTTATTTTGTATCTTTAATATATATTTGTTGAGTTTTAGGATAAGCACGGGCTGGCCCAAGCTCACAACAAATAACAATATATTTTCCATTTGACGTTTGACAGAAATACTATATATATGTGTGCATTCAGATCAAATCTTCAATCCATCAGAGATCAAATCTTTCTTGTTAAGATTTGATCTAAATTTGCTCTTTTTCTTGCAATGAAAATATTTTCAAAATTGATCTTTTTCATTTTAAAATAATTTAATCCTTCGTTATACTCTGCCCATACTTTTTCGCCTTTGGCATAATCCTTTTTGGTGTATTTTAACGCAAAATTAATTAAAATGCCAACTTGTAGCAGATAAAATTTCCTATAATTTTGGCCTGTTAACCTTTTTTGTATAACCAGTATATCGGCGGAGCTATTAAGCAGCTAAAAATGCCCAAATTTGGTTATTTTTTTTAAGTTTTCAGTTTCTTTTACTTTTATAGCGCGATAACGTCGTAACCGAAGAATTAGGCGCACAAATTTTCACAATTAATCATGTTGGAAATTTAATAACCTACATATTTCAAACTCCACTTTTTATTTTATTTATGTTTTTTTTTTATACGCGCGCAAAAGGGATATATTTTGCCTTATAATGCTAACACACTGCGCGAGCATAGGCAGTTAGGGAAGGAGGGACAGAAGGTGTCGATTAACATTGGTTTTTGAATGCATTCAAATTTTAATGGAAAGGAAAAACCTCGCCGGGTAAACCATTCCAAATTCATGTTGTTCGGCTAAAAAAAAGAATCTCTATACTTCACGGTACGTCCGAAATTGGGCTCAGGAGTGAACTGATGAGCATTCCTTGCGAAACGAGTATTACGGGAGAAGATGGCTTCTAATCCAACGAACAAGAGTATCATCAAGTCCAAAAGCAAGCATTTTCAATAAGAGAGCTTCATGCCAAATTCTATCAAATAGATTGGAGATATCAAGAGCAATAATCTTACTTCCACCAAAGCGATGTAAAGATTTGTTCCACTGTTCGGTGAGATATGCCATCAGATAGGAGGAGGGGAGGATGGGCCACCTTTCTTAGGGACAAGCTGGACAAATGCTGTTTTCCATCTTCTGGGAAAGGTTCCAGAAGAGTAGGAGCGATGGAAAAACTTACGTAGTGGCTTTGCCAGTGTGGAAGAACACCTCTTGAGAAGAATCGGGGGTATGCCATCCGGGCCAGCGGATTTGTGTATATCGAGATCTTTGAGAACGCCTTCTCTGAAGAGTAGACAATAGGTTTGTTATTAGTAATAAGCGTTGGACCGAAGATGTTGAGGAGTTTTTAATATTTTTTACAAATGACAAAAAAATTTTACTGCCTGCAGAATTTTTTGCCGTAATTTTGTACATTTTATGTAATTTGCCATTTATTTATGGTAACATTTTTCTTGTTGTGTATACTTCTGCTTTGAAGTATATTTCATACAATTCAATATTACATCTTCCCCGGAATACCCGGAGTGAAGCCAACTGACTTATTTACGGGTTACTTTAGGCATAAACTTGAGTATAGCTCTTCTAAAAAATAAGAAACCAATGCTCACAATGAATTGAATATCCAACCAGTGACTCACACTTCGAACTTACCTTTAACTAAGAGTTCTTTATCTGTAGCCGCACTTCACGGATGTGAAAGGCCTGACTCCGTATTTCCTCCAATCTGATATTCAGGACAAAACAATTGTTTTAATTAATAAAAAAATAGATTTCTGAATGTTGAAACATTTGCAATGATGTCAATACATATTTTATTTTTCTTTCTATGTTGTTTGTATTATTATTTTGAATCTAAAACGGTATGCAAGTTGGTGTGAGAAATGACTTCTAGTCAAATCGTTTGCGCTTTACTTTGCTATCGTTATACATATGTACATTATTTTTTTTTTATTCTTAAAAGAACAAATAAAAAATGTTAATTTCTTTAAAACATGTACAAAAACGCATTTAAAGAACATTCAGATATACAAATACGTTTTAAGAGCAATGTGTAGCCGACAAGTGAAGTTCTTTTTTCATGTCCGTAAGTCCCAAGTCAGATTATCTTTAAAATCAAAACACACAAAACTGAATTAAATAAAATTAATTTAAACGGTCATTGATCGAAATCTCGCGTTATTATTTAAACTACATGAATATTATTAACATTTCTTCTTTTTTTGGTAAAAAAAACTTCACTGCCTGTGTATGTGTAGCAAACTACTTTAAAGGACTTCTTATTCTACTTATTAGGATAATAAGGAACCACTTTTTCGATCAATTCTGGTTCGATTTACGACACTTGTCGAAGGAAATTACGTTCGGTTAAAACAATTTCTGTGAATATAATGTAGGCGGGACGATATTTTCCATGTAAAATGCTTGAGGGATGGATTTTGGCACGTTGGCGTCCTGATAGTGTGAGATAGAAGTTGTCAGGTTGTAGTTCAGCTATATTATCGAATAGTCCAGCTAAAATGCACTTTCGAACTTTGTCCGTGTCATTGCCACAGCTGGTCACTTCGAGCGATAAACGCTGAGAGATTTCGAGCAGTTGATTTCGAACATCACGGGCGTAGAGGAGATTTCTCGTGTTGAGAAAATTATCGTGGCACCAGAGCTGTTATATAAAACATTGAATTAATCCTCTCAACTTCATATACATTGAGCAGCATTAAATGGTCACCCTGTTTGGATTCGAATTTTGCATGCGCCAGGGCAGCATGTTCCCGTTTCTCTATACTAGACACGAAAATTTTCTCTCTTCAGAGAATAGCGACTGGTTTTGGCATTTTTTCGAATGCTTCCACTTCTTCCTTGGTGTATGTACGATAGCAAGTACCTTCGGCATCACGACCGGCTCGCCCGCAACGTTGCCAACACTGTGCTTGTGATATGCGCACCACTTTCAGGATGTCTAAACTAGATTCGGGATTGAATATGCGACGTTTAACGAAACCACAGTCGATGACGAATCGAATTCCAGGAATAGTAATTGATGTCTCAGCAATGTTTGTGGCTAGAATAATTTTTCTAGCATTTGGTGGCGATGGTATGAAGCATTCGAGTTGCTTGTTTTGAGGTAGTTGAGAGTAGAGGGGGAATCCACGAACATTTGGTGCTTTCAATGTGTTGTTCTGAAAAAAATTAATATTAGTCGGAAATGCAGAATAAAACTGGATTTAACATAAATGACAGGTTTCACAGAGAGATCCAATTAATTTTCTTTTAACAGTTGAAAGTTCGACATAAATGGTAATGAGGTTTTGCTGTCAGTTAAAGACTTCGATAAAGGATCTTCAGCTTTCAAGTAGCCGTGACCAGACTCAAAACGAACAAGCAGTAGGTGCCGAAGGGCTACAAGCTGAACTTTTTAGTCCAAATCGGGATACTACTGATCCCTTCGACAACACCAGAGAATTAAAACAAGATGACGCAGTGTCGTCAGCCTTATCGAGAAGAACCAAGGGTATGTGCTATACAAAAAACTTCATGCCGGGCCTGCCATAAGGTGCAGAAACATACAGGACATTAATGTCCCTTATTTCGATCCCGGAAATAATAAATGGCGGAGATCATACAACAACGAGTTGAAAGTTCTACAAAGTGACATAAGCCTAGCCAAGAAACTCCGTACCCAACCCAGAGGGTAGGATGGCTTGAGCATGCAGAGCGGATGATCATCGACGCTTCAGCCAGGTAGATGGACCACTAACTTCTTGGAGTGCTGAGTTGGTGGCGATAGGCTAGACATCGAGCCAGCTGGAGGAGCATGCCAAGTTACAACACTGTCGCGAAAGAAAGACAGACACAAAAACTAATGTCGAGATCAAGTTAGAAAGGCCTGTTTGGGTAAGATTGGTTTCTTGGCTTATTCGTGTTGTGTATATTTTTTTTATGTTTCGTCAAGACGAGAGAAAAACACGAGAGCGGTTAGCACGTTTTTTTTTTAATTATAGGCACGCGCGAAAGGGGTTACTTTGCTAACCTTTTAATGTTAAAACACTGTTCGAGCAGTAGGGAAGAAGAAAGGATGTAAATGAAGATGTCGATAGTCATTAGTATTGAAATTATGCATATTAAAATGGGAGAGAAAAACTGAGCCAACTAGAGCGTTCCACATTCGTGTGGTTCGATTAAAGAAAGAATGTCTGTACTTAAAAGTACGTCCGAAATCGGGTCCAAGGTTAAACTAATGGGCATTTCTAGCAGAGCGAGTATTACGGTTGAATTGTTTCAGTGCAAGGAGTGCAACTGGCTATTTCACTGGAGCACTGTTTGTAAAAATGGCGATAGAATAGAGAAAGACACGTTACATTAGAGGGCTGCTCAAAAGGTTAAATTGAATACGTAATATGGGAATTATACTCGAGCTTTGGTCGAATAGGCGCTTTTAATATTGTAGCGAGATCCGACGGGATAAGAAATTTCTTGCATATTCGAGGGAAACCTAGACACCTCGCAGGATTCTCCACAGAAGGTGGTCTATGATGCACGTACCGAGAACTGAGAGATGTTCGGCTTTCAAAATTTGAATAGTAACGATGAAAATCTCTTCGCTTCGATTGCATAGCTGGAACCGCAGCCCTAGGCATTAGATAGCGCCCGACACATACTTGGTCATATGGCCGATTTGTGTGGAATTCCATAAGTATCCGCTCATTATGTCACTGCGGCCATGTTTGAATTAGTAAAATGTTATTTAAACGGTGTCTTTTACAATTTTCATTGCCCATATCATAAACAAATGGGCGATTATTTCAACTATTTGTTATTATGTTGGTTCATTTTGTACATAAAATTATAAAAAAATTACCAAAGCTTTTGCGGTTTTTAAACGCAGAGTTAAAATGCGATCAGTTAAATATTGTTTCCAATGATAATGACATCAAATTTTGGGGAATTCGGCGCATTGAAGTTGTCTACAAGTTAAAAGGCCACACGGACACCATGACGGGAGTATCACTTTCTCCCGACGGCGACGGTTCATATATCCTGTCAAACTCGATGGAATTTAGGACATTCGTCCGTATGTTTCGAGCGGGAGGTGTGTGAGAATATTCAAAGGAAACCAACACAATTTCGAGAAGAACTTGCTGAGCTGTGCCTGATCACCAGATGGTAGCAAGATATCTGCTGGATCTTCAGATCATCATGTCTACATTTGACACAACAAACCGGCGATTTAGTATAAATTGCCAGGACATAATGGTTGTGTAAATGACGTAGATTTCCATCCAAAAAAACCGAACCGGTGAAATTGACGATTAAATAAATATTTTTGTTTATTTAACAAAATATGTATATTTTCTACTGGAAGATGTTTAAAAACGATCAAAATGGTATGAATTGGCACTAGATGAGTGGTTCTATTTTCTACTTTGATTGTACAAAGCTTTCGAATGTTTTTGCTGTTTCAAGCTTTTACTTACGAGTTCTTGAAACTTTTCAGGAAGAATAGAATTTGTCTTTAAAATGGCTTGTTAATAAAAAAAAGAAACCGGCAAAACCTTTATAATTTGCTAAATCATCTATGACTTATGAGACTACATTAAACAATAGTTGTTTGGGGCTTAAGCAAGGTTTAAAATCGTAGTTAAATTTTCTAAATTTTCTTAATAGAAGACAAATGTAAGTTTTTAAACCTCGTTTTTTTGTAAAGGTTTTCGTTAATAAAGTTTCATATTAGGTAAATAAAATAGTTTTTCGTTGTTAAGTTTAAACAAAGTTTTTTTCAAATAATGTTTCGAGAATATTTTAAGAAAGTTTAGTTCTGAAGTCAATTAATATCAAATCTTCTTCATCCAGTTTCGTTATTCGACTTTTCTGTAATTCTTAAAACTCTTCATCTTTTTTTTAAAACTATCCGGATATCAACAAAAGTAATTGAAGATATTTTTTTTTTTATTTACATTTACGTATGTATGCTTTCTTCTTTTGGAAAAAACACACAAATCTCGATTTTTTTTTAATCCCTAATTACCAAAAAAAAAAATACTATTTACGACTCAATGTAATAAATCTGCATATTTCTTAAACTGGATTAAAAACAAATCTTAATAATAAGGAAAGAATTTATTAAACATCTACCTAATAATTCTCGAAAATCCTAGTTATTAGCAGGGATTAAGAACCGCAATTTTATAATATTTACACATAATCTACCTGTACTCGAAGTCGTGTTAATTATGAGTTTTATTACCTACTTAATTATTGGCTATAGCCAATTACTTCTAAGGACTTTTGCAATATTATGTACCTGCAGCTTGGCTCCGAAAAAGGAATAAAAGGCAATGCAAATGTTGTTGGTAAGCAGTCGTATTTCAGAACGTATAGATTTAACATCTCTTAAAAGTTAACAAATTTAAGTGATCAACATTAACACCCAAATGGCGAACTCAAATCAACAACAACTTTTATATTCAAACATCCCGCATCAGGCTCCAGTGCAACATCAGCTGATATATCCAACGGAACCACATTATCCAGCCCACGGAGCTGATTGGATAATATATGGTTATAAGGAAGTCGAAGCGCTCCACCACATGAGTGTCCAGCAAATTCAAGCCTATCTCATGAACCAAAGCCATAACCAAGTGGCTCTGCATGCAGTACCCGTACAAACATATCACCATGAACATCAGCAGTTTGTTTTTGACCAACACTTCTATGGACCAAGCTATGAACATCAGAATGAGACTGCAGCTCCACAACCAACCTCGCCCCTAATCGTTGGATCCGATCAATCAGTTGCCGAACGACTCATTTGTAATGGATGGGGAAACTTTACGGGAGCCTTGCTTAAAGTGAAGTCCTGAAATTAAAATATTTTATTTTGTTTTGTAGGAGATAAATAAATTTTGTATATTAACTAATCATAATATGTTTTTATTGTTGTAAAATGAGCTTTTCACTCTTGTAATATCCCCAGCGCGCCTCTAAAAATTAGTTGACTTTAATAGCCAGTTTCATACAAATTTCAAAGATTTGATATGAAAATCGAGATTTGCTCTTTTCAATGAAACTTGTGTCATCATTTAATCCCAGTATTGGTCGATCACTGACGAGCATACACAGTATTTGATATCACACACAAAATACCAGGCATGCACAGTTGATGGGTTTGGTTCGATATCCCGCTTTTTATAATCCCGTTTCTTAAAATCCCGCTTGTTATAGTACCGCTTTTTATAATCCCGCTTTTTTAAAATCCCATCTCTTATGATCCCATTTTTTATAATCCCGTTTCTTATTATCTCGCTTTTGCAATAAAAAATATTTGTTCTACAACTAGTTTTGATTGCAAAATAATGTCCATGGACATTATGTCTCCTTCAAATAGGCACAATGTCCATAAACATTGTGACCAATAAGGAAATAGTCATAAGGTCTATGGACATTATGCCTTTTTAAAAGTCTGAATCGAAATTTGGACTTCAAGTCTAATTTTATTTATGGACATTACGTCATTATTGAACTTAGCTGACAAATTAATAGAAATTTCTTGAGATTTTATCTCCCAATAAGTATGACGTAGGTATGGGGGGACATGCTGCCCCCTGCAACCCCCCTGCTTGGGCTAACTATATGATTTGGAGTTGGTGTGAGATGTAGTTTATGCAAAAGTTCTTTAAATCAAAAAGAAACGTCATCCCGCCAGTAAATACAATATTGTACACACAGTAAAGATTAAAAACATTCCGACGAATTTTCTTTTTAGTGGAGTATTTTTATCTTTTTTAAATTTATAAAAAAGTAAAAAGCGCATATAACCTACATCTATTGTTATTTAGTTTGATAGAATGTTTTGTAAAAAAACGGGATTGTCGGTATTTGTCGGGATTTTATAAAGCGAGATTATATTAGATCAGTATTTTAGCAGACGGGATTTTAAAACTTTTTTTCGGGATTTTTGAAAAGCGTATGTATTTTCTCACTTCAAAAACACTTTTATTTGTTATTTTGTATATTTAATATATGTTTGTTAAGTTTTAGGATAAGCACGGGCTGGCACAAGCTCACAAAAAATAACAATATATTTTCCATTTGACGTTTAACAGAAATACTATTTACATGTACGTACGTGTGTATTCAGATAAAATCTTCAATCCATCAGAGATCAAATCTTTCGTGTTGAGATTTGATCTAAATTTGCTCTTTTTCTTGCAATGAAATTCTCGAAACTGAAAAAGATCAAATCTTTTGACAGAGAGAGCAAATATTTTTAGAATGAAACTCGCTATAAGTTTCATGGAAATTTTAAAAAGATCATCTGGAATATTATAGCTCCCGCAAACGGGAAACGATTAACGGACGATTTTTTCGCGGCAATCAATAGGCGGTATATGAAAACCATTCACACAAAAGTTGCTTACTTTTTATTACATAGTTGCTACTCGACTGGAAAGCCCGGGAAAGTCAGGGAATTCCGAAACCGGTCAGGGAAAATATTTTCAAAATAGATCTTTTTCATTTTAAAATAATTTAATCCTGCGTTATACTCTGCTCATACTTTCGCTCCTTTGACATACTCTTTTTTGGTGTATTTTAACGCAAAATGACTTAAAATGCAAACTTGGAAAGAAAAACCTCGGCGGGTAAACCATTCCAAATTCGTGTTGTTGGGCTAAAAAATAGAATCTCTTTATGCTTGCTTTTTATTTCGTTTTATTAGCCACTACATGTATTAACATATGCTTGAAAATAAGAACTCTAGTGTATTCATAAAATAGATTCTTAACGATAAGATTTTTGATAACGGGCACGAGCACCTGGACCACCAAATTTTTTAGGTTCGCAACGGCGTGGATCACCAACTAAAAGAGTCCTGTCGTATTGGATCAGTATATCTTTGATTTCTTTCTTGGATGCTTCATCTACATATTTTTGATAAAACGCTATCAAAGCCTTTGAAATAGCTTGCCGAATAGCGTAAATTTGTGCAACATGACCACCACCGCTAACACGAACACGAATATCGACTCCGGCAAATTTTTCCTTGCCAAGCAGGAGAAGTGGTTCCTGTAACTTGTATTGCAATACTTTTGGCTCAATGTTATCTAATGGACGTCCATTCACTCGAAGTAGGCCTCGACCACGTTTACAATAGGCGACTGCAGTTGCGGTTTTTTTGCGTCCGAACACTTGAACAGCGTGAATAGGTTCTCGTCTCTTTTGCTGCATTATGCTCGGAGATTTCAACGGAAAAATGTCACTATCGAGGTGACATAGTGACCACGTGACCAGTTAAAGTTTCGGAAAAAAATATTCAGGCTGTCCCAGTTGGCTTTCTCGTATTGCCAAACGGTCCTGGTGGAAAGTTTTTCTGAATGGGTTGAGGATGAGAAACTAGCTGAAATGACACAATGGTCTGAAGTGCCAAATGGAGAAGTTACACTAATAGTATATTTATCAGGGTGAGAAGTAAGAAACAAGTCAAGAGTATGGGCGGCTTGCCCAGCAACATCCGGTATACGCGTTGGCACATCGATCAGTTGGGTAAGGTGATGTAACCCGGCAAAGAGCTCGAAATACCTTCCTTCGGGTGTTGTCTGACCAGAATAGCGGAGCCAATATGTGACCGTTACAAGGAAATGAAGGATTTTTTAAAAAAATCTACATATAAGAAAATTTAAATTCAATGAAGTGCCTTTATAGTCTAGTCGAACGGTAGTTTTAGATAGAACACAATCGGAACTTAATAAAACTTTAAAACGTTATTCATGGGTGGTTAATTAACATTTTCTCCAGTTTCGGAACTCGAGGACCTTGTGCAAAAAGGGAAGAGTGGGGAAAACTACAAAATTTTCGACAGTTCTTAGGTTTTTAATCAATAACATTTTCTCACGTCCTACAGCAAAAGTATCCATTTATTTATTTACGTAGGTAGAGCGTTAGTTTCCTACATTTTGACTACTCATCCATGTTTGTATTTCTTTGTTTTAAATTTGCAAAAACCGCAAAAAAATGCCAACAAGATAGAACACAATCGGAACTTAATAAAACTTTAAAACGTTATTCATGGGTGGTTAATTAACATTTTCTCCAGTTTCGGAACTCGAGGACCTTGTGCAAAAAGGGAAGAGTGGGGAAAACTACAAAATTTTCGACAGTTCTTAGGTTTTTAATCAATAACATTTTCTCACGTCCTACAGCAAAAGTATCCATTTATTTATTTACGTAGGTAGAGCGTTAGTTTCCTACATTTTGACTACTCATCCATGTTTGTATTTCTTTGTTTTAAATTTGCAAAAAACGCAAAAAAAAGCCAACAAAATGCAGAATTGTACCTAATTTCTTCTGTTCTACCCGAAATATGATGATATGTTGTTGCAATTAAGAATTCTGTTTAAGACCACTGGTCAAAATCCACCCCTATCCCTAGACCTAGACCCTAGACCCCACAATCTGGAGGATGTCATTCGGTGCAGCATTTCTTGTTGTTTGGAATGATAGTACTCCTCGTAAGGCTCCAACCCCAAACTGATAAGAAAACCTCATTGCCTAACTTGCCTATAAAATTTCTGGTTGATGGACCGGGATGGACTTGACAGTACAAGAACCAAGAACCACTCAGCTAGGACTTTTAAATAACGAAATAAAGGCGTGTGAAGGCGAGAGTGAGGAGCGAAATTCCTCGGGAACTGCAAGCTTCTTTATGTGCGCTTACAAGGAGATTTATTGTTAAAAAATGCAAAATTAATAACTTTTCTAAAATTTAAATTTGAAAAAGTACTTTTCTTTTAAAATTTGATAAACAAACTATGTAACATGACATATTTTGTTATGAAAATGGGCACATTTAATGCAAATTTTGACAAACTTTTTTTGATTAAAGGTTAATTTAAAGTCAAGTTTTAGAGGCGCGCTTGGGATATTACAAGAGTGAAAAGCTCATTTTACAACAATAAAAATATATTATGATTAGTTAATATACAAAATTTATTTATTTCAACAAAAAACAACAAAAACAAAATATGTTAATTTCAGGACTTCAATTTAAGCAAGGCTCCAGTAAAGTTTCCCCATCCATTACAAATGAGTCGTTCGGCAACTGATTGATCGGATCCAACGATTAGGGGCGAGGTTGGTTGTGGAGCTGCAGTCTCATTCTGATGTTCATAGCTTGGTCCATAGAAGTGTTGGTCAAAAACAAACTGCTGATGTTCATGGTGATATGTTTGTACGGGTACTGCATGCAGAGCCACTTGGTTATGGCTTTGGTTCATGAGATAGGCTTGAATTTGCTGGACACTCATGTGGTGGAGCGCTTCGACTTCCTTATAACCATATATTATCCAATCAGCTCCGTGGGCTGGATAATGTGATTCCGTTGGATATATCAGCTGAGGTTGCACTGGAGCCTGATGCGGGATGTTTGAATATAAAAGTTGTTGTTGATTTGAGTTCGCCATTTGGGTGTTAATGTTGATCACTTAAATTTGTTAACTTTTAAGAGATGTTAAATCTATACGTTCTGAAATACGACTGCTTACCAACAACATTTGCATTGCCTTTTATTCCTTTTTCGGAGCCAAGCTGCAGGTACATAATATTGCAAAAGTCCTTAGAAGTAATTGGCTATAGCCAATAATTAAGTAGGTAATAAAACTCATAATTAACACGACTTCGAGTACAGGTAGATTATGTGTAAATATTATAAAATTGCGGTTCTTAATCCCTGCTAATACACCAAGGAAGAACTGGAAGCATTCGAAAAAATGCCAAAACCCGAAATTCTGCGGAGCAACATAGCAGCTACAGTATGAACATAATCATGATGTTTTGAATTCAATTAAAAAATAAAATATGTTTTTTTTTTATTTAAAGGTTCTTCAGTTACTAGCTCTTGGAATTGATTGCAAGACATTCGACTTCCTTGACAATTCTGCACCTGAAGCCATAGACAAAGCCTATAAGCAACTCTTCCTACTCGGAGGGGTTAAAGCCGACGCCAAAACTGAATAGACAACCTTAGGTAAACACATGTCCTTATTTCCTTTGGATCCCGGTTGTCTCGAAGAACAACAAATGCTCACAGTCTAGTCGCTATTATCTCAGGAGAGAACATTTTCGTTTCTAGTATAGAGAAACGGGAACAGGCTGCCCTGGCGCATGCAAAATTCGAATCCAAACAGGGTGACCATTAAATGCTGCTGGTGCCACGATAATTTTCTCAACACGAGAAATCTCCTCTACGCCCGTGATGTTCGAAATCAACTGCTCGAAATCTCTCAGCGTTTATCGCTCGAAGTGACCAGCTGTGGCAATGACATGGACAAAGTTCGAAAGTGCATTTTAGCTGGACTATTCGATAATATAGCTGAACTGCAACGTGACAACTTCTATCTCACACTATCAGGACGCCAACGTGCCAAAATCCATCCCTCAAGCATTTTACATGGAAAATATCGTCCCGCCTACATTATATTCACAGAAATTGTTTTAACCGAACGTAATTTCCTTCGACAATTGTCGTAAATCCAACCAGAATTGATCGAAAAAGTGGTTCCTAATTATCCTAATAAGTAGAATAAGAAGTCCTTTAAAGTAGTTTGCTACACATACACAGGCAGTGAAGTTTTTTTTACCAAAAAAAGAAGAAATGTTAATAATATTCATGTAGTTTAAATAATAACGCGAGATTTCCATCAATGACCGTTTTAATTAATTTTATTTAATTCAGTTTTGTGTGTTTTGATTTTAAAGATAATCTGACTTGGGACTTACGGACATGAAAAAAGAACTTCACTTGTCGGCTACACATTGCTCTTAAAACGTATTTGTATATCTGAATGTTCACACCAACTTGCATACCGTTTTAGATTCAAAATAATAATACAAACAACATAGAAATAAAAATAAAATATGTATTGACCTCATTGCAAATGTTTCAACATAAGAAATTTGTGTTTTTTTTTATGAATTAAAATAATGGTCCAGTCCTGAATATCAAATGGGAGGAATACAGATCTTCCACATTCGTGCAGTGCGGCTGTGGATAAAGAACTTTTAATTAAAGTTAAGTTCGCAGTGTGGGTCACTGTGGCCCACTGGTGGATACTCATATCATTGTGAGCATTGGTTTCATATATTTTAGGAGGCTATACGGAAACTCAAGTTTATGCCCAAAGTAACCGTGAGTAACCGGAGAATTGTTGGTTCCATGTGCGAGGGGTACGATTCCGGAGAAGATGTAATATTGAATTGTATGAAATCTACCTCAAAGCAGATGGAAAAAATAAAGCTCGGTAGACTCCAGTGGGTTGGGCACCAGAGCGAAGTGGAACCAGCTCGGAAAGTTTTTTGTAGTTCTTTTTAATGGTAGAAGGCTACGAGACAGCCATTGCTTATAGTAGGGGAGGCGGCCGTAGGAACACTTACCTTATCGAGTCAATGGAAAATGTTGCCGTAAATAAATGGCAAAAAACATAAAATGTACAAAACCGCTGGTCGCACAAACTTTTTTTTATCCCTTTGGCGGTAAAATGGCCACTTCCGGTTGCGTTATTGGTGCTGGTTTGGGATCGAGTTAATGAACAAATAGGGTATTAAATGAAAGCTTAGACCATCTAAATTAAGAGTCTACTAGTCGGATAAACTTAACATGGGTTAACATGCGTCCGACCACTTTTTTCAAAAATAAAAATTACTGTAAATTTCTCCAAATTTTCTTAAGTCGATATCGAAATTTGTATATTGACTTAAGAACGCTTAACGTTTTCATGGCCTTCAAGGGTTGATGTTTGATGCTGAAGATGAAATGCTTTATTTTAGGGATATGTTAAGCAAACAGCATTTTAAAACTATGACATACTGATAAGCTTTCGAAAGTGATTTTGTAAGTTTTCAATATTGAGTACCCAGTGTTATCTACTTATACTCTTGATCCACAAACAGTACTGCAAGTAAAGTTTACAGCAAGAATTTTATTAAAGATCAGCGGATTTAAGTTATATCATGGATATGAGCTGGAAATAAAGGTTATACCATTAAGCATTTGCTATATTTAAATTTAAATAAAACAAACTGTGAGTGAGATATTATTGCCATTATGTATTAAATGGACAGCGTATAAATCAGTTCTCAAGGAAAAGCATATCATTACAGTCAGCAGATGTTATAACTCATCCTGTACTCGAGAGCGTAAATAATTTATGAGACCCATCTTCTTTCCAACTCTTATCTTAACATTCATAAACACGCTGGTTCAGATAGTGTCCCTGTAATTGTTCTCAAGAGTTCTTCAGCGCTGGCTAAACGACTGCGTAAGCTTCTTTTCATCTGTCCTTTTACTCTAGTCTCTTTCCGAGTGGATGGAAAACAAAACTTTTACAGGCTGTCCCTGAAAGGCAAACCTCCTCAAACTATCAACCAATCGCTCTTACGTCCTTTCATTATTTAACATCATTTTGATGAATTTGATTTGTTAAACGCATTTGATAGAACTTGGCATCAAGCTCTTTTCGAATATGCGTCCATTTAAAAATATATAAATAAATTTATTGGCGCGACAGCTCCTTAAGAAGCCAAGGCTGACTTATACTCTCAACCATTCCTGTGTGTGTGTTGTGAATCTACAAGAATAGAAGGGCTATACAATTAACCGCTAAGTCCGAACGGCTACATGAGATGCAAATTTTGCTCTTCCAGGTTTTGTCAGTTCCTCGCAAGAGGCAGTAATTGCACGACTGGATCGCACGTACTTGCTCATATGTGCGGCACATCCTCGAATAAACTTTAAAAAATAAGTAACATTAACCTAGAAAAATAACACTACCTGAACTTAAAAAAATGTGTCAAAAACACAACACCTATCGGTTTTTAGTAAAAATTTAGTGCGCCACGTCTTGTGTAACGAATTTATGAAAAAAAGTATTTTGAAAATTGCAGGACGGATTTTGATAATATCCCGTTTTTCATTTTTAGTTTTTTTGTAATTTTTTTTTTTTTTTTTTGAAATGTTGACATGCAGGTTTTAGACTTTATTAATAACAATGATTATGAAATATTAAATATTTTTCAAAAAAAAATAATTTCAAAAATTATTTTTAATTAGAAAAAACAGTTATTCAAAATTATGATATGCATAATTAATTTCGCTAAAAACAAAAACAAAACAAAATGTCAATTTCCCCTCTGGGAATGCCAAAAGAATCACACACACCAGGTTTAGATTGCAGCTCTGACAGACAGACAGACATTTTTGCCACTAACTGATTGTTATCTCAATTTTTTTATATTCAAAAAATTAAGGCAGAAAGGTGAAAGAAAAATGTCAATTGTCAATGTTGAGTTATAAAGTCAAAGACATAATTTTATTTTTTTTCCATTGGATTTCAGATGAATGGATCCCCGAGCTAATCTAATGGAAAATGATGTAAAAAAATTATAATATTTGGGATATCCTAAAAGAAAGTCACGTAGAAGTTGTATGTAACTATGTAACATGACATATTTTGTTATCAAAATGTACACATTTAGTGCAAATTTTGACAAACTTTTTTTGATTAAAGGTTAACTTAAAGTCAAGTTTTAGAGGCGCGCTTGGGATATTACAAGAGTGAAAAGCTCATTTTACAACAATAAAAATATATTATGATTAGTTAATATACAAAATTTATTTATTTCAACAAAAAACAACAAAAACAAAATATGTTAATTTCAGGACTTCAATTTAAGCAAGGCTCCAGTAAAGTTTCCCCATCCATTACAAATGAGTCGTTCGGCAACTGATTGATCGGATCCAACGATTAGGGGCGAGGTTGGTTGTGGAGCTGCAGTCTCATTCTGATGTTCATAGCTTGGTCCATAGAAGTGTTGGTCAAAAACAAACTGCTGATGTTCATGGTGATATGTTTGTACAGGTACTGCATGCAGAGCCACTTGGTTATGACTTTGGTTCATGAGATAGGCTTGAATTTGCTGGACACTCATGTGGTGGATCGCTTCGACTCCCTTATAACCATATATTATCCAATCAGCTCCGTCGGCTTGATGATGTGATTCCGTTGGATATATCAGCTGAGGTTGCACTGGAACCTGATCCGGGATGTTTGAATATGAAAGTTGTTGTTGATTTGAGTTCGCCATTTGGGTGTTAATGTTGATCACTTAAATTTGTTAACTTTTAAGAGATGTTAAATCTATACGTTCTGAAATACGAATGCTTACCAACAACATTTGCATTGCCTTTTATTCCCTTTTCGGAGACAAGCTGCAGGTACATACATAATATTGCAAAAGTCCTTAGAACTAATTAGCTATAGCCAATACTTAAGTAGGTAATAAAACTCATAATTAACACGACTTCGAGTACAGGTAGATTATGTGTAAATATTATAAAATTGTGGTTCTTAATCCCTGCTAATAACTAGGATTTTCGAGAAAAGATTGATTAGGTAGATATTTAATAAATTCTTTCCTTATTATTAAGATTTGTTTTTAATCCAGTTAAAGAAATATGCAGATTTATTACATTGAGTCGCAAATAGTAACGTAAAATAAAACGAAAACGTTTTTTTTGGCACAATATTCTATATAAATAATATTTCGCTTACTTCGCGCGTGTAAAACTCGTTTGCACCGAACCATTCCATTCACGCGAATTCTGCGAGGTGTCTTCGAATATGCAAGAAATCTGGCTACAATATAAGAAGCGCCTATTCGATAAATTTGATATATTTTACTTTCAATAGAAAAAACATTATCAACTTCTACATATTTACTTTTCTTGTTTACAGCTGCAATGCTGACCATCCTCGCCACACAAAAGTGCGTGCATTAAGCTGGAGTTTCGGTGGAAGCAAATTTTACTCGCACGAATTAAGCGAATTATTATTTATGTAGATTATTGTGCCGAATTATTAGGCACCGAAATGAATGAATTTAGCGAACTTTGCGATTTTGTGCGAGTGAAATTCGCTTACATTACCGGAACTGCACCGGAACCGCAGCCTTAGGCGGTAGATAGCGCGCGGCACAAACGCGACAAATACTTGGTCATATGGCCAATTTGTGTGGAATTCCATAAGTATCCGCTCATTATGTCACTGCGGCCATGTTTGAATTAGAAAAATGTTATTTAAACGGTGTCTTTACAATTTTCACTGCCCATATCATAAAGAAATGGGCGATTATTGGAACTATTTGTTATTATGATTGTTCATTTTGGACATAAAATTATAAAAAAATTACCAAAGCTTTTGCGGTTTTTAAACGAAGAGTTAAAATGCGATCAGTTAAATATTGTTTCCAATGATAATGACATCAAATTTTGGGGCATAAGGCGCAATGAAGTTGTCTACAAGTTAAAAGGCCACACGGACACGGTGACGGGAGTATCACTTTCTCCCGACGGTGCATATATCCTGTCAAACTCGATGGAATTTAGGACATTCGTCGGTATGTTTCGGGCGAGAGGTGTGTGAGGATATTCAAAGGAAAATTGCTGAGATGTGCCTGGTCACCAGATGGTAGCAAGATATCTATTGGATCTTCAGATCGTCGTGTTTACATATTTGGGACACAACAAACCGTCGGATTTTGTACAAATTGCCAAGACACAATGGAAGTGTAAATGACGTTAATTTCCATCCAAAAGAACCGAAATAAATATTTATTTTTATATATAACAAAATATGTATATTTTCTACTGGAAGATGTTTAAAAACGATCAAAATGGTATGAATTGCTTAGGGCACTAGATGAGTAAAAAATAGAACCATTTTTTACTTTGATTGTACAAAGCTTTCGAATGTTTTTGCTGTTTCAAGCTTTTGCTTACGAGTTCTTGAAACTTTTCAGGAAGAATAGAATTTGTCTTTAAAATGGCTTGTTAATAAAAAAAAAGAAACGGCAAAACCTTTATAGTTTGCTAAATCATCTATGACTTATGAGACTACATTAAACAATAGTTAAGGTTTTTTCATAAATGTACCTAAATAGAAAACAAATGTAAGTTTTTAAGCCTGTTTTTTTTAAAGGTTTGATGGCTAGATGTACATATGAATTTTGGGTGCTACACTACGGCACCCATGGATGTTTTTGCTACCCCTTTGACCTTTCCCTAATAGTTCCGCGGAATACACTCGATCTTCACAGCCAGCGTGGATGTAATGAAGTAGAATTTACTAAACTTATGGGTGGTGATTGGGAACATATGTCTCCTTTAAACAATTTAAATGTTGCTATAATTTTGTATAGCTTAACCTTATATTAGAAAGAAATATAAACAAATCTGTTTTTACTTGCGATTATAGGGACTATAAGGCAAGTTTAGGATTCGTGAATATAAAAAAAATTTAGATAACAATGAAGCATGACGTTAAAAAAGTGATCGAGAAAAAATGCCTGTCTGTCTGTCTGTCAGTATGTATAACGAGCTGCAGCCTTAACGGCTTAATCGATTATCTTCAAATTTGGTGTGTGTGATTGTCTTAGCATTACCCAGAGGGGAAATTGAAATTTTATTTTTAGGACCAAAAATAACGGTACTTGCCATAATACCGTTTAGGAAAAGCTTATTAAGACGGCTCTAACCATTTTGATGAACATTTTTGAGAATTTTTCTGTTGATATTGGCTATCATTTGATTAGAACCACATATTCGGGAAAAGTCTATTAACTGGACCTTTCATATTACGTTTTTTTTTAATTTTTGGCTTTCACGGTAACAGCTCTATGGATTTCTGTCAAATTTTATATATTAAATATTCTAATTAAAATTAATTTTAGATTTTTTTTTTTGAAAAATCAATATTTTTAAAACTATTTGAAGACAATTATTTTAAATTCTATAGTCACATGTATGTTAATAAACTCTAAAAAACTGCATACCAAAATTTCAAAAAAAAAACTAAAAATAAAAAAAACTGGATTTTATCAAAACCGATTCTACAATTTTCGAAATACATTTTTCATAAATTATTAAGTTATTTAAGACGTGTGATGGCGTACTTCATTTTTACAAAAAAACTGTTAAGTATTGTGGTTTTTATACTTTTTATAAGTTCAAACTGTGTTACTTTCAAAGTAAATGTTACTTGTTTCTGTCAAAGATCTTGCTTTTCAATGTAATTAGGCACATAAGATCAAGTACGTGCGACCCAGTCGTGCCCATTTTTAATATAACATTGTTTGTTTCCTAATTACCGAAAAAAAAATTAAAAAAAATATTATTTACCACTTAATGTAATAAATTTGCATGTTTCTTAAACTGGATTAAAAACAAATTTTCATAATTAGGAAAGAATTTGTTAAATACCTAATGATTCTTTTCTCGAAAATCCCAATACCAAAAATCCCAATTATTAGCAGGGATTAAGAACCGCAATTGTATAATATTTACACATAATCTACATGTACTCGAAGTCGTGTTAATTATGAGTTTTATTACCTAGTTAAGTATTGGCTATAGCTGCTAATTACTTCTAAGACTTTTGCAATATTATGTACCTGCAGCTTGGCTCCGAAAAAGGAATAAAAGGCAATGCAAATGTTGTTGTTAAGCAATCGTATTTCAGAAAATGTAGAGTTGACATCTCTAAAAAGTTAACAAATTTAAGTAATAAGTAAATAAGTGATCAACATCAAATGGCGAATCAACAACAACTTTCATATTCAAACATCCCGCATCAGGTTCCAGTGCAACCTCAACTGATATATCCAACGGAACCACATCATCAAGCCGACGGAGCTGATTGGATAATATATGGTTATAAGGAAGTCGAAGCGTGAAACCGTACCCGTTCAAACATATAACCATGAACATCAGCAGTTTGTTTTTGACCAACATTTCTATGGACCAAGCTATGAACATCAGAATGAGACTGCAGCTCCACAACCAACCTCGCCCCTAATCGTTGGATCCGATCAATCAGTTGCCGAACGACTTATTTGTAATGGATGAAGAAACTTTACGGGAGCCTTGCTTAAATTGAAGTCCTGAAATCAACATATTTTGTTTTTGTTGTTTTTTGTTGAAATAAATAAATTTTGTATATTAACTAATCATGATATATTTTTATTGTTGTAAAATGAGCTTTTCACTCTTGTAATATCCCAAGCGCGCCTCTAAGACTTGACTTTAAGTTAACCTTTAATCAAAAAAAGTTTGTCAAAATTTGCACTAAATGTGTCCATTTTGATAACAAAATATGTCATGTTACATAGTTACATACAACTTCTACGTGACTTTCTTTTAGGATATCCCAAATATTATAATTTTTTACATCATTTTCCATTAGATTAGCTCGGGGATCCACTCATTCTGAAATCCAATGGCATATAAAAATGTCGGTAATTATGTCTTTGACTTTACAACTCAACATTGACATGTGACATTTTTCTTTCACCTTTCCTCTCACTGCCTTGATTTTTTGAATATAAAAAAATTGAGATAACAATCAGTTAGTGGCAAAAATGTCTCTCTGTCTGTCAGAGCTGCAACCTAAACCTGGTGTGTGTAATTCTTTTGGCATTCCCAGAGGGGAAATTGAAATTTTGTTTTGTTTTTGTTTTTTAGCGAAATTAATTATGCATATCATAATTTTGAATAACTGTTTTTTCTAATTAAAATTAATTTTTTCAATTATTTCATAATCATTGTTATTAATAAAGTCTAAAAACTGCATATAAACATTTCAAAAAAAAAAAAAAATGACAAAAAAACTAAAAATAAAAAACGGGATATTATCAAAATCCGTCCTGCAGTTTTCGAAATACTTTTTTCATAAATTCGTTACACAAAACGTGTAATGGCGCACTCAATTTTTACTAAAAACCGTTAAATGTATTTATATATTTTTAAATGCACGCATTTTCGATAAGAGCTTGATGCCAAATTCTAATAAATGGGTTTTTTTTTTTTTTTTTTTTTATAATTTTTATTGAATTCACTCTTATAACTAAACTTAAAGCTAGACAAAAATTCATAAAAAAATTAGCATATTTAACTTAATCTTAAATCTAACTTACTGGCCCCAGACGGGCGCTCTAAGTTATCCTGTATTAATTTTCTTAAAGCTAATGCCTTTCAGCGTATGAACTAAGTATATATATTTTTTTTTTATTATTTTTTATTTAATTAGAAAATTTAAAAAACTAATTGTCAATAATTTTTTTTTCTTACAACCTACTTAAAATTAAGTCTTAAAATAAAACTTAAAACTACCTACGCTAAATATGAATTACTTACAAACTACAACAGCCACAGTAGCAATCAAATATAATTTTATAATAAGACTTATCTATACTTTTTTTTTTTACTTTTTTTTATTGTTTTATGTTTTATTTTGTGAAACTAAAACATTAGATAAATATATACAAAAATTAACTTATTTGTATATATGTATTTATGGCATATACGTGTTTTTTTTTTTTTTTGCCTTTGCCACTGTACCTATTTTACCTAAGACTAATAATACCAAACAGGTATTAAGGCCGGCCAGGCTCAATTAAACACCCAACCCGAAAAGTTATTATCGTGCAGATTGAAGCCACCAAAACTGGCTCTCCTGCTTCATTCGATCTCTTCTGTCCCGTTCGGACACAGCCCTACTAAACCGAAGGCGCTCTCCTCCGCCTTGTGTGAGGATGTACCGATCATAAAGGAGCCGCCGGTCTACGGTTCTTCGTCTGACGTGGTAGATAAGCGGAACCGCCAGTCTATCTTGAACCTAACAAATGCGTTTAACAAATCAAATTCATCAAAATGAGGTTTGCCAGGCTGTCCCTAGCCTGGACAAGTTTTGTTTTCCATCCACTCGGAAAGAGACTAGAGTAAAAGGACAGATGAAAAGAAGCTTACGCAGTCGTTTAGCCAGCGCTGAAGAACTCTTCAGAACAATTACAGGGACACTATCTGGACCAGCGTGTTTATGAATGTTAAGATAAGAGTTGGAAAGAAGATGGGTCTCATCAATTATTTACGCTCTCGAGTACAGGATGAGTTATAACATCTGCTGACTGTAATGATATGCTTTTCCTTGAGAACTGATTTATACGCTGTCCATTTAATACATAATGGCAATAATATCTCACTCACAGTTTGTTTTATTTAAATTTAAATATAGGAAACGCTTAATGGTATACCCTTTATTTCCAGCTCATATCCATGGTATAACTTAAATCCGCTGATCTTTAATAAAATTCTTGCTGTAAGCCTTTACTTGCAGTACTGTTTGCGGATCAAGAGTATAAGTAGATAACACTGGGTACTCAATATTCAAAACTTACAAAATCACTTTCGAAAGCTTATCAGTATGTCATAGTTTTAAAATGCTGTTTGCTTAACATGTCCCTAAAATAAAGCATTTCATCTTCAGCATCAAACATCAACCCTTGAAGGCCATGAAAACGTTAAACGTTCTTAAGTCAATATACAAATTTCGATATCGACTTAAGAAAATTTGGAGACATTTACAGTTATTATTTGTTTTTTAAGTGGTCGGACGCATATTAGGCCCATGTTAAGTTTATCCGACTAGCAGATTCTTAATGCTTTCATTTGATACCCTATTTGTTTATAAACTCGTCCCCAATGAGGTAAACCAGCACCAATAACGCAACCGGAAGTGGCCATTTTACCGCCAAAGGGACAAAAAAAAGTTTGTGCGACCAGCGGTTTTGTACATTTTATGTTTTTTGCCATTTATTTACGGCAACATTTTCCATTGACTCGATAAGGTAGGTGTTCCTACGGCCGCCTCCCCTACTATAAGCAATGGCTGTCTCGTAGCCTTCTACCATTAAAAAGAACTACAAAAGACTTTCCGAGCTGGTTCCACTTCGCTCTGGTGCCCAACCCACTGGAGTCTACCGAGCTTTATTTTTTCCATCTGCTTTGAGGTAGATTTCATACAATTCAATATTACATCTTCTCCGGAATCGTACCCCTCGCACATGGAACCAACAATTCTCAGGTTACTCACGGTTACTTTGGGCATAAACTTGAGTTTCCGTATAGCTCTTCTAAAAAATATGAAACCAAGGCTCACAATGATATGAGTATCCACCAGTGGGCCACAGTGACCCACACTGCGAACTTAACTTTAATTAAAAGTTCTTTATCCACAGCCGCACTGCACGAATGTGGAAGGTCTGTATTCCTCCCATTTGATATTCAGGACTGGACCATTATTTTAATTCATAAAAAAAAAAAACAAATTTCTTATGTTGAAACATTTGCAATGATGTCAATACATATTTTATTTTCCATTCGAAACTGTCGAACTTCAAAAACACTTTTATTTGTTATTTTGTATCTTTAATATATATTTGTTGAGTTTTAGGATAAGCACGGGCTGGCCCAAGCTCACAACAAATAACAATATATTTTCCATTTGACGTTTGACAGAAATACTATATATATGTGTGCATTCAGATCAAATCTTCAATCCATCAGAGATCAAATCTTTCTT
This sequence comes from Platycheirus rosarum, assembly GCA_963971375.1. Lineage (NCBI taxonomy): Eukaryota > Metazoa > Arthropoda > Insecta > Diptera > Syrphidae > Platycheirus > Platycheirus rosarum. Next base: position 35,609,618 of record OZ020507.1, read on the forward strand.
GTTAAGATTTGATCTAAATTTGCTCTTTTTCTTGCAATGAAAATATTTTCAAAATTGATCTTTTTCATTTTAAAATAATTTAATCCTTCGTTATACTCTGCCCATACTTTTTCGCCTTTGGCATAATCCTTTTTGGTGTATTTTAACGCAAAATTAATTAAAATGCCAACTTATAGCAGATAAAATTTCCTATAATTTTGGCCTGTTAACCTTTTTTGTATAACCAGTATATCGGCGGAGCTATTAAGCAGCTAAAAATGCCCAAATTTGGTTATTTTTTTTAAGTTTTCAGTTTCTTTTACTTTTATAGCGCGATAACGTCGTAACCGAAAAATTAGGCGCACAAATTTTCACAATTAATCATGTTGGAAATTTAATAACCTACATATTTCAAACTCCACTTTTTATTTTATTTATGTTTTTTTTTATACGCGCGCAAAAGGGATATATTTTGCCTTATAATGCTAACACACTGCGCGAGCATAGGCAGTTAGGGAAGGAGGGACAGAAGGTGTCGATTAACATTGGTTTTTGAATGCATTCAAATTTTAATGGAAAGGAAAAACCTCGCCGGGTAAACCATTCCAAATTCATGTTGTTCGGCTAAAAAAAAGAATCTCTATACTTCACGGTACGTCCGAAATTGGGCTCAGGAGTGAACTGATGAGCATTCCTTGCGAAACGAGTATTACGGGAGAAGATGGCTTCTAATCCAACGAACAAGAGTATCATCAAGCCCAAAAGCAAGCATTTTCAATAAGAGAGCTTCATGCCAAATTCTATCAAATAGATTGGAGATATCAAGAGCAATAATCTTACTTCCACCAAAGCGATGTAAAGATTTGTTCCACTGTTCGGTGAGATATGCCATCAGATAGGAGGAGGGGAGGATGGGCCACCTTTCTTAGGGACAAGCTGGACAAATGCTGTTTTCCATCTTCTGGGAAAGGTTCCAGAAGAGTAGGAGCGATGGAAAAACTTACGTAGTGGCTTTGCCAGTGTGGAAGAACACCTCTTGAGAAGAATCGGGGGTATGCCATCCGGGCCAGCGGATTTGTGTATATCGAGATCTTTGAGAACGCCTTCTCTGAAGAGTAGACAATAGGTTTGTTATTAGTAATAAGCGTTGGACCGAAGATGTTGAGGAGTTTTTAATATTTTTTACAAATGACAAAAAAATTTTACTGCCTGCAGAATTTTTTGCCGTAATTTTGTACATTTTATGTAATTTGCCATTTATTTATGGTAACATTTTTCTTGTTGTGTATACTTCTGCTTTGAAGTATATTTCATACAATTCAATATTACATCTTCCCCGGAATACCCGGAGTGAAGCCAACTGACTTATTTACGGGTTACTTTAGGCATAAACTTGAGTATAGCTCTTCTAAAAAATAAGAAACCAATGCTCACAATGAATTGAATATCCAACCAGTGACTCACACTTCGAACTTACCTTTAACTAAGAGTTCTTTATCTGTAGCCGCACTTCACGGATGTGAAAGGCCTGACTCCGTATTTCCTCCAATCTGATATTCAGGACAAAACAATTGTTTTAATTAATAAAAAATAGATTTCTGAATGTTGAAACATTTGCAATGATGTCAATACATATTTTATTTTTCTTTCTATGTTGTTTGTATTATTATTTTGAATCTAAAACGGTATGCAAGTTGGTGTGAGAAATGACTTCTAGTCAAATCGTTTGCGCTTTACTTTGCTATCGTTATACATATGTACATTATTTTTTTTTTATTCTTAAAAGAACAAATAAAAAATGTTAATTTCTTTAAAACATGTACAAAAACGCATTTAAAGAACATTCAGATATACAAATACGTTTTAAGAGCAATGTGTAGCCGACAAGTGAAGTTCTTTTTTCATGTCCGTAAGTCCCAAGTCAGATTATCTTTAAAATCAAAACACACAAAACTGAATTAAATAAAATTAATTTAAACGGTCATTGATCGAAATCTCGCGTTATTATTTAAACTACATGAATATTATTAACATTTCTTCTTTTTTTGGTAAAAAAAACTTCACTGCCTGTGTATGTGTAGCAAACTACTTTAAAGGACTTCTTATTCTACTTATTAGGATAATAAGGAACCACTTTTTCGATCAATTCTGGTTCGATTTACGACACTTGTCGAAGGAAATTACGTTCGGTTAAAACAATTTCTGTGAATATAATGTAGGCGGGACGATATTTTCCATGTAAAATGCTTGAGGGATGGATTTTGGCACGTTGGCGTCCTGATAGTGTGAGATAGAAGTTGTCACGTTGCAGTTCAGCTATATTACCGAATAGTCCAGATAAAATGCACTTTCGAACTTTGTCCGTGTCATTGCCACAGCTGGTCACTTCCAGCGATAAACGCTGAGAGATTTCGAGCAGTTGATTTCGAACATCACGGGCGTAGAGGAGATTTCTCGTGTTGAGAAAATTATCGTGGCACCAGAGCTGTTATATAAAACATTGAATTAATCCTCTCAACTTCATATACATTGAGCAGCATTAAATGGTCACCCTGTTTGGATTCGAATTTTGCATGCGCCAGGGCAGCATGTTCCCGTTTCTCTATACTAGACACGAAAATTTTCTCTCTTCAGAGAATAGCGACTGGTTTTGGCATTTTTTCGAATGCTTCCACTTCTTCCTTGGTGTATGTACGATAGCAAGTACCTTCGGCATCACGACCGGCTCGCCCGCAACGTTGCCAACACTGTGCTTGTGATATGCGCACCACTTTCAGGATGTCTAAACTAGATTCGGGATTGAATATGCGACGTTTAACGAAACCACAGTCGATGACGAATAGAATTCCAGGAATAGTAATTGATGTCTCAGCAATGTTTGTGGCTAGAATAATTTTTCTAGCATTTGGTGGCGATGGTATGAAGCATTCGAGTTGCTTGTTTTGAGGTAGTTGAGAGTAGAGGGGGAATCCACGAACATTTGGTGCTTTCAATGTGTTGTTCTGAAAAAAATTAATATTAGTCGGAAATGCAGAATAAAACTGGATTTAACATAAATGACAGGTTTCACAGAGAGATCCAATTAATTTTCTTTTAACAGTTGAAAGTTCGACATAAATGGTAATGAGGTTTTGCTGTCAGTTAAAGACTTCGATAAAGGATCTTCAGCTTTCAAGTAGCCGTGACCAGACTCAAAACGAACAAGCAGTAGGTGCCGAAGGGCTACAAGCTGAACTTTTTAGTCCAAATCGGGATACTACTGATCCCTTCGACAACACCAGAGAATTAAAACAAGATGACGCAGTGTCGTCAGCCTTATCGAGAAGAACCAAGGGTATGTGCTATACAAAAAACTTCATGCCGGGCCTGCCATAAGGTGCAGAAACATACAGGACATTAATGTCCCTTATTTCGATCCCGGAAATAATAAATGGCGGAGATCATACAACAACGAGTTGAAAGTTCTACAAAGTGACATAAGCCTAGCCAAGAAACTCCGTACCCAACCCAGCGGGTAGGATGGCTTGAGCATGCAGAGCGGATGATCATCGACGCTTCAGCCAGGTAGATGGACCACTAACTTCTTGGAGTGCTGAGTTGGTGGCGATAGGCTAGACATCGAGCCAGCTGGAGGAGCATGCCAAGTTACAACACTGTCGCGAAAGAAAGACAGACACAAAAACTAATGTCGAGATCAAGTTAGAAAGGCCTGTTTGGGTAAGATTGGTTTCTTGGCTTATTCGTGTTGTGTATATTTTTTTTATGTTTCGTCAAGACGAGAGAAAAACACGAAAGCGGTTAGCACGTTTTTTTTTTAATTATAGGCACGCGCGAAAGGGGTTACTTTGCTAACCTTTTAATGTTAAAACACTGTTCGAGCAGTAGGGAAGAAGAAAGGATGTAAATGAAGATGTCGATAGTCATTAGTATTGAAATTATGCATATTAAAATGGGAGAGAAAAACTGAGCCAACTAGAGCGTTCCACATTCGTGTGGTTCGATTAAAGAAAGAATGTCTGTACTTAAAAGTACGTCCGAAATCGGGTCCAAGGTTAAACTAATGGGCATTTCTAGCAGAGCGAGTATTACGGTTGAATTGTTTCAGTGCAAGGAGTGCAACTGGCTATTTCACTGGAGCACTGTTTGTAAAAATGGCGATAGAATAGAGAAAGACACGTTACATTAGAGGGCTGCTCAAAAGGTTAATACGTAATATGGGAATTATACTCGAGCTTTGGTCGAATAGGCGCTTTTAATATTGTAGCGAGATCCGACGGGATAAGAAATTTCTTGCATATTCGAGGGAAACCTAGACACCTCGCAGGATTCTCCACAGAAGGTGGTCTATGATGCACGTACCGAGAACTGAGAGATGTTCGGCTTTCAAAATTTGAATAGTAACGATGAAAATCTCTTCGCTTCGATTGCATAGCCGGAACCGCAGCCCTAGGCATTAGATAGCGCGCGACACATACTTGGTCATATGGCCGATTTTTGTGGAATTCCATAAGTATCCGCTCATTATGTCACTGCGGCCATGTTTGTATTAGAAAAATGTTATTTAAACGGTGTCTTTTATAATTTTCATTGCCCATATCATAAACAAATGGGCGATTATTGCAACTATTTGTTATTATGTTGGTTCATTTTGTACATAAAATTATAAAAAAATTACCAAAGCTTTTGCGGTTTTTAAACGCAGAGTTAAAATGCGATCAGTTAAATATTGTTTCCAATGATAATGACATCAAATTTTGGGGAATTCGGCGCATTGAAGTTGTCTACAAGTTAAAAGGCCACACGGACACCATGACGGGAGTATCACTTTCTCCCGACGGCGACGGTTCATATATCCTGTCAAACTCGATGGAATTTAGGACATTCGTCCGTATGTTTCGAGCGGGAGGTGTGTGAGAATATTCAAAGGAAACCAACACAATTTCGAGAAGAACTTGCTGAGCTGTGCCTGATCACCAGATGGTAGCAAGATATCTGCTGGATCTTCAGATCATCATGTCTACATTTGACACAACAAACCGGCGATTTAGTATAAATTGCCAGGACATAATGGTTGTGTAAATGACGTAGATTTCCATCCAAAAAAACCGAACCGGTGAAATTGACGATTAAATAAATATTTTTGTTTATTTAACAAAATATGTATATTTTCTACTGGAAGATGTTTAAAAACGATCAAAATGGTATGAATTGGCACTAGATGAGTGGTTCTATTTTCTACTTTGATTGTACAAAGCTTTCGAATGTTTTTGCTGTTTCAAGCTTTTACTTACGAGTTCTTGAAACTTTTCAGGAAGAATAGAATTTGTCTTTAAAATGGCTTGTTAATAAAAAAAAGAAACCGGCAAAACCTTTATAATTTGCTAAATCATCTATGACTTATGAGACTACATTAAACAATAGTTGTTTGGGGCTTAAGCAAGGTTTAAAATCGTAGTTAAATTTTCTAAATTTTCTTAATAGAAGACAAATGTAAGTTTTTAAACCTCGTTTTTTTGTAAAGGTTTTCGTTAATAAAGTTTCATATTAGGTAAATAAAATAGTTTTTCGTTGTTAAGTTTAAACAAAGTTTTTTTCAAATAATGTTTCGAGAATATTTTAAGAAAGTTTAGTTCTGAAGTCAATTAATATCAAATCTTCTTCATCCAGTTTCGTTATTCGACTTTTCTGTAATTCTTAAAACTCTTCATCTTTTTTTTAAAACTATCCGGATATCAACAAAAGTAATTGAAGATATTTTTTTTTTTATTTACATTTACGTATGTATGCTTTCTTCTTTTGGAAAAAACACACAAATCTCGATTTTTTTTTAATCCCTAATTACCAAAAAAAAAAATACTATTTACGACTCAATGTAATAAATCTGCATATTTCTTAAACTGGATTAAAAACAAATCTTAATAATAAGGAAAGAATTTATTAAACATCTACCTAATAATTCTCGAAAATCCTAGTTATTAGCAGGGATTAAGAACCGCAATTTTATAATATTTACACATAATCTACCTGTACTCGAAGTCGTGTTAATTATGAGTTTTATTACCTACTTAATTATTGGCTATAGCCAATTACTTCTAAGGACTTTTGCAATATTATGTACCTGCAGCTTGGCTCCGAAAAAGGAATAAAAGGCAATGCAAATGTTGTTGGTAAGCAGTCGTATTTCAGAACGTATAGATTTAACATCTCTTAAAAGTTAACAAATTTAAGTGATCAACATTAACACCCAAATGGCGAACTCAAATCAACAACAACTTTTATATTCAAACATCCCGCATCAGGCTCCAGTGCAACATCAGCTGATATATCCAACGGAACCACATTATCCAGCCCACGGAGCTGATTGGATAATATATGGTTATAAGGAAGTCGAAGCGCTCCACCACATGAGTGTCCAGCAAATTCAAGCCTATCTCATGAACCAAAGCCATAACCAAGTGGCTCTGCATGCAGTACCCGTACAAACATATCACCATGAACATCAGCAGTTTGTTTTTGACCAACACTTCTATGGACCAAGCTATGAACATCAGAATGAGACTGCAGCTCCACAACCAACCTCGCCCCTAATCGTTGGATCCGATCAATCAGTTGCCGAACGACTCATTTGTAATGGATGGGGAAACTTTACGGGAGCCTTGCTTAAAGTGAAGTCCTGAAATTAAAATATTTTATTTTGTTTTGTAGGAGATAAATAAATTTTGTATATTAACTAATCATAATATGTTTTTATTGTTGTAAAATGAGCTTTTCACTCTTGTAATATCCCCAGCGCGCCTCTAAAAATTAGTTGACTTTAATAGCCAGTTTCATACAAATTTCAAAGATTTGATATGAAAATCGAGATTTGCTCTTTTCAATGAAACTTGTGTCATCATTTAATCCCAGTATTGGTCGATCACTGACGAGCATACACAGTATTTGATATCACACACAAAATACCAGGCATGCACAGTTGATGGGTTTGGTTCGATATCCCGCTTTTTATAATCCCGTTTCTTAAAATCCCGCTTGTTATAGTACCGCTTTTTATAATCCCGCTTTTTTAAAATCCCATCTCTTATGATCCCATTTTTTATAATCCCGTTTCTTATTATCTCGCTTTTGCAATAAAAAATATTTGTTCTACAACTAGTTTTGATTGCAAAATAATGTCCATGGACATTATGTCTCCTTCAAATAGGCACAATGTCCATAAACATTGTGACCAATAAGGAAATAGTCATAAGGTCTATGGACATTATGCCTTTTTAAAAGTCTGAATCGAAATTTGGACTTCAAGTCTAATTTTATTTATGGACATTACGTCATTATTGAACTTAGCTGACAAATTAATAGAAATTTCTTGAGATTTTATCTCCCAATAAGTATGACGTAGGTATGGGGGGACATGCTGCCCCCTGCAACCCCCCTGCTTGGGCTAACTATATGATTTGGAGTTGGTGTGAGATGTAGTTTATGCAAAAGTTCTTTAAATCAAAAAGAAACGTCATCCCGCCAGTAAATACAATATTGTACACACAGTAAAGATTAAAAACATTCCGACGAATTTTCTTTTTAGTGGAGTATTTTTATCATTTTTAAATTTATAAAAAAGTAAAAAGCGCATATAACCTACATCTATTGTTATTTAGTTTGATAGAATGTTTTGTAAAAAAACGGGATTGTCGGTATTTGTCGGGATTTTATAAAGCGAGATTATATTAGATCAGTATTTTAGCATACGGGATTTTAAAACAATTTTTTTTGCGATTTTTGAAAAGCGTATGTATTTTCTCACTTCAAAAACACTTTTATTTGTTATTTTGTATATTTAATATATGTTTGTTAAGTTTTAGGATAAGCACGGGCTGGCACAAGCTCACAAAAAATAACAATATATTTTCCATTTGACGTTTGACAGAAATACTATTTACATGTACGTACGTGTGCATTCAGATAAAATCTTCAATCCATCAGAGATCAAATCTTTCGTGTTGAGATTTGATCTAAATTTGCTCTTTTTCTTGCAATGAAATTCTCGAAACTGAAAAAGATCAAATCTTTTGACAGAGAGAGCAAATATTTTTAGAATGAAACTCGCTATAAGTTTCATGGAAATTTTAAAAAGATCATCTGGAATATTATAGCTCCCGCAAACGGGAAACGATTAACGGACGATTTTTTCGCGGCAATCAATAGGCGGTATATGAAAACCATTCACACAAAAGTTGCTTACTTTTTATTACATAGTTGCTACTCGACTGGAAAGCCCGGGAAAGTCAGGGAATTCCGAAACCGGTCAGGGAAAATATTTTCAAAATAGATCTTTTTCATTTTAAAATAATTTAATCCTGCGTTATACTCTGCTCATACTTTCGCTCCTTTGACATACTCTTTTTTGGTGTATTTTAACGCAAAATGACTTAAAATGCAAACTTGGAAAGAAAAACCTCGGCGGGTAAACCATTCCAAATTCGTGTTGTTGGGCTAAAAAAAAGAATCTCTTTACTTCACGATACGTCCGAAATTGGGCTCAGGAGTGAATTGATAAGAATTCCTTGCGAGACGAGTATTAAGGGTAGGAATGCAGCTGGCTACTTTGAGTGAACATTTAGCAGCATTCTTAGCGATCCCAAATATATGGTCGTTTCAACGGAGATCGTCGTCAACACACATACCGAGTACTAAGAGCTTGTCGGTTTCTTCGACGCAAGTGCCATTAATGGACAATGGCATGGGGGTAAGTAAAGCTTTAACGACAGAAGACAGCATTGAGTTTTCGAAGCACCCATTTGACAATGCTGTATAAATCGCAGTTTAATGAGGTTGACATACGATACCGTTGCAATTGTTCGTCCGAAGGCGAAGGACGTGAATTATCGAACGAATATGAAAAGCTAAGGGTAAAGTCGTCAGCAAAACAGTTAAATGGATTAGAAGTAACAGACAGGAGATCCTTTATAAAAATGAGGAGAAGAGTCGGAGACAGAACAGAGCCCTGGGGCACACCAGCATTTATTTTGTGGGAATCAGACTTTAATCGGTCCAATAGAACTTGTATTGTACGGTCCAGAAGATGGCTTCTAATCCAACGAACAAGAGTACCATCAATTCCAAAAGCACGCATTTTCAATAAGAGAGCTTCATGCCAAATTCTATCAAATAGATCACCAAAGCGATTTAAAGACTTGTTCCACTGTTCGGTGAGATATGCCATCAGATCACCAGTGGAACGATTACTGCGGAAGCCATACTGATACTGAGATGTTAGGGCTTGTAGGGTCGGTAGGAGGAAAGGGAGGATGAGTCACCTTTCTTAGGGACAAGCTAGACAAATGCTGTTTTCCATCTTCTGGGAAAGATTCCAGAAGAGTAGGAGCGATGGAAAAGCTTACGCAGTGGCTTTGCCAGTGTGGAAGAACATCTCTTGAGAAGAATCGGGGGTATACCATCCGGGCCAGCGGATTTGTGTATATCGAGATCTTTGATAACGCTTTCTCTGAAGAGTAGACAATAGGTTTGTCATTAGTGATAATTCCAACGAATAGAAGATATTGAGGAGTTTTTAATATTCTTTACAAATGACCAAAAAAATTTATTCCCTTCGGGGCACTGCAGAATTTTTCGCCGTAATTTTTTTTTGGTTCTTTCAATAACGGAGTTGCAGGAGTTTCTTGCTTGTTTGTGCATTTTCCGATTTTCCTCTGTAAGGTTGGCCTTGTAAGGTCGGAAAATTACTTCTTTGAACCTGATAGCTTCTTTGCACTCAGAGTTATACCAGGACTTTTCTTTAGGCTTGATGCTTTTTACTCTGTTAGGAATAAAAGTACGCATCCCTAGAAGAATCACAATTGTGATCGTTTCAGCACTGGCATAAATGTCACTATCGAGGTGACATAGTGACCACGTGACCAGTTAAAGTTTCGGAAAAAAATATTCAGGCTGTCTCGTATTGCCAAACGGTCCTGGTGGAAAGTTTTCCTGGATGGGTTGAGGATGAGAAATTAGCTGAAATGACACAATGGTCTGAAGAGCCAAATGGAGAAGTTACACTAATGGTATATTTATCAGGGTGAGAAGTAAGAAACAAGTCAAGAGTATGGGCGGCTTGCCCAGCAACATCCGGTATACGCCACATCGATCAGTTGGGTAAGGTGATGTAACCCGGCAAAGAGCTCGAAATACCTTCCTTCGGGTGTTGTCTGACCAGAATAGCGGAGCCAATATGTGACCGTTACAAGGAAATGAAGGATTATTTAAAAAAATCTACATATAAGAAAATTTAAATTCAATGAAGTGCCTTTATAGTCTAGTCGAACGGTAGTTTTAGATAGAAAACAATCTGAACTTAATAAAACTTTAAAACGTTATTCATGGGTGGTTAATTAACATTTTCTCCAGTTTCGGAACTCGAGGACTTTGTGCAAAAATGGAAAAACTACAAAATTTTCGACAATTCTTAGGTTTTTCATCAATATCATTTTCTCACGTCCTACGGCAAAAAAATCCATTTATTTATTTATGTAGGTAGAGCGTAAGTTTCCTACATTTTGATTACTCATCCATGTTTGTATTTCTTTGTTTTAAATTTGCAAAAAACGCAAAAAAAAGCCAACAAAATGCAGAATTGTACCTAATTTCTTCTGTTCTACCCGAAATATGATGATATGTTGTTGCAATTAAGAATTCTGTTTAAGACCACTGTTCAAAATCCACCCCTATCCCTAGACTTAGACCCTAGACCCCACAATCTGGAGGATGTCATTCGGTGCAGCATTTCTTGTTGTTGGGAATGATAGTACTCCTCGTAAGGCTCCAACCCCAAACTGATAAGAAAAACTCATTGCCCAACTTGCCTATAAAATTTCTGGTTGATGGACCGGGATGGACTTGACAGTACAAGAACCAAGAACCACTCAGCTAGGACTTTTAAATAACGAAATAAAGGCGTGTGAAGGCGAGAGTGAGGAGCGAAATTCCTCGGGAACTGCAAGCTTCTTTATGTGCGCTTACAAGGAGATTTATTGTTAAAAAATGCAAAATTAATAACTTTTCTAAAATTTAAATTTGAAAAAGTACTTTTCTTTTAAAATTTGATAAACAAACTATGTAACATGACATATTTTGTTATGAAAATGGGCACATTTAATGCAAATTTTGACAAACTTTTTTTGATTAAAGGTTAATTTAAAGTCAAGTTTTAGAGGCGCGCTTGGGATATTACAAGAGTGAAAAGCTCATTTTACAACAATAAAAATATATTATGATTAGTTAATATACAAAATTTATTTATTTCAACAAAAAACAACAAAAACAAAATATGTTAATTTCAGGACTTCAATTTAAGCAAGGCTCCAGTAAAGTTTCCCCATCCATTACAAATGAGTCGTTCGGCAACTGATTGATCGGATCCAACGATTAGGGGCGAGGTTGGTTGTGGAGCTGCAGTCTCATTCTGATGTTCATAGCTTGGTCCATAGAAGTGTTGGTCAAAAACAAACTGCTGATGTTCATGGTGATATGTTTGTACGGGTACTGCATGCAGAGCCACTTGGTTATGGCTTTGGTTCATGAGATAGGCTTGAATTTGCTGGACACTCATGTGGTGGAGCGCTTCGACTTCCTTATAACCATATATTATCCAATCAGCTCCGTGGGCTGGATAATGTGATTCCGTTGGATATATCAGCTGAGGTTGCACTGGAGCCTGATGCGGGATGTTTGAATATAAAAGTTGTTGTTGATTTGAGTTCGCCATTTGGGTGTTAATGTTGATCACTTAAATTTGTTAACTTTTAAGAGATGTTAAATCTATACGTTCTGAAATACGACTGCTTACCAACAACATTTGCATTGCCTTTTATTCCTTTTTCGGAGCCAAGCTGCAGGTACATAATATTGCAAAAGTCCTTAGAAGTAATTGGCTATAGCCAATAATTAAGTAGGTAATAAAACTCATAATTAACACGACTTCGAGTACAGGTAGATTATGTGTAAATATTATAAAATTGCGGTTCTTAATCCCTGCTAATACACCAAGGAAGAACTGGAAGCATTCGAAAAAATGCCAAAACCCGAAATTCTGCGGAGCAACATAGCAGCTACAGTATGAACATAATCATGATGTTTTGAATTCAATTAAAAAATAAAATATGTTTTTTTTTTATTTAAAGGTTCTTCAGTTACTAGCTCTTGGAATTGATTGCAAGACATTCGACTTCCTTGACAATTCTGCACCTGAAGCCATAGACAAAGCCTATAAGCAACTCTTCCTACTCGGAGGGGTTAAAGCCGACGCCAAAACTGAATAGACAACCTTAGGTAAACACATGTCCTTATTTCCTTTGGATCCCGGTTGTCTCGAAGAACAACAAATGCTCACAGTCTAGTCGCTATTATCTCAGGAGAGAACATTTTCGTTTCTAGTATAGAGAAACGGGAACAGGCTGCCCTGGCGCATGCAAAATTCGAATCCAAACAGGGTGACCATTAAATGCTGCTGGTGCCACGATAATTTTCTCAACACGAGAAATCTCCTCTACGCCCGTGATGTTCGAAATCAACTGCTCGAAATCTCTCAGCGTTTATCGCTCGAAGTGACCAGCTGTGGCAATGACATGGACAAAGTTCGAAAGTGCATTTTAGCTGGACTATTCGATAATATAGCTGAACTGCAACGTGACAACTTCTATCTCACACTATCAGGACGCCAACGTGCCAAAATCCATCCCTCAAGCATTTTACATGGAAAATATCGTCCCGCCTACATTATATTCACAGAAATTGTTTTAACCGAACGTAATTTCCTTCGACAATTGTCGTAAATCCAACCAGAATTGATCGAAAAAGTGGTTCCTAATTATCCTAATAAGTAGAATAAGAAGTCCTTTAAAGTAGTTTGCTACACATACACAGGCAGTGAAGTTTTTTTTACCAAAAAAAGAAGAAATGTTAATAATATTCATGTAGTTTAAATAATAACGCGAGATTTCCATCAATGACCGTTTTAATTAATTTTATTTAATTCAGTTTTGTGTGTTTTGATTTTAAAGATAATCTGACTTGGGACTTACGGACATGAAAAAAGAACTTCACTTGTCGGCTACACATTGCTCTTAAAACGTATTTGTATATCTGAATGTTCACACCAACTTGCATACCGTTTTAGATTCAAAATAATAATACAAACAACATAGAAATAAAAATAAAATATGTATTGACCTCATTGCAAATGTTTCAACATAAGAAATTTGTGTTTTTTTTTATGAATTAAAATAATGGTCCAGTCCTGAATATCAAATGGGAGGAATACAGACCTTCCACATTCGTGCAGTGCGGCTGTGGATAAAGAACTTTTAATTAAAGTTAAGTTCGCAGTGTGGGTCACTGTGGCCCACTGGTGGATACTCATATCATTGTGAGCCTTGGTTTCATATTTTTTAGAAGAGCTATACGGAAACTCAAGTTTATGCCCAAAGTAACCGTGAGTAACCGGAGAATTGTTGGTTCCATGTGCGAGGGGTACGATTCCGGAGAAGATGTAATATTGAATTGTATGAAATCTACCTCAAAGCAGATGGAAAAAATAAAGCTCGGTAGACTCCAGTGGGTTGGGCACCAGAGCGAAGTGGAACCAGCTCGGAAAGTCTTTTGTAGTTCTTTTTAATGGTAGAAGGCTACGAGACAGCCATTGCTTATAGTAGGGGAGGCGGCCGTAGGAACACTTACCTTATCGAGTCAATGGAAAATGTTGCCGTAAATAAATGGCAAAAAACATAAAATGTACAAAACCGCTGGTCGCACAAACTTTTTTTTATCCCTTTGGCGGTAAAATGGCCACTTCCGGTTGCGTTATTGGTGCTGGTTTGGGATCGAGTTAATGAACAAATAGGGTATTAAATGAAAGCTTAGACCATCTAAATTAAGAGTCTACTAGTCGGATAAACTTAACATGGGTTAACATGCGTCCGACCACTTTTTTCAAAAATAAAAATTACTGTAAATTTCTCCAAATTTTCTTAAGTCGATATCGAAATTTGTATATTGACTTAAGAACGCTTAACGTTTTCATGGCCTTCAAGGGTTGATGTTTGATGCTGAAGATGAAATGCTTTATTTTAGGGATATGTTAAGCAAACAGCATTTTAAAACTATGACATACTGATAAGCTTTCGAAAGTGATTTTGTAAGTTTTCAATATTGAGTACCCAGTGTTATCTACTTATACTCTTGATCCACAAACAGTACTGCAAGTAAAGGCTTACAGCAAGAATTTTATTAAAGATCAGCGGATTTAAGTTATTTCATGGATATGAGCTGGAAATAAAGGGTATACCATTAAGCGTTTCCTATATTTAAATTTAAATAAAACAAACTGTGAGTGAGATATTATTGCCATTATGTATTAAATGGACAGCGTATAAATCAGTTCTCAAGGAAAAGCATATCATTACAGTCAGCAGATGTTATAACTCATCCTGTACTCGAGAGCGTAAATAATTTATGAGACCCATCTTCTTTCCAACTCTTATCTTAACATTCATAAACACGCTGGTCCAGATAGTGTCCCTGTAATTGTTCTGAAGAGTTCTTCAGCGCTGGCTAAACGACTGCGTAAGCTTCTTTTCATCTGTCCTTTTACTCTAGTCTCTTTCCGAGTGGATGGAAAACAAAACTTGTACAGGCTGTCCCTTAAAAGTCAAACCTCCTCAAACTATCAACCAATCGCTCTTACGTCCTTTCATTATTTAACATCATTTTGATGAATTTGATTTGTTAAACGCATTTGATAGAACTTGGCATCAAGCTCTTTTCGAATATGCGTCCATTTAAAAATATATAAATAAATTTATTGGCGCGACAGCTCCTTAAAAAGCCAAGGCTGACTTATACTCTCAACCATTCCTGTGTGTGTGTTGTGAATCTACAAGAATAGAAGGGCTATACAATTAACCGCTAAGTCCGAACGGCTACATGAGATGCAAATTTTGCTCTTCCAGGTTTTGTCAGTTCCTCGCAAGAGGCAGTAATTGCACGACTGGATCGCACGTACTTGCTCATATGTGCGGCACATCCTCGAATAAACTTTAAAAAATAAGTAACATTAACCTAGAAAAATAACACTACCTGAACTTAAAAAAATGTGTCAAAAACACAACACCTATCGGTTTTTAGTAAAAATTTAGTGCGCCACGTCTTGTGTAACGAATTTATGAAAAAAAGTATTTTGAAAATTGCAGGACGGATTTTGATAATATCCCGTTTTTCATTTTTAGTTTTTTTGTAATTTTTTTTTTTTTTTTGAAATGTTGACATGCAGGTTTTAGACTTTATTAATAACAATGATTATGAAATATTAAATATTTTTCAAAAAAAAATAATTTCAAAAATTATTTTTAATTAGAAAAAACAGTTATTCAAAATTATGATATGCATAATTAATTTCGCTAAAAACAAAAACAAAACAAAATGTCAATTTCCCCTCTGGGAATGCCAAAAGAATCACACACACCAGGTTTAGATTGCAGCTCTGACAGACAGACAGACATTTTTGCCACTAACTGATTGTTATCTCAATTTTTTTATATTCAAAAAATTAAGGCAGAAAGGTGAAAGAAAAATGTCAATGTTGAGTTATAAAGTCAAAGACATAATTTTATTTTTTTTCCATTGGATTTCAGATGAATGGATCCCCGAGCTAATCTAATGGAAAATGATGTAAAAAAATTATAATATTTGGGATATCCTAAAAGAAAGTCACGTAGAAGTTGTATGTAACTATGTAACATGACATATTTTGTTATCAACATGTACACATTTAGTGCAAATTTTGACAAACTTTTTTTGATTAAAGGTTAACTTAAAGTCAAGTTTTAGAGGCGCGCTTGGGATATTACAAGAGTGAAAAGCTCATTTTACAACAATAAAAATATATTATGATTAGTTAATATACAAAATTTATTTATTTCAACAAAAAACAACAAAAACAAAATATGTTAATTTCAGGACTTCAATTTAAGCAAGGCTCCAGTAAAGTTTCCCCATCCATTACAAATGAGTCGTTCGGCAACTGATTGATCGGATCCAACGATTAAGGGCGAGGTTGGTTGTGGAGCTGCAGTCTCATTCTGATGTTCATAGCTTGGTCCATAGAAGTGTTGGTCAAAAACAAACTGCTGATGTTCATGGTGATATGTTTGTACAGGTACTGCATGCAGAGCCACTTGGTTATGACTTTGGTTCATGAGATAGGCTTGAATTTGCTGGACACTCATGTGGTGGATCGCTTCGACTCCCTTATAACCATATATTATCCAATCAGCTCCGTCGGCTTGATGATGTGATTCCGTTGGATATATCAGCTGAGGTTGCACTGGAACCTGATCCGGGATGTTTGAATATGAAAGTTGTTGTAGATTTGAGTTCGCCATTTGGGTGTTAATGTTGATCACTTAAATTTGTTAACTTTTAAGAGATGTTAAATCTATACGTTCTGAAATACGAATGCTTACCAACAACATTTGCATTGCCTTTTATTCCCTTTTCGGAGACAAGCTGCAGGTACATACATAATATTGCAAAAGTCCTTAGAACTAATTAGCTATAGCCAATACTTAAGTAGGTAATAAAACTCATAATTAACACGACTTCGAGTACAGGTAGATTATGTGTAAATATTATAAAATTGTGGTTCTTAATCCCTGCTAATAACTAGGATTTTCGAGAAAAGATTGATTAGGTAGATATTTAATAAATTCTTTCCTTATTATTAAGATTTGTTTTTAATCCAGTTTAAGAAATATGCAGATTTATTACATTGAGTCGCAAATAGTAACGTAAAATAAAACGAAAACGTTTTTTTTTGGCACAATATTCTATATAAATAATATTTCGCTTACTTCGCGCGTGTAAAACTCGTTTGCACCGAACCATTCCATTCACGCGAATTCTGCGAGGTGTCTTCGAATATGCAAGAAATCTGGCTACAATATAAGAAGCGCCTATTCGATAAATTTGATAAATTTTACTTTCAATAGAAAAAACATTATCAACTTCTACATATTTACTTTTCTTGTTTACAGCTGCAATGCTGACCATCCTCGCCACACAAAAGTGCGTGCATTAAGCTGGAGTTTCGGTGGAAGCAAATTTTACTCGCACGAATTAAGCGAATTATTATTTATGTAGATTATTGTGCCGAATTATTAGGCACCGAAATGAATGAATTTAGCGAACTTTGCGATTTTGTGCGAGTGAAATTCGCTTACATTACCGGAACTGCACCGGAACCGCAGCCTTAGGCGGTAGATAGCGCGCGGCACAAACGCGACAAATACTTGGTCATATGGCCAATTTGTGTGGAATTCCATAAGTATCCGCTCATTATGTCACTGCGGCCATGTTTGAATTAGAAAAATGTTATTTAAACGGTGTCTTTACAATTTTCACTGCCCATATCATAAAGAAATGGGCGATTATTGGAACTATTTGTTATTATGATTGTTCATTTTGGACATAAAATTATAAAAAAATTACCAAAGCTTTTGCGGTTTTTAAACGAAGAGTTAAAATGCGATCAGTTAAATATTGTTTCCAATGATAATGACATCAAATTTTGGGGCATAAGGCGCAATGAAGTTGTCTACAAGTTAAAAGGCCACACGGACACGGTGACGGGAGTATCACTTTCTCCCGACGGTGCATATATCCTGTCAAACTCGATGGAATTTAGGACATTCGTCGGTATGTTTCGGGCGAGAGGTGTGTGAGGATATTCAAAGGAAAATTGCTGAGATGTGCCTGGTCACCAGATGGTAGCAAGATATCTATTGGATCTTCAGATCGTCGTGTTTACATATTTGGGACACAACAAACCGTCGGATTTTGTACAAATTGCCAAGACACAATGGAAGTGTAAATGACGTTAATTTCCATCCAAAAGAACCGAAATAAATATTTATTTTTATATATAACAAAATATGTATATTTTCTACTGGAAGATGTTTAAAAACGATCAAAATGGTATGAATTGCTTAGGGCACTAGATGAGTAAAAAATAGAACCATTTTTTACTTTGATTGTACAAAGCTTTCGAATGTTTTTGCTGTTTCAAGCTTTTGCTTACGAGTTCTTGAAACTTTTCAGGAAGAATAGAATTTGTCTTTAAAATGGCTTGTTAATAAAAAAAAAGAAACGGCAAAACCTTTATAGTTTGCTAAATCATCTATGACTTATGAGACTACATTAAACAATAGTTAAGGTTTTTTCATAAATGTACCTAAATAGAAAACAAATGTAAGTTTTTAAGCCTGTTTTTTTTTAAGGTTTGATGGCTAGATGTACATATGAATTTTGGGTGCTACACTACGGCACCCATGGATGTTTTTGCTACCCCTTTGACCTTTCCCTAATAGTTCCGCGGAATACACTCGATCTTCACAGCCAGCGTGGATGTAATGAAGTAGAATTTACTAAACTTATGGGTGGTGATTGGGAACATATGTCTCCTTTAAACAATTTAAATGTTGCTATAATTTTGTATAGCTTAACCTTATATTAGAAAGAAATATAAACAAATCTGTTTTTACTTGCGATTATAGGGACTATAAGGCAAGTTTAGGATTCGTGAATATAAAAAAAATTTAGATAACAATGAAGCATGACGTTAAAAAAGTGATCGAGAAAAAATGCCTGTCTGTCTGTCTGTCAGTATGTATAACGAGCTGCAGCCTTAACGGCTTAATCGATTATCTTCAAATTTGGTGTGTGTGATTGTCTTAGCATTACCCAGAGGGGAAATTGAAATTTTATTTTTAGGACCAAAAATAACGGTACTTGCCATAATACCGTTTAGGAAAAGCTTATTAAGACGGCTCTAACCATTTTGATGAACATTTTTGAGAATTTTTCTGTTGATATTGGCTATCATTTGATTAGAACCACATATTCGGGAAAAGTCTATTAACTGGACCTTTCATATTACGTTTTTTTTTTAATTTTTGGCTTTCACGGTAACAGCTCAATGGATTTCTGTCAAATTTTATATATTAAATATTCTAATTAAAATTAATTTTAGAATTTTTTTTTGAAAAATCAATATTTTTAAAACTATTTGAAGACAATTATTTTAAATTCTATAGTCACATGTATGTTAATAAACTCTAAAAAACTGCATACCAAAATTTCAAAAAAAAAACTAAAAATAAAAAAAACTGGATTTTATCAAAACCGATCCTACAATTTTCGAAATACATTTTTCATAAATTATTAAGTTATTTAAGACGTGTGATGGCGTACTTCATTTTTACAAAAAAACTGTTAAGTATTGTGGTTTTTATACTTTTTATAAGTTCAAACTGTGTTACTTTCAAAGTAAATGTTACTTGTTTCTGTCAAAGATCTTGCTTTTCAATGTAATTAGGCACATAAGATCAAGTACGTGCGACCCAGTCGTGCCCATTTTTAATATAACATTGTTTGTTTCCTAATTACCGAAAAAAAAATTAAAAAAAATATTATTTACCACTTAATGTAATAAATTTGCATGTTTCTTAAACTGGATTAAAAACAAATTTTCATAATTAGGAAAGAATTTGTTAAATACCTAATGATTCTTTTCTCGAAAATCCCAATACCAAAAATCCCAATTATTAGCAGGGATTAAGAACCGCAATTGTATAATATTTACACATAATCTACATGTACTCGAAGTCGTGTTAATTATGAGTTTTATTACCTAGTTAAGTATTGGCTATAGCTGCTAATTACTTCTAAGACTTTTGCAATATTATGTACCTGCAGCTTGGCTCCGAAAAAGGAATAAAAGGCAATGCAAATGTTGTTGTTAAGCAATCGTATTTCAGAAAATGTAGAGTTGACATCTCTAAAAAGTTAACAAATTTAAGTAATAAGTAAATAAGTGATCAACATCAAATGGCGAATCAACAACAACTTTCATATTCAAACATCCCGCATCAGGTTCCAGTGCAACCTCAGCTGATATATCCAACGGAACCACATCATCAAGCCGACGTAGGTGATTGGATAATGTATGGTTATAAGGAAGTCGAAGCGATCCACCACATGAGTGTACAGCAAATTCAAGCCTATCTCACGAACCACAGCCATAACCAAGTGGCTCTGCATGTATAACCCGTACAAACCGTACCCGTTCAAACATATAACCATGAACATCAGCAGTTTGTTTTTGACCAACATTTCTATGGACCAAGCTATGAACATCAGAATGAGACTGCAGCTCCACAACCAACCTCGCCCCTAATCGTTGGATCCGATCAATCAGTTGCCGAACGACTTATTTGTAATGGATGGGGAAACTTTACGGGAGCCTTGCTTAAATTGAAGTCCTGAAATCAACATATTTTGTTTTTGTTGTTTTTTGTTGAAATAAATAAATTTTGTATATTAACTAATCATGATATATTTTTATTGTTGTAAAATGAGCTTTTCACTCTTGTAATATCCCAAGCGCGCCTCTAAGACTTGACTTTAAGTTAACCTTTAATCAAAAAAAGTTTGTCAAAATTTGCACTAAATGTGTCCATTTTGATAACAAAATATGTCATGTTACATAGTTACATACAACTTCTACGTGACTTTCTTTTAGGATATCCCAAATATTATAATTTTTTACATCATTTTCCATTAAATTAGCTCGGGGATCCACTCATTCTGAAATCCAATGGCATATAAAAATGTCGGTAATTATGTCTTTGACTTTACAACTCAACATTGACAAGTGACATTTTTCTTTCACCTTTTCTCGCCTTGATTTTTTGAATATAAAAAAGTTGAGATAACAATCAGTTAGTGGCAAAAATGTCTCTCTGTCTGTCAGAGCTGCAACCTAAACCTGGTGTGTGTAATTCTTTTGGCATTCCCAGAGGGGAAATTGAAATTTTGTTTTGTTTTTGTTTTTAGCGAAATTAATTATACATATCATAATTTTGAATAACTGTTTTTTCTAATTAAAATTAATTTTTTCAATTATTTTTTTTGAAAAAATATTTAATATTTCATAATCATTGTTATTAATAAAGTCTAAAACCTGCATGTCAACATTTCAAAAAAAAAAAAAAATTACAAAAAAACTAAAAATGAAAAACGGGATATTATCAAAATCCGTCCTGCAATTTTCAAAATACTTTTTTTCATAAATTCGTTACACAAGACGTGGCGCACTAAATTTTTACTAAAAACCGATAGGTGTTGTGTTTTTGACACATTTTTTTAAGTTCAGGTAGTGTTATTTTTCTAGGTTAATGTTACTTATTTTTTAAAGTTTATTCGAGGATGTGCCGCACATATGAGCAAGTACGTGCGATCCAGTCGTGCAATTACTGCCTCTTGCGAGGAACTGACAAAACCTGGAAGAGCAAAATTTGCATCTCATGTAGCCGTTCGGACTTAGCGGTTAATTGTATAGCCCTTCTATTCTTGTAGATTCACAACACACAAACAGGAATGGTTGAGAGTATAAGTCACTTAGCCTTGGCTTCTTAAGGAGCTGTCGCGCCAATAAATTTATTTATATATTTTTAAATGGACGCATATTCGATAAGAGCTTGATGCCAAATTCTATCAAATGCGTTTAAAAAATCAAATTCATCAAAATGATGTTAAATAATGAAAGGACGTAAGAGCGATTGGTTGATAGTTTGAGGAGGTTTGCCTTTTAAGGGACAGCCTGTACAAGTTTTGTTTTCCATCCACTCGGAAAGAGACTAGAGTAAAAGGACAGATGAAAAGAAGCTTACGCAGTCGTTTAGCCAGCGCTGAAGAACTCTTCAGAACAATTACAGGGACACTATCTGGACCAGCGTGTTTATGAATGTTAAGATAAGAGTTGGAAAGAAGATGGGTCTCATAAATTATTTACGCTCTCGAGTACAGGATGAGTTATAACATCTGCTGACTGTAATGATATGCTTTTCCTTGAGAACTGATTTATACGCTGTCCATTTAATACATAATGGCAATAATATCTCACTCACAGTTTGTTTTATTTAAATTTAAATATAGGAAACGCTTAATGGTATACCCTTTATTTCCAGCTCATAACCATGAAATAACTTAAATCCGCTGATCTTTAATAAAATTCTTGCTGTAAGCCTTTACTTGCAGTACTGTTTGTGGATCAAGAGTATAAGTAGATAACACTGGGTACTCAATATTGAAAACTTACAAAATCATTTTCGAAAGCTTATCAGTATGTCTTATACGTTGAACATCTTTTCGAGTTCATAGTTTTAAAATGCTGTTTGCTTAACATGTCCGTAAAATAAAGCATTTCATCTTCAGCATCAAACATCAACCCTTGAAGGCCATGAAAACGTTAAACGTTCTTAAGTCAATATACAAATTTCGATATCGACTTAAGAAAATTTGGAGAAATTTACAGTAATTTTTATTTTTGAAAAAAGTGGTCGGACGCATGTTAACCCATGTTAAGTTTATCCGACTAGTAGATTCTTAATTTAGACGGTCTAAGCTTTCATTTAATACCCTATTTGTTCATTAACTCGATCCCAAACCAGCACCAATAACGCAACCGGAAGTGGCCATGCGACCAGCGGTTTTGTACATTTTATGTTTTTTGCCAGTTATTTACGGCAACATTTTCCATTGACTCGATAAGGTAGGTGTTCCTACGGCCGCCTCCCCTACTATAAGCAATGGCTGTCTCGTAGCCTTCTACCATTAAAAAGAACTACAAAAGACTTTCCGAGCTGGTTCCACTTCGCTCTGGTGCCCAACCCACTGGAGTCTACCGAGCTTTATTTTTTCCATCTGCTTTGAGGTAGATTTCATACAATTCAATATTACATCTTCTCCGGAATCGTACCCCTCGCACATGGAACCAACAATTCTCCGGTTACTCACGGTTACTTTGGGCATAAACTTGAGTTTCCGTATAGCTCTTCTAAAAAATATGAAACCAAGGCTCACAATGATATGAGTATCCACCAGTGGGCCACAGTGACCCACACTGCGAACTTAACTTTAATTAAAAGTTCTTTATCCACAGCCGCACTGCACGAATGTGGAAGGTCTGTATTCCTCCCATTTGATATTCAGGACTGGACCATTATTTTAATTCATAAAAAAAAAACAAATTTCTTATGTTGAAACATTTGCAATGATGTCAATACATATTTTATTTTCCATTCGAAACTGTCGAACTTCAAAAACACTTTTATTTGTTATTTTGTATCTTTAATATATATTTGTTGAGTTTTAGGATAAGCACGGGCTGGCCCAAGCTCACAACAAATAACAATATATTTTCCATTTGACGTTTGACAGAAATACTATATATATGTGTGCATTCAGATCAAATCTTCAATCCATCAGAGATCAAATCTTTCTTGTTAAGATTTGATCTAAATTTGCTCTTTTTCTTGCAATGAAAATATTTTCAAAATTGATCTTTTTCATTTTAAAATAATTTAATCCTTCGTTATACTCTGCCCATACTTTTTCGCCTTTGGCATAATCCTTTTTGGTGTATTTTAACGCAAAATTAATTAAAATGCCAACTTGTAGCAGATAAAATTTCCTATAATTTTGGCCTGTTAACCTTTTTTGTATAACCAGTATATCGGCGGAGCTATTAAGCAGCTAAAAATGCCCAAATTTGGTTATTTTTTTTAAGTTTTCAGTTTCTTTTACTTTTATAGCGCGATAACGTCGTAACCGAAGAATTAGGCGCACAAATTTTCACAATTAATCATGTTGGAAATTTAATAACCTACATATTTCAAACTCCACTTTTTATTTTATTTATGTTTTTTTTTTATACGCGCGCAAAAGGGATATATTTTGCCTTATAATGCTAACACACTGCGCGAGCATAGGCAGTTAGGGAAGGAGGGACAGAAGGTGTCGATTAACATTGGTTTTTGAATGCATTCAAATTTTAATGGAAAGGAAAAACCTCGCCGGGTAAACCATTCCAAATTCATGTTGTTCGGCTAAAAAAAAGAATCTCTATACTTCACGGTACGTCCGAAATTGGGCTCAGGAGTGAACTGATGAGCATTCCTTGCGAAACGAGTATTACGGGAGAAGATGGCTTCTAATCCAACGAACAAGAGTATCATCAAGTCCAAAAGCAAGCATTTTCAATAAGAGAGCTTCATGCCAAATTCTATCAAATAGATTGGAGATATCAAGAGCAATAATCTTACTTCCACCAAAGCGATGTAAAGATTTGTTCCACTGTTCGGTGAGATATGCCATCAGATAGGAGGAGGGGAGGATGGGCCACCTTTCTTAGGGACAAGCTGGACAAATGCTGTTTTCCATCTTCTGGGAAAGGTTCCAGAAGAGTAGGAGCGATGGAAAAACTTACGTAGTGGCTTTGCCAGTGTGGAAGAACACCTCTTGAGAAGAATCGGGGGTATGCCATCCGGGCCAGCGGATTTGTGTATATCGAGATCTTTGAGAACGCCTTCTCTGAAGAGTAGACAATAGGTTTGTTATTAGTAATAAGCGTTGGACCGAAGATGTTGAGGAGTTTTTAATATTTTTTACAAATGACAAAAAAATTTTACTGCCTGCAGAATTTTTTGCCGTAATTTTGTACATTTTATGTAATTTGCCATTTATTTATGGTAACATTTTTCTTGTTGTGTATACTTCTGCTTTGAAGTATATTTCATACAATTCAATATTACATCTTCCCCGGAATACCCGGAGTGAAGCCAACTGACTTATTTACGGGTTACTTTAGGCATAAACTTGAGTATAGCTCTTCTAAAAAATAAGAAACCAATGCTCACAATGAATTGAATATCCAACCAGTGACTCACACTTCGAACTTACCTTTAACTAAGAGTTCTTTATCTGTAGCCGCACTTCACGGATGTGAAAGGTCTGACTCCGTATTTCCTCCAATCTGATATTCAGGACAAAACAATTGTTTTAATTAATAAAAAATAGATTTCTGAATGTTGAAACATTTGCAATGATGTCAATACATATTTTATTTTTCTTTCTATGTTGTTTGTATTATTATTTTGAATCTAAAACGGTATGCAAGTTGGTGTGAGAAATGACTTCTAGTCAAATCGTTTGCGCTTTACTTTGCTATCGTTATACATATGTACATTATTTTTTTTTTTATTCTTAAAAGAACAAATAAAAAATGTTAATTTCTTTAAAACATGTACAAAAACGCATTTAAAGAACATTCAGATATACAAATACGTTTTAAGAGCAATGTGTAGCCGACAAGTGAAGTTCTTTTTTCATGTCCGTAAGTCCCAAGTCAGGTTATCTTTAAAATCAAAACACACAAAACTGAATTAAATAAAATTAATTTAAACGGTCATTGATCGAAATCTCGCGTTATTATTTAAACTACATGAATATTATTAACATTTCTTCTTTTTTTGGTAAAAAAAACTTCACTGCCTGTGTATGTGTAGCAAACTACTTTAAAGGACTTCTTATTCTACTTATTAGGATAGTTAGGAACCACTTTTTCGATCAATTCTGGTTCGATTTACGACACTTGTCGAAGGAAATTACGTTCGGTTAAAACAATTTCTGTGAATATAATGTAGGCGGGACGATATTTTCCATGTAAAATGCTTGAGGGATGGATTTTGGCACGTTGGCGTCCTGATAGTGTGAGATAGAAGTTGTCACGTTGCAGTTCAGCTATATTACCGAATAGTCCAGATAAAATGCACTTTCGAACTTTGTCCGTGTCTGTTATATAAAACATTGAATTAATCCTATCAACTTTTTACAAAAATATTCTTCAAACTAACCTTAATCTTTTCAGTTTTCTCAAAAGCCTTATATACATTGAGCAGCATTAAATGGTCACCCTGTTTGGATTCGAATTTTGCATGCGCCAGGGCAGCCTTTTCCCGTTTCTCTATACTAGACACGAAAATTTTCTCTCTTCAGAGAATAGCGACTGGTTTTGGCATTTTTTCGAATGCTTCCACTTCTTCCTTGGTGTATGTACGATAGCAAGTACCTTCGGCATCACGGCCCGCAACGTAACGTTGCCAACACTGTGCGTGTGATATTCGCACCACTTTCAGGATGTCTAAACTAGATTCGGGATTGAATATGCGACATTTAACGAAACCAGTCTTCTGAAGAGGTGTTCTTCCACAATGGCAAAGCCACTGCGTAAGCTTTTCCATCGCTCCTACTCTTCTGGAATCTTTCCTAGAAGATAAAAACAGCATTTGTCCAGCCTTTCCCTAAGAAAGTTGACCAATCCTCTCCCTCCTCCTACCGACCCATAGCACTAACATCCCTTAGGTCTAAGGTCATGGAAGCGCTGATTAACCGTCAGCTTAAGGAATATCTCGAAAATCGAAAACTTACTGACATCGAAGAAACCGAAAAGCTCTCAGTACTCGGTATGTGTGTCAACGACGACCTCCGTTGGAACTACCATATATTTGAGACCGCCTAAAATGCTACTAAGTGCTTAGGTTTTCTGTATCGATGCAAGACGTTTGTTCCCCTTCTGATCTTGCTCCAATTTACAAAGGGTTTATACGCCATAAACTCGAGTATAACTCCCATCTCTGAGCAGGTGCTTCGCAAACATTGCATCACCTTGATAGAATTGATTGATAGAATACAAAATCGAGCGTTAAGATTGATAGGAAATAGAACTGCCGCTGAAACAATTGCCCCTCTCGAACACCGACGCAATGTTTCATATCTTTCCTTATTTTATCGTTTCTTTTACAAAAAATGTTCACTCGAAGTAGCCAGTTGTATTCCTCCCCTTAAAAGTTTCTCCCGTAATACTCGTTTCGCAAGTAATGCTCATCATTTCACCCTTGAGCCCAATTTCGGACGTACCGTTAAGTATAGATTCGCAGTGTGCTCTACATTAAAAGGGAAACAAATAAGTGGCTTGTGCGCGCGTTGATAATAAAACAAAAATCTGGTGCACCCGCTTCTTAGAAAGGGAAACGCAATGGGCAAAAGGAATAAACTCCTGGTGTATAAGCACCTTGTCCGTTCTTTTCTGTGGTACGGATGTCCCATTTGGTTAACCATGTCACCATCGTACATGAAGAAGGTCCCACTGTATAGAATGAAGATGCTGAGAAGCTGCACAGAAATCCAGTGCCGAGGAAATATATCCCTAAACAAGAATCTTTATTATGAACGTTTTGAAGAATTTTGAAAAACACTCTTACTAAGTCCATTCTTGAAACCAAGAGGCACCCTTCCCTTGGCCTCTTGAAATGAGAAAACAAAAACTCCATCTTCGGGACTTTGGTTTTTATATCACATTTATTTATCTAGCAAAAAATGAAAAAGCAAAAACAAATACAACAATCAAAATAAATTCTTTCCCCATTTACGTTTAACTAGACCCACTATAAATAAAACAAAATTATAAACAGTTACAAAAAAAAAAATAGTTATAATACATTGGACGCATTGGGAAAGCAGATGATCAATACCTCTTCAACAGCAGACTGGAAGTTTTTGAAAACCTAAATATTGCTCTTCTTTCCATGCACGCAATTTTTAATACAAAAACAAAGCTTATTGGTTCACACGCAAATCTAAGATCTAGGATGTAGCGTAGTTTGGCTAGATGATGACCCGATTCCGATCTCCTCAGTTTCACTATCCGAGTCTTGTGGTGATATTCTGATGGCTTGATACCACTTATTGGTCAGATCAGCCATTTGACTCTTGCAATCGTGCAGCTCTTGTGTAGTAAAGCGGCGAGTAAAGAACGGAATGAAGTACTTCCTGTCAAGACGCCCAAATCCAGCGATCCTTGTGGTGGCAAATCCGATTTCCTCTTCTTCGGTCAGCTCGGACAAGTGTTCCGAATCGATAGCTTGTCCCCACTCCCGAGTTTTACTCAAAGAAACTGATTTCGATTTTTTCCGTCCACTCGATCGCCTTCCGTCGGCACTACTGCCACGTTGACTCCTGCGAAGTTTCTTTCCCGGCTTCAGGTACTTCATCAGAGGCATTGTTGATCCACCGAGCACCAAAGTTGTGAACAAAACTATTATAAGTGTTGCCGTAATTATCACATGACGAGTCTCATCACTGGACAGTTCCAAATGCAGCGACAGGGCATACGAAATGGCTCCTCGCAATCCAGAGAACCACATAATGAACTGCATTTTACTATTGATTTTGTGCTCTCGAAATTTATTGACTAGAAAAGCAAGTGGGAATATGTTGCAAGCGCGCCCAATTAGACACAGGATGATTGCCCAAATGACGAAGGATAACTCGACTTGATGTTTGAACGAGAAGATGGCCAAGCCGAGGTAGGCGAAGACGCATGTTTCCGCTATGAACGCAAGTGTTCTCATTGTTTGTTGCATTGTAATCTGGGTGACGGTAGACAGATTGAAATGGGTGTAGTGAGACATGACAATCCCACAGAATAGAATGGCCATGATGCCGGAAAGATGAATTCCTTCAGCTAGGACATAGGGAGCGTAGGTGAACATCAGCATCATAGCGAATTCTAGTGATGGATGCTTCCTCAGATCGATGTGTTTAAGCAGAAGAGCGCTGATCAAGGCGAAGATAACGCCGATTCCTGCTGAAGCGAAGAACATCTCACAGAAGGTCTTCAGTGCTTTCAATATTGTCTCTCCGGCATTTGTGTTTGATGAAGCTGGACCGTGGGCAGCAGCTGATATGCTGGTTGTGAGGACTATGGAAATGGCATCGTTTAATATACTTTCTCCAAACACCAACATATTAAGAATAGGATCCACTTCTAGAGCATGAAATATGGCGACAGTTGCGACTGGATCTACAGCCGAGATCAACGAACCGAATGCAAAAGATTCGGAAAAGTTCAACCGGTAGGCAACTTCAGCCAGGCCAAGTAAATATATCCCAGAGCCAATAACTAGGGCGGAGATGGTGGTTCCAAAGATAGCAAAGACCAGGATCGAACCAATGTTCTGGAAAAAATTACCTTTGTGCAGATTATATCCTGACTCGAAGATAATTGGCGGCAGAAGGACAAGGAAGAATCCTGTGGGCGAAAAGACTTCTTCTCGCTTCCAGCTGGTCTTTTCGCCACTCATTACATTAAGAAACAGGCCAATCAGAGCTCCAAGGAACACAACAACTATGCTCTCCGGCAAGTACTGGAATCCTGTGTGGAGCATGAAGTGAATTAAGAGGATACCCATGATGATTATGCATAGGACAAAAAATATGGACAGTGAACTGTTGTGCTCTTGTTCGACAGCTTTCCGATCAGGAAGTGGTGGTTCAGCTGTTGGGGTAGTGTTGGAATTTTTCGACTCATTGTCAGCTACCTTGCTAGAGCTTATTGGAATCACTGATGTTGATAAGACAATCTGTGACGTGTTTGCAGGTGCAAATGTACTTGAAATGTTAGCACTCGGGAGTGTTACATTCGTGTTTGTCGTAGGCGCTAATGCTGAAAGGTTAACGAGTTGTGATTCATTTTTATTAATACTTTGGCCGATGGTAAAATCGAAGAAAACGCACAGCAGACAAAATAGGACAAAAGTTGATTTATGCATTTTGACACGATTTCAGTCAACTATGTCACGGTGAATAAATAAGGTATTACGAAGGAATTCCATTTAATTTTGGGTTTTTTAATTGTGAAAAAGATTACACGACACGAACTAGTTTTCGTTTTGCGTTTGTTTTCTGGAAAACGTCAAGAAAATGTCAGAAACGTCATTACACGTATAATGGTTGATGTCTAGGACAAAAGAACTGTTTGATTTATTGTTTTCTTGAGTTGTTTTAGATATGTTTTCTTATACCATTTGCAAAATTTGAAGCTGCATTTGCTAGAACATGAAAATTTACACATTTTAATAAGGCACCGTGTGCCTTGTTCCGCTCAAATAAATATGTATACTGACAAAATTCATGGAAAACCTCATGTAATTTAACTTTCGTCTGGTCATCTTCCTGGTTGATTCGAAACTAACTCTAAATAGTGAAGACGAGAACCTTATACGATATTTTACCAGCATTTAATACACTTTTGTTGTCTGTTCCGTATAACGACGCATTAAGTTTTTTTTTGTAAATCGGCAATCAGTAACAGACCCAATACCGAATGCCAAACTAACAAATTGCTAAAGCAGTTTTAATTATGAAGTTTGGGTTACGTTGTAATGTAATGTTTCCGGACTGTTCTGGACAACCAAAAAAAAAACGATATAGGTCGATACATACTTAATTTTAAACTAAATAATTAATTAACTATTCGGATCACTCCCTTATTGCAGCCAAGGTAAAAATGCGAAAAACCCGAACGCCACAACAACGGAGTAATACTGTAACGTAACGAAGAACTTCAAACGCAAGAGACCGCCAGAACCTATCCCGATCGAATATACCGTAACCTCTCAAGAAATCCATTACCGCCAGCAATAAGTGCCGAAGACCAGTGGCAACACTGCCAACAAGCCATCAGAGATACCTCAACTGATGTGCTAGGTTTCACCAGACCACCACCTCGAAACCTCTGGTTCCATGACAAATGCAGGCAGACCCATGCAAGCGGCACTGCAAAGAAGGACGAGAGCTGCTTGCGAGCTCTACGAGTAGAAAAGACGGGAAGAACACCGGCTTCTCCAAAAGAAAAAGAAAGAGCATGAGAAGCGCACAATCGAAGATATTGAGATGAACCATTCAACATGGACGATGACAGACAAAACCGTCCACCTGACCAAAATGATATGAGGATAGCAATACCTAAACTAAAAAACAAAAGCTGCTGGCCCCGACGGACTTCCGCCGAACTTTTTAAAGCGGCCGGAGATGACCTGGCGGAGTGCATACACCAACTCATCTCTAGGGTTTGGTCAGAAGAAAGTATGCCTGATGAATGGAATCTCAGCATCGTTTGCCCGATCTACAATATAGTAGATCCTCTAAAAATTGCCAACTATAGAAGAATAAGTCTCCTAAATATCGCCTACAAGATATTCTCTGCCGTAGGTACTATGTGAACGCCTGAAACCATTTGTCAGCAACCTGATTGGGCCCTATCAGTTTGGTTTCAGACTAAAAAAGTCCACAATCGATCAAATGTTCACGCTGCGACAGGTCCTGGAAACTACTCAAGAATTCCAAATCGATACCCACCACCTCTTTATTGATTTTAAGGCCGCGTACGATATCATTTATAGAGACGAGTTATACAGAGCCATGTCTGTTTTTGGCATCCCCACAAAGATCGTCCGACTGTGCAGGATGACGATGGAGAACTCTCGCTCCTCTCTCAAGGTTGGTACTTATCTCACAGAAGCTTTTGATGTCAAAAAAGATTCCGGCAAGGTGATGCGCTATCGTGCGATTTTTTAAAATTTAATACTTGAAATAATTTTTGTTAAAATTGAAGGTGAAGCGGGACTAGCAGTCAATGAGGTCAAAACGAAATTCCTGCTGTCCACAAGAAGGGGCACACAATAAACAGGTACAACTTTGAGGCAGTTAGGGACTTTGTTACCTCGGAACCGCTATAACATCTGACAAAAACATCTCGCCAGAAATAAAGCAAAGAATTACTCTTGCCAATCGCTGTTTCTATAGTCTAGGAAGGCAATTGAGAAGTAAAGCCCTCTCTCGAAAGACCTTAATCATCCCAGTCCTGCTCTATGGCGCCGAGTCGAGGCATGGAGTCTATCTAAAGCGGATGAAGATATCCTTTTTTTTTATATATAATTAACGCGCGCACAAGGGACTACTTGTTTCGCTTTTAATGTTACACACTGCGCGGGCATTAGGAAGATAGGGAGGGGAGAGATAGGAGGTGTCGATTAACATTGGTTTTGAATGTTTGCAGATCAATATGGCAAGGGAAAATCTCGCCGGGTAAACTATTCCAAATTCGTGTCATTCGGCTAAAAAAAGAATCCCTATATTTCACGGTACGTCCGAAATTGGGCTCAAGGGTGAACTGATGAGCATTCCTTGCAAGACGAGTATTACGGGAGAAACTTTTAAGGGGAGGAATACAGCTGGCTACTTCGAGTGAACATTATTTGTAAAAGAAACGATAAAATGAGGAAAGACATGAAACATTGCGTCGGTGTTCGAGAGGGGCACTTGTTTCAGCGGCAGTTCTATTTTCCTATCAATCTTAACACTCGATTTTGTATTCTATCAAGCAGGTGTAGCGATTTTTGCGAAACACCTGCCCAGAGGTGGGAGTTATAATCGAGTTTAGGGCGTATAAACGCTTTATAGATTGAAGCAGGATCAGATGGGGAAAAGTACTTCTTACACCGATACAGAAAACCTAAGCACTTAGCAGCATTCTTAGCGATCTCAAACGACAGAAGACAGCTTTGAGTTTTCGAAGCATTAAACTCCACACGATTCCTATTACCCCATTTGACAATGCTGTATAAATCGAAATTTAATGAGCTTGACATACGGCACCGTTGCAACTGCACGTCCGAAGGCGAAGGACGTGAATTATCGAACGAATATGAAAAGCTGAGGGTAGAGTCGTCAGCAAAACAGTTAAGTGGATTAGAAGTAACAGACAGATCATTTATAAAAATGAGGAAAAGAGTCGGAGACAGAACATAGCCCTGAAGCACACCAGCATTTATTTTGTGGGAATCAGACTTGAATCCGTCCAATACAACTTGTATTGAACGGTCCAGAAGATAGCTTCTAATCCAACGAACAAGAGTATAATCGATCCGAAAAGCACGCATTTTCGATAAGAGAGCTTCATGCCAAACTCTATCAAATGCCTTGGAGATATCAAGAGCAATAATCTTACTTTCACCAAAGCGATGTAAAGATTTGTTCCATTGTTCGGTGAGATATGCCATCAGATCACCAGTGGAACGGTTTCTGCGGAAGCCATACTGACGGTCATGGAGAATCTTTCGATCTTCGAGATATTCCCTAAGCTGACGAAGGGATGTCAGTGCTATGGGTTGGTAGGAGGAGGAGGAGGATGGGTCACCTTTCTTAGGGACAGGCTGGACAAATGCTGTTTTCCATCTTCTAGGAAAGATTCCAGAAGAGTAGGAGCGATGGAAAAGCTTACGCAGTGGCTTTGCCAGTGTGGAAGAACACCTCTTCAGAAGAATCGGGGGTATACCATCCGGGCCAGCGGATTTGTGTATATCGAGATATTTGAGAACTCTTGTTACTGTACGATTGCGGAAAAAAATCTGTCCCATGGAAAAATCTACAGTCTCAAGTACAGGAGGGGCAACGTTGCTATGCGGCAGCGTGGAGCTGGCAGCGGAATTGGCGGCGAGCAAGTTTGCCTTCTCTGAAGAGTAAACAATTGGTTTGTTATTGTCGATGAGCGTTGGAACCGAAGATGTTGAGTTTTTAATATTTTTTACAAATGACCAAAAATTTTTACTGCCTTTGGGACACTGCAGAATTTTTTGCCGTAATTTTTGGTCATGCAAAAATTTGGTTCTTTCAATAACGGAGTTGCATGAGTTTCTTGCTTGTTTGTGCTTTTTTCCGATTTTCCTCTGTAGGGTTGGCTTTGTAAGAACGGAAACTTACTTCTTTTAGTGTGATAGCTTCTTTACACTCAGAATTAAACCAAGACTTTTCTTTAGGTTTGATGCTTTTTACTCTGTCCTAGAAGAATCACATTTGTGATCATTTCAGCACTGGCTGTCAGTATCGAGGAAGCATAGTGACCAGTTAAAGTTTCGGAAAAAAATATTCAGGCCGTCCCAGTTGGCTTTCTCGTATTGCCAAACGGTCCTGGTGGGAAGTTTTTCTTTAACTGGATGGGTGGAGGATGAGAAATTAGCTGAAATGATACAATGGTCTGAAGTGCCAAATGGAGAAGTTACACTAATGGTATATTTATCAGGGTGAGAAGTAAGAAACAAGTCAAGAGTATGGGCGGCTTGCCCAGCAACATCCGGTATACGCGTTGGCACATCGATCAGTTGGGTAAGGTGATGTAACCCCGCAAAGAGCTCGACATACCTTCCTTCGGGTGTTGTCTGACCGGAATAGCGGAGCCAATTGGAATTGTGTACATTGAAATCGCCCGCAATAACGATTTCAGTGCGAGGACAAAGGGAAACCTTTTTCGAGATGGAATCAGACAGTGCATCAAACTCGTTACAAGTCAAATTACTGTCAAGATTTGGACTCCTATAAATAAAACAATAATGAATGACATGCTTGCGGACAGTGAATTTGAGCCATAAGAATATAAAGTCCGTGTTGGAACATTGCTCATATTGGGGAAGGCTCTGGCAAGCAATATCATTCCTAACATAGACCACGAGACCATGATGGGAAAAGAGTAATGGCACCAAGCTATACCCATGTAGAGCAAATTCTGATAAATCAGTATTTACTCCAACCTGGGTTTCACTTAATGCTTTGTATATACACTGCATATAGTACTATCATGGAGCATAATTTTTTAGTTCTGAATCAAGTCGCAATGAGGCGTGCTGAAATTGCCAATTTGTGTGAATATAGAATAAGTGCAGACAACAAAAGTTTATTAAATACTGGTAAAATATCGGTAAAGGTTCTCGTCTCCACTATTAAGAGTTAGTTCTGAATCAACCAGGAAGATGGCCAGACAAAAATGACCACCATGAGAGTTCTATAGAAAATGTATATACAATGCTTAATGCCAAAACAGCTGACCTGTATTGAACAGTGTAGACGTACACGTGAAAGAAATTCTTTCGTAGGCCGCGAACATTAGAATATACGACACGAAAATCACTTACCATTTAAAAATACATACTTACATACAAAACACAAATCTGACTAAGTCGAACCATGCAGTGAAAATCCAAATTAATTTCTGTAGTAAACAAACTGTCTTAGGTGTTATGCCCATAAGACAGCTTGCATACAAAAAATCAATTTAAATATTCAGCACAATAATAGCGAGTTTCATTCAAATTTCAAAGATTTGATCTGAAAATCAAGATTTGCTCTTTTCAATGAAACTTGTTTCATCATTTAATTCTAGTATTGGTCATTCACTGACGAGCATACACAGTATTTGATATCACACACAAAAATAACAGGCATGTACAGTATATATATTTAAAATGTCATATTTGTATTTTCTCACTTCAAAAACACCTTTATTTGTTATTTTGTATATTTAATGGATTTTTGTTAATTTTTTGACTAAGCACGGGCTGGCACAAGTTCACAACAAACAACAAAAATAACAAAATATTTTCCATTTGACATTTGACCGAAAGACTATTTACATGTATGTGTGCATTCAGATCAAATCTGCCAACCCATCAGAGATCAAATCTTTCGTGTTGAGATTTGATCTAGATTTGCTCTTTTTCTTGCAATGAAACTCTCGAAATTGAAAAAGATCAAATCTTTTGACAGAAAGAGCAAATCTTTTCTTGAATGAAACTCGCTATAAGACAAACTCAGATGCCCTTATCCATTTACCGCAAGCATTAGATGGTCATACGATGCCTACAGTAGATAAGAATAAGAAAGAGGCAATTAAGCACAAAGGTCTTGGGACAGATAAGAGGATAGTTTGCTATGCGAATGCGTTTTATTTATTTTTTTTTCCACAGCGCGAGTGGGCATCTTTTTCTTTCCTCCAACGACTTGAGTGGATATATTTATTATTATTACAGCACAAGCGAGGGTTTTTTTCGGTTTCTCTAACGAGTGTGTATTAATATTTTTTTTTTTAAACACTCGCGATAACAATGCGCAATAATTTTTTTTGACTTTTGCGTAATTATTTGTGCGCGCACCTCAACGTCCGGCCTCTACGAGCTTAAGATCGACACTTCTTATTCGTTTCGAGCGTATGATTCTTCGCAAGATTTTCGGAACTAACCGCGTTAATGGGCTTTGGAGGGAAAGGTTCAACCAAGAACTATACCAGCTGTACAGCGACATTGACCTGGTAAAAAAAATACGCATATCACCTTTAAGATGGCTAGGTCATGTAGAGCGAATGGACAAAAATGCTTCGGCTCGCAAGATCTTCGATTCCATCCCAGAGGGTAGACGAATGAAGATCTCGCCTTAGGTGGCGCGCTTGAGTGGAGGTCAACCTCAACCAACTTGGAGTGCGAAACTGGAGATAGCTAGCCAAAGGTCGAGCTGGCTGGAGAGGCATGTTGGTTGAGGCCCAGGTTCGTCCCAAAAGGTCCACCCCCTAAGTAAGTAAGTAAATAATTAATTTCGAATGAATACGTACATCTCTTTAATTACTTATTACACGAAAAAAAACTCAACAAAAATTAAAGACAAATACAATCTGCAAATCTATGCGAGATTACCTTTCATTTGAAATTTTTTGCATTGAAATTTTATTTCCATTTTTGACAAATAGTTAGCTTCAAGCGCTATAACGAACCAACGTGAAGTTGTCTCCTAACAGTCCATACCTATTAGGTCCAAGGGTTGATTGGAGTTCCTAACGCAAATATTGCGGTGAAATTCTTTCAAGTAAGAATTGCAACTGGCTTTTTCACTGGAATATTGTTTGTAAAAATAAAGATAAAATAATGAAAGGCACGATACACTAATAGCGAATTTCATTCAAGAAAAGATTTGCTCTTTCTGTCAAAAGATTTGATCTTTTTCAATTTCGAGAGTTTCATTGCAAGAAAAAGAGCAGATCTAGATCAAATCTCAACACGAAAGATTTGATCTCTGATGGGTTGGCAGATTTGATCTGAATGCACACATACATGTAAATAGTCTTTCGGTCAAACATCAAATGGAAACTATTTTGTTATTTGTTGTTTGTTGTTTGTTGTGAACTTGTGTCAGTCCGTGCTTAGCCAAAAAATTAACAAATATCCATTAAATATTCGAAATAACAAATAAAGGTGTTTTTGAAGTTAGAAATTACCAAATATGGCATTTTGAATATATCAACTGTGCATGCCTGGTATTTTTGTGTGTGATATCAAATACTGTGTATGCTCGTCAGCGAATGACCAATACTAGGATTAAGACGAAACAAGTTTCATTGAAAAGAGCAAATCTCGATTTTCAGATCAAATCTTTGAAATTTGAATGAAACTCGCTATAAGACGATGATCCAGAGTAAAAGTAATTGTTCTGTCACCTATTAACTTTACAGTTCTTTTTTTGTATTTATTTTTGGCCGAATATACGCTTTATACACAAATTGTTGCCAAATGCATCTGATCCATCTTCGAAGATAACCTAAACATTTCGTAGCACAAAAGAATGGCACCAGGCTCTCTTATCGAAAATTAATGCTTTCTGAATCGATTCTTCTCTCCTTTGCCTTATTAGAAATTATCATTCAGACCGTCGTTTACAAGTTATATCGTTTGGTTCAAGTCTAACACCAAGTCTCCGACTCTCTTATTTGTATAAATGTTTTCTTTTGTCTGAAACTTCTAATCCACTCAATTTCTTCCTTGACGACAATACAGTAAGCTTAATCGATTTTAGACTCACACCTCAACTTATGGTAGGCTCAGTAAATTCTGTTCTTGACAGCATTATCTGGGCGGTTGCTCAATCAAATCAATTGAGTCTTTTGGATGTATTCAATGGAGAGCATTTAGAAGTGATTAGAACATTCACGTTATTTGAACATCGTCGGATTTACTGCAACGTTTAAGTTTAGTCGTCTGTAGAAGATTCAGAAGAGTAATAGGAAATGCTTCCTGCTAAAAAAATTAATGAAATCGAATGAAATATCTTTTTGTTATCGAAATATTTATTACAGACTACATAATAAAGATGATCGTTTAATTTTTCTTTTCTAAAATATTTTCAAAACATAATGCATGATTTGTATGTAAAGAAAAACAAAAAAAATATGATAATATGTTTAACAACAGACACATTTTTTTAAAGAGAGTTTATCTCAACTTATTTTAATTTTAAGTTTAGATTTAGTTTAAGGTACTTTATTTATTTTTTGCTTAAAAATCAGACATAGTCTATTTCTTTTTTTGATAACCCACATTCTGTTCTTACACTTTTATTGATTAAAAATGAGAAATTTTGATTTTAAAGTCTTCGAATGACCAAAGCCCATTTTACTAAATAAGGCAAAAAAAATGATTTTAAAAAATAATCAATTCACAGTTAAAACATTTCACTCACAACTAAATACTACCCACAAGTAATAATCTAATTTTGTTCAGGCTTATTTAGTTTTTCGTTATTTTTCTTGCTTTTTTGAATTTTTAAGACTACCTGATGCAAAACTTTGTAAGAATGTGCGTGTGATAGTTGATAAAAATATATATTACTAATTTTTGCTTGTCTTATATAAATATATCTGTTTTACTTGATTTGTTTCTTTTTGTTACTTTCAAAATATAAATCTCTTCAATTCTTCGCTGAGTGAGGGGTGTATTACAGTTTGCTCATCGTATTAATACAAATATATACATATATATTTAAATTTATAAATGTATTCATCTCTGTATGAAGTTGCTTGGGTTTTTTATTGAATGTGTTAAAAATATTTGTTTATAATTAAATAATAAAATAAATACCTATTTATTTAGTTTTACAACATGCGTTAACTGTTGCTGGTATTGTATTTTTTTTTATTTTTTTCCGTATTAGTGTTTTGTTTGCCTTATTTGATTTCATTGTTGTTGTTATTTTTTTTTTTAAATTTCTTTTAACACTGAATTTACGATGTAAACTAAAAAGGGATGGTTTTACCTTGATGATTCGCTGTGGAGTTTACATTGGCGCTTGATATGGGGTGCAGGTGGCTAACATCACGTAGTGATTTCTTCAACTATTGGGCTGTCTATATCTTCCTGTACTTTTGACTGAATTTCAGCCCGACACATTGGACAGTATTGAAGTTGTTTAACACACGTTGAGCAGAATCCTCTAAAAAATATTCGAATGGAAATAAACAATGTTAGACAGATAAAAAGTTTGTATTTTTATAATATATGACGTCAGTATAATTATTTTAGCTATATTAACTTAACGATAAAAATATAAAAAAGTAAAATATTAAAGTACATTAGATAGACCCTTTCTTATAACTAGCGGGCGCACATGGGATTATTTGTTTCCCTTTTAATGTAAGCACACTGCGCGAGTATTAGAAAAATAGGGAGGGGAAAGAAGGAGAACATTGGTTTTAAATCGAAATGGCAAGGGATGGTCTCGCCGGGTAAACTATTCCAAATTCGTATGGTTCGGTTAACCTCTGTTTTTCAAGGTACGTCTGCAATTGAGCTAAAGGTTGAACTGATGAGCATTCCTTGCGAGATGAGTATTACGGGTTAAATCTTTAAAGGGAGAAATGCAGCTAGCTACTTCGATTGTATTTTTTTATAAAAGAAACGATAAAGTAAGGAATCACATGTACCATTGCTGAGGTGCTCGAGAGGGGCAATTGTTACAGAGACATTTCTTTTTCCTATTAATCCTACCGCCCATTTTGTATTCTTTCGAACGGGTGTAGCGATGCTTGCAAAGCCCAGAGGTAGGAATTATTCTATAGGTTTTTGCGTATAAACGCTTCATAAATTGCAGCCAGATCAGAAAGGAAAAAAAACTTCTTGCATCGATACAGTGTTCGCCCTGCATTTAGGTCGCCAACATGACATGCGTTGAATAAGCAGTCAAGTCATTGCACCGTGTCAAAACATTGTTGAAGCATCAACAATGTTTCACCTTTGTAATTGGCAGAAG
The DNA here is from genome assembly GCA_963971375.1 of Platycheirus rosarum. Classification (NCBI taxonomy): domain Eukaryota; kingdom Metazoa; phylum Arthropoda; class Insecta; order Diptera; family Syrphidae; genus Platycheirus; species Platycheirus rosarum. The sequence goes on from OZ020507.1 coordinate 35,649,281, forward strand.
AGTTGGACAACTTCTTAAATGCTGCCCGTGCTGTTTGTTCAACGGTAACACAGGTTTCAATTGGAGAATCAGCTATCGGTGGCGAAGTTCTACTCGCTGCGCCAAAATGTTAATGTTTAAATGTTCAAATGAATACACCCGTCACGTTTCGTGTTTAAAATCGAATTTCGCCAACACTATCTGGTTCTTCCGATTGAAACCTGTGTTACAGTTAAGAGAAGTAATAGACATAAGATCATTTATAAAAAAATAGGGAGAGACAGAGTTAGAACGGAGCCTTGGGCACACCAGCATTTATTTTGTGGGAATCAGAATTCAAACCGTGCAATACAACTTTTATTGAACGATCCAGAAAATAGCTTCTAATCCAATGAACAAGAGTATCAGCGATCCCAAAAGCACGCATTTTCGATTAGAGAGTTTAATGCAAAACTTTATCAAATGCCTTGGAAATATCAAACGCAATAATCTTACTTTGGCCAGAGCGATGCAAAGATTTGTTCCACTGTTCGGTGAGATATGCCATCAGATAACCATTGGAACGATTACTGCGAGAGCCATACTGGCGTTCATGAAAAAGCTTTCGGTCTTCGAGATATTCCTTAAGCTGACGGTTAATAAGCGTTTTCATGACCTTAGAAAAATGGGCACGACTGGGTCGCACGTACTTGCTCTTATGTGCCTAATTACATTGGAAATCAAGATCTTTGGCAGAAACAAGTAACATTTCCGTTGACAATAACACAGTTTGAACTTATAAAAAGTATTAACAACCAAAATACTTAACGGTTTTAGTAAAAATGAAGTATGCCATCACACGTCTTAAATAACAAAGAATTTATGAAAAAAGTGTTTCGAAAATTGTAGGACCGGTTTTGATAAAATCCTGTTTTTTTATTTTTTGAAAAAGAAAATATATTTTTAATTTAAGTATGCAGTTTTTTAGAATTTATTAAAATAAATGTGATTATAAAATTTAAAATAATTTTTTTTTGATAAGTTTTCGTTACATGAAAGGTCCCGTTAATAGACATTTCCCGTATATGTGGTACGAATCAAATTATAGCCAATACTAACAAAAAAATTCTCAAAAATTTTGATTAAAATCGTTGGAGCCGTTTTCGCGAAAAATAAGATTTTCCTAAACGGTCATATGGCAGGTACCGTTATTTTTAGGGCTAAAAATAAAATTTCAATTTCCCCTCTGGGGAATGCCAAAAGAATCACACACACCAAGTTTGAAGATTATCGCTTAAGCCGTTTAGGCTGCAGCTCGTTATACATACTGACAGACAGACAGACAGACAGACATTTTTTCTCGGTCACTTTTTTAGACTTCTCTATGATCGTAATGTCATGTTTGATTGTTATCTAATTTTTTTGATAGTCACGAATCCTAAACTTGCTTTATAGTTCCTATAATCGCAAGTAAAAAGGGACGTAAGTGCTATGGGCCATGGAAAAAAATACGGGATGGGCAACGTTGCTGTGAGACAACGTAGGATTAGCAGCAAATGGGCTGTGAGAAGTTTTCCTTCTTTGAAGAGTGGAAAATAGGTTTGTCATTAGCAATAAGCATTGGGACCGAAGATGCTGAGGAGTTTTTAATAATTTTTACAAATGACAAAAGAAGATGGCTATAGCTGGATTCGAACCCAGGCTCATTCGCTTAGCAGTCCGACACACTAACCACTAAGCCACGAGGCTTCCTTGCTTATTTGTGCTTTTTTCCGATAGCTTTTGTACATTCAGAGTTAAACCAAGACTTTTATTTGGGTTTGATACTTTTTACTCTGTTTAGTGTCCCACCGCTTAGGGTTAGTGTATTGGACTGCTAAGCGAATGAGCCTCGGGTCGAATCACGCTCATAGCCACCTTCTTTTCCCGGGGTAGTGCCTCTTGCGAGGAACTGACAAAACCTCCAAGAGTAAATTTTGTCTCGAAAAAAGTGCATCTCATATAGCCGTTCGTGCTCGGCGGTAAACTGTAGGTCACTTCCATTCTTGCAGATTAACAACACACACCCAGGACTGGGTGAGACTATAAGTCACTAGGTCTTGACTCCTTAAGGAGCTGTCGCGCCGATAAATTTATTTATTTACTTTTTACTCTGTTAGGAATAAAAGCACACATCAATGGAAAAATCTAATTTTTCAGCACTGGCATCAATGTCACTATGGAGGAAGCGTAGTGACAAGTTTAAATTATGGACCAAATTATTCAGGCCGTCCAAGTTGGCTTCCGTATATTGCCAAACTTGTTCTTGTGGGAAGTTTTTTTCGCAGGAACACTCGGTGTTCGGGTTGGCACATCAATCAGCTCGGTAAGTCCGTGTTGTAACTTTCACCGTATTGGGGAAGGCGTTGGCAAGCAAAATCATTTCTAACATAAACGACGCGACCACATGATGGAAAAAACTAATAGTATTATATATATATGATAATTCAGTATTCGCTCTAACCTGAGGTTCATTTAGTGCCAAAACAGCTGGCCTCTATTGCACAGTGTAAACATAAAAATGAAAGAAATTTGTTCTTAACCTGGAACATTGGAATAGACCATGATGAAATGACTACTATTTAAAATATATTCACACTCAAAACACAACTCCCACAAGTCGAACTATGCAGTGCACTGTGCAGTGTAGTTAGGCCTAAGGGAACTTCAGTATTTAGCAAACTGTTCTTGGTGTAATGCCCATAAGACAGTGTACATTCGAAAATCCATTCAAACATACAACACAATAAGACAAAAAATCAGATGTCACTTATCTATGCACTGCAAATAGCTTACAATAGATGATACGATGTTTGCAGTGGGTAGCAATCGTCAGGCAAGCACAAAGTGATTAGATGGACAAAGAGGACTATTCGTCGCAAGCGGTAGCTAGATTTCGACACACGCGATGAGGTGGAGACAGTGCGCCCATCTCACGCGATCGTCCTCGGTGAGCTTTACATCGACCTTTTCGATAAAGTCAAAAATGCAATCCGAGATTAAAAAAATCGTGTAGTTTCAACTTTTAAAAATTCAAATAAATGCGTCAATTACGATTTGGTAAATGCTCGTATTCTTAGAAATATACCGAGTAAACAATCATTAAAACTAAAAATGTTAAATATTGCTCCAATAAGCGTTCTACGACGAAAGTAGCCGAAGTAATTATAGTTCCAATACCGGGGAAAATTTATTATTAACAGTTATTAACAGTAATTTGTCAAAGTCTTCGAGAAATGATTACTTAAACGCCTACTTCCAATTGCAAGAGGAAGATGGCTTATTCCTGAACCACAACAAATCAAGTTTGAAACACTTACACGGCCCTTGCCGTCTTGTACGACAATTTCGAAGAACGAGATCATTCGACTTAGCGTAGTAAGACGTGATGTATAGTACCTTTTAAGACTTTGCACCCTATTGCGCAAGACAATACTGCTATTCAACTACTTTGACAAAATTATTAGCCCTAGATACGTAAACGCAAAAATATAATGCCATCAAAGGCTATAACTCACCTGTGGTTGCAAGGTGAAAGTCGAATTGTAGCCTTCTTATCGAAACATAATGTACACGAGTCATCACGCACGCTTAGCCTTCGTAGTTTCTCTAAAAATATATGCCTAGGAAGAACAATCTGAAATTCGAAACAAAAAATAAAGAAATTAGAAAATAAAACACTTTTTTTTAGTACTGTTTACTTTATCTTGGGACTTGAGTGTTGCACAGTTGTTAAAACTGCGATGCGATCGGTTCTTGGGAGGATATTTAAATGGTTCTAATCCAAAGTTAAACCGACATTGTTGAAAGGACATAAAACTGGCCGCAGCGAAAAATCCTTCTCTGAAATTATTGAAAAAAAAATTAATATAGTGTTCTTTAGAGGTACAGTGGACCGATGTGTTTAGTGCAATTGTATCACTCAACTCAAAACAATTTTTTGTTATTATCACAATGAACACATTTGTCCACTAAGTCATCGATGCATGATATTCTTACTTTGCATTGCTAAAAACATTCTTATATGCTTCGGTTTCTTGACCGTCTAAACTAAAAATAACTTCTTGCTGTTTGAGATCCAGTAAACAGCCAAGTATGGAACCATGTTGCCATGCAGAAAGATTATGCGCAACCGATTGGGCATTGTGCCAAATAAGTTTCCTACAGCCATCAAATGCAATAGAGTATTTATCATCACCGATGCCATAGCCATCGTCACTCAGGAAATTGGAGTCTTTAGTAGCCCATCCAATTTGCATTACACCCGGTGTTATGACTAACACTTCGTAATACCAGCAATCTACGGCTGTCTGGAAATATTAAAAAAGAAATGCATCCATCAATGAGTAATGCATAAAACAAAATGGAATTTCTTACTTGATATGTACACCGCACACTCTCAAAGGTGTAAGCATCACATCTTGCCTCCAAGCCATCTGGCGATATTTTCAAATATTCGCTCACATCTTTTGTATTCAGCATTACATTGATGTTACTCAAATCCACAGTTTCGTATGAGTAATTTCTGCCCTCGACAGTAACTACAAATATGTTTTCTTTAAATCGTTTCATCAAAATAAAAAATAAAATGAGGCTTACAATAGTTATCCAAGCACCATCGAGCGCAGAAACCAATTTGCCGCAACACATAGTCAGTATCCGTGGCATATTTTTCTAATCTTATCAAAGGATTATTAGGATGTTCCGCTAGTTTTTTCTACCAAATACACAAACAGATGTTTCAAAATATAATATATAGTAATATATTTAAAACTAACCTTTATTGTAGATTTATTTTCACTTGTTTGGGCAAACTTTTCCAATGCAATTAACGATAGTAGTGTCACATCATGATTAACGCCATCTTCTAAGTTATCAATCAGGTACTGAAGTGTCGTTTCGTTTAACATTGCAATACTACTTGGACCGGCTAATTTTTCAGCCAAACAGCCAAGTATTACGCATAAATTACGCTCACGTCGGGGCGTTCTTCGCAGGGAATGTGTGATCATATCAGCAACTTTCAGTACGGAATCTTTTGTTGGTAATGGACTGTCATCGAGGAGCAGAGCTATAACACTTGCACCCATAGGATGTTTTACGGGCACAACACGGATTAGGGATTTCACCAGCTCAATCCAACCGGAAGGTTTGTCCGTTATTACATGCAGCAAAACCATTGAACTTGGTGGTTCGGGTTCACTGGAAAAATAAAATTTAATACTTTGTTATAATATTTGTTTGTTTAAACGCAAATATAACATTTTTTTTTAATGGTTCTGGAATGGAACTGGTTCATTGATCGATCTAAACATTTCCATAAATGATGCTTCACTGACAGTCTGTGTGAGAAATTTGCTATGCGGAATGTTTTGGGTTCGATTTCATGTAGCCGCTCGGATTTTAAAATAAATTATAAGTCTCTTGCGTTCCTACAGATTCAGAGGTTTGTTTCAGGGTATGAAGGCGTTCAATGAATCGACTTGAAGTAAAGGGCCTCTGGTTGTTCAGCTACTTTTAAGAGTTATTTGAATTTAGTTGACATTTAGTTAACTAAACTAAGACAAGATTTATTTATTTTTTAACAGTTAATAGTTAACAATTTGTCGTCTATGGTTTTCACTTTGAGACTAAAAGTTGACTGAAAGTCAAATTATATGTGTCGATTGGATTCATGGCTCAAATATACTCCATATACTAAGCCCCGTGGCTAAGTGGTTGGTGTGTCGGACTGCTAAGCGAATGAGCCTGGATTCGAATCCAGCTCATAGCCATCTTCTTTTCCGGGGTACTGCCTCTTGTGAGGAACTGACAAAACATCCAAGAGTAAAATTTGTCTCGAAAAACTGCATCTCATGTAGCCGTTCGGACTCGTCGGTAAACTGTAGGTCCCTTCCATTCTTGCAGATTAATATATCACACACAGAAATGGTTGAGAGTATAAGTCACTAGGCCTTGGCTCCTTAAGGAAACTATAGAAACTCAAATTACGATGTCGCGCCACAAAATTTTTTTTTTATAATTTGCATGTGCGAACGAGATTTTGTATTCCCTTAAAATGTTTGAACACCGTACAGCATTAGGAAAATAAGGAAGGATGAAAGAGAAGATATGGATGTACATTAGTTTTGAAATTCTGCATATCAGAATGGGCGGGCAAAGATTTCCACATTCATGTGGTGCGACTAAAGAAACAGTACGTCCGAAGTTGGGCTCAAGGGTAAACTGCAGTGCGAGTAGTACGGTTGAGTTATTTTAGAGAAGGAATGCAGATGGCTATTTCATTAGACCATTGTTTCTAAAAAACAATAAAATAATTAATGAAACGTTACATTTTTCCAATTTATTAAACAATATATCTGGTCCAATGTACCTAAGCTATGCAAGACCATATTTGCAAAATGAGTTGTTAGACTCGGAAATATTAAAAGAAGAAGTAGAAATCGTTCTGAATGGCCTCCAAGATGGAAAAGCAGCTGGATCCAACGGTATTCCATGTGAATTTTATAAGTACAACTTTAGCAACTTTAAGGAAAAAATTTCTGATGATGCACTGAGCATTATCTACAATTGTGGCATTCCGCCCGAAAACTTCTATGAAGCTCTTATTTTACCTATCGTTAAAAAAGGTGATGATCAGGATCCAAGCAATTATAACTATACTAAAAAGATGGGTTGAATTAAATAACAAGTTGAGTGAGTTTAAAGCTGGATTCAGAAGCGGATATTCTACTGCAGATAATATTTTTGTTTAATGGAGTTTGGCACGGTTGAAGCTCAGCCAAAACAAAAAGATGTTTGCTTTTTTTGTGGACTTCAAAGCAGCATATGCCACTATCGACAGAAATGCCCATTATTATAAGCTGTACAACCTGGGAATGTCTTCCAAATTTGTTAAAGCGTTGGAAAAACTTTATCAACAGACGACGGCTTTTGTCTTTGATGGAAAAGTTGTTTCTAAGAAACTAGAAATAAATCGGGGAGTAAGACAAGGATGCAATTTAAGTCCCTTGCTCTTCGCCTTATTCCTCGATGATCTGGTTGAATGTTTACCTTGTGGTGTAAGGATTGGCTCCATTCATATAAAAGTCATTATGTATGCGGATGATATTGTGATATTAGCCGAGTCACCCACCACCCTACAGGTGACGATTAACCGGTTCGTAAGCTACTGAAAAACATGGACCTTGGAAGTTAACTTGGAAAAGTCTAAAGTAATGATTTTCGAAAACGGTAGTGGTAGACTATCAAGGGATGAGCATTGGAAATTTGGAGATAGCCCCATTGAAGTAATAAAAACATATAAGTACCTGGGCATAGAGTTAATCTTCAATCTAAATTTGACAAACCATCTCAAACAAAAAGCCGACATTGCCAGAGTTGCGATATGAATAAATTGGAACAAAATATTTTCTAACAAACAGGTTTCAATGACTGCAAAATACAGATTTTAATATGCGACTGCCAAATCAATTCTTTTATATGGTGCACTAGTTTGGGGTTTGAAAAAGTATGATGTAGTAGAAAGTCTTTTACGTTTCTTTCTGAGAAAGTCCTTCTTCATCCCAATAAATACGCCCCCGTATATGTATTACCTGGAAACTGGACTACCAGCTCTTTTCATAACATCCTTGAAAATGAATGCAAACTACATTATAAAAATAACAGGTTTGGCAACTCTAGGCTGCCTAAACAATGGATGCATGCAATACAGTATAAAAAATGGGCACGACTGGGTCGCACGTACTTGCTCTTGTGTGCCTAGTTACATTGGAAAGCAAGATCTTTGACAGAAACAAGTAACATTTACGTTGAAATTGAAAATAGCACAGTTTGAACTTATAAGAAGTATCAAAACCACAATACTAAACGGTTTTTGTTAAAAATGAAACACGCCATCACACGTCTTTAATAACAAAGAATTTATGAAAAATGTATTTCCAAAATTGTAGGACCGGTTTTTATAAAATCCTGTTGTTTTTTAGTTTTTTGACAAATTTTTTTTTTAAATTTGTGTATGCAGTTTTTTAGAGTTTATTAATATACACGTGATTATAAAATTTAAAATAATTTATTTTGATTAGTTTTAAAAATATTGATTTTACAAAAAAAAATGAAAAATTTATTGTTATTACAAAATAAAAATTATTAAAAAATTTGATATGCAGAATCAATTAAACTACTTAGATCTTCTCAAATATAAAATTTGACAGAAATCCAAAGAGCGGTTACCGAGAAAGCACAAAATTAAAAACCCGTTATATGAAAGATACCGTAGTGCCCCGTGGCTTAGTGGTTAGTGTGTCGGACTGCTAAGCGAAAGAGCCTGGGTTCAAATCCCGCTCATAGCCACCTTTTTTTCTGGGGTACTGCCTCTTGCGAGGAATTGACAAAACCTCCAAGAGTAAAATTTGTCTCGAAAAAGTGCATCTCATGTAGCCGTTCGGACTCGGCGGTAAACTGTAGGTCCCTTCCATTCTTGCAGATTAACAACACACACACAGGAATGGTTGAGAGTATAAGTCACTAGGCCTTGGCTCCTTAAGGAGCTGTCGCGCCAATAAATTTAATTTATTTATATGAAAGATACCGTTAATAGACTTTTCCCGTAAATTTGGTTATAATCAAATGTTAGCAAATAGCAACAAAAAAATCTCAAAAAATGTCATCAAAATCGTTGGAGTCGTTTTCGAGAAAAATAAGCTTATCCTAAACGGTCATATGGCAGGTACCGTTATTCTTAGGCCTCTGGGGAATGCCAACACACACCAAGTTTGAAGACAATCGCTTAAGCCGTTTAGGCTGCAGCTCGTTATACATACTGACAGACAGACTGACAGACAGACCAGACAGACAGACAGACAAACAGACCAGACAGACAGACAGACAGACATACATACATTTTTTCTCGATCACTTTTTTAGACTTCTCTACGATCGTAATGTCATGTTTCATTGTTATCTCTTTTTTTATATTTACGAATCCTAAACTTGCCTTATAGTCCCTATAATCGCAAGTAAAAAATATGGTTCGAAGATTGGCGCGAGCTGGCTGCAGATTGTGGTTTCCCCTTTGATTTAGCAGGAAAAGATGCAGACCAAACGAAAAAAATTGCTTTACGAAATAATTCAGACCACGGATGAAAATGAAAGGTATTCATTAATTGAACGAGCTAGAGCTTCAAAGGAACGGACATCTTACAACAGGTTGAACTACAATCTTCAGGAAGTTAATTATTTCCACTCAAATATGTCGTACAAAGATATTAGTCTTTTATTTAAACTAAGAGGGGAGCTTTTGCAATTGAACTTTGTGCCACATAGACGGGATTTAAGTATCAACTGCAGCCTGTGTAATATACGTGAGAGGGTAGACAAGACATCGCCTACATATAATAAATGAAAGTTTTTAGGTCCAAATTTGATTGTTTTAGCTAAACTCAGTCAAAAAAAGATTGAAATGTTTGAAAAAAAATTCTTTTACCTTAATTTCGCTGTAACTAAACTAAAAGTCCTTTTGATATTATTTTATTTATAATTGAATTCAATGTATTAAGTATTAAATTTGTTTTGACTTAACTCAGTCCTTAAAAAAAAATTTATAGTTATTGTAATTATTGTAAACAGAGCTAAAAATTTGTTGTGCAAGGCAGTAACCACTCGGGCAGACGGCATTATGCCTTCTGTAATATTCGATATAAGCATAAAATCGTTAAAAACTGAATTTTCTTTTATGTGTATAAAAATCTAATCTAATCTAATCATAAACAACGTTACATTACGGCGATGCTCAATAGATGTAATTGAATCCGTAATTTTGCTATCACCAATTAATTTTAAAGCTCTTTTTTGGATACCATTCAAAAAAATCAAGTTCGTCTTAGGAGCATCTGCCCAAATATAGGAATTATACTCGAGCTTTAGTCGAAAATATGCTGAGTCATATAGAGCGGACGGACATCAAAGCTCCGGCTAAGATAATGTTTGATTGATTAGATTGATTGGGAGTATGATTTCGGGAAAGTCGAAACAGTTTTCATTTGAATTAGCAGGCGTATTCAAGTAACAAGAGTAGGATTATAGAGAAGGTAGATACGGGAACATTAGGTGCTTTTAGCTCTAAGCAGTTTTGAGGTACCAGGTAGAGAAATTATCGAGATATAGTTGATTGAGAAAAGAGTCAAGTGTGGAAAATTGCCTTGAAAAACTATCATCAGCGTAGCGAGAACTGTGGAAATATTTGATGACTATTTCAATCGCACAAAAACATGTTCATTAAAAATGTTGCCAAGACGATACCATATGACTCGCACTATTAAAAAATTACCAAGCTTATAACTCAACATGCCCTAACTTTACAAAGCTTAACTTGACAAACTCTACACCTTAGTCAAAGTATGTAACTTGGCTGTTTCACTAATATCTTTTAAAAATTATTTGAATCGCTTTAGAATTAATACTTTATTAAAAGTGTAGTGTAGAGTTAGAAGCTTGGGTCTACATGAGATCAGATAACTTTTTGACAAATGTCGTAAATGATGTTTTACTATTAAGAAATCGATGTTCAAGCACCGATCTTCATACATCGGTATTCAAAAAATTACGACAGTGACACCCACGCCTGAAGCATAGTAATGGTTATCCCAAAAGAAATTGCGGTAGGTGTAGCGATGCTTAAGAAGCACCTGTTCAAAGGTGGAGTTATACTCGAGTTCTGGGTGTATAAACGGTTTATAAATTGTAGCCAGATCAGAGGGGGAAAAACTCCTTGCATTGATACGGAAAAACCAAGCACTTAGCAGCATTTTCGGCAATCTCAAGAATATGATCATACCAACGGAGATCATCTTACCGAATACTGAAAGCTTTTCGTTTTTTCGATGCACGGGCCATTGACTTGCCATAACATGAGGGTATGTTTAGCTTTAACGACAGAAGGCAGCATTGAGTTTTGGAAGCATTAAACTCCGCACTATTTCTATATTTGAAATAAAAAAAAATTATTGGAGCGACAGCTCCTTAAGGAGCCAAGGCCTAGTGACTTATACTCTCAACCATTCCTGTGTGTGTGTAGTTAATCTGCAAGAATGGAAGGGACCTACCTACTCGGCGGTAAACGAGTCCGAACGGCTGGATGCACTTTTTCGAGACAAATTTTACTCTTGGAGGTTTTATCAGTTCCTCGCAAGGGGCAGTACCCCGGAAAAGAAGGTGGCTATGAGCGGGATTCGAACCCAGGCTCATGCGCTTAGCAGTCCAACACACTAACCACTATGCCACGGGGCAGTAGATTCCTATATTTGACAATACTATGTAAATCGGAGTTTAATGAATGAGTTGTCGCAATGAATGAGTTGTCGCACTGGAATAAAAGTAACAGACAGCAGATCATTTATAAAAATGAGGAAAAGATTCGGAGACAGAACGGAGCCCGGGGTCACCCGTATTTCTTTGGTTAAATCAGACTTGAAACGTTCATACAACTGTCTAGAAAGAAGCTTCTAATACAACGAATAAGAATATCAGCGATCCCAAAAGCACGCATTTTCGATAAGGGAGCTTGTTGCCAAACTGCATTTTTATGCCTTATCAATATCAAGCGCAATAATCTTATTGTTGCAGAGCGATATAAATATTTGTTCCACTATTTGGTGAGATATGCCATCAGATCACACTATTCATGAGAGTTAATCGACGTTTTCATAACCTTATAGTAGGGGAGCTTTAAAAGGGATATACTCGAGCGCGGCAGATTAACATAAAGGGGGATGCCTTGCACATTGTTGACTACGTCCACGATATGTTAGCCCTTTATACAGGAACGTGCGCAAAAATTGATCTTTCTAAATACTCGAGCGCGTCAGATTAAGGTAGGGTGGGTTAATTACATGCTTAAAAGTGTACATTTCAATAATCTGACGATTTGAGCTTGACGGATGGGAGTGGGAAAGTCACAACCTTGCAAAAAAAAATTCGTGACCTTCACATTCTCGAGCGCGGTCGATTTTTTTCTCTTTTAAAGAAAATTGTTTAAGAATAACGGAAAATATGTAATCTGCCAATTCGCACAAGCCGAAGTAGCAAAAAAAAATCAATGAATAAAATTTAGTGCGTGCTGCTGCAGTGAAGCATGTATTTTTAGGGAAAGGGGTGTCTATTCTCACTCCTCTTTAAGCCAGGAAGGGCAATTTTCTCAAAAAACAGACTTGCAACAGAATAACAATTCTTAAAAACTATTTTTTAAACTTTTGTGTTAGGCAAGAAATCTCTTCTTTATTTTACTTTAAAAAAAAGTGTTTAAGTGAACAGTTTTTTTTAATTTTTTTTTATGAATATATATTACAATTAAAAGCAATTACTAGCATAAGCTGACGACATAATCATCATTTTCAGAACTCGGCGAGCTGTTACTGGAGCGTTTGCTAACATTACAGCTGAAGCGGCTAGGATGGGACAACAGTCAATGAGGCCAAAATGAAGTACCTGTATGCTACCACAAAAAGGGACACACAACACCGGCGGATTGGACAAAACATCACAATAGACAGGTACAACTTTGAGGCAGTTAGGGAGTGGAGGACGACCTCAATCAACTTGGAGTGCGAAACTGGAGGCAGCTAGCCAAAGACCGAGCTGGCTGGAGAGGCTTGTTGGTTGAGTCCCAGGTTCGTCCCGAACTGTGGCGCCCCCTAAGTAAGTAAGTAAAGTTTTTTTATTTGAATGCTATTTTCCATGCAATTTTGTCACATTTCGTGATTCAAATTTTTTTTTTCAAACCGTCAGATTAAGAAAATCCCTCTAAATAATCGTCAGATTATTGGTTAGAACTACTAGGACTGAATCGCCAATACAATAATCTGACACGCTCGAGTATTTCAAAATGGCGATTTTTGTTTGCATTTTCGCTCGTCACAAGGCTGCGTCATCTCCGAATCGTCAGTCTTTTGAAAAGGAGCTTCTTTCGGGTTCACTTAACACCCTCTCTAAAAAAACTGAAGCGCTCGAATAACTTTTTTTGTTTTCATTTTTTGCCCTACCGTACAGCCACCATGTAAACTGGCAGAGTAACATCTCACCATTATCAGAGACACGTGGGACATACGCACTATTCTTTTCTGACGCGCACGTATATTTCCATGTGACGTTTTTTTACATTTTTCAAAGCCCGTAGACGCTCCCCCCACCGTTGGACAGGTATACATCACATACAATTTTTCCATTCCTACCACCTAATCTTTAAAATCCAATAGGTCCCAACGACGCTCGAGTAAATTCCCATTTAGCATCGTGGGCTCCCCTACTATTAGAAAATAAGATGTGAGAGCTATATGTCTGCAGGAAGAGTCAGTAGGAGGGACAGCCTGGACAAATGATGTTTTCCATCTTCTAGGAAAGATTCCAAAAGAAAAAACCACGCAGTAGCTTCGCCAATGTGCGAGAACACCCCTTCAAAAGAATAGGGGTATACTGGCGGATTTGTGTACATCAAGATCTTTGAGAATAATGCTACTATGCGAATGCGGAAAAAAGTGTAAGCCATGGAAAAAAATATTTTTTTAAGTACAAGAAGGACAACGTTGCCTAGAAAGCAGAAAAATTGGTTGTTAGCAAGTTTACCTTCTCTGAAGAACTAATAATTGGTTTGCCATCGACCTCGAAACGAACATGAATATGAGAGCGCATAACAATTTATCGGGTTATTTGTTCAGATTATCGGTCGCGGATAAATATAAGGGCGGCAGTGGTGGATTAAAAACAAATTTTAATAATTAGAAAAGAATTTATTAAATACCTAATCATTTTTTTTTCTCGAAAATCCCAATCCCAAAATCCCAATTATTAGCAGGGATTAAGAACCGCAATTATTACATAATCTACCTGTAATACAAGTCGTGTTAATTATGAGTTTTATTACCTACTACTAAGTAATGGCTAATTACTTCTAAGGACTTTTGCAATATTATGTATGTACCTGCAGCTTGTCTCCGAAAAAGGAATAAAAGGCAATGTAAATGTTGTTGGTAAGCAATCGAATTTCAGAACGTATAGAGTAAAGATCTCTTAAAAGTTAACAAATTCAAGTGATCAACATAAACAACCGAATGGCGAACTCAAATCAACAACAACTTTCATATTCAAACATCCCGGATCAGGTTCCAGTGCAACCTCAGGTGATATATCCAACAGAACCACATCTTCAAGCCGGCGAAGGTGATTGGATAATTTATGGTTATCAGGGAGTTGAAGCGATCCACCATATGAGTGTCCAGCAAATTCAAGCCTATCTCATGAACCAAAGACATAACCAAATGGCTCTACATGCAGTACCCGTACAAACCGTACCCATTCAACCATATCACAATGAACATCAGCAGTTTGTTTTTGACCAACATTTCTCTCGACCAAGCTATGAACATCGGAATGAGACTGCAGCTCCACAACCAACTTTGTTCGTAAATACCTCGCCCCTAATCGTTGGATCCGATCAATCAGTTGCCGAAAGACTCATTTGTAATGGATGGGGAAATTTTTCGGGAGCCTTGCTTGAATTGAAGTCCCGCAATTCACATACTTCCAATGAAGCTAAAACACCTAACACTTGTACCCTAATATAAAAGCATCGTATTTCAATTATAAACGTTAAAATTTTGTTCGGTAGTTTTGTAAGGAAATAAATTTTGTATATTAACTAAATAAGATATTATTTGTTCACTCCCCAGCGCGCCTCTAAAAATTAGTTGTCTTTTAATCAAAAAAGTTAGTCACATACAAGTTACATACAACTTCTTAGTGACTTCATCCTTGACCTTTCTTTTAGGTCTGTCCCAAATATTATACTTTTTACATAATTTTCCATTAGATTAACTGATTCTGATTCTGAAATGGAATAGAAAAAAATCGGTAATTATGTCTTTTACCTTACAACTCAACCTTGACATATGACATTTTTCTTTCACCTTTCCTCTCACTTCCTTAATTTTTTTTTTGGTTGAAAATTGACGACTTTTGCTGCTTACGTCTATACATTATCCTCATTAACAGACATAATTTCAGAAATTTATCCAAAATTAAGTTTTCTAGTCGGTTACTGTTTAACCGAGGTATGTATGCAACTTCCCTGCTTGGGATCATTATAAGTTTTACAAGATGATATTGTTGCGCCGTTTGACAAAACTTCTAAATTTTGAATAATAACGATCCAAAATTAGGATCGTTATTATTCGCTTTAATAAAGCCTAAATAAAAAAAAAATTGTATAATCACTTTTTAGAGCAAAAACTAAAATTTCGTGTTTTTTGGGAGATATTTCAATCTTGATCATGGGATTTTGTTTTAATTAATTTTATTTTAAAGCTAATATGTTAAGGAATTGTACTCGCATATTTTTTTTTTGTTTTTGTTGAAAACATATCTAAAAATGTAATTTAATATGAAGTTATTGGTAGAAATTTTGTGAGGCAAATACAACCAATACAATTCTCACTAATTTTTTGTTGTTGGTATTTTCAATCGGGGGTTTTCAAATTTTAATTTGAAAAAAGTTATCAATTTTGCATTGTTTAACAATAAATTTCCTTGTAAGCGCACATAAAGAAGCTTGCAGTTCCCGAAAAATTTCGCTCCTCACTCACGCCTTTATCTCGTTATTTAGAAGTCCTATCTGAGTGGTTTTTGCACTGTCAAGTAGGAATGGAATTCATCTACCCGGTCCATCAACCAGAAATTTTATAGGCAAGTTAGGCAATGAATTTCTATTATTAGTTTGGGGTTGGAGCCTTACGAGGAGTACTATCATTCCCCACAACAAGAAATGCTGCACCGGATGATATCGTCCAGATTGTTGGATCTAAGGCTAGGGGTGGATTTTGAGGGTGTCAAAAGTTGGTGATTTTAACTAGAATTCTTAATTGCAACAACACTAGTTAGGTTAGGTTACTTTAGTGGGCTGATGGATGATGTGGTGTCCATCACACTTAGATCAATGTAGATCCTTTGTGATACTCTGGTGGGTTTGGGCCCAATAAGCATGGGACCTATGAAAAACCTACACATTCTCAAGCCATTTTGAGTTATTAATAAATCTGAGCAGGTTTGTACCTGTTTGTTCAGATAGTTCTTCTATGTCCTGGAAGAAATGACTTCCTTGAACTTCATTTTTCAAGCGGCATAGTGCTGGGCAGTGACAGAGAAAATGAGGAATGTCCTCGTGCAAATCTATGTCGCCACAACCTCTGCACAAGTCGTCCGTACTGAGCTTCAATTTCTTTTTGTGGTAACCCAGTGTTATGCCCGGTCAGTATGCTCAGAAGGGATCGTAGCGACTTCTTGTTGAGCTGTAGAATATTTTCTGTTCTTTGTTTGTTAAAGTAGGGCCATAGTTTTCTAGTTTTCTGGTTACGACACGAGTCGAGCGAGTTCCATCTCTCGTTAGCTGCGGCGAGTACCTTATTCTCTATCGTCTGTTTAATGTTACAGTTTTGAATCTTTACCGTTGTGTCGGCTCGGTTAAGTTCTAGGGATAATTCCTTTTTTTCCAGCTCATCAGCTCTTTCGTTTCCTTGCACACCACTGTAGCCAGGAACCCAACAGAGTGTTATACATATTATGCTGCGCTCCAAGAACCTTTAGCTCTTCGAGACAGCAAGTTACAAGCTTTGATTTTATTTCAATGGCAGAAATTGCTTTAATCGCCGCTTGGCTGTCAATGAAAAATGTGATATCAGCATGTGGTATTGCCTTCATTGCAGTCTCTTTAGCAGCTGCCGTCACTGCCAGGACCTCAGCCTGAAAGACGCTGCTGTAATCGGGGAGCCTAATTGATCCGGCCAGTTCGAATGTTTCTGAGTAGAAACCTCTACCAACACCAATTTCCATTTTAGAGCCATCTGTAAAGATTTCAATGGCTGATTTGTATGGTGTCTGGTTGTTAAGCCAGTCTTCTCTATTAGGTAAAGAAGTGGTGAACGGTCTTTCGAAATCTAAACGGGGTGTTGTGTAGTCTGTGTATACATTGTAGCCCGTATATGTCTGTAGTATCTGTGCATGGCCTGTCAGACTCGAACTTCAGTTTTGAGTTTGGCTTAACCGAAGGTCGCTATTTGCTGCAGATTCTTGCACAAAGAGGTCTAAGGGTTTGAGATTGAGAATAGCTTCCAGCTCTGCAGTAGGGGTAGTTCTCATAGCCCCGGTGGTGCCTATTCAAGCCATTCTTTGTATTCTTGTAATGGTTCTTAGGTTGGAAGCAATTTTCGTTGCCTAACACTAGTTACACTAATGGTATACTTATCAGGGTGAGAAGTAAGAAACAAGCCAAGAGTATAGGCGGCTCGCCCAGCAATATCCGGTATACGCGTTGGCACATCGATCAGTTGGGTATGTAACCCGGCAAAGAGCTCGACATACCTTCCTTCGGGTGTTGTCTGACCAGAATAGCGAAGCCAATTGGAATTGTGTACATTGATTTCAGTGCGAGGACAAAGGGAAACAATTTCCGAGTTGGAATCAGACAGCGCATCAAACTCGTTACAAGTCGAACTACTGTGGAGATTTGGACTCCTATAAATGAAACAATAATGAATGACATGTTTGCGGACAGTGATTTCGAGCCACAAGAAGTTAAAGTCCGTGTTGGAACATTGCCCATATTGGGGAGGGCTTTGGCAGCTATATCATTCCTAACATAGATCACGAGACCATGATGGGAAAAGAGTAATGGCACCAATCATTTGCGCTTTAGAAGACAGTAGGAATGATAACACCTGTCTGCTTTTTTTGAGAATGGACAGCAGAAGTATCGTTGAAGACGAGTTTTCTAACCGATGAGAATGAAGAATTCCCTAAGTTTTTTATGACAGTCATTAAATAACATTTTTGAAAGTTTCCAAAATTACTCCCTTATGAAGGTTGTTTAAGTTCAATTATTATTCATGGTTGTTGTGATATGCAATGAATAGAATGACTCATAACGGTGATACAGCGAATAACCAAAGTTACAGTCTAACCTTACAGAATGTAGGAATTAAAAAACCTCAAAAATGTTATCCAACCTTTTGCAAAATATCTCAAATTCAATTTTTTAAGCCTTTAAAGTGCTTAATCCTATATATGTAAGTAGTTAAAAAAACTATCTACAGTAATTTGCTTGAGGATTTTAATCTATAGTTACGTTGCTTCAAAAGACATTGTTATGAGCAACGATTTTTTTAAAGTTGAATCACTTAATAAGTTTTAAGCATCATCATTTAAAATAATGACTAACTGTATTACTTAAGCAAGGTCACTATAAGATTAGGACCATGAATGGGAGTTTATACCTCTACTTATCTATTTTTTTTTTAATTACATTAGACTAAATCTAATGTACGCCTGTTACTTCCGGATTTGGATTGTTACATGTCTGAGGTGTATCACTTCTAGCATACCACGATAGACTATGATGCGTCTACTAGGCACAAAAAATTGTAAAATTCCTCGAACTGAAATCGCTTAACTTATAAGATACATGCTGTCATGCATACGTTTGTTTACATAAACAAATTTGCAAGATTTGGAAGAGATTTCTATGTGGCGATGTAGCTTAAAGTGCTGCTCACTGCTGAGTTTATAAATTAAATAAGTCTGATTTCGATTTTTCTTATAAGAATAACTACTCACTTGTCAATCACGGTTACGATAACATCTAAGGTCTCGTTCACCAGCTTGTCCACCGTCTCCGACAGCGACTTCATGTTGTTGTAGGAATCCAAACCACATGTGCTCCATTGTCCACTCACCCGAGGTGATGGTTCTGTTTGTCCTGCTCCTGCCGGTCCAACATCCGCTTGTCCGTCTTCCACTTTATCCTTGCACAAGCAAACTCCCATTTTCTCCAAAAAAAAAAAAAAAAAAATTAACTAATGGTTTCAAGGACGCGAGTTCTTCGCCCGCCACCCTCTTAAATTGAATGCAGTTTTTTTTTATTAACCAAACGTAATAAGTCGATGCAAAATTAATAGAAGGTTCTCCGCCAAGTGAAATAATACTTCTTATAAATTAAAAAAAAATTATAAGAAAAATAATTGTATTTGTTTGTTATAAATAAATAGTTAAAACTGTTCTGGAGGACGTCATAAGTTTTTTGACATTCAGCTGCATCACTTTGTGCTGTTGGTGTGGTGCTGTTTTGGATGAGCACACAACACAATCACTACCTATTTCGTGGACGTCGTCGTCTTCCTCTAGATTTGTACATTTTGGAATATATCAGTGGACATTGTACTTGATCGATGGAATATTATATTGAAGTGCGCGATAAGAGAATGCTAATTGCAGGGGAAATATGTTTTGGATTGATTATTAATAAAAGTTAAACCTCATCAAAATAGGTTTTTGTGTATTATTCTTTATTTCTTTTTTGGTATTTAGTAATCTTCTTTGCACAGCACTGCACAATAATTTTTTGGGGGTATTTCTTTTGGAATGTTCGAATATGATTTGACAGTTCATTTCGAAAGATTGTGATATGCGAACAAAAATAAATACAAATATGGCAACTGGTTGCTTGGGGTTGGTGCACAAGGTTTAATACTGCGAATGGGACTTAAGGTTATAAAAAAACTATTTTTCAAGTTTCAAAAATTTCTTCAATCTTTGATTGATATAAATTGTTGAAAACAACAATTTACTGGCTGAACACAATGGTGAAACTCAAACTGAAGCATGAAGCGCGAAAATGAAGCACGTCAAAATTGACTAGAACACGATGAAGAAGTACGGAATGTCAATTTTGCTGCCAAGAGTAGAAAACATATATATATATATCTTAAGTGCAATCGAAATATTAATCCATACTTGCGCCTTCTTTTCAATATTTTTATAGATGGGGCTGGTTAAATCCCATAAAATATTCTTTTTTAACCAGCTTTTTAAATAATTCCGTGTTTCCCTCACACATTTTGTTTTCGTTTGATTAAGCTAGTTCAAGTTTCTTGAGATTTTGGAGTGATCAAGGAATGTTCTCAGTCATTTTCAATGGATCTGAGAAAAAAGAGATCTCGGATAGTTCAGAAAAATTTAACTAGCCTATTTTGTTCCTGTGAAATGCCAAGATAAAGCTGAAGCGTGAAGCGAAAGTTGAAGTTGAGTGAACTTGCGCTTCAGCTAAATTTCAAGCTTCAGCTTCAGCTTCTCATTATGTTCGCCTTATAGGGTTTTGCTTATATATTTAACTTTGACAGCCCTTCATATTTCAGCTTCACCATTGTGTTCAACGATAACCAAATTTTGCGTGAAACAGCTGTGAAAAGATTTTTCACTTTACAACATCACAGATAGATAATTTGGCTCCTAGTATCATTGAAGACGAATGTAGTGTTCAATACTGATAGTTTTTTTGTTGTTTTTGTAAGAATATTTATTTGTAAGTTATAAATACGAATGTAAAATAAACATCAGATACTTTTTGAAATTACGAGGAAAGTGTTCTTATTTTGTGGTCCTTCAAGCCGGATAAACTGAGTTCAGCCAATATATAAAAATAAGACTTGAAAAATTCTAAGGGAGATTCTTTTTGAAATAACAAGGAAAGTAACCACTTTAGTGGAAATGCGCTTTGTCGCTCATGATGATTTTTGACAGAGAATCGGCCTCTTCGTAGTTGAGATTGAGGATGGCTTGATAGTAATTCACCGTCGACTGACGATCAAGAAGCCATTGACTAAATGAATTGCTTGTAATTTGTGCGGGAATATGTGTAAGTCATTTCGGTTTTGCCCTCATTGACTGCTTTATTCAACTCATTCAACTGTAATGTTAATGTACGATGCTCTCACCTTTGTCCAACCAACGCTTTTGAGATGGTTGGAGGTTGCTTATCAACGCGTTTCTCAACTAGTTCATGGTTGGTGTACGAGGTCATGCTGCTTTGTTGGCATGCGCTTGGTTAAATGCGGCAAAATGTGTGTACCGCGTTATCAGCATGGACTTAAGTTGCGTCCCGAATTTAAGTGACTATTTTTTGATTTTTTTATTTAATTCAAATTAAACTAACGTGTCTGTGAGGCACATTGCTTCACCTTAAGACCACTTAAAACCCACGGACCGCTCTAGCTTCCAATAGGACTTAGAAAAATTACTTCCCGACCTGAGTATCGACTTGACGACCTCTGGTTTAGCAATCAAACACCTTATCTACTCAATCACTGCCGTCCGCAATTTACACTTTCAACTAAAATTATTAAAGCGGCAGGCAATTTTCTTTTCATTTTAGTGGAAATCATAACTTTATAATTATACCAGTACCAAAATATATGATGTAGGAAAATAGAAAAGCTTACTACAAACTGAATACAAATATTTCATAGTGCGCCAAACTCATTGCCTTTAACGATTCTTAGGGGCCAGTTATGGCTATCATTGAAATGCATCATTGAACAACTTTAAACCGATTTTTTTATATGTTTTCCTTTGATAAGTAACACAAATGATATACCAATCGATAGCAAATGATACGAAGAATTTTTTTCCATAAGAACAAATCAATTTGCACAAATATTTTTTGCTAAAAATGTATTTATCTGTTTTCCTGATGCAAATTCGTTTTTCGTGTCAGCTGATTGTTTTTTGACAGAATATGGAACAACTCGTTTCACTGATTTGAGTACCAATTTCGTTCAGTTCCAATGACAGATTTGTATCCGAAAACATTTTTCGTGTGTATTTCAACCAGAAAAAAATTCCAATGATTTGTTTCAATGATGCTTTTCAATGATAGCTATAACTGGCCCCTTAGTAAGTTTTTTCACACACTGTCGCTTGACGCTGATTGAACGTGTGAAAGCTGCAAGGGTGCCCAAAAGAGAATTGATGAAGAATCGGCGTCATATGATTATGTGTATAAAACAGGACTTTAGTGACAAAAAGCTTTATGCGCTCCTAGGCTTCAGCACAAAAGGTCTTGTAAGAAAATGTTGAGAAGGCTGGTACCTCTGTTTCTGTTTGTAGTTCTTGAGGGTCTCCTTTCTTAAGAATCGGTTGAATAATATTGAGATTCCATTCACCGTACATGTTTTCGTCCGACCATATCTTGCCTTAGAGTTGGTGCATGGTGCATACTTCTAACAACTGATTCTTATCTTAGGGGCCAGTTATAGCGATCATTGAAAACCATCAGAAAAAGTTGGAACGATCAAAAACAGGAATTTTTTTCTGAAGATCGTTTATAGCGAACAGAAAAAACATGTCAATTGGAAGGCTGTCAAGCAGCCTATGGAATGTTTCTTTTTGACATTTGATAAGCACTCGCTTCGTAAAAAGTTGAAATATTAGTTTGTTTTAAGTATATTTTGTTTAATATTAAAAATCCTAAAAGTGAAATGACGCGTGCAAAAAAAACAATGTTAATAAACCTTGCAATTACTTTGCTTGTTTTAAAAAGAAATCGACGACAAAATCGAAAATTTCAAGTGCATCCTTTATATCGCATCCGGAGACAACAAGGAGAGTTCTTTTCCCTCATGCATTTGCTTGAAAGGTACCCAATTAAATTTTTTGAGTACTTTAGAATGGGTTGTTGCTATACGAGGGTTTGTCTTTGGCGAAGAGACAATCATGGAAATTCACTTCCATTATTAACTTTTCCTCAAACTCTCTTGCTGCTACCCTCTTCTGCAATCTTATCGCTTCTTTGCTGTTCATTTTTCTCTGTAAAAACAACAATATTATTACTATTTCAATGCAAAATCTTTATTAAACGAACTCACAATCCCAAACAAAAATTCCAAAACAAAGAAAATCAAACGCCCGCCAATTTTTTCTGATTGAAATGTACACGAAAAAGTTTTTCTGACAGCAATCTGTCTTTGGAACAGAAAAAAACTGGAATTCCAGTCATTTCTGAAAGAAGTATGTAAGTGGAACAGAAAAAAATTGGAACTCAAATCATGGAACGATTTGTTTCATTTTGGTCGAAATGGCAATCAGCTGGCACGAAAAATGAAATTCAATCAGAAAAATAAAAAAACACATTTTTAACAAAAAATACTAGTTTAACTGAACTTTTTATTTGCAAAAAAAATTCTCTGAGTCATTTGTCATCGATGAGTGTAGCTTTTGTGTTTCGAATCGAATTAAAATATAGTAAAATATTGATTTAAAAGTTTTTTCTGATCCGTTTTACTGATCGCTATAACCGGCCCCTTATCCTACTAATATTATAAATGTGATTGTTTCTATTTTTGTTCCACAATCACGCTTCAAAGCATTGTATATAGAAACTATAGTACTATCATGGTGACGCATTTTGCGCACGCCCCCAGTCTCGTTGATTCAGAACTAGCGGAACGAATTGAATGGTAGTAATAAAGAGAGTCTTAAGAGAATAAAGATGAGAGGCAGGTTAGAAATTAACAGGGCTATTAGGAAAAGGAAAAAAATACATGCAGTGAGGTGAATTAATTTGTTGTTGCTTTGTTGGGGAAATGTTTGTTTTTATTATGATTTTTGTTTGTTTTGGTTGTCGTGTTCATAGGCAAGAAAGTTAATATTATATTGCGTATGTACAAACAATTTCAAAGGCAAATTTTATGAGGCGAGTTTTGGATTCGTGAATATAAACAAAAAATTGGTTTAACAATCAAACATGACATTACGATGATAGAGAAACATATTTGAGTTACTGGCAAATTTCTGTCTGTCTGTCTGTCCATTAAAATACAGCCTAAACGGTTTGGCCAATCGTTTTCAAATTTGGAGCATAAGGTTATTTTGACGTTCTACAAAGAAGATTTTTCAATTTTTCAAGAAGATGTAGGTAGCCTAAGTAATGTCGCGTTAATTTTTTTTATCGAAAAAATTACTCATTAAAATATACATGTGTTATTAAAATATATGTACATATAGCTACATATATGTACCTAAATTGAACAAAATATTTGCAATATTAGAAAACTAAGGCTAAATTACAATAGAATGCAACTTGACATACAAATTAACGCAAATAATAGTATCTCCCTTTTTCATCCTTATAATTATTATATCCGCATAGTTTGCACTTAATTTGTACCTATGAATGGCAAGCAAAATTTAAAACAAAAATCCGTTTCTTCAAGGACGTTTGTATAATATGCACAGCAAGAAGTAAGCTTGTGTTTAAATTTTAAGACTGTATGTGTATATTTTCTTACAAACGGCAACGTTCCTTGAGTAAACAAAAATTTAAAAACCTAAAGAATTCTAGCCAATTTCGTATGAATGTATAAAATATGTATGTTAGTATAAGTGCTCGTATTCCCTTGAAAACAGATGTAAACAAAACAAAATAAACAAAAATTCAAATCGCAGTCAATAGACTAACTGCCTATTCTTACCAACAACTAATTCTGTATTTTTTTAAAAAAACCGTTGCTAGGGATTTTTATATAGCAACAAGAGGCTTTAGGAAAATTTAAACAAAAATTTCAAAATATCAAAATAAAAAATATCTGGTGAGCACTGGCTACTGAGGCCATCGGCTCAGACAATTACAAGACAACACACAAGACGACATTGATACAGGACAGAACAGAAGATAGGAAGAGGACGGAAAACAGAAAACACATAACACATGTCAACAGCACGCAGTTGTTTTTTTCAGACGGTCCTCCATCTTTCCACTAACCACGCGCAACGATGCTTGATTTCGCTGATCTCACGGGAAGCGATGCTTTATCGGAGCCAAGGCCGTTGACAAAAACAAAGTAAAAAAAAAATTGTAAATCGAAAGAATTCAAAAAATGTAAACAAAAACTACAAAAAAAGGAAAATAAACAAAAAATCAGATGCTTGTCAGTTTTGTCAACTTTCCTAACTGCCTATTCCTACCAACAACAATTAATTGTTTACTTAAAAAAACCCGTTGCTAAGGATTTCTACATAGCAACGCCTAAAAAGCTACATCAAAACGATTTTAACCAATGAAAATGTTTGTATCGTGTACAAATTCCAAAAAAAATTTATTCACCTCAGCTAAGCGAAACAAAACACCCTTAATAATCTTCTGGTCTCTTTCTTTTCCTTCCCGCCTTACGTTCTCTTAATTCTCTCTCACAAATCTAGCCATCACAACTAGCGCCATCACACGAGCTGATTGTTTGATGTCCCATGATAGTACTATATGCAGTATATACAATGGTAAAACATCAAATGCGATTTTAGTTAGCAAAACTAAATAATCGTAAGACCGTTTTTTTTTGCCTATATCTCATAATGTTTGAGGTTATGTTGAAAAATAACCTGAAGTAAAATGTCAGTTTTTTTTAATTATTTACAACTTTTCTGCAGATAATTTTTGGATCAGAAATGAAACTTCGACGGAAATTGGAAATTTGTCTCAATTTATTCCGTTGATTGTAATTGCCAGGAAAAGGTTTTTACGAAAGAAACTTTTGGGAAAACCCTTCGGAAAAGTCGGGAAATTGGAAACATCGAAAATTGATTTTTTGTATGGAATTTCATATAACCAACATTAAATTTGAAAGGCTACGTTTACGTTTGTGGTTTTTGGCTATAATTGGACCTCTTTCGGTATCAAGAAAAGCTAGGGCAAGCCCGAGCAACGCCGGGTGGGTAAGCTAGTTAAATATAGAAATGATATTTCACTATTTTGAATTTTAAACTGCGTCCACGATGCGTGGTTTCGATTCTTCGAGAAAAGAATCGATGTTGTCTTATTTTCAGACAAAAAACTGTTGTCAATTACCCAACACAAAACTGGTTTTACATGAAATTTCAGTATCAAACATTTAATTTGAGATCACTACGTTTTCCTTTTCAGAGATCGGACCTTTCGACACACGTGGCACTATTATCGTTCACCAAGAACGATGTATCGATGTTTAAGTGGGTTTCATCGATATTTCGAGATCGATGTTTATGAATGATACATCGATTTCTTAAAACATCGATGTATCGCTTGTAAGTTGCATCCCTATTGACATTGGCAGAAAAGATTATTTACATGTATGTGTGCATTCAGATCAAATCTTCCAATCCATCAGAGATCAAATCTTTCGTGTTGAGATTTGATCTAGATTTGCTCTTTTTCTTGCAATGAAACTCTCAAAATTCAAAAAGATCAAATCTTTTGACAGAAAGAGCAAATCTTTTCTTCAATGAAACTCGCTGTTGTGACTTCATCCATGACCTTCCTTTTAGGTTTTCGATGAAAAATTCCTGTCCCAAATATTATACTTTTTTACCATCATTTTCCATTAGATTTACTCGGGATCCACTCATTCCGAAATCCAATGGAATATACAAATTTCGGTAATTATGTCTTTTAGCTTACGACTCAACTTTGACTTTCT
The DNA here is from genome assembly GCA_963971375.1 of Platycheirus rosarum. NCBI lineage: Eukaryota > Metazoa > Arthropoda > Insecta > Diptera > Syrphidae > Platycheirus > Platycheirus rosarum. The sequence goes on from OZ020507.1 coordinate 35,675,598, forward strand.
TTCACCTTTCTTCTTTTTTCGTTGAAAATTGACGATTTTTGCTTCTTACGTCTTCACATTATCCTCATTAACAGACATAATTTCCAAAACGTCTCCAAAATTAAGATTTCTAGTCGGTTAAACAGTAAGGTATGTATGGGGGCATGCTGCCCTCGGATCATTATAGAATTTAACTAGATGATATTTGACAAAACTTCTAAATTTTGAATAATAACGATCCAAAATGAAAATCGTTATTATTCGCTTTAATAAAGCCTAAATAAAAAAACAATATATAATCACTTAGAGCAAAAACAAAAATTACGTGTTTTTTGGGGGATATTTTAATCCTGATCATGGGACAGTGCTTTATTTTGTTTTAATTAATTCTATTTTAAAGAAAATGTGTTACGGAATTGGAGGTTGGGTGCTGTATGAATAGGGTAGGCACTGAACGGCATCAAACAGGTGATGCACAGTTGCTGCAACTATCTCGTACGCATCAATTGCGGTAACCACCGGGTACTGGTCTGTACATCCGGACATTCTTGCTAAACTTATAAGCGCGAGTGTTGAACGCAGAAAAAATAGCAACTGATCGATTCGCATAATTCTTGCACGAGCCCCTCAGAAAGAGGACGTACAACGGATGAGCCCAACCAATTGGACCAACGGTGGCGTCAACAGTCAACGAAGCAGACGCCCTAATGAGCTACTTCGACGTATTTGGAGATAAGGTCATTGGGACAATTCAATGCAAGTCAGGGCATTGAAATAGAGATGGTGGCGGATGAAACCTTAATGGGCCAACGGCAGCGCTCATATCCCTGAAGTGGGTTACTGACTCCGGATTCTCCGGTTCCTTTTGTCCAAGGAATCCAACAAAGGACCTGGCCCTCCAGGTTGGGGGTTGTGCGTGGGGTTAACAACCCTTCCACGGAAAAAAGAAAAAGTTAAAAGATTAACTGTTGACGATCCGGAAAAACGAATTAAGGACAATGACCTTCGGATCTGCACGTGAAATGTTAAAACTCTTAACAGACCACGTGCAACCAAACAACTATCGGAGGCCCTAGACTGTTACAGAGCAGGAATTACTGCCATCCATGAAGTGCGATGGGATGAGCCGGGCAAAAGGATGATGAAAAACTGTGACGTGTACTACGGTGATTGTGCCAGAAGACCAATGCAGGCAGGCCCATGCAGCCAAACAAGAGGCATATAAAGTGGCCCTGCAAAGAAAGACGAGAGCTGGTCGCGAGCTCTACGAGCAGAAAAGACGGGAAGAACACTGGCTTCTCCAAAAGAAAAAGAGAGAGCATGAGAAGCGCGCGATCGAAGATACTGAGAGATGCTACTCCAGGAACAACGTGCGGAAGTTTTACCAACAGGTAAAAAGAACGTACCAAGGAAAAAAACCCGCACAGAAGCCTGTAGAGATAGGAAAAAGGAGACCCTCTAAACTGCGCCAACTATAGAGGAATTAGTATCGTGAATATCGCCTACAAGATCCTCTCTGTCGTACTATGTGCACGCCTGAAACCTTTCGTCAGCAACCTGATTGGCTCCTATCAGTATGATTTCAGACCAGGAAAGTCCACAATCGATCAAATGTTCACGCTTCGGCAGATACTGGAAACTACCCTAAGAACTCCAAATCGATACCCACCACCTCTTTATCGACTTTAAGGCCGCGTACAATAGCTTTTATAGAGACGAGCTATACAGAGCCTGGTTTTGGCATCCCCACAAAAATCGCCCGACTGTGTAGGATGACGATGGAGAACTCTCGCTGCTCCGTCAAATCTGGTATTGACCTCACAGAAGCTTTTGATGTCAAAAAAGGATTCCGGAAAGGTGATGCGCTATCGTGCGATTTTTTCAACTTAATACTTGAACAAATTATAAGAAACTCGGAAGTCAATTGTAGTGGGACATTTTTTTTCAATTCTGTGCAATTGCTAGCATACGCTGACGACATAGACATCATTGGCATAACTCGACGAGCTGTCACTGGAGCGTTTGCTAACATTGCAGCTGAAGCGGCTAAGATGGGACTAGCAGTCAATGAGGCCAAAATGAAGTACCTGCTGACCACAAAAAGGGACACGCAACACCGGCGGATTGGAAAAAACATCACAATTGACAGGTACAACTTTGAGGTAGTTAGGGGCTTTATTTACCTAGGATCCGCTATAACATCTGACAACAACATATCGTCAGAAATAAAGCGAAGAATTACTCGTGCCAATCGCTGTTTCTATGGGCTAGGAAGGGAATTGAGTAGCAACGCCCTCTCTCGAAAGACAAAGGAGACTGTATAAGACCTTAATCCACCCAGCCCTGCTTTATGGCGCCGAGGCATGGACTCTATCTATATCTAAAGCGGATGAAGATATCCTTAGTCGTTTCGAGCGTAAGATTCTTCGGCAGATTTTTGGCCCTACCTGCGTTAACGGGCTTTGAAGGAGAAGGTTCAACCAAGAACTATACGAGCTGTACAGCGACATTGACCTGGTGAAAAAAATACGCATATCACGTTTGAGATGGAGTGCGAAACTGGAGGCAGCTAGCCAAAAACCGAACTGGTTGGAGAGGCATCTTGGTTGAGGCCCAGGTTCGCCCGAACTGTAGCGCCCCCTAAGTAAGTAAAAACAACTTTAAAATTATCAATATTGTAATCTATATTTGTATTTTCATTTAGAGACATTTCCGATTCTATTTCAAACCAATATTAATTATCTACGTCCTTAAATTATAAAATAGACACAAATTATGAAAAAATTAACGGTATTGCAATAGAAGTTGAAAAAAACCATGCATTTTTTTCTTTGTTTTTATTATTAATACATGAATTTTTAATAATCTACTACTTTTGTATTAACTCATTAAGTTTTCTTCAACTAATTATAACAAATAAAAATAACAAACTTAGCCATTTGATTGAATGAAAAAGTTTTGCGTAAACAATATAGGCAGAATTATCCTTTTTTATTATTAAATATTTACATTTTAAGGAAAAAACAAAAATAAATAAAAATTAAAAACTATATGAAACAAAGCTTTGATAATACAAACAAGCATTGGCAGTAGATATTTTATAATTTTTTTTTGTAGGATTTCCTTTATATATATATTTTTTAGAATTAAACCAAATGTGTTTCTAATTTACATCGTAAGTTTAAATACTATCATTTAAGAAATACAAAGTAATAATGTAAAAAAAAATTAAATAATATTGAAATTAAATCAAAACTAAACTAAACGAAAAGGAATGTAGAAAACATTGTCATTCCTAATTATAAATTTGTGTATGCATCTAACTAAAATTAAATTCAGTATTTTATGCAATTTCTTTATTTTGTTTTGTTGCTAAATGTACACAAAAGACCAAGAATAAAAATAATAAAACACTTAAGTGCCTTTGTTATGTGTTTGCTTTAATATGTACTCGTATTTACTATTTCTATATAAATAAATTAAAGTTATACATACAATATTTATTTTATATTTTTTTTTATAAATACGTTTATCAATACAAAAAGAATTCCTAACTGAAACATAAACGAAAACAGCAGTTCTCAGTTCATCATTTTTTTGTATTCCCTGCTTATAAATTAATAAATTTAATAAATGTAGTATATTTTCTTTTTACATTTTTTTTAGTGTGTGAACAATTTTGTATTTCAATTACATTTATCACCTATCTATAAAAAGAATTGATTAAATTAAAATAAGTAACAGAAAAGTAACTGTTTTGTTAGTTACAATAATACGTAATAGTTTTTTGATTATATTAAAACTATGTTATTGCAAATTTATGCGTAGAGGTTAGAAAAAAGCTCATACGCGGATTCCAAGAACTATTCTTTGTAAATATTTGATCAGGAATTTAGCAAATAATATATAAAGGTAGGTTTAGGATAAAAATGTCAAAAAACAGCTCACTGAATTGTGAACTAACGAATGTAAAGGAAATAAGCAAACAAACAGGGTTCAAACCCTTGTCATTTTCCTTCAGTTTGGACATAATGATTTATTCCTTACGGTTATCAAGTAAAATCTTTTTATTCTCAAATTTTTCTCAATTTGTCTTTTAAAGCAAAGCCAGTCGAGTTTTTTTTAGAAGTTGAAATGGTTGTTTTTTTCTCTTTGATACAAACGTAAGGGAAGAAAACCGATACACTTAGACTAGCGATATCAGGTGTTATGAGAACACATCTTACTAGTTACTAGACATGAAACAGCAAGGTTTGGTTAAGAAAACCTTATTTTATACATTTTGTAGGAGGCCAAGAACATCAACACCAAATTACAATGCTTAACCTTAAAGCCAAGATTAGAACATCTTTTATATAAATAATAACGAAACCATTTTTAATTTTCTTTCTTTGATTTTGGCGACGGTCCGCCATAGGAGCTTTTCTCTCGTCACGCATATCAAAGCCATTTTTTTTTTTGCTAAAAAAAATCTTTTTTACATAACCTTAAGATGTCAAGTCTATGGATATAATTCGGCTCGCCGAACCGAATGACATTAATGGCAAACTTCTTGAGCCACGATCACTACCACTATTTACACCATTCACCGACTTATTAACAATACTACTTCCACTACTTAACGCACTGCTTAGTGAATTTGCCGCTATTGACGCCGGATACCAATCAGCTGATTTCTTTTTCGTTCTTGAACTACTCTCATGGTGGTTCTCCTCGTTCTGATAACTGCTGCTTACTATCAGGTCATTGTTGTTATTATTGTTGGCTGTAACTTGTGTTGTTCCTTCAGTCGCTGTCGACGGCGTTGTAAGGAAGGAATTTATGGAAATTGGATTTGTTGTGTAGTTGGAAAAAATGAAGACTGATGGTTGAAGAGGCTTAGTAGCAATGATTCCTGGTGCAACACCATTTAAACCGTTCTGTGTTGTTGACGACAAAAGAAAATTGCCTTCGTAAGAGTTGATAAGCGGTGATGCGGTCGGGACGGCATCTTCTCTTTTTGTCACTCGAGTACATTTAAAACCACTTTTGAGGTTTGTTGTGGATGTTGCTGCTGCCACAACTGTAGTCGCTGACGTCGCCGTCGGTAAACTCATTCGCATTGAGGAGCTACCATTCAAAGGCTCTCGTGGAATTGGCGTGAGAGTGATCTCTGAATTAAGGCGATGTGATAGGGTTTTAATCATCTGTTGCTTTATTGCTTGTGCTTGTAATTTAAACTGGGATCTGCCGCTGCTGCTGTCAGGCGTGTTGCCACGCGACGCCTTTGCTTGCGGTTGGTCACCTTCATCGCCAGAGGAGCACAAGTCAATTGTGTCCACAATGATTTGAGTCGATGGGGAAGATATCTTCCAATTCGACGATCGAGATGTATCGCGGGTTAGTTTGATATTCAGTTTATTCGATATATTTGTTCGTTTGCGTTTGATCATTTCAGTATCTGTGATCTTTCGCAGTCTTACAGAAATTGGACGACATCTTCTGATAAGCAACGAGTTTAGGAACATGAAATTCTCTGTGCGTTGTCGTTGGGAGAATTGCCGTCGCGGGAACATGAATGTGTGTATTGTGTAATCTGCGGGCTTTTTAAATGTACAATGGGTAATGGGAGCGGTGTATTTTTTGTCAAGGAATTTCGGCTTCATAGATCCTTTGGCGAGGATTGGTGCATAACAGAAACGCTCCATTCGATCCAATCGTTCCATAAGGTAGTCTTGTGTCATGAGTGTTTTTGAGGTTTTAATGAGAAGCTGACCGGCCGGCGATGATAGGGCTATTGTTGGGCATCGTGCAAGTGAATGAACAGCACGGTTACGTCGCGGTAAACGTTTTAATTTGTCCATTCCGGAACTAGAGGCGTTAGCATCTTTGCCTGCATTAGGGCAACCGCCAGAATTGTAGGGCAATGAGGATGAGTCTTTTGATGTTTTATGGCCAGATTCCCGACTTTGCAAATTGAAATTTAATAAAAATCCTATGCGTAGTTCATTATTTTCAGTCGTGTTTGATGATAAATTAACTTGATTGTCTTCAACAGGTTCTGGTGAGTCACATATTATGATATCATCGTCTAAATTGCAGGTTTTCTCGTGTTCCTAAAAATAGAAAAATAATCAATTTAATTATTTTGAGTTTAGAATTTTTTTTCTAATTTTTGAAATTATGAATATTTGTTAAAGCTGTATTTATAATTATTTGTTTAAAAAGATATGCTGTGTTTATTCTATTTTACAAAATTCTTTTTGATAAGAATTTATAAAAAAAATTATCAAATTGTGTTTACCATTTTTCAGAGAGATAACAATAAAATAATAATTTAAGCAACAATTTGCTACGAGCTGCAGCGTTCAAACATTTGATTGAAACAAAGACAACTATGACCGCCAAAACAAGGAGAGAACGATCCATACCGTCACATAAACAGGATGGGTGTGCTTAATTATAAAAGTTATGAGTCACTAACCGGTATCTTTCGATGAAACAACTATTGGTAAATATTTGCTGTTGTAACCAATACCGCTAGTAATAAACGAATCAATGATAAACAAAAGATCCTTTTTCTCAGTAAAGATACCATCAGATAAACTGTCCAAGGAATGATGGCAAAAGAGGAAAGAAATTAGCTGGGCCATCAAGTATGAATACACATGAAAGTCCTTTATAAAAGGAGGTCAAATTTCAACTCGATTTTATCATTTGTTAAACAAAAAGAAATGGAATTTGTGTAAATCACACAAAAAATAACGCGCGAACATTTTTGTGACGATCCAGCTTCAAGCTTAGATAGCATTACAGTCCGAACAATAACTCCGATCTCATATCCGAAATCAGATATAAACTTAGCAAATTACCAAAAAAAAATTAAAATGATAGGGACTCCAGGACACGTTGGCATACTTGGAAATGAAAACGCGGATTTCGCAGAAAACTTTCCTAATAAAGCTCCTGTATATAGATTCGATATCTTTACAAAATTAGACCTTATAAAACATATACAAAAAATCACAACAAATACTTTAAAATATGATTGGAGCCTGTACCATCACCACTCCAAAAAATTTAATCCCGAAAGACTGAAACCAATTTCTTCTTCTTCTTCTTCTTTTTAGGTGGCGCTACAGTCCAGGGTGGACCTGGGCCTCAACCAAAAAGCTTCTCCAGCCAGCTTGGTCCCTAGCTAGCTGTCTCCAGTTTCGCACGTGGAGTCGGTTCCACTTGTGTGCGCCACCTGAGTCTCTGTCTTCCTCTACTTCGCCGTCCCTCTGGGGTGGATTCGAAGAATTTCCGGGCCGGAGCATTGTTGTCCATCCGCTCTACATGACCCAGCCATCTGAGACGTTGAATTTTTGTTCTTTGGGCTAGGTCTGTGTCGCTGTACAGCCGGTAAAGTTCTTCATTGTATCTTCTTCTCCACTCTCCGTTTATGCATATGGGATCAAAAATCACCCGGAGAATCTTTAATCGAAACAGCCTAAAGTGTTCTCATCCGCTTTTGACAGCTTCCATGCGTCTGCACCATAGAACAGGACTGGGATAATGAGGGTCTTATAAAGGGACAGTTTAGTTGCCCGAGAGAGGGCTTTGCTACTCAATTGCCTTCTTAGTCCGAAGAAGAAGCGATTGGCAAGAGTTATTCTTTGTTTGATTTCAGCGCTGGTGTTATTGTCTGAGTTAGTAGCGGAGCCCAGGTAGACAAAGTCCGTAACTACCTCATATACTTGGTTTGCCCTTATTGACTGCTAAACCCATCTTTGCCGCTTCCATCTCAATACTCACAAAAGCGCTACTGACATCACGCTGCGTTCTTCCGATTATGTCAATATCGTCGGCGTATGCGAGTAATTGGACGGACTTTTGAAAGATCGTGCCTCTGGTGTTGGTGTAAGAGTTCTGCACTATTCTTTCAAGTATGATGTTGAAAAAATTGCATGACAGCGCATCGCCTTGTCTAAATCCTTTTTTGACGTCAAAGGTGTCGGTGAGGTCTTTACCGACCTTGACGGAACAGCGTGCGTTTTCCATCGTCATTTTACACAGGCGGACGAGTTTGGCAGGGATGTTAAAACTGCACATTGCTCTATATAACTCGTATCTATAAATACTATCGTACGCGGCTTTGAAATCGATGAAAAGGTGGTGGGTATCTCTTGCTTTTAAGTTTAGATATAGCCAGCTTTATTTCATCCAGATGTGGTGGTCGGAATTGTTGGTCTACTCCGCCCAGATAAAGTGGACCATTCTGCCTGACAGCGAAATTCGTTTCGTCGTCGCCGTTATACAGTCTGCAGAAATGGTCTTTCCATATTCTCAGCATCGACTGCGATTCCACTAAGATGTTCCCCTTGATCGTCTTTGCAAGCTTCAGTTCGAGCTCTGTACTTTTGACAGTTTCTTTGTACCTTTTGGTAAAACTTTCCAACTTCATTCCTGCAATAACAGCTCTCCATTTCCTCGATCGCGCGCTTCTCATGTTCCCTTTTTTTCTTTCTGAGAAGGCGGTGTTCCTCTTTCCTCTTCTGGTCCTTCTTTGCAGCGCCGCCTTGTATGCTTCTTGTTTAGCTGCGTGTGCTTGCCGACACTCATCATCAAACCAGGGGTTTCGTTGTGGTGGCCGTGTAAAACCCAGCACTTCAGTCGTGGCTTCCTTGATGGCATTTTGGCAATGTTGCCACTGGTTCTCAATACTTGATGCTGGCGGTAAAAGACTCCTTTGGAGGTTATTTGAGACTCGGTCGGAAAAGGATCTGGAGATTTCTTGCCCCGCAGAAAAGTCAATTAGCCTGAATCCGTTATCGGAGGTGGTGTCGTGGCAAGCTGTTTTCCGATTGTACCACCAAAAACATCTTCTCTCCCTAGCTTGGCGTTAAAGTCGCCTAGGACAATTTTAATGTCATAGCTAGGGCATTGCTCAGATGTTTTTTCCAGGAGCTCAAAAAACATTTCTTTGATGTCATCATCTTTTTCCTCTGTGGGGGCATGCGCGCATATAAGGCTAATATTGGCAAATTTAGCCTAGATGCGGATTGTCATGAGGCGCTCGGTTGCACATTTGTAACTCAAAACCTCTTGCCGGAGCCTGCCTCCAATGACGAATCCACATCCAAAAAAGCGCTGTTTTTTGTTGTGTAAAGCAGTTGCCATAGTAGATATCGCAGTTTTTCATCTTTTTTTGCCCGGCCCATCCCATCGCATTTCTTGTCTGCCTTACAGCAGTCAAGGGCCTCCGCTAGTTGTTCGGCTGCATGTGGTCTATTAAGGGACCTAACATTCCACGTACATATCCGAAACTCGTTGTCCTTATTTCGTTTGCAGGGTTCGTCATCAGTGAATCCGTCCGTATCCAAGGCTTGTTTGTTGCTTTGCAACTAGTTGTTTTTGGTGTGGCCGGGAAGTTACCCCGACGGCACAACCCCCAACCTGGAGGGCCAGGTCCTTATTGTGACTCCAAGGACGAAGAGCCGGATAAACCGCTCCTTATAGGAGCAACTAAGGCAAAACTTTACATAAAATTAGCTTTTTCACACGGCTCTATTATCGACAAGGACGTTCTTTCTGCAATGAAACTTAAAACACCAAAACGAATACCATCAGCAATAGTCGTTTCAATTATAGCAGCTAAAAAACTTAAGATTCCAGTCAAAAGAATAAGTAAATACATATCACACTTCCCTCCGTGGTGCATACTACCTGAATCATTTGTCAAACTTCAATAAAACCAACACCACTAGACAAGTATTTGCTCAAACTTTTCTAAGCATGTCAGCAGATTTAAAAAAAGAAGGATGGAACTTCGTCTTCTCAGATGGTTCTAAAACTGTAGAAAGCACATCTTTTGCATCTGTTCACGAAAACGGCATAATGATCTGTGCAGGTCTATTAAATAACACAGTTTCCATATTTACTGCTGGGCTCTTGCTGTTCTCAAGACATTAACTATATACGCTTCTTACACTGAAAAGTTTGTTGTATGTTCAGACAGCCTGTCAGTTATAAATGCAAACTTAACAAATTCAAACTGATGTGGGTGCCTACCATCGTTCTCCAGTTTATTATTTTGAAGCTACTACCAAACTTGATCTACTACGCTACATCAATCAAGAACTTAAATTTAAACTTCGGGCCGAATGGAGCAGTTATAAAGACCATTATTCAGCAATCAACCAAGAAAGAACCCAACTCATCTTGCCTGTCACTACCTCGAAATCTATGAATACAAATTTCATTAGACTACGCCTTGGTCACACACTTACTACGGATCAACATCTTCTTCGTAAGTAAACTCCTCCTTTATGTCCTTCAGCAGTTTTTGAAACGTCTAAGTTGTAAAGCAAACTTATATCGTTGATAATCTTTCTTGCGATGTATCTCACCCACACACGTTCCAAACTCCATCATTGGTACCAAAAAGTACTGCAATCTGCAAAACACAAGGATATTTACTTAGGGACAAAAGCTAAAGGCAGAGCAAATATCCTGCGGCCAAATGATTCTCATTTGCCTATCAACGATAACCTTGTTTTAAGGTTGCCTTCCACACAGGATGATCCCGCTCATAGCCACCATTTTTTCTGGGTACTGCCTCTTGCGAGGAACTGACAAAACCTCCAAGAGTAAAATTTGTCTCGAAAAAGTGCATCTCATGTAGCCGTTCGGACTCGGCGGTAAACTGTAGGTCCCTTCCATTCTTGCAGAGTAACAACACACACACAGGAATGGTTGAGAGTATAAGTCACTAGGCCTTGGCTCCTTAAGGAGCTGTCGCGCCAATAAATTTATTTATTTATGTCCTTCTTGCAACTCCCGGATCAACATAAACCATATTTTTAACTACTGTCCCGCTGCCACACCTATTCAACACTCGTCATTAAATTTGTCCATTTACGAAGCCCTTAAAAACCCTAGTCATGATAGCATACAGAAAATACACTCTTTTCTTAAAAAAAAACACATATTATAATATGTATTATTTATGTATCAATAATGTATTAATAATAATTTACTATAAGCTATAAAATAATTATTTTCCTAGAACTAAGTTACCTCAGAGCCGAAAGTCTTAGCAACTTGTGCTCGTTTTTGTTTATGTTAGCATTATAATTTTAATTATGTGTAAATAAATTATAATAATAATAATAATATAATAATAATAATATAATAATAATATAATAATAATAATAATAATAATAATAAACTTTGAAAGAAGTGTTAAGCTAGTATTAGACGGTCCTTGTAATCTGTCATTGACGTGACATTCTGACGTCACTATGATGTAGATTTTTGTTCTAAAAGTGTCACGTCGTGTGATCGTCATTAACTTTGTTCGATGAGCCACGAAGTCACCCTGGGGTCGCCACAACTCGTTTTTTGAAATACCTTAACTCGCCCTCAAGAGCTCTGTGTTTAGAAACCTGAGGTCGCCATGAAGTCATCCAGAAGTCGATCTTGGTATTTTGCTAGGGCGAGTTGAGGTAACGATCAGCTGTTGTATACTGACATTAGCTATCAATTTCTGATTTGCGTTGATTTGCTGCAGGTAAGTTGTTAATTCGTATTTACAAATACAAAATTATCGCAAATGTGAATTTATTAATCCATAAAAAAACTAATAATGAAACTGACGAAAACTCATTTTACAAATATCAGCTGATTGTTATTTCATTCAAAATGAAACAACTCATTCCACCTAGTTTCTTAAGTCGTTTTCGATTGGTTTCACTCGGGGATCCACTCATTCTGATTCCAATGGAACAGCAAAAATGCTTCCGCTCAACTTTCGACGTTTTTGTTTATGTGTGAGTGTAAACTTGTTCATGGACGAACAAAAAATATGTACTCCAGTAGCGTTGCCGGGCCAAGAAAAAAAAATATCGAATAATATTATTTGGCTTGATAATTCCATTATAGCATAAAAGCATGTTCTTGTTCTAAATTTGTGGATATCAACCCAGAACGTTCTTAAATTATTGAAGAAAGGAGTTTTTAAGATTACATATTTTCAAAAAATGGTTCTCATTAAAAAAAGAGACATCTTTTTCGTTATCAAATAGATGAGCAAATTTTGGAGAAACAACATTCGAGGTGGAAAAAATACTTTGCATATATATGAACTGCCTTTTAGAAAAGCAAGTTTAACGGAAATGAATAATAATACAATATTGATTTATTTATACCAACGTGCCACGCAAAAATGTTCGATCACTACAGCAACGCTGCAAGACAGATTGGAAAAAGTAAAGAATTGCATTATTTCCTTGTAATTTGTAAACATAAGCAACATAAACATAAAAAACACACATTAATATTCATTCCCTGAATATTGCTCAACACAATCAACATAAATTTATTGATAAATTGATATTGATAAGCTTCAAAAATTGATATTTTACCAACAAAACAAACTAAAACATAAAATGAAAATATAGGTACACTGGTATATTTTTCAAGCTGACGACGTTTCGTTTGACATTTGATTTGTATGTGTTTGTGCTTCTTGAGTGGATTCTGGTTTCAAATCCAGAAGCAGAATTCTCTTCTCAGAAGCGCCCAGAAGAGTTCTTTATTGCCAAAAGAACGGTTTAAGAATGCTTCCGGACGCTCCCGGACTGCCAATCGAGAATGATATTACTATGTACTAAAGTATGCAAGTGTGAGTTTATTGTTTTTAATAATCATTTCAATTTACATTCTTAATTTGACACAGTCGAAACTGGTCGAGCAGTAACGTGCGAATAGTCATTCCCCTTGTGATATGTCATCACAATCTTGGAGTTATCATTAAGAAAACCTGGGGCGACCCTGGTTGAAGTTCAACGAACAAAGCTATTGTTTTGCATGTCATTGCCGTGACAAAAAACAATGACAGGCACCGTGACACGTCACTTTTATGTCACTGCAGTGACAAATTTCCGTGACCGTGTGATAGCCCTTTCACTGTTGATGGGACACCGTGACACGTAGCCTGTCGCTGCAAGGACTGTGTCCCAGCCGTGACACGGCAGGAATTTCCGCCATGTCATTATTTGTCACGGTTGGGCGTTCGGATTTCTTTCTAGCTTTGGTGGTGCTATCGGATTTGCAATTTCGTATAACCAAAATACGAGTTGACGGCGAGATGATGAAAAAACATTTTATTTCAAAGTAATTTGCAAAATGTTAACAAAATCAAGGAAACAAATATATATTGCCACTAAAAAAAAACAAGTTTGTGAATAGTTTTAATTTTCAAAAATTTAAAGGCCTTGTCAAACAGAGCGCGTTTTTACGCCGCGTGTCAACGCCACGTTTTACTACTCAGCAATACATATTACATGCATTCTTGCAGATTAACAACACACACACTGGAATGGTTGAGAGTATAAGTCACTAGGCCTTGGCTCCTTAAGGAGCTGTCGCGACAGGAAATTAATTATTATTACATATCACATGCCATAAAGAGCGCGTTTTCAACATTACAATTATTTTTTTGACGCCGCGTTAGAGCAGATTATTTTTTGAATTGTTTTGAGAATTAAAGGCTTCGTTAAACAAAGCGCGTTTCTTACGCGGCGTTGAGATAATTTAATGCGACGTTGACGTTGGAGAACGTTACACAAAGCTGGAAGAAGCTTGTTAAATATTTGAATCTTGGTTTCCATTTTCTTACAAAATATGTTAATACATAAATAAATGTCCAATGTTTACCATTTTCATTCGATTCATTTCCGATTTCTTGCATATCTCGTTCTTTAGAACTATTTTTCTTACATGATTTATTATTTTCTAACCCATTCTATCAGCAATATTAAAAATAAAAATGACACAAAAGAAGTCAAAACAATAATAATTTAAATAATTTAATTCTCAAAAAATAATCTTTTTTAACGCCGCGTTAAAAAAATTATTTTAATCTATTTCAACGCCATGTTTTAACGCTGCGTATTGACGTCGAGTTCATCGCGGCGTTGAAAACGAGCTCTTTGTGACATGGGATATGTATTGCGGTATATAAAAACGCGGCGTTAAAACTTGGCGCTAAAACGCCGCGTCAAAACGCGGCTGTTTGACGCGACGATAGAGCTCTGGCTCTTCAGCTCATAATTCTCGCATAAGTTTGCACACAAACTTTCATTCTCACGTCGCAACAACCAATTTGTAGACCACAAGGAACGAATTCTTTGCGGTAGCCTTTGGTTGTTGTCGGAGTCATCTCCACTGGCTGCTTTTCCAAGGCCGCGAAAAATATTTCGTGTGCACATACTTATAGCGAGTTTCATTGAAGAAAAGACTTGCTCTTTCTGTCAAAAGATTTGATCTTTTTCAGTTTTGAGAGTTTCATTGCAAGAAAAAGTGCAAATCTAGATCAAATCTCAACACAAAAGATTTGATCTCTGATGGGGTGGCAGATTTGATCTGAATGCATACATAAGTACATGTAAATAGTCTTTTCGGTCAGACGTCAAATGGAAAATGTTTTGTAATTTGTTGTTCGTTGTTAACTTGTGCCAGCCTGTGTTAAGCAATAAAATCAACAAATAGCAATAAAAGAAACAAAATAGTAATAAAAGATGTTTTTGAAGTCAGAAAATACCAAAATGGCATTTTGAATGAATCAACAACTGTGCATAGATATTTTTGTGTGTCGTCAAAATACTGTGTGTGCTCGTCAGATAATCACCAATACTACGATTAAATCGTAAAACAAGTTTCATTGAAAAGAGCAAATCTGAATTTTGAGATCAAATCTTTAAAATTTGAATGAAACTCGCTATTAATGTGACTTAACTTTTGTCTTGGAAATGTTTTATTTATTTATTTTTTTAATTAAATTAATTTAGTTAATTGAACCACTTCAGAAATTCACGTCTATATTAGTTTAGTTTAGTTTATTGAGTTTTGCATATCATTGCCGTGAAATCGAGACACAAATATCACCGTGACACACTTTGACGTTCATTGTATTTTGGGACAACAATGACAGACATGTGCCATTCGTGTAATAGTCACTGTAGCTAGCCGTGACATTATTACCTTTGTCACGGCAATGACGGTGGTAGGACCTATTTTGTTGTGACGTCACAGTGTCACGTCAATGACAAATTACAAGGACCGTCTAATACTACCTTTAAGCTGCACGACTCTGTGTGAGTCGCAAAAACAGAGATTTAGCTAGCATTGAAAATTTGTATTGCCATTTCATTCACATACATATGTATATCAGCTTTAAAACGATTTTAACCGGGAACCTTCATACAAATGAGAGCTGTAGACTATTTTATGAAGATATCCTACCAGCGATAGGCTGGTAACCTCTCCCGACTCATAACCCACCAACAAGCCTTGGAAATTATCTGACTACACGACGACGAACCAAGCAACGACAACGGCTAAACGAAGAATAGCGGCGGTTGTGGTGCAGTACGTAAGATGTTTGCTTATGAACCCAGAGATCGTGAATTCGAAACTCAGTTGGGTTTCAAACTCCTAGTGCAAGCTAGACGCTCTGTGGGTTTTAAGTGAGAAAATAGTCACCTAATTCTCTATCTAATGCGCCGAAAAAAATCTGTCCTATCTTTTTAATCCTTCTAACTAGTGTCGTGCAGCATCCAGTTGCATTCTAAAAGGCAATGTGCCGTACAGACACAGAAAAAAAAACATGACATACATATATTACAACGGTCACCCAAAACACCGCGTGCTCCGGGTAGGCTTCCTAGTCAGCCAAAAATGAAGTCTACCATCCATCGGTCTTAATGCAATAAACGAAAGGCTATGCACTCTTCGCGTAAGGCGAAGAGCCTCATAAGATTTCACGCACATACCTAGGAGTCGGAAGAAGACAAAAAGATTCCTACAACTAACTTGTAGAGTTGACCCTCAATGCCAGACCAAAGTATGACGTCAAAATCATCTTGGAGGTTTCAACGCCAAATTAGATCACTCGTAACCAAATTGACCACGTGTTGATAGATCGTCGCCACTAATCAACCCTAATGACGATACGAACGTATTGAGATACCAACATTGACTCGGACCACTATCTTATTGGTATAGTGTTCCGACGGCTGATTGCGCTGCTCCGCCACTCAGGGTGAATCAACACGGCTTCCCTACGCGATGAAAAAAGCAATACCTCCAGTGGCACGCTAAGGTCCACCCTCGTCGAGCTCGATAAAGGAGAAGAGTAAGTTCTGGGAGCAGAAAGCCGGGCGTAGATAAAAATGGTCACATTAAGAAAAAAAGTCATTAGTACTGCTGATACCATCTTAGGCAGTAGTCGCAGAGATCGGAGCGACGGCGTTGATGATGAATGCAATCTATCGCTTGACCGTAAAGTTTTGTCCACACCAAAGAAACATTTTTGTAAACATTTTATACACATTGCAAAGGCATTTCAGAAAAAGGCATCCAGGGAGAAAAACATTGTCTGTGAAAGGGAAAGAAATAGAGAGTGATATCCGCAGTCCACACCAATCGCGGAAGTTCTACCAATCCGTCACATTCTGCAAGGTCGGAGAGGGAAATCTGATCACAGATCCTGAAGGCATTCTGGAGTGATGGGAAGTATACTTTAATGAATTGTTGGTCAGTTCACGAAAGAAATGGAGATGCAGCCACAAAGCATTGAGGATATAGAAAAGGCGATTAATCGGCTCAGAAATAACAAGGCCTCGGGAGTCGATGGGATACCTGCCGAGCTGACCACACATGGAAGGCCAACACTACATCAAGCAATTCATGAAATCATAGTACACGTATTGAAATACGAAGAAACGCCAGAAGTCTGGACCAAAAGGCATCATATATGTGCCAAACATAAAAAGGGAGATATTACAAAGTGCAGCAATTATAGGGGTATAACATTGTTGAGTATATCCTATAAGATATTCACGCGAAAACCATAATCGGCAACTATCAATGTGGTTTCATAACAGGCAAATCAACTATTGGCCAGACCTTTGTCCTTAGGTTTTAGGCAAGTGATATAAGAAGTCAAGAAAACACCATTCCAACATACCACCTATTTTAATAGATTTTAAAGATGCCTACGATAGCATAGCCTATCTTATAAGCCATGAGAGAATTCGGCATCCAAAATAAATTGACACGACTATGTAAGCTGATAATGACCAACATTTCAAGCCAAGAAAGTAGCCGGTTTGCTGTCCAGACCAATCAACATCTTTATGGACTCCGAAAAGAGAATGGTCCGTCTTTCATCCTGTTTAACCTGGCGTTAGAGAAAGCAATCCGTGACTCTGGACTATCGTCACCAAGTCCAGCCAGATATTGACTTACGGAGACGACATCCACATAATCGGCAAAAGATCACAAGCTGTACAAGATTCCTTTACCCAGATCGAGCAGGCGGCACAAAAACTAGGGGTGCTCCTTAAAGAACCAAGGCCAAGTGACTTATAATCTCAACCATTCCTGTGTGTGTGTTGTTAATCTGCAAGAATGGAAGGGACATACAATTTACCGCTGAGTCCGGCTATATGAAATGCACTTTTTCGAGACAAAAAAATTTACTCTTGGAGGTTTTGTCAGCTCCTCGCAAAAGGCAGTACCCCGGAAAAGAAGGTGGCTATGAGCGCGACTCGAACCCATGCTCTTCGCTTAGCAGTTCGACACAACAACCACTAAGCCACGGGGCACTACACTTAAAAAAAATATAATAATAAAGTGAACCCTAAGTACATGGTGGCTACGTCTGCAAAAAGTGTTGGTCAAACTATCAGGGTAATGGAACATGAGTTTGAGGTAGTGCAGTGCTTTAACTACATCGGGTCAAAAGTAGCAGCCGATAATACTAGGAAGAAATACGAGAGCGGCTGCTAAAATCTAACAGAACCTACTAAAGTCTGTTTAGGCTCTTTAAATCCAGAAACCTTACCATAAAAACTAAGCTGATGCCGTAAAACACTTTGGTCTTACCAGTACTCACATACGCATGCGCGACTTGAGTGCTAACTAAAAGGCACTCTGATCTCTTATCCGCGTTCGAGAGGAAAGCACGATTCCGTACAAGATACAATCATGAATTGTATGAAATCTGTCTTGAAGATGAAAGAATTGAAAGCTCGCTAGAATCCGGTGGACTGGCCACTTAGCTCGCATGAGCATAGTTGCAGTTCTTGGAAGGATGGCGTAGATCAGGACGCCTGAAGCCTTGAGGTGTGAAATGAATGGCGTCGGCCAGCAATTGGGATGTGTGGAAGAACTTATTGAACGAGGACCAATCGGATCTCCGTTGTTGCGCCGATGATGAAATGTACTTCTCTTACCTAAAAACCTATTTAAAGCTCAAATTAAACTGCCTTTAGACGATAAAAGTAAGGATCTACATCACTATCTATAATGTTTGTTATTAAATAGTTGCAGTTTCTGCAGAAATTATAAAGAATGACCTTTTTTTGGGTTGTTTCTTTAGCTTAGCGTACATATATCATCTTTACGGGGTGAAATTTTACATCTTGGGTTTGTCAGCACTTGGGATCCATATGTTTGGATTTAATACATTTATAAACTTTCAAAATTTGGTTCTTGAAAATTCCACCCCTACAATCGGTGCGTGGTTGCTCAAGACATATTGAAAATTTCAGTTATTCGGAATGTAGACTTTATATACGAATTTACGATTCATATACATACTTCTTAGACTACTTAGACTTGCATACCACACATACTTGCTGTGAGGGTCTTTTTTCTACTTTATCATTTTCCTCCTAAGAATAACAAACAAAAAAAAACGGACCCTTCTTAACAGAAATAATAATCAAATTTCTAATAAAAACAAAAATCGAAACAAAATACACATTGACTTCATATTTCCCCACATTTTGCCGACGTCACAAAATTCCCAAGCAATCATTGTGTGCTAATAATAGAATGAAACTCCCAACTAACACATAAAATGTTGACAAAATCATAAATAACTTACCACAATGGCTTCCTCCGAATACAATTCAGCATCACAATTATCACAGAGATAAATATCGAAGGGCGCTGGTTCAACCATTTGCTGTTGCTGTGAGTTGAGCTTTGATTTTTGCTGTAGCAGGCATTTTCGAATTCGTTGTGGTTGATCATAAGACTATAAATGGATTTAAAAAAAAACTCAATCAAAGCATCATTTAGATAGTCTTAACCTTACCATATTTTCATTCCGAAATGTTACCAACAACTTATTACTCCGCCTGTCGAACAATGACGTCGTTGAGTTGTAATTATTGATAAATCGCAAACTAGCATGTTCGTAGGCAGCTAAATCGTTGCAGAATCTCAACAGAAACACACTTTTGTGAAACTGATAACATATTATGACAATCTCCTTCATTTTTTCTAGCCAGTTCTGTACAAATCGAAAGTTAAAAGATAGTATAGTAGATTGAGTAAAATTAGACAAGACGACAGAAGAGTGTTTTTATGAATTTGAAAATAATTTGACATCCTTACCCCTGTAAATTTTTTTGGTTTTGTGAATGGTATCGTGTAGGCAACGTTCTCTGGCCACCATTCTGGTTCGCTGTAGTCGATTTTTCCCTGTAAATTTATATGACCAAGGGAACATTGCACCATGAATGGTATAAAGTTCTCTAATTGACTCTCGGTGATCTTTTCTAGTGCGGTTGGGTAGCCATTGGCAAATAGGAGTGGTAAGTTTGAGATCATATTGTGCTGTTGAACTTCTTCAATTTCGTCCATTTTATTTTAATCTAGAAAGAAAGAAATAAACATTATTAAAATGAGGTGTATTTTTGTTTGTAATAAATTGCCGTTAAAATTATCCTATTTACATTATAAATGTGAATTTTTGTATGTTTGGATGTTTGTTCCCTAATAACGCCTCAACGGCTTAACGGATTTGGATAAAATTTGGTATGTAGATGGATATTGTGCTGGATTGAGATATAGGCTACTTTTTATCCCAAAAAATGTTCGGTTCCTGTAGGGGAGGTTAATATGTGAAATGATGTATGGCTGAAGATTTGTTTGTTATGCTTTCGTGTTCCAACGAATGTATGAATTTTTGAAGTTGGGTAGATGGAAGGTTGCAGGATTCACTTTATTTCGACATAGTCTCCTGCGGTAGAGATCGAAATATTTTCTTTAACGAGTTTTGATCTACATATATTTTGTTTAAATGGATACATGGCGGACAGTAGAAGTGTAACAAAAAAATAACATTACATTTGCAATTGAAGAAGAGCACTGGCAACTGAGGCCATCAGCTCTTACCTCTTACAATAAAAGAGAATAAGACAGAGAGACAAATAAAACAGAAGAAAGAAAAAAACAGTAAGCACAGCGATTTTTTTTATAAATAACGCGCGCACATGGGACTATTTGTTTCCCTTTTAATGAAGAACACACTGCGCGAGCATTAGGAAGATAGGAAGGAGAAAGATAGGAGGTGTCGATTAACATTGGTTTTGAATGCTTGCAGATCAAAATGGCAAGGGAAAATTTCGCCGGGTAAACTATTCCGAATTCGTGTTTTTGGCAAAAAAAGAATCTCTATATATCACGGTACATCCGAAACTGGGCTCAAGGGTGAACTGATGATTCCTTGCGAGACGAGTATTACGGGAGAAACTTTTAAGGGGAGGAATGCAGCTGGCTACTTCGAGTGAACATTTTTTTATAAAAGAAAAGATAAAATAAGGAAAGACATGAAACATTGCGCTGGTGTTCGAGAGGGCCAATTGTTTCAGTGGCAGTTCTATTTCCTATCAATCTTAACGCTCGATTTTTTTTAAGGTGAAGCGATGTTTGCGAAGCACCTGCCCAGAGGTGGGAGTTATACTCGAGTTTGGGGCGTATAAACGCTTTATGCTGTAGTGCCCCGTGGCTTAGTGGTTAGTGTGTCGGACTGCTAAGCGAATGAGCCTGGATTCGAATCCAGCTCATAGCCATCTTCTTTTCCTACTGCCTCTTGCGAGGAACTGACAAAACATCCAAGAGTAAAATTTGTCTCGAAAAAGTGCATCTCATGTAGCCGTTCGGACTCGGCGGTAAACTGTAGGTCCCTTCCATTCCATTCTTGCAGATTAACAATACACACACAGGAATGGTTGAGAGTATAAGTCACTAGGCCTTGGCTACTTAAGCTGTCGCGCACTTAATTTATTTATTTATTCAAACGCTTTATAAATTGTAGCCAGATCAGAATGAGAAAAATACTTCTTACACCGATACAGAAAACCTAAGCACTTAGCGGCATTCTTAGCGATTTCAAATATATGGTCGTTCCAACGGAGGTCGTTGTCGACGCACATACCGAGTACTGAGGGCTTTTCGGTTTCATCGATGCAAGTGCCATTCATGGACAATGGCATTGGGGGTATGTTTAGCTTTAACGCAAAAGACAGCATTGAGTTTTCGAAGCATTAAACTCCACAGGATTCCTATTACCCCTATTACAATGCTGTATAAATCGGAGTTTAATGAGCTTCACATACGGTACCGTTGTGAAGGACGTGAATTTTCGAACGAATATAAAAGCTGAGGGTAGAGTCATCAGTAAAACAGTTAAGTGGATTAGAAGTAACAGACAGGAGATCATTTATAAAAACGAGGAAAAGAGTCGGAGACAAAACAGAGCCCAAACCAGCATTTATTTTGTGGGAATCAGACTTGACTCCGTCCAATACAACTTGTATTGAACGGTCCAGAAGATAGCTTCTAATCCAACAAACAAGAGTATCATCAATCCCAAAAGCACACATTTTCGATTAGAGCTTCATGACAAACTCTATGAAATGATTTGGAGATATCAAGAGCAATAATCTTACTTTCACCAAAGCGATGTAAAGATTTGTTCCAATATTCGATGAGATATGCCATCAGATGACCAGTGGAACGGTTGTTGCGGAAGCCATACTGACGGTCATGGAGAAGCTTTCGATCTTCGAGATATTCCTTAACCTGACGGTTAATCAGTGTTTCCATGGCCTTAGAAAGAAGGGATGTTAGTGCTATGGGTCGGTAGGGGAGGGGGAGGAAGGGCACCTTTCTTAGGGACAGGCTGGACAAATGCTGTTTTCCATCTTCTAGGAAAGATTCCAGAAGAGTAGGAGCGATGGAAATGCTTACGCAGTGGCTTTGCCAGTGTGGAAGAACACCTCTTCAGAAGAATCGGCGGTATACCATCCGGGCTAGCGGATTTGTGTATATCGAGATCTTTGAGAACTCTTTGAGAACGCCTTCTTTGGAGAGTAGACAATAGGTTTGTCATTAGTGATAAGCGTCAACATCTTGTTGAGGAATTTTTAATACAAATGACCAAACATTTTTACTGCCTTTGGGACCTTGAAGAATTTTTCGCCGTAATTTTTGGTCATGCAAAAATTTTGTTCTTTCTTAAACCGGGCTTTAGGCTTTATGCTTTTTACTCTTTTAGGAATAAAAGCACGCATACCTAGAAGAATCACATTTGTGGTCATTTCACTATCGAGGAAGCATAGTGACCAGTTAAAGTTTCGGAAAAAAAATATTCAGGCCGTCCCAGTTGGCCTTCTCGTATTGCCAAACGGTCCTGGTGGGAAGTTTTTCTTTAACTGGATGGGTGGAGAACGAGAAATTAGCTGAAATGACCAAACAGTCCGAAGTGCCAAATGGAGAAGTAACGCTAATGGTATACTTATCAGGGTAAGAAGTAAGGAACAAGTCAAGAGTATGGGCGGCTTGCCCAGCAACATCCGTTATACGCGTTGGCACATCGATCAGTTGGGTAAGGTGATGTAACCCGGCAAAGAGCTTGACATACCTTCCTTCGGGTATAGTTTCACCAGAATAAGCGGAGACAAGTGGAATTGTGTACATTGAAATCGCCCGCAATAACAATTTCAGTGCGAGGACAAAGGGAAACAATTTTCGAGATGAAATCAGACAGCGCATCAAACTCGTTACAAGTCGAATTACTGTCGAGATTTTGACTCCTGTAAATAAAACAATAATGAATGACATGCTTGCGGACAGTTAATTTGAGCCACAATAAGTTAAAGTCCGTGTTGGAACATTGCCCATATTCGGTAAGGCTCTGGCAAGCAATATCATTCCTAACATAGACCACGAGACCATGATGGGAAAAGATTAATGGCACCAAGCTATACCCATGTAGAGCAAATTCTGATAAATCAGTATTTACTCTAACTTGGGTTTCACTTAATGCCAAAACAGCTGGCCTGTATTGAACAGTGTAGACGTACACGTGAAAGAAATTCTTTCTTAGGCCGCGAACATTAGAACAGACGACACAAAAATCACTTACCATTTAAAAATACTTACATTCAAAACACAACTCTGACTAAGTCGAACAGCGCAGTGAAAATCCAATTTAATTTCTGTAATAAACAAATTGTCTTAGGTGTTATGCCCATAAGACAGCTTGCATACAAAAAATCAATTTAAATATTCAGCACAAAAAGACAAACTCAGATGCCTTTATCCATTTACCGCAAGCATTAGATGGTCATACGATGCCTTCAGTAGATAAGAAAGAGGCAGTTAAGCAAAAAGGCCTTGGGACAGGTAAGAGGATGATTTGTTATGCGAGTGTGTATTAATTTTTTTCTTCCACAGCGCGAGTGGGCATATCTTTCCTCCAACGATGCGAGTAGATATTATTTTATTCTTTACAGCACACGCGAGGAGTGTTTTTTTAATTTTCTCAAACGAGTTTGTTTTATACTCGCAACAATGCGCAAATAATTTTTGTTGACTTATTTTCAATTGTTTGTGCGCGCACCTCGACGTCCGGCTTTGACGAGCTTAAGATCGACACTGATTATATACAGATTTATTTTTTTTGGAAGTCTTTCGTCAGGCATTTTTTAGACTTTCAAAAGATAATCAATGTGCATTTTGGGTGTTTTAATAAACAGAGGTGGCAATCCGGTTTCAATAGTCAGCATGTAGTTTGGCGTATTTCTCGGCAGCAGAAAACAGTTTTTTTATTATTTCATTATTCTCAAAACCCAAGCTTCTCTATTCCAACTGGAAGGTACTCAGTAAGGTCATTGATGAAAAGAGCAAAAAGGTTAGGACTCAGGGGGCAATCCAATTTTTGTATCAAACCGACCAGACATTACCTCTCCGTTCCACACCACTGTCTGGTTTTCTGCGTACAGGTTTTCTATGACCTTTCCGATTATTGAAGACATTCCCGAGTTGTAAAGCTTGTAAAACAAAGCCCCTTCTATCAATTGTGTCGAAAGCAGCCTTGAAGTCAACGAAAAATACGTAGTTTTTTATTTTGTTCTAAGAAATATCCCGCAAAGGTTCTTAAGATAAATATGTTGTCGATTGCTGAGTAGCCACTCCGAAAACCGGCCTGGCATACCTTTATCATTTTATTTTGGCTTATCGATCTATACAAGAGGTTGTTTAAAAAAGATACAATAATTTATAGAAGGTGTTAAGAAAGGATATTCCTCGATAGTTTTTTGGATCGGATATGTCTCCTTTTTTAAAAATTGGGAAAATGATCACTTCCTTAAACTGATGTGATATTCTTACAGTTCTCAATATACAATTAAATGCCTCAGTAAGTTTCATAGTAAGGTCCACCGTACCATAATTCAGCAGTTCTACAGTTATTCCATCTATTCCTGGAGCCTTACCATCTTTGAGTTTGCTTGATGTCCAATGAACTTCTCCATAAGTAAATGGGGAATCCAGAATTTCGTTAATATAAGTGGTTTTCGCATACATAATATTTGGGGCGACCGATTTATTTTGAGAAGTCACCAAATCAGCTAAGACCTTAAAACATTTCAACGCCAAACCATAACGAATATCATCAAATATTACCAAATGTGACACATTTTAATAATGCAAATAGCGACATGAATTAATAAACATCTCTGATATATATGTACATATATATTAAATTCTAGTTCTCTCATTTCATTTACCGTATACTTAATATATAACAATAACAATAAAAGTCACACGAACATTGGAAGAAGTTTTCTAGAACACTATCGTACTGAAATTACAGAATGAAAAACTAAGCTAGTTTTGCGATGTTTTAAGAACTTCAACCAAAATCTAACCAACAAAAATAAAATATTCCGTAAGATTCCCAAAAGGCAGACACCCATGTTTTTTAACATCATCACCACCAATACCAATCTAGGCCAAACGCTTACTTATGATCTATACAGGTTAATACACTTCGCCAGGCAAAGAGGCTATTCTTTACCTTAGTCGATGTTAGCCTAAAATGTATACTTAATAATTCAAACACTTGGTAAGTTGTTTACTTCGAGTTCAAGAAAGCCCGCCTGCTAAGTTTAACAATCGGGTATTCGCTTTTACTTAGCAGTAAGTCGTCAAGGCAGAGATCAATCGAATAATCAATTTTATCAATTTTTTTCAGGGCCTTATTATCTTGGTCATATTTTATGAGACAGAGATATTTTAAGAGTGGATGCAAATATGCTGGGTTATGCTTATCGAAGAAGGGTAAAGGAGAAAGATCAACGAGAAATACATACATATGTCGACTATCTCAACCAAGAGACCCTTCGACATGTTCGGATTTTGATGAAAACCTTGGTAAATCATGGACTGAAAGTTCTATCGATCGTAAAATTTGTAATTTGCTATCATTTGTCACAAAATAAATAAGAACAATCTAAGCGATTTCGAATTGAAATGCAAATGTAGCAGATTTTTTTTTTTATATTTTATGTTGTTTATCAATCTATTTATATCTTACACGACTTCAACATTCGTTGCCATTGCTTCTAACTGAACTAAAGTTCTATACAATCTTCTAGGAATTACTGAATACGAAGAAAAATAGAACACGTAACATCTAATTATCATTTCAAGTTAATTTCAATAACAAAATATTTATTTTAAAGAAAGAGAGAAGCTACAAGTTTTATTATTCCATATATTCTACACATATCTACATATTTCATGATTTTTAGTGCTTAGGTAGTAAGGAAACTGTCATTATTAACTCTAAGGAAAATTTAAGATGACTCACATGAGTGTGGATTATCTGATTAAATACAACAACAATTTGTTCAATGTCCACACTAAAGCTTCTTAAAAGTTTAGAATGAAATGTAACTAAGTTACGATGAAAATTAACAATTCTATATATATCATTTCTTTGACAAAAGTGCCCATTTTTAATAAAATAGGTGCCTATGCTCAATAGGCTCGTTGATCCAATAATAAGGTTCCGATTTATTTATTGGGGTATAGGGTAAAGTAGAAAGTATAATAATCTATGATTTATTAAGTAATAAACTAATAATCAATTTGCCTTTTCAAGTGATTTATGCTGCGTATATAAATTATGTTGGCAGGGAGCTATCCAAGGAAATTGCAGAAATCGCATTATCAAGCGGAAAAACGCCAAGCCAAGCGGTCTGGTCTCATTTTCGACAAGTTATTCGACTTGTAACGAGTTTGATGCGCTCTCTGATTCCATCTCGGAAATTGTTTCCCTTTGTCTCGCACTGAAATCGTTATTGCAGACAACACCCGGAGGAAGGTATGTTGCCGGGTTACATCACCTTACCCAACTGATCGATGTGCTAACGCGTATACCGAATGTTGCTGAGCAAGCCGCCCATACTCTTGACTTCTTTCTTACTTCTCACTCTGATAAATATACCATTAGCGTAACTTCTCCATTTGGCACTTCGGACCATTGTGTCATTTCAGATAATTTCTCGTCGTCCTACTCCCATCCAGTTAAAGAAAAACTTCCCACCAGGAACGTTTGTCAATACGAGAAAGCCAACTGGGACGGCCTGAATATTTGTTTCCGAAACTTTAACTAGTCACTATGGTTCCTCGATAGTGACATTGATGAAAGTGCTGAAATTAACACAAATGTGATTCTTCTAGGGATGCGTGCTTTTATTCCTAACAGAGTAAAAAGCATCAAGCCTAAAGAAAAGTCCTGGTTTAACTCTGAGTGTAAAGAAACTATCAGGCTCAAAGAAGTAAGTTTCCGATCTTACAAAGCCAACCCTACAGAGAAAAGCGGAAAAAGCACAAACAAGCAAGGAACTCATGCAACTCCGTTATTGAAAGAACCAAATGTTTGCATGACCGAAAATTACGGCAACAAATTTTGCAATGTCCCAAAGGCAGTAAAAATGTTTGGTCATTTGTAAAAAATATTAAAAACTCTTTAACATCTTCGGTTAAAACGCTCATCGACATTACTTGAGAATGTAATTTTTTCCATGGGACAGATTTTTTTCCGGACTCGTAAAGTAGCAAGATTTCTCAAAGATCTCGATTTACACAAAACCGCTGGCCCGGATGGTATACCCCCGATTCTTCTGAAGGCAAAGCCACTGCGTAAGCTTTTCCATTGCTCCTACTCTTCTGGAATCTTTCCTAGAAGATGGAAAATAGCATTTTTTCAGCCTGTCCTTAAGAAAGGTGACCCATTCTCCCCCTCCTCCTACGTCCCTTCTTTCCAAGGTCATGGAAACGCTGATAAACCGTCAGTTAAGGAATATCTCGAAGACCGAAAGCTTCTCAATATGGCTTTTGCAGTAATCGTTCCACTGGTGATCTGATGGCATATCTCATCGAACATTGGAACAAATCTTTACATCGCTTTGGTGAAACTATTTTCCTCAATTTTATAAATGATCTTCTGTCTGTTACTTCTAATCCACTTCACTGTTTTGCTGACGAATCTACCCTCAGCTTTTCATATTCGTTCGACAATTCACGTCATTCGGCTTCGGACGTACAATCGCAATGGTATGTCAAGCTCATTAAACTCCGATTTATACAGCATTGTCAAACGGGGTAATAGGAATGCTGTCTTCTGTCGTTAAAGCTAAACATACCTTCAACGCCATTGTCTGTCCATGAATGGCACTTGCATCGAAGAAACCGAAAAACACTCATTACTCGGTATGTGTGTCAACCGCGACCTCCGTTGGAACGACCATATACTTCAGATCGCCAAAAATGCTTCTAAGTGCTTAGGTTTTCTGTATCAGTTTAAGAAGTATTTTTCCCATCTGATCTGGCTACAATTTATAAAGCGTTTATACGCCCTGCCTCTGGGAAGGTGCATCGCAAAAATCGCTCACCTGCTTGATAGAATACAAAAAAGAGCGTTAAAGTTAATAGGAAATAGAACTGCCGCTTAAACAATTGCCCCATCAAACACCAACGCAATGTTTCATTTATTTACTTATTTAATCGATTCTTTAAAAAAAAATTTTCACTCGAAGTAGACAGTTGCATTCCTCCCCTTTAAAAAGTATCTCCAATACCCGTCTCGCAAGGAATGCTCATCAGTCTCCCTTGAGCCCAATTGCGGACGTACCGTAAAATAAAGGAATTGTTTTTTTAGCCGAACAACACGAATTTCAATAGTTTACCCGGCGAGACTTTCCCTTGCCATTTTGATCTGCTAGCATTCAAAACCAATGTTAATCGACACCCTGTCCTTCCCCTCCCTATTTTGTCTAATGCCCGCGCAGTGTGTTCTACTTTAAAAGGGAAACAAATAATCCCTGTGCGCGCTTAAAAAAATCTGAGTGTTCAAGGACCTGTTAAATACTTCTTTTGCAATTGCCTTATAAAATAACGTGTTTTAAGCTTAATAGCAATTTTTTTAATTCTTTTTTTTCACAGCTTCTATACAAAAGTCTCTGTGTAACCGATGTTTCGGATGTATTATGCACTATTAATAATTGCTATGAGGGTTCGTTTTTTAGTAACAAAATTAAAAGTATAAACCAAAAAAAAAAGTCTTGGTTTAACTCGGACTGTAAAGAAGCGATCAGGCTCAAAGTTTCCGATCCAAAGCCAACCTAATAAAGGAAAATCGGAAAAATCACAAGAAGTAAGGAACTCATGCAACTCCGTTAGTGACAGAACCAAATTTTTGCATGACCGAAATATCAGGAAAGCAAAATTGCTCGTAGGTCGGAGACTATTTCGCAGTTCAAAGCACAGTTACCCCTCTTGTACTTGCGATTCAAAATTGTTCCATGGGACAGATTTTTCCGCAATATTTTTATACAGTAGCAAGAGAAGATCTACACAAATTCCTCCTGAAGAGGTGTTCTTTCGCGCAGCTACTGCGTGCACTTTTCCATGGCTCCTACTCTTCTGGAACCTTTTTTAGAAGGTGGAAAATAACATGTGTCCAGTTTGTCCTTACGAAAAGTGACCTGCTACCTTCCGACTTTCACGTCTTATAGCTTAAGAAATATATGGAAGATCGAAAGTATGTGCTGCAATCGTTCCACTGTTGATCTGATGGCAAATCTCATCCAACGGTGGAACAAATCTGTATTTCAAAACACGCGCTTATTATAAAGAAAAAAATTATAAAAATCCGGATGTAGGTACTTAAAACTTTGGTCTCGCTTGTCATACGATTTAAACCTGTAAGAGACCGTTATAAATCATTCACAACTTCAAAGATCTTAAAAAAATGCTATCAATGTGTAGATAACCCTCAGAACGTATGCCCTAGTTATTTCTTATAATTTGTCTCTAAAAATCTCTTTAGTCCATGCTTACAGACGAAGAAATGAAAATATATTATTAACTGTTGGGTAACAATTTTCCAAACTTCTTCGACATTTAGCTAGGCACTATCTAGCTAAATGTCGTCCGTAGGTTTTAAGTCAGAAAATTCTTACCTAATTCTCGATATTTTACGCCGAAAAAATTCCTTCATCCTACTAATATTATAAACGTGAAAGTTTGTGAGTATGTATGTATGTATGTATGTATTAGGGTGGTCGTTATTTTCAAAAGTCGGAATTTTGTATTGATTTTTTGTTCCTTCACATCTCAAAACATTACCCTATTTTTTTTTTACGACCACGTTAACACGTGCCGCACTGAGCCTAAAGTTCTCGCAGTGGTGCGAGTACTTTTACTGTACTGGTACCCAAGAAATTTTCTCTGACTCTCATGCAAATATTTTTTTTTTCTCTGAGCAAGCGTAGGCGAAGGTGTCACTTCAATGCACTTCACTTAATCTGTCAATCAGAAATTTTAATAGCATTCATTGAGTTGTAGTTTTTTAAAGATGCCTCGTGAAAACTTATTTTTGGTCGGTTCAATAAAAAAACAAATTCTAGGTTCGAAACTACCTTCTAAACGGGATGTATTAAGTGTTTCATTTTATAATATGCGAAGTGTAAAACTAAGTTTATCAAATAGTGTTAGTTTGGTCATAGTGTGACATAGTAGACATAGTGTACAATATTTTGGAAAAAGCCAAGAATTCCAACTCGTGATCGATGTCATTGCCTTAAGCAATTAAAAAAACTTTACGAGGAACTTAGAAACATTGAAAAAAGTAAAAATAGAAACACTGAAACATCGAAAAAAAGAATCAGATTTTGCGGAGAACTTAAATGATTTGTTTGATATCGCACACGCGGTTGCATTGGATCAAATAAAAATTGAAGAGGATAAACAATTTTTACTTCTACAAAGGCAAAAAGGTCGACCAGGCTGTATGCTTGGAACTGATTTTAAACTTGCAGCTAAGGAAAAAAGAAAAAAGGACCTTGAAAAGAAACTTAAGCTACGAGTTTCAGATCAAAGTGCATCTTATAATAACGAAGGTAGGTACACTGTTTTTTTATATATATTTAAATGAAAAAATTGTCTTGCTAGTGGAGCTTTGTAATTCGTTTTCGTCTGAGGAAGAGGAGGTTGAAGTTGCAAATCTTGGCTCTGAATACCCAGGGCAAGATTAGAGATTTTAACTCCTAGGCTATCGGCAGCACTTGACAAATGTAAAATAAGTGACAGAGATGCCGTCCACCTCTTGACAGCCTGTGTAGAAGCCACTTCCTTAGATCCTTCATGTTTTGTGATTAACCGTTCTTTTATAAGACTCTCCCGTCAATATTTTCGCGAGCAAACAGCTATAGCAACTAAAACCAAATTTGAAAACATAAGTTTAAATTTTGCTGTTATACATTGGGACTCCAAACTTCTTCAAGATATAACAGGCCAAGCTAAAGTTGACAGACTTCCCATAATTGCTACTGCTCCAAATATTGAGCAACTCCTTGGAGTACCAGAACTTTCAGCTGGAACTGGCATTGAAGTATCGTCTGCAGTGTATGCTATATTAGAAGATTGGTCATTGATCGATAAAGTCCAAGCCTTTGTTTTCGACACAACTGCCTCTAACACTGGCCGTTTAAACGGAGCTTGTGTCCTTTTAGAAAATAAAATTGGCCGAGACATACTTTACCTAGCGTGCAGACATCACGTTTTGAAAATTATTCTTCAAGGTGTATTCAACGTATCTAAATTTGATCCGTCTTCTGGGCCTGATATTCCTCTCTTCAAAAGATTTAAAGCACAGTGGAAAACAATTGATAAGACACAATTTTCTGTATGGTCAATGGATGAAAAAGCTGTAAGCATCCTTGCAGATGTAAGGCAAGAAATTATGTTGTTTGCTTTAAAAAGGCTGGAAGAAAATTTTCCTCGGGATGAGTATAAGGTGTTTCTATAGCTAATAGTAATTTATTTAGGCGGAAGTCCTCTAGGTGGTATTAAATTTCGGGCACCAGGAGCTTATCATTTGGCACGGTGGATGGCAAAAGGAAAATATTGTCCTAAAATAATATTATTTCAGCAACAAATTAAGCTAAACGCGAAGGACAAAAAAGCTTTATCAAATATTTGCTGCT
Organism: Platycheirus rosarum; assembly: GCA_963971375.1. Taxonomy (NCBI): domain Eukaryota; kingdom Metazoa; phylum Arthropoda; class Insecta; order Diptera; family Syrphidae; genus Platycheirus; species Platycheirus rosarum. The sequence goes on from OZ020507.1 coordinate 35,707,241, forward strand.
TTATTGTCAAATGCTACACTCAATATTGGTTTTCTGCCCCAGAAGTCGTGCAAGCACCATTAAACGATATCAATTTGTTAAAAACACTTAATTCGTATAAAGAAGACGACAAGATTGTAGCTGAAACTGCGATAAATAAGTTTCTGAACCATTTGTGGTACTTAAATGAAGTGTGCCGCCTTTTCCTTTTTTGACGAACGAATAAGTTTTGAAGAAAAACGAAGAATGGTTTCTAAAGTTTTTGAAGAAGATGACCAAAAAGAAGAAGAAGTTAAGAAGAAATTATTTTTGAAGCCAGCTGATGTCGCATATTTCATTACCAAAAATCTTCCCTCAGAACTAATGTCAGCTAAATCAATGAAAATGTTCGAAAGGTTTGGTTTACCTTCAGAATTTTTGCTCCTTGATCCAATAATTTGGGGTGACCAATCAGACTATAAACAAGGAAAGGATATAGTGGGATCATTAAAATTGTCAATAATACAGCTGAACGTGGAGTTAAGCTAATGGAGGAGTTTAATGATAAACTCACTAAAAACGAGGATCAAAAGCAATTCCTACTGCGAGTGAGTTTGTACCTTTTTATTTTTTTTTAATTCGCTGTTGACCAAATAATAATGTAATAATATGAATTTCAAATTTTCAATATCTTTTATTAAAATTTAAAATTTTCAGACTGTGAGAAACTATCGCCAAAAATACCCAGGATGTAGCCGAGGAAATCTTAAAACTTGTTATGAAGACTAAGTTTCATTTTGTTTTATGTTTTAAATGTTACGTAAAAATGTATTTATTTTAAAAGTATTCGTTGTTTTACAACTACATGTAAAAATATTCATAAACAAATTTATAAAAATAAAATATCAGTTATTGATTGGATTCTTACTTATTTTGTCTTATACTATAGAATTCTTAGAATTTCAAACTCATTGCGGCACGTGTTAATACAATCCGATTTTCTTGAAATTTTGCTTGTACTCGTTTTAATTGCAAAGGAACAGAAAAAGAAGGTGCTCAGTAAAAAAAAAACTTTTATTTTTTCTTCCATATAAATAAGGACCACCCTAGTATACTTCTTGATAGATTTACTAGGTCAAATTGTGGGTCGATGGCGTCTACATTCCGTACTTCTTTGGAAACATTAATAACATTGCCGTCTACCCATCATATCAAAAATGATAATGTCAAAGTGATGATTATTCAATATCTATGTAGGTAAATGAAGATCGCGTAGCATGCGCCAGTAATTAAGCTAAAAAAATCAATTGACATAAACAAAGAGACATCTCCCACTTGTGAATCGCAAAACAATATAAAACACAAGAGTCTTCAAATATACAACTCATTTTTTATCACTCTCAAACTGTCTGATCAGGATCATCATTGTAGCCTGACTTCATGTATTAAAATACTCTCGATACTGATTCCTCCCGCTCTTTATTCTGCACTCAATACAAACTCTCTTCTTCTTCTATGAATAATCTTTCTCCTGTTCCCTTTTACTTTTTCTAAGCCCAGTGATTAATTTATACCAACACTTTTTACAGATACAACCAAATTAGAGGTCTTCCTCTTGAAATGATGGTGTCTCGATTTCTTCTCAAGCTGATCGTTCAACAATTCATTAAAGTACATTTTCCATCGCTCTAGAATGGCTTCAGTATTATTGATTAAATTTCCCTCCCGTCCTTACAGTATGTGCATCGCAGTGTATATTGCGATCGGTAGAACTTCTATGCCTGGACAAAACTTGCTCTCTATTTTTCTCCCAGGCTGCCTTTTTCTGTCTGTGAAATCTTTTCTCCAAAGCTTAATGTTTTACTGAACAAGCAAGCTTGTCTGGCTACCTATACACCGTTCGATTATATGTTTGCCAGAAAAAAGGAAACCCAATTACTATCATGATTTTAAACTCCAGCAGGTAATACTCATAATACACTAATAAATATACTACAGTAATGCGTTGTAATAATCTATTTCAGAAAAACGAGGGGATCATTGGAGAATAGAACTGGTAACTGGTAAGTTTATCTAAGCACGTTAAAAGCAAAAAAATATAATTAATTAATATTAAAGAAAAATATAATTTAAAAGCAAAAGTTTGCGCATAAAGAACTCTAACAAAACACACACAAACAGTTCAATACAACGCAATATCAAGTAACACGTCAGTGATAAGAATAACACAGTTGTGCTAATTTTTCTTTTCTGTGGTTTCTTTAAAAACGCTACCAAAAACACAAACGATGTGTTAAAACTCAAGCAAACGTTTTTAATTTGAAAATCGACCTAAATAATGAATCAAGCCTGCTTGTTATATGCATAACTTATATAAAATATTATACGTACTTAACGACCTATTAATAAAAATACATTATGCACTCGATAACACATATTTTATCTAACACACGGATAGTAGACTTATCCGTTTTCAATACAAGTTGAATTGGACGGATTCAAGTCTGATTGCCACAAAATAAATGCTGGTGTGCCCCAGGGCTCCGTTCTGCCTCCGACTCTTCCTCATTTTTGTAAATGATCCTTTGTCTGTTACTTCAAATCCACTTAACTGTTTTGCTGACGACTCTATCCATCATTCGTTCGATAATTCACGTCCTTTGCCTTCGGACGTAGAATTGCAACGGTACACCGTATGTCAAGCTCATTAAACTCCGATTTATACAGCATTGTCAAATGGGGTAAAAGGAATCGTGTGGAGTTCAATGCTTTGAAAACTCAATGCTGTCTCATGTCGTTAAAGCCAAACATACCCCCCATGCCATTGTCCATGAATGGCATTTACATTGAAGAAACCGAAAAACTTTCAGTACTCGGTATGTGTGTCAACGATGACCTCCATTGGAACGACATATACTTGAGATAGCTAAGAATGCTGCTAAGTGCTTACGTTTTCTGTATCGTTGCAAGAAATTTGTTCCCCTTCTGATCTGGCTACAATTTATAAAGCGTTTATACGCCCAAAACTTGAGTATAACTCACACCTCTGGGCAGGTAATAATAGGAAATAGAACTACCGGTGAAACAATTGCTCCTCTCGAACACCGGCGGAATAATTCATGTCTTTCTTTATTTTACCGTTTCTTTTATAAAAAAATGTTTACTCGAGGTAGCCAGCTGCATTCCTCCCCTGAAAAGTTTCGCCCGTAATACTCCTCTTGCTTGGAATGTTCATCAGTTCACCCTTGAGCCCAATTTCGAACGTACCGTTAAATATAGAGATTCTTTTTTAGCCGTCCAATACGACTTTGGAAAGGTTTACCCAGTGAGATTTTCAGTATTCTCTTTTGAAGTCTTCCTTTTTTTCCATATCGCTTCATTTCTTTTCCCTACTTGTAAAGCTTCAAATTCGGATTGTATTGTTTTTTCGTTTTTATCTTTATATTAAACCCTTGCATTAATAGTAAAAGCTTAGCTTTAACTTGGTGCTCCTCGGTCTGGTTCAATATGCCCCTCCCACTGGCTCGATCTCTAGCCTGCCGTCTCCAGTTCTACACACCAAGCAGTCGGAGGTCTCATTTTACCTGGTCGCTCCATCGGAGATGAGGTCTCCACATGCTTCTGACTCCCTCGGGTACGGCGTCGAAGATCTTGCGCTGCACAACAGTGCGTCACCTTTTCTTAACCCTCTGGTCGTGTCGAAGGTCTCAGTATTATCTCTGCCAATTTTGACGGAGCAGCGAGAATTCTCCATCGTCATCCTGTCTTATCAGGATAGTAGGAATTCCAAAACTAGATATGGCTTGGTACAGTTCGATGTTAAATTCTAGGGTTTTCTCCAGGATCTGACGCAATGTGAAAATTTGGTCGATCGTAGATTTTCCAGGTTTGGAGCCCGTTTGACAAGGATCGGGCAGATGGTACTGAAATTGCAATCATTGGGCATACTCTCAACCGACCATATTTTGTAGATGAGTTGTATGCACCTGACCAGGTCATCTCCAGCGTGTCTAAAAGTACCGCTTGTAGCCCATCGTCACCAGCTGATGCTTTGTTCGTTTTTAGTCAGGCAATGGCTACCTTAAACTCATTTTGGTCGGGCTAGGTTATCATCTAGGTAGATCGGTCCAGGTCGATTGCGTATCTACTAGTGTTTCCATCCGCACCTTTGCAGGGCCCAGGACGGCTAGTGAAAGCTGATGCTGACTTTTTCACTCTTCTGTATAAATTTCGCACCTCTTTTCTATCGTGGGCAGTAAGTATTAAATTACATTACATTTTAATCTACTCCGTAAATAAATCTACGAAGAGACACATACGAGCACTGAGGGTCGTTCTTTTATTAACTATCGTTGATAATATTGTTAACAATTATTGTTGATGTCTCTGTTTTCTTGTAATTTGTAAAAAAAAAATACGGAATTCTTTATCGTCATCGGTTCTAACGATCATCCTGCTGTCAGTTCTCCAGAGTTCCCCCATGTGGGTTCTGGGTAAGAATAGGCCTACGGTATGGATATGCCTGCAGTAAGAGCCTGCTAAAATATCCTCCCCTATAGGTGCGGGCAGAATTGGCCTATGGTAAGGGAAGCGGCAGCAGTAAGAGGCTACTCAAAGCTCCTCCCGTATTTGTTCGGGGGCAGAATTGACCTATGGTTTGGGTTTACCGACAGTAAAAGTCACACATAGCTGGCTAGGAGGGGTGGCAACAATGAATCCGCCATTCGGAAACGGGCGGCGGGGCCGGTCCTAGGCTTTAAAAAAGTACCAAGGGTTAACAAGAGCCCCACCTAATTACGTGAGCCGAGCTCGGTAGCAGCTGCCTATTAAAATTGATTGTTTGAAAAAGTACGTAAAATAGTTTTCAGCGGAAAAATTTAAACGCCATTTTATTTCTTTTAAAAATGTAAAAAAGTGTGATTTTTGTTTTCAAAATCGTAGGAACAGTTTATTTAACAACTTTTTTGAAAAAATCAAAAAAAAATATTTTAAGAAAAAAATTATTAAAAATACAAAAAAATTGTTTTTCGAAAATATTTTAAATTAAAAGTACTAAGGTTGCCTACATCTTCCTGAATATTAATTTTGTTTGTAATTGGTTAACCAGTTCTCGAGAAAGTCCAAGAAAAAATGGGTCCTATGAGGGGTACCATTTTTAGCCCACCATCTTACTTTTTTTCATCAAAACATAAACCACAACTACAGAAGTAAACAGATTTTTTGTTCATAAAAATTCTTCGAGCCGTTTTTGAGAAAAATAAGCTTTTACTAAACGGTTATGTGACAGGTCAAAATAAGCCTTTGTACTAAATTTGAAGATTTGGCCAAATCGTTTAGGCTGTGGTCCAAAATACATACGAATAGACAGACAGCCAGTAACTCAAATATGTTTCTCTGTCATCGTAATGTCATGCTTGATTGTCATCTCAAATTTTTTAATCTACACGAATGCATTATAGTACTTACATATAATCGCAACTAATAACGAATGTATCGGTTTGAATGTTTTAACGATCTTTAGCTTGCGCGTGGTTAGTAGAAAGATGGGGGACCGTCCGAAAACCAACTGCGTGCTGTTGACATATGTTATGTGTTTTCTGTTTTCCGTTCTCTCTCTATCTTCTGTTTAGTCCTGTATCAATGTCGTCTTGTGTGTTGTCTTGTAATTGTCTGAGCCGATGGCCTCAGTAGCCAGTTCTCGTAAGTGTGTCTACTTTGTAGAAGATTAAAAATGTAATGTAATGTAAAATTGATCTAACGTGATCGGTAAAATAGAACGATCGTTTATCGATTAAATAGAACTAATGAAACGATTTGTACGAAAGTTTGTTTTGCGCAGTTAAGTATGTTCTATTAATTTTTCACGCCTGATTTTGGACACTGCTGAATCGGGCTATTTACCTCAAATACGATGAAAGTTGACACAACTTATTCGCCCTTGCCTTGAGGATAGATTCCACGTGTATATCGAGCAAATACGTTAAGTTTGGAAATTGTTTTGCGCGCAAATGGTCTTCTCGACCTCGAGTATCATGACATTTGAATTCAATTGGTACGTCTGTAAGAATCATTGGAATGCGTGGCAACAAAACATTTTCACCTTTGAATTTGCCGTTAAAAATGGCGGGTTCGATAAGGTTTTTCATTAATTTTAATGATCAATCGCGTGCCATTGCGCAACCGTGGTGTGATCCAAATTTCAGACGTAGACGCTACAAGGTGCAGTGGCATGCCTGGAAAATCCATTGCGTTCTAAAACTAAACGACCGATTTGATTTTAAGTATTTTACCAACTTTTACCAGTCACAAAAAACACGTACAACTTTCTTGTAAAATTAAGTATAAAACTTATCCGGCACTGCGTTCGCAAAACAAAACAAATTGAAAATGTCAAATCAAATCGACACATTTGTCAATCGACATTATAAATAAATTCATTCTGTTTGAATACTAAAATCGCAATTAAAATATGGGTGTTGGGGGTAGGAGGGTAAAAATGTTAAGTTATAGGTATTTTTATGTCAAATGTAAATAAAATACAAAAGAGTCATAATTGTTTTTTTTTTTTCTCCCAGTTGTGTGTTTTAATATAAACAAATAAATGAAAAAAATGAAAAAAAAAACATTTTTTCCATCAACAGGCGGGCGAAATTTATCTTAGATCCTCCGGGATCACTTTTTAAAAAGATTTGAAATAAAACGCAAAACACGTTAAATATATTTTAAATTTCTTTTATTTCAAATGACGGGAATACGACCATCATTGGTGAGTACTGAGAACTTACTGTAATTTCTTCTTAAATCTAGATACATGATACATGAATCATTTCATGATGGTTGGTTATAGAAAGGGACGATCATTGTTTGTATAAGATTCTAAAAGCGAAATACATTATTCTTCGATGATCGTTGATTTCTTGAAAGGCAACGGTCATTGCCTACGTTCCATTTTATATTTTATGTTTGGATTCAATTACAGAGCGATACATTTTGATATGATTGCAAGGAGGATTTATGTTTTAAGTTTGATCGTTAACGATCTTTGTTTACATTAATTTTATGTAAAAACTTTGTTGATACTTTATTATGCTCAAGCAAATATGCTTGGTATACTTTTATTATTATTTATGTTGGGAAGTAATTCTTAAACTGGCGCAGGGTTTATACTCAAACCTACCCGATTCCTCCTGATGATGGAAACAAATTTTCCGAAACGCATTGCATATTAATTAAAAAATAAAAATGCAAAGTTGTGAAGTTTTTAATTAAATAAAAGACTAAGAAATCAAACATTATTTTTTCATTTTTTCATTTGTTTATATTAAAAATACAAAACAAAAATTTCGTCAAAAATTAGAAAAAAATAAATTGCACGACTGGATCGCACGTACTTGGTCATATGTGGTCACATTGTAGAATAAAAATAAAAAAAATTAAGTCAACGATTTCGATTTTTGTGACTTTTCATTTTTCGAATAAAGTACGTTAAAATGTATTGGGTGAAATAATTTAAACGCCATTTTATTTCTTTAGGAAATGTAAAAAAGTGTGAATTTTTTTTTTCAAAATTGTAGGAGCCGTTTTTAAATAAATCGGTTTTTTTAACAACTTTTTTTAAAAAATTAAAAAAATAATTGAAGAATACAAACTTAAGCACAAAAATAACGTACATTTAAAAACAAAATTTAAAAAAAAATTCACTTACACGTTTTCAAAATATTGATTTTTCAAAAAAAAAAAATTTTTTTAATTATTAAAAATACAAAAAAAAAAGTTTTCCAAAAAAAAATAATGCAAAATTACTCAGGCTAGCTACATCTTCTTGAATATCAATTTTGATTGTAATCGGATTTTCAGTTTTCGAGAAAGTTGAAGAAAAAAAACCGGTCCTATGGGAGGTAACGTTTTTAGCCCAACGTATTAATTTTTTTTTCACTTAAATATAATGCATACCTACAGTAGTACACTGATTTTGTGTATAACAATTCTTGGAGCCGTTTTCGAGAAAAATAAGCTTTTACATAACGGTTATATGACAGGTACCGTTAATTTTTGAGCTAAAACAAAAATTTAAAAAACTCCTCTGTAGAATGTCAAAATAACCTTAAGTTCAAAATTTGGCCCAACCGTTTAAGCTGCAGTCCAATATACATCTGTACAGACAGACAGGCAGATGGACAGAATTTTTCCAGTACCTCAAATATGTTTCTCTATCATCGTAATGTCATGTTTGATTGTTATCTCAAAATTTTTAATCTGCACGAATGCATAACTTGTATTATAGTACCTATAATCGCAAGTAAAAATGTCTGCATATGGACACCATCATCACCTATGGTTTGAAATATACTTTTCAACCTATACCAAATATACACACGAAATTTCATAAAAATTGGTCAAGCCGTTTTGGAGCAGTGCGACCACTACCACCGCCGTGACACGAGATTTGTATATATTAGAAGATATGTATTTCCATCATTTAGTGTTGACTTTGTGAAGAATTTCACATTTATTCATTTATTCGTCGTTCTTTGGTCTTTAGTCTTTACATTTAATTTCATTAAAATATTCATGTATTCAGAAAAGTTCTGACTGCTTTTTAGGTGGACAACCAAACATTCGCCCTCCCTCATGAGAGTTCTTTATTTATTTTTAATTATCAGTCTTTCTTGTTATTGGCTTAAAACATACATTTGACCAGAGCATTCGCGAAAGAATTAATTAAGTAAAAAGAATGCAGAAAACGAAATATATTTTCACCCCCTCGTTCCCAAGAAGCTTACATAAATTGCAAGCAAATCTCATAATATTTATAATAATAAAAAAAATTGTAGAATCTTATTTGACAAACAATAGCATGTAAACAAATATATGAATGGGAATGCAAACAAGGCATATGGATGTATCTTTTTATCTTTCTACTACTTGGCGCCTGACATTTTTAAATACCAGACCAGGTAAGCACTGCGAACCTCTAGATGACTAAGCCCAGTAAGAAAGAAAGAAAACAGCGCAATGAATTGCAATATACCGAAGTAAATTTTAGAATATACCTACGATAAAAAAATAATAAAATCCATGTTGCAGACAATAAATTAAAGAATAAAAACAATATTCGTAAAAAACCAACACACTGCCCTTTTCACTACAGCAACTATTATAACATCTGCGTTTTGTCATAGAAAGTTGCAAAAAATATACCATCCACCCTGAATGCCAGTCTTGAGGCGTACACGTGATACAAGAAAACAAGATAACGTCTTCCCGCATTTTGACGTCATCAGTGACCCTTGTTGACAAAATTAAATTCCGTTTTAAGAAAAAAATTTGAATGCAGTTTACTACACTAACACTTGGATCCTTTCCAAAAATGGTATCAATTTGATTCACTGATGACGTCAAAATTCGGGAAGGCGCTATCTTGTTTTCTTGTATCATGAGGCATACATATGCACATATGTATGAAAAGTTTGAAAGTGTAAATTTGTTTTTGAATTATGAAGCTGCTATTCGATGAAACAGCTAATTCAACTCTTGGATGGCTTGCTGAATGGTTCCTTCTAGTACATAACTAAATTAAGTCATCCTTCAGTTTCAATCCGTTTTTACTTGCGATTATAGGGACTATAAAGCAATTTTAGGATTCGTGAATATAAAAAAATTGAGATGACAATGAAACATGACATTACGATTATAGAGAAGTCTAAAAAAGTGATCGCCAAAAAAATGCCAGTATGTCTGTCAGTATGTATAACGAGCTGCAGCCTAAACGGCTTAAGCGATTATCTTTAAATTTGTTGTTTGTGATTCTTTTGGCATACCCCAGAGGGGAAACTAAAATTTTATTTTTAGGCCTAAAAATAAAGGTACCTGTCATATGACCGTTTAGGAAAAGCTTATTTTCTCGAAAACGGCTCCAACGATTTTGATGAAAATTTTTGAGAATTTTTTTGCTGGTATTGGCTATCATTTGATTAGAACCAAATTTCCGGGAAAAGTCTATTAACTGTACCTTTCATAAACTTTTTTTTTTAATTTAGGACTTTCTCGGTAACGGCTCTTTGGATTTCCGTTAAATTTTATATTTGAGAAGATCTAAAAATCTGCATATCAAAATTATTTAAATAACTTTTTTTTCTAATTAAAATTTATTTATTTTTTTTTTTTTTGAAAAATAAAAAGAATAATATTTATATTTAAAACTAATTAAATAAAATAATTTTAAATTTTATAATCACATGTATATTAATAAATTCCAAAAAAAACTGCATACCAAAATTAAATTTTTTTTTCCGTTTTGCGTACTTCATTTTTACGTGCGACCCAGTCGTGCCCATTTTTTTCAACTACCTAGTGTCGCCATAAATTCTGTTACAAATATAAAACGCTATAAAAATAAAATAATCAAACATATTGTATTCAAAATGATTTCATTTACTATAACACAATTGATTATTGCAAAAATGGACACGACTGGCTCCCACTTACTTGCTCTTATGTGCCTAATTACATTGGAAAGCAAGATCTTTGACAGAAACAATTAACATTTACGTTGAAAATAACACAGTTTGAACTTATAAAAAAGTATCAAAAACCCAATACTTAACGGTTTTTTGTAAAAATGAAGTCTTGAATAACAAAGAATTTAAGAAAAAAATATTTCGAAAAAATGTTGGACCGGTTTAGATAAAATCCTGTTTTTAATTTTTAGTTTTTGAAAAAAAAATTTCTTTGTAATTTTGGTATGCAGTTTTTTAGTATATATTAATTTACACCTGATTTTAAAATTTTAAATACATTTTTTGACAAGTTTTAAATATTGAGTTTTCAAAAAGATAAAATCAAAAATTAGTTAAAAATAGAAAACAATAATTTTTTCAATTTTTTTGTATGCGCAATTAATTTTGCTACTTAGATCTTTTCAAATATAACATTTTATTGAAATCCATTGAGCCGTTACCGAGAAAGTCGAAAAATTAAAAAAACGTTATATGAAAGGTACCATTAGTAGACTTTTTCGGTAAATTTGGTGCTAAGATCATAACTACTACCAACAAAAAAATCTCAAAAATTATCATCAAAATCGTTGGAACCGTTTTAAGAAAAATAAGCTTTTCCTAAATCGTTATATGGCAGGTACTGTTAGCTTTAGCTTTTTAGCCCTAAAAATAAAATTTCAATATCCCCTCTGAGGAATGCCACGAGATACACATATACTAAATTTGAACGCAATTGCTTAATCCGTTTAGGTTCCAAATCGATATACACCCGGACAGACAGAAAAACAGACAGACAGACATTTTTTGTCAATGACGTTTTTAGGCTTCTCTATGATCTTAATGTCAAGTTTGATTGTTATCTCAATTTTGTTTATATTCACTAATCCTAAACTTGCCTTATAGTCCCTATAAACGCAAGTAAAAAAATGAATTCACTCGAAATGACCGCCTTTTGCTTTAACACTTTCAAACGGTGTGGCCATTGAGCTATTGTGGCAAGTACGGTTTCAGTCGAGATCGTGGACGCTGCTCTGTTAAATGCTGTTCTAAGGCTTTCCAAATTTCTGTTTGCCATGTTCTCTAATTCTAACCACAAATCATAATCCAATAGATTGAGATATGGACTCACCGACGGCTAATCTTCTGCTGCGATAAGACCAGGAATATTGACCCTGAGCCACTCCTGCGTGGTTTTGGCTTTGTGCGCTAGGGCAGGGTCCTGTTGGAAGATCCACCTTTGTTCATTGAAAATGGTATTGTTCAAACCCTTTACAACACCCTCTAGCACATCTTTTTGGTAAACCTTTGCACCAGTTTTTGCGTCTTTTTCACAGAAATGAAAGAATGTGACACCATTGCAAGAGATCCGCCACCAAACCATTACGGAAGCGGGATGATGGCCACGTTGAACCCTTGGTTTTTGTCTGTTGAAAACTTCTTCCACGCTTAAGATTTTCTCATCAGTAAAAAAATGTTTTCATAGCCATTTTTCGCGTGCAACGGCAAGTCGCTTGCATCTTTCCAGCCTATTTTTTTTTAGTTGAGGAGTTAGAAGATGACCCGAGGACCGACGATAAGCTTTCATGTGCAGATCATCCCGAATCAGCCTAGACATCGATCTGGTTGATATATCCTATTCTTTGGACATGATCTACTTCCTAAGGGGATTCCTCCGAATTTGTTCACGCACTGCCTTTACTACCGCACTCTTACGGACGACGCGCGGGCGACCACTTGGCTTGTCCTCTACTACGGCGAAGCGAGCGAATATTCTCGATATACCGAGTGGTTTTAGCAACTCAAAAAATTGGCCCCAATAACGCACCACTCCATGTTACTAGTTTGCAAACTGAAACCAAACTCACTAGTATTCTTCACTGATCAGTGCATGAGTTCTGAAAAAAGTTAACGGTTCTATTCCCGCAAGAAGTTTTAAAAGATAAGCGCTGGAAATTGTGTAACAGAATTTATGACAAGACAAAGTGGTTTTAGCAACTCAAAAAATTGGCCCCAATAACGCACCACTCCATGTTACTAGTTTGCAAACTGAAACCAAACTGATTAGTATTCTTCACTGATCAGTGCATGAGTTCTGAAAAAAGTTAACAGTTCTATTCCCGCAAGAAGTTTTAAAGGATAAGCGCTGGAAATTGTGTAACAGAATTTATGGCAGGACAAAGTGGATGCAAGAGTCCACACAAGTCATTCGTTAAATTACCACAATCTCCTAGCGTACAAAGTTTACTATTTAAATGGCAAGAATATTTTTTTCCTTCAACAAATCACTTCCTATTATTGCCTCCCGTGACGGGTGGGACACTTTTAATTTTCTTCTTAAAACTCTCTGAATAACGTACACAATAGAAAAAGAAAGTCACGGTGGTTTTGATTGTAAGATAATTATAATATTTATCAAGCTTTAAACATAACTTCTTCTAAGTCAGAAACTCATCAAACAAACTCGTTTGAAAACAAGAAAACCTATGTTTAGTTCTTATTAAACAATTTATTATACACTCACCTTTATTAAAATGCAACTTCACGTATTTTAAGTTAAAAGACCCCTGAATTTATTTATCACATCAAAAAGGGTTTTTATTTCGCACTGACTGTGTAGTGTTGCCAACTTTAAAACAAAACAAGTTTCAAATAAAAAACTAGTGCTTGTATTTTGTAAGTCTTTGATGAACATTTAAAATTTGTTAATGTTTTCATGGAGAACATACATATTTAACAAAAAAAAAAAAAAACGAGTAAAGCAATAACAAGAAAAAGTTTTATAAACATATAAAAAAAGCCATTTATTTGAAGAAACAAACTTCAGAAATTCCGATGTTCTTTTAATACTAAAAAATAAATAGTTAAACAAATAACGAAATATCTAAATATTTTAATGATGAAAACACAAATGAAAATAATGAAATTCAGAAGAGGCAACGACTTATGACCACAAAAAACACATTATGAAGATTCTGGCAAGATTCACCTAGTGGGTTTTTTTTAACAAAGTAATGTGTTCGTAAAATCGTATGCATCTATAGATTCATCGTGCAAGAGACTATGGTTTACGCCCGTTGCACAGTTTCTTAATTTGATTGTGATTACTCTGCTATTATACTTATTCTTATAGAGATAATAAGCAACATAAGATTTTGTATTGAATGACATTTTAATAAGTATTAAAAGAGAAAACCAAAATCAAACATTTCTTCCTTTCTTCTGTTTATTTCCATTTTCCTTTGCCATATTCCCATTCAAGCAAATGACTCAGACGCAGACGATTAAAACCCACTCTATTAATACTTAGGTAGCAATCCCTACATATTTCACACTTTCGGAGAATTCGTCAATTCGCTGAAAGAGGTTATCAATTCTATCGGATTGCTGTTGAATTTGCTTAGTTTTGATTTGAAACAGAATACAGAAAATAACAACAAAACCGTCAGAGGTTTAATCGCGGTATTACGTCAAACGGCCTTTACAAATCTGCCTTGTAGGTTTATGTCTAATATATTTTGTAGATCGCATTTAATTTTTGTTTTGAAAATAGAAGAATTTTATTTGTAAGTAATAGACAACTTGATTCGTAAATAAACTTCAATTGTTGGGATTTAATTAGACTTATTTTTTTTATTTTAAAAAATAATATGAATGCACTTTAATAATAATTTAAATTTATTTTTACACACTTTTATAAACAAAGTTTTCTTTGTATGCGTATAATATGTTGAGTGAAAAGGACAAACAGTACATTTACAAGTTTCGAAGTCCATACCTGTACTGATTTCTACTTGGCTTATATTAATCTTTCTCAGTCCTGAACACATGCCATCACATCTTATGTGAATTTTGACTTGCAGACAAAACAATTTATTGTTTTTGTACTTTCATTTTGTATCCGAAAATTAATGCGATAACAACATTAATTTTGTTTACACTTTGGCCTTTATTATGAGTAGCGAATCGAACTTAAAATATTGCGCATTCGATAACTCGTATTATGAGTTGATTCACTCAAATTTAGTTCGCTCATTTGACAATAGCTTTGTTCGATGTCAGCACTGGGGCGCACTGGTGTACCCTGAAATCGCACTGAAGTGTTTTATGTGACACTTTTTTCGCCCCAGTGTTTTTGCACTGTAGTCGATGTGAACACGGAGCACGCACTGAATGCACCCTAATGCGCCCCAGGTATTTTCTTGGTTTAAGATATCGTAGCTATCAAAATTCATAATTTAAATTCAAATCAGCTGTTGACAAAAGTTCGTTTTCAGAGAAGGGAGGAATTTATTTGAAAATTTGGTGTGTTATTTTATGATATCAAATATTTCGTAGATTATTTTGTGTTTATAGACAAAATATTGCTTTCGTGGGTTATTTTATTAACTTCTCTTTATTTGCAACTGTTTAATGAAAGAAATGTCAAAAAATAGATATGTTGCACTGAGCTGTTCGATGTTAAATCAACACCGGAGCAGCTATGCTTTTTTTTTGGCAGTTTGTTTTAATGCACTGACATTCCCCAATGCGCACTGGGGCGGGGAACATCGAACAAACCTAATGTGAAAGCGATAGCCAATACGGTTTGCTTAGTTATTGTGATTGTTTTGTGTTTACTGTTGACCATTTGGAATTATTTTTTGGTAAGGATGTGATTTAAGAAAAAGCTAGTGTAGCTTAAATATTTACTTTTAAAAATAATAAGCTAATAATTTCTTTCATTAAAAACAAACCCTAACCTGTCTGCGAAGCTTGTTGAGCTAACGAAACAACATCCTGAAATAGCTTGGAAGCGTTTGGGTCTTCAAAAAAAGTCAAAAGGAGTATTGGGATTTACGATTGACCTCAACTCTCTCGGTCCTCCGTCTCGTGAAGGAGAGGATTGGCACGTTTAAAGGTTTCTAGCCAATTTTTAAGTAATTAAAAAAAAAATTCTTATTTTAAACCAAAACACAATGGAAGGATTTTAGAAGCCCTGACGGATATACTGTATAATTCTAACGAAGAGCAACAAGTTCCGCAAGGAGACGACATCGAACATGTCCAAGTCCCGTTAAGAAACCCAACATCATAGACCATCTTCATTTGGCAACGATGCCCACCAAAGCGTGATAGGGTGGTGGGACAATACAAATTCAATGGAAAATGAACGCCTTGAGTAAGCAATTTGTATTAGTGGTGGAACTGCAGAACTTAAGGAAGTCTTTAACTGTTAACTTATTTTGTTTAAAACATATTGAAATGCTTGTTTGTTTGTTTCGCCGAAAATATGAAATAAAGCTTTAGAAAAAAAAACCGTTGTTAACCTGATAAACTGATTTCTCATAAACCTCTTCGGATTCTGCACACAAATGTGTTTTTGCCTCTCTCACTTTTTTGAGACAAATTTTACTCTTGGAGGTTTTGTCAGTTCCTCGCAAGAGGCAGTACCCCGAAAAAGAAGTTGGCTATGAGCTGGATTCGAACCCAGGGTCATTCGCTTAGCAGTCCGATGCACTAACCACTAAGCCACGGGGCTTTTTCTCATCATTTTCATCCACATCTTCAAAAAACAAATCAACACTGCTTATCATCGTTTTAATTTATATTATTTGTTCAGTATTTTATTCACAAAGAACATTTAATCAACAATTCTAAGCCAATTTGACATATGACTTTATGTAATATTAACTTTTTTATATTGGCAGCTTTGACTTCAAAAGCGAACGTCGTAGTTCGCTATTCGTAATACCACGACGTTAGTAATTCGCTAAACTATTCGATATTTACTTATTTTTTAGACTACTTAGTTTCTACACGAAGTAAAATAACATGAAGCGAGTTGGATTCGCTATCGAATTGAACAATACCTGAATCCAATTAAATTGAGTCTTGTAGAATTATCGCGCACTCGCTTGTAGGCTGAACACATACCTAATGCAAACTTGAAACAACTTACTTTCAGCATAAATTTCAAATATATCGTTCTACCGAGCATTTCATTAATCAAGACAATGTGTAGTAAATGCATACTCATTCAAGAGAACCAAACAGGTTTTATTAGCAGATGTTTTGAAGAAATCCGTCTGTATCGCCAGCTAACGAAGTCTCTTGTAAAGAAGACTTTTTTTAAAGAATGGATACACATTTTCGGAGTTCTCATTAATATAAAGAAAATCAATCTGAATGAATCTGAAAACACAATCATACTTTCCAGAAACTAGGCTAAATTCTAGACGTTATCAACATTCAAAAACTAAAACTTTATCAAAAATACTGCAACATTGCTTCATTCTTCCTAATCTTATTCAAAAGTAAGCTCACAAAAAGGCTGGCAAAGCCACTGCGTAAGCTATTCTACCTATCATACTATTCAGGGCTCGATGGAAACAACCTTTTGTCCAGCCTATCAAACTAGCGAACGATTACACTTACGTACCTTCTATCAAGGCCATGTGCAAGCTAAAGAAATATATCGAGAAATTAAAGTTTTTTTATTTAAATGACCGGCAACATGGCTTTCGTAGCAATAGGTCCACTGGTGATCTGACAGTATATCTCATTTAACAGTGAAACAAATCATTACAACTTTTCGGAGAAAGTAGGATTATTACACTTGAAAATGCGTGCTTTCAGAACCGATGTGTCCTTCCTTCTCTAGATTAGAAAATACCTTTCGGGCGGTTCAGTACAAGTTGTATTGAATGGGTTCAAGTCTAATACCCTTAAAATAATCAAAGGTGCTACCTATGGCTCCATTCTTTCTGTTTTTCATTTTTATAAATGATCTTCTGCCTGAAACTTCTAATTCACTAATCTGCTCGATGAAGACACTACACTTGGCTTTTTATATTCGCTGCTCTTCAAATATGGACCTTCAAAGACAACGTACATATATCAAGCTCAATAAATTCTGATCTTCACAGTATTATCAAATGGGGAATAAGAAATAGTGTGGAATTTGATGCGTCGAGAACACAATGCATTCTTTTGTCGTTTAAGCAGAAAACCACCCTTGCCACTATCCCTGAGCGGCACTTACATTATGGAAGCCGATTATATCGAAAATTTCGGTATGTGCATCACCAATAACCTCTTGTGTTCAAAGGAGAGGATTTAAAAATGATTGCAGGTGATCACATCGTTAGAACATTCACGTTACTCGAGCAATGACGGATTGTTTCATGTATTTCTTTTAAAACATCAATTTATACGGTATTGGTTATCATTTGATTAGGACAACATATACGGGAAAAGTCTAATAACGGGACCTTTCATAAAACCGTTTTTTGAGTTTGGGCTTGTTCGGTAACGGCTTTATGGATTTCTGTCAAATTTTATATTTGAGAAGATCTAGATAGCCAAATTCATTCTGCATATCAAAAATTTGAATAAGTTTTTTTTCTAAATAAAATTAGTTTTTAATTTTTTTGAAAAATCAATATTTTTGAAACTAATCAAAAAAAATAATTTCTAATTTTATAATCACATGTATATTAATAAACTCTAAAAAACTGCATACCAAAATTGAAAAAAAAAATTCAAAAAACTAAAAATAAAAAACAGGATTTTATCCAAATCCGTCCTACAATTTTCGAAATACTTTTTTCATAAATTTTTTGTTATTAAAGACGTGTGATGGCGTATTTCATTTTTACTAAAAACCCTTAAGTTTTGTGGTTTTGAAAGTTTTTATAAGTTCAAACTGTGTTATTATCAACGTAAATGTTATTTGTTTTTGTCAAAGATCTTGCCGTCCAATGTAATTAGGCACATAAGAGCAAGTACGTGCGACCAAGTCGTGCCCATTTTTTTAAATGATCTTCTGTCTGTTACTTCTAATCCACTTAACTGTTTTGCTGACGACTCAACCCTCAGCTTTTCATTTTCGTTAGACGATTCACGCTCTTCGCATTCGGACGTACAATCGCAACGGTACCGTATGATATGCACATTGAACTCCGATTTATACAGCATTGTCAAATTAATGAGGTAATAGAAATCGAGTGGAGTTTAATGCTTCGAAAACAAAATGCTGTCTTATGTCGTTAAAGCTAAACATACCACCCATGAAAGGGAAACAAATAGTCCATTTATGCGCGCGTGGATTACGCAAAAAAAAAAAGTTGCCTCTTTAAACCATTTCACCGTAATACTCGCGTTTTAAGGAATTCCACCCAAAATTCATCTCATAGCCCAAGTTTGGTCTTACGGTTAAGTGTAGAGATTCTTTCTTGAACTGAACAACTCGAATGTGGAATCTTTTGCTTAACTCTTTTTCTCCTTTCCATTATATTGTTCAGAAGCTTAAAACCAACCAAAAGTCCGCGAAAAAAATGGATCCACTCATTACTCATCTATAGTTTTCGTTATAACGGGTGATTTTTCTGAGGTTAGGATTTTCATGCATTAGTATTTGACAGATCACGCGGGATTTCAGACATGGTGTCAAAGAGAAAGATGCTCAGTATGCTTTGACATTTCATCATAAATAGACTTATTAACGAGCAACGCTTGCAAATCATTGAATTTTATTACCAAAATCAGTGTTCGGTTCGAAATGTGTTTCGCGCTTTACGTCCGATTTATGGTCTACATAATCGACCAAGTGAGCAAACAATTAATGCGATTGTGACCAAGTTTCGCACTCAGTTTACTTTATTGGACATTAAACCAGCCACACGAATGCGTACAGTGCGTACAGAAGAGAATATTGCGTCTGTTTCTGAGAGTGTTGCTGAAGACCATGAAATGTCGATTCGTCGCCGTTCGCAGCAATTGGGTTTGTGTTATTCGACCACATGGAAGATTTTACGCAAAGAACTTGGTGTAAAACCGTATAAAATACAGCTCGTGCAAGAACTGAAGCCGAACGATCTGCCACAACGTCGAATTTTCATTGAATGGGCCCTAGAAAAGTTGGCAGAAAATCCGCTTTTTTATCGACAAATTTTGTTCAGCGATGAGGCTCATTTCTGGTTGAATGGCTACGTAAATAAGCAAAATTGCCGCATTTGGAGTGAAGAGCAACCAGAAGCCGTTCAAGAACTGCCCATGCATCCCGAAAAATGCACTGTTTGGTGTGGTTTGTACGCTGGTGGAATCATTGGACCGTATTTTTTCAAAGATGCTGTTGGACCAAACGTTACGGTGAATGGCGATCGCTATCGTTCGATGCTAACAAACTTTTTGTTGCCAAAAATGGAAGAACTGAATTTGGTTGACATGTGGTTTCAACAAGATGGCGCTACATGCCACACAGCTCGCGATTCTATGGCCATTTTGAGGGAAAACTTCGGAGAACAATTCATCTCAAGAAATGGACCGGTAAGTTGGCCACCAAGATCATGCGATTTGACGCCTTTAGACTACTTTTTGTGGGGCTACGCAAGTCTAAAGTCTACAGAAATAAGCCAGCAACTATTCCAGCTTTGGAAGACAACATTTCCGAAGAAATTCGGGCTATTCCGGCCGAAATGCTCGAAAAAGTTGCCCAAAATTGAACTTTCCGAATGGACCACCTAAGACGCAGCCGCGGTCAACATTTAAATGAAATTATCTTCAAAAAGTAAATGTCATGGACCAATCTAACGTTTCAAATAAAGAACCGATGTAATTTTGCAAATTTTATGCGTTTTTAAAAAAAAAAGTTCTCAAGCTCTTAAAAAAACACCCGTTATCTTAATATACAAGGGAGATACTTCATCTGCATACTACGAACCTCCTATTAGTATTCTTAATTCCAATTCGGATAGACTTTTTACCTTCCCGGAAATTAATTCCTTTATTATTATTTTTATTTCACTGACAAAATCATAGATCACAAATGGAACCCCTGTATGGTAACTTAGATTTCGAATATGTTGTTGAATTGGAATTTGGTTGACTCTGAAAGCCACTCTAGTTTAGACTCTAGAGTCATCGTGTGAGAGTGCTTGCTCCTCAGAGAGACATTAAAAAAAGAAGGAGAGTTAAGGACTATTCACGATTTACATGGAAGCGACCAACGAACGACGAATAAATTAATGAATGGGATTTAAAGCAACTTATAACACTGAAGTCTTCACATACTCAATGCCAAATGGTGGAAATATAATTTATGTTATTGTTTAAATACTTAAATTTGCATTTTAATTTCTAAAATAGAATGAATTTGATAAAACAAATTGTTTGTCGCAAATTTCAATCTGATTACTACAAACTGCCATGCTCTTTTCGCGTTCCACATACTTCATTCACACTTCGACGAACAAATTGTTCGCCTCAAAATCACCCTTGTTTTTGTTCCCTTATCCCTTGGTGGAGAGAAAGAAAAATCAAAAAAGCACGAATGTTCGTTTATTCGTTGGTCGCTCCCATGTGAATAGTAATTTACGACTTAAGTCATCGCCTAAATCCTAAGGACTATTCACATGAGAGCGACCAACGAACGATGAATAAATGTGACTTAAAATAACTTATAAACCTGAATTCCTCAAAACCCAATGCCAAATGATCGAAGTATAATTTTAGTTATTATTTAGATACTTAAATTTGCATTTTAGTTTCTAAAATGTGATAAATTTGAGAAAACAAAATGTTCGTCGCAAAATGAAATCTGATTGCTACGAGCTGCCAAGCTCTATTCGCGTTCCACATACGATCCACACTTCGACGAACAAATTGTTCGCCTCAAAATCACCCTTGTTTTTGTTCCCTTATCCCTTGGTGGAGAGAAAGAAAAATCAAAAAAGCACGAATGTTCGTTTATTCGTTGGTCGCTCCCATGTGAATAGTAATTTACGACTTAAGTCATCGCCTAAATCCTAAGGACTATTCACATGAGAGCGACCAACGAACGATGAATAAATGTGACTTAAAATAACTTATAAACCTGAATTCCTCAAAACCCAATGCCAAATGATCGAAATATAATTTTAGTTATTATTTAGATACTTAAATTTGCATTTTAGTTTCTAAAATGTGATAAATTTGAGAAAACAAAATGTTCGTCGCAAAATGAAATCTGATTGCTACGAGCTGCCAAGCTCTATTCGCGTTCCACATACGATCCACACTTCGACGAACAAATTGTTCGTTCGCGAATAACCTCAAAATCACCTTTAGGTCTTGTGGTTGGTAGCTACGAATAAGAAAAGTCGAAGAGGACGAATGTTCGTTTATTTGTTGGTCGCTATAGTTAATAGTACTTTAGTGTAAAGGGGGCCATGATCAATGATCAAACCAAACATATCCATGGAAAATACAAAATTGTTTACCCTGACTACGGTTTGGATTAAATGATCAACCAAGCAACGAGAATGACGAGGTATGTATGCCTTTATGCTAGGAAAGACATAAATTCCGCCGAGGATTTGCATGGTGGTAAGAATGCGAGGTTTCAATTTTTAAAACAACGACCGACGAATGAACGAATATTCGTCCATTTTGACATTTCTTTCACATGATTTTTTTGTTCTTCACGACCAACAATCAAGGAATCAAAAATTAGGGTTGTTTTGAGATTATTCGCCAATGAATCGTTCGTTCGTTGAGGTGTGGATCGTATGTGGGGGTGGACGCGTCACAACCAGATTGCAATTAATAAGAAAATTTGAGTATACAAATATTAATATAAATTATGTTTCCATTATTTGGTTTTGACTTTGTGAAGAATTTAGGTTTATAAGTTGATTTAAATCACATCTTACTTTATCTTACCTTAGATGGCGCTATAGTCCGGGGTGGAACTGGATTTCAACCAACAAGCTTCTCCAGCCAGCTCGGTCCCTAGCTAGCTGTCTCCAGTTTCGCACGTGGAATCGGTTGAGGTCCTATTCCACTTGTGTGCGCCACCTGAGTCTCGGTCTTCCTCTACTGCGCAATCCCTCTGGGGTGGATTCGAAGATTTTCCGAACCGGAGCATTAATGTCCATCTGCTCTATATGACCCAGCCATCTGAGACGTTGAATTTTTACTCTTTTGGCTAGGTCTGTGTCGCTGTACAATTCTTCATTGTATCGTCCTCTCCACTCTCCATTAATGCATACGGGATCAAAAATCACACGGAGAAACTTTCTCTCGAAGCAGCCTAATGGCTAAAACACAATCATGCTTTAGCTTCGGTTTCACCTGACGTTTACAAGTTCAACCATAGGAAATCAATACATCTTAACACAATGTCGCTTTGGCTTTGACGTTACAAAGCTGAAGTAGAAACTGGTTGAACTTTTGCTCGCTTTGATAGAAAAAAGCAAAAACAACAACCGAAATTTGGAAAATGTCAAAAGCGAACATAAAGCGTGTGAAATGTAACGTGACCAAGCCAAAGCTGAAGCGTGATTGTGTTTTAGCCATAAAGCGTCCTTATCCGCTTTTGACAGTGCCTATGAGTCTGCAACATAAAGCAGGACTGGGATGAGAGGGTCTTAAAAAGGAACAATTTAGTTGCCCGAGAGAGGGCTTAGTTACTCAATTGCCTTCTAAGCCCGAAAAAGCAGCGATTGATTTCAGCGCTGGCGTTGTTGTCTGAGTTAATTGCGAAGCCCAGGTGGACAAAGTCCCTAACTACCTCAAAGTTATAGCTATCTATGGTGATGTTTTGTCCAAGACGACGATGCTGGGTGTCTCTTCTTGATGACAACATATACTTCATTTTGTCCTCATTGACTGCTAAGCCCATCTTCCCCGCTTCTGTCTCAATACTCACAAAAGCGCTACTAACATCACGCTATGTTCTTCCGATTATGTCAATATCGTCGGCGTATGCCGACTGCAGAAAACCTCACAAGAAAATGCTTTCCGGTTAAATCACCCAACGTTGATCAGATATTAATGTCCCCTCCTTGAGATATAATCCTTGGTATTCATTTTGTGGCATGTATATGTCAATTCGGGTCAAAGAATTATCATAATTTTGATCTGTAGCGCTCACCGTTAAGGAAGTTGACCTAATTTGCACCAAACGGCAATTTTTCGCGGACCTTATTGCCATTTGGTAAACTTCATGTTGTTTGGCGCCAGCGCCGTGAAAAAACGTCAACATATGCTGTTTTGTTGGTTTTCTGTCAAAATCAAATGACTATGATAATTAGCTTTTTTTTCAGTTGGCCTTTGTACGGTTGCAGTGCCAAGTCTCAAAATGAAATTCGCCAAGCTGAATTATCTGGTGTTGTGGCCTTGTTTTGAGGTTCGGATGTTTGTTGAACTGGTCGTCTACAATTTTGCGCAAGACGCTTGAGTCGACTATGGAGGGCCGTAAAATGGACGCAAGGCACGCAACGTTTGTACTAACGAACAAGGTTTTTACATTGAACCTGCTCAATCGTGCACTTTGTAATGATGATAAGGCATTAGTGATTGAATAATAACTAACTTCACAGATCCAGCCAAAAAAATAACCACCACAGACATCGACCCGTCCCTATTAGATAACCTCTTTTATTTAACCACACTACAAACCTATTCACTTGCACTAAGGTCAAGAGAAGTACATAAGATACGCGTCCCATGACATCGCAACTGATGTGCAGGTCCTTAAAAAAATAACAAAAGTGAATTTAACAATACTATTTGCATTCCTTGCATTGTGGATGGTAAGTGGAACGCGATTGACAGTTCACATTCACGTATACAAAACTCTGCTATTTATAGAACACACATAGTACAATAAACAAAAAACTTTCCGAATAAATCTGGGTTAGCTAATCAAACGTTTGTCTTAATATAAATTAAATATGGAGGCATTCGAAAATGTTGGTATACATACCTCGGTTTGATGAAGAAAACATTGTTGATTTCGATTGATTGGTTTGTTTTGTTTTTCATTAAATGAGCTTAAAAAAAATAAAATTAAAGAAATATAAAAAAAAAAAATAAAAAACAAGTTATTTCCAACGACACATTATTTTTTCTCGGTTAATCCAGAGTAAAATATTCATTCACTGCCTCCCCAAAAAGGGGAAAAAAAGGAAAAGAAATGTCTTACATGGGAGCTCAAACACCTTGCGTTATTTTTTGAAAACCTTGTCCACAAAATGTGAAAGCTCAACAGAATTTGACAATTTATATTTTATTGATGATTTGACTAAGGTGCGAAAAATTAGAAAAAAAACTTTCAAAAACATCTCACTTCTTCGAACAGACCCGCCAGTTATGGGCCAGTTATAGCGACCAGTGAAAACCTCTTCTCCGAAGATTATAACCATCACAAATGATGCAAATGTCTTCAGTAATATTTTTACTCAAGAATGGAAGGGGTATAACAGTTATGCGCGCGCGGAAAAGATGTCGACAAAGAGTCGGTTAACATTGATTTTGAATGCTTTTAAATTGAAATAGCAAGGGAAAATCTAGCTGAGCAGACTATTCAAAATTCGTGTTGTTGGCCTAAAAAAAATATCTCTGTATTTCAAAGCGTGAACTGATGAGGAGCATTCCGAGAGCAAAGACTATATAGGGTAATTTTTTAGGGAGAGAAATGCATCTGGCTATTCCCTGTGAACATTTTTTATAAAAGAAACCTAAAAATAAATACAAGAGTCGGAGACAACACGGAACCCTGAGACACACCAGCGTTCCGTTCTGCCTCCAGTACAAAAATGAATAATGCATGTGTCAATAAAATTCAAGGATCAATTTCAAACCGGGAGGTCTGTAAACGTTTTTTGAAGCCAACCCTTCGAACCCCACAGGAGGAACTTAAGAGTGAAGCAGAGAAGTCGGAGAGATGTGGTCCCAGTCGAGATTATAACAATCTTTATAACAATCTTCAGTTAAAGAAGAAAGAGAAACGCGTAAAAGACGAACAAAATGAAAAAAATGAATAAAGATAAAATAAAGAAAATGAAAGCAGAAAGAAAATATAAGAAATAAGAAAGAAGAAACATGGAAGAAGAAAGCGGAAAGAAGAAAGTTCTCCTTTCTTCTCTGTTCTTTCTTCTTTCGTTCAAGAAACATGAAAAAAGAAAGCGGAAAGAAGAAAGAAGTAAGAAGAAAGAATAAAGTAGAAAGAAGAAAGTAGAAAGAATACAGAAGAAAGGAGAACTGTATTCTTTCTTTTTTCTTCTTTCCGCTTTCTTCTTCTTTCATGGTTATTGAACGAAAGAAAGAAGAAGAAAGAACAAAGTTCTGCTTTCTTCTCTATTTTTTGTTCTTTTTTTTCTTTTTTCTTCTTTCTTTTTTCTTCTTTCTTCTCTTTCATGTTTCATTTCCGCTTTCTTCTTCTTTCATGTTTCTTGAACGAAAAAAAGAAGAAAGTTCTCCTTTCTTCTATCTTCTTTCAAAGAAGAAAGAAGATTCTTCAAAAGAAAGAGGATTCAAGAAAGAAAAATTTTGCAAAAAGAAAAAACGGGCAAGAAGGAAGAGTGGAACAGTATTCAAACGGACCACCGAAAACTTTACCGAAACGTTAGCGAACAACGACCAACAAGTAAGCGAACGAACATTCATCCTCTTTGACTTTTCCTTCACATGTCATTTTCTTATTCGTAGCCTTATTCTGTGGGTTTGAGGTTGTTCGTTGAAGTGTGGATCGTATGTGGAACGCGAATAGAGCTTAGCAGTTCGTAGCAATCGATAAATAACACAACACTTGCCAATCGCTGCTTCTTCGGACTAAAAGACAACGGAGTCTCAAAGCCTTTTCTCCCCTCTTCCTCTCAATTTCTGCTCTATGGTGCAAACGCATGGACATTGTCAAAAGTGAATGAGGGCGGTTTAGCATTTAGGATGCTTCGAGAAAAATTATTCAGGTGATTTTTGGTGCCGTATGCATTTTTTTGTTTTAATTTTTTAATGTTGGACACACTGCGCGGGGATTAGGAAGATAGGGAGGGGAAGTGGCGATTAACATTGGTTTTGAATTTTTGCAGATCAAAATGGCAGGGGAAATTCTTGCCGGGTAGGGTAAACTATTCCAAATTCGTGTTGTTCGGCTAAAAAAAGAATCCCTATATTTCTCGGTACGTACGGAGGGACGACGCAGTAAATAAAGACCGACACTTAGGTAGCGCACACAATAGGAAGAGAACCTCAACCGACTTAACGTGCAAAACTAGAGGCAGCTAGCTATCGACCGACCGGCTGGAGAAGTTGTTGGTTGAGGCTAACACCGGACTGTAGCGCCACCGGAGTTGTTAGAAAATGATATTCCACGAGTTCATTGCACTAGAAAATTCGTAGTTTTATAACCGTTGACCCAGGCAAATGGTTTTAATGATACTCGTTTGAATCTCTGCAGTCCGGACTGCGTGTGGAACATAAATAATGACCGATCACTGGCTAGAATTGATTAGTTTTAATTATCACAAATTTCACGTGAGTTTTTCGGCAGGAAGGGTTAGAGGGGAAGGGAGCAGATACTTATCCAGTGAACTGAATTTTCTGCGGATAGTACAGTTCCATTTCTGTACTGTTCCGTTTTTCTATTAAGTTTGTAGGTGTGAAAGAGGCAAGAATATTTTATTATTATTTTTCCTTGTCACACTTAACCAATAGTACATGAGTGAAAAGGAAAAATTATAATAAAATATTCTTGGCTCTTTCACACCTACAAATTCAACAACAGAAAAATGGAACAGTATAGAAATGGAACTGTACAATCCGGAAAAAATGCAGTTCACTACATGAGTATCTGCTCTCGTTGCCTCTTTTCTGCCTGTCCACAAACTCATCCGTGAGGCGATTGAAAAATCACCGTATGGACAGACACAAAGGCATCAAATGATCAATTCAACAATCCACAAGGCAAAACATCGAATAATTGCTAGTGGATCTTGTTCATGTTCCCTTGTGGTTCATCAAATTATCAATTGTCGCTCGCAATGTACAACAAAGGAGATTATTGACATTTCTATTGATAACATGTTTTATCCTTGTACACTTGTCTCTACCCACCCACTTATAAGACCAATTTGTGTTGCTTTCAATCAGACGTGCTGCAAGAACTTGTTCTGATAAATGGGCGTAAAAAGTTTTTTTCATGAAAAGAAAATACACCTTTTTGATTCAATTCCATTTGATCTAGGTTTTTCAAGCAACAGCTGTCTTTTGAACAAAGATAAATACTTTTAGTGGAACCTCCTTGAAGAGTTTTTTGTGGAATACGTTCCACACATGAATATCTTAACAGTATTCATTCTCATTCATTTTATCATTCGTATTCAATTATCCTATTCAAATCGTGGTTCTGAAAACACAAAAACAACACACAACTAAAGGCCGAAGAAATCCGCCCTGAGGTCATCGGAATGCGACGACACACAACCAAATAATGACAAAATTTATGGGAATGTACACAATTCGTTTTTCGTCATTATGAAAAAGTGTGAATAAACTTATCCCCAACAGTCCAACACGTTCCAAAAACGCACATTGGCTGTATAGCCTCCAATTTTTGTATTAAACCCTACTGAAATGAAAAAAATTAATTCCACAGGCAGAGGCAAGACACTTACATTATTCAATCAGCTGACCTTTTTGGTTCTTCTTGAATCTGCTACGGCCAGAGCATTAGTAGTTTTCATAAAAAAATCACTTCCTAGCTGAGAAAATCCTTTCAACAAATTCAATTCGCTGGCGCCTTTGGGTCCAAGAAATGCGCCGAGATAAGGGCCTGGAAAATCGAAAATACTGTGCCTTGCAAGAAAAGCAATACACACGCAGCAGCAGCGAATAGAGCTACACAGAGGCCATCGCCACACACTTAAAAGGTTCACTTCTATGCTGCTGCCACTTCTATGGGGAGGATTCTTTTCTCAAGCGGGTATCGCGGGCGAACGCTTATTTTCTTGTTAGTTTCCACACAAAAAAAGGAACACTATCACGTAACAAAATTGTATTTTCACAGGTTAAACGCTTATTTAGTGGGGGCAGAGTCGGGCTAGACGGGCGTAAACTATTCATTTGGATTTGGATTCCTTGGAGGGAATTTAATTTGCTTGATTTAGGCGAGGAAAAAAAATAAATCCAAAAGTTCTCCTGGACAATTGATTTTCCCAACACAAAATAGTAATACTACACTTCTTGGGCGAGAGTGAGCCAGGCAGCAGAACATAGAAATTCGTTAAAAATGGCGTCGATTTTCAATGGTGAAAATGAGAACAGATATTTTGAAGAAAGTGTTACCAGGAAAAATGTGGGAAAAATGGCGCCTTTTTTGTAGGATTTCAACTAATAAATTGAAAAAAATAAATATATTTATTATGATTTAGCGAAAGAATTAATAAAAAAAATGTAAAATGCTTTTTAATTGGAAAATATTTGCATTTAAATAAAGGAATTTGTTTATGGGTGGGAACAGTTTTGTCACATATGTTTTTTGGTTAAGCGCGTTCATAAATACATCGAAATGACATTCAACAGAGTGGAAAGAAATATTAGGGGTATTATTGCAATTGCGTAAAACCCACATAAACCTTAAGAAACTCGTAAATAAACTGTGAAAATTTGTATGGCAATTTATTTTTGCGAACATTATGAATCTATTTCATGATTGCTATGAAACTTTGTCAGCTTATTGACTGCACTTACGGAAGTAAGTAAAAGAGTCTACAATAATAAATATATTTAACACATTCATGCAATCGCGTAAATTCCTCATAAGCCGTAAGAATCTCGTGAATTTATATTCTCGTAAATGAACTGTCAAAATATTTATAGGAATTTATTTATGCGAACCTTATAAATTTAAATTTATCTCATGATTTTGCCGTGTAAAGTGAAAATAAATTAAACTCGTAAAACTTTTTTTTGCTGTCTTTTGTGACAGCTGAGGTGATAAAGATACATCTGTTAACAAAAGTCTTCAAGTTCAAGTTGCGCATTATTTTTGGATTTTGACATCTATCTTTTATTTTACATTCTCTGACAAATTCAATTTATTATAATAGTGTTCAATGTTGCTAGGAATGCTGATACATGTTTTGAGTTTAAACAACAACGTCGCTACAAGCAACGACAAAGAAATAAAACAATTATATAAAATACCAAAAAAGTGAAAAGTGAAACGCCAAAAATATGAAGCAAAAATTCCTACCCAAACATGTTCGGGTAGCTGTATTGCTGTTTCATTTTATTTTATTAATAGAAAGCTCTTTTGCAATTGATACATACAAAGCTAAACATGCGCCATGTAATACTGGTCTAAGAAATTTTTTATATTTATATTTTCAGCTATAATAAAGCGAATTTTATATTCTTTTAATAAAAACCAATAACTAAATAATAAGATCTACTAGTGTACGTACACTTTTGTTAGAAAGTGTACTTCAATCTCAACTCTAACCTTATGACTGTTGCCACATTTACGCATTTTGTTTCTAAGGGCGTTCATGCAAATGCTTGCGGAAGGATACGATTTTCTACTGTGTATGAATCTATCTCGTTGTATGAATACCCTTATTTTCATTATTGCGATTGACGTGTTTTTCTGCGGTTGCTTCGATTTGCTGTCAAAATATAGTGTTGGAGTCTGTGCTAGACAGACCGAAACTTGAAAATTAAGAAGCTTGAAAGCCATAGCCATAGATACAAACAAAGCACCTCAAATGAATACCATTACAATAAAAATTGCTTTTCCTTTATATTGTTGAATTACATTTTCAGTCGATTTCCCGATAGGCTTTTATTGAGTAGATGTTTTTAGCCCCGAACAAGGCATATATTGTCTAAAGGCTGAACTATAATGGTTGGAATGGCGCGGACGGCCCCGTCCGTAAATGAGCGAGAACAAGTAGTTCGTATCTTGTGCCTTAAATGGCGGAATGCTCCGTTTCGTCAAGTTTCGATGAGTTTTACTTACGGACGTAAACTGCGCTAGCGAGCGAATTTTACGGACGAAAACTTGACAGCTTGTCTTATTGTGCTGAATGTTTAAATTGATTTTTAGTATGCAAGCTGTCTTATGGGCATCATTCAGAAATTAATTTAGGTTTTCACTGCTTGAAGGAAGGTATGTCGAGCTCTTTGCCGGGTTACATCACCTTACCCAACTGATCGTTGTGCCAACCCTTATACCGGATGTTGCTGGGCAAGCCGCCCACACTCTTGACTTGTTTGCTACTTCTCACCCTGATTAATATACCATTAGTGTAACTTCTCCATTTGGCACTTCAGACCATTGTGTCATTTCAGCTAATTTCTCATCCTCCACCCATCCAGTTAAAGAAAAACTTCCCACCAGGACCGTTTGGCAATACGAGAAAGCCAACTGGGACGACCTGAATATTTTTTCCGAAACTTTAACTGGTCACTATGCTTCCTCGATAGTGACATTGATGCCAGTGCTGAAATGATCACAAAAGTGATTCTTCTAGGGATGCGTGCTTTGATTCCTAACAGAGTAAAAAACATCAAGCCTAAAGAAAAGTCCTAGTTTAACTCTGAGTGTAAAGAATTTATCAGGCTCAAAGAAGTAAGTTTCCGATCTTACAAAGCCAACCCTATAGAGAAAAATCGGAAAAAAGCACAAACAAGCAAGGAACTCATGCAACTCCGTTATTGAAAGAACGAAATTTTTGCATGAACAAAAATTACGGCAAAAAATTCTGCAGTGTCCTAAGGGCAGTAAAAATGTTTGGTCATTTGTAAAAAATATTACTCCTCAACATCTTCGGTTCCAATGCTCATCGACATTAACAAACCAATTGTTTACTCTTCAGAAGGCAAATTTGCTCACCGCCCTTTTCGCTGGCAGCTCCATGCTGTCTCACAGCAACTTTGCCCATCCTGTACTTCAGAATGTACATTTTTCCATGGGACAGATTTTATTACGCACTCGTACAGTAGCAAGAGTTCTCAAAGATCTCGATATACACAAATCCGCTGGCCCGGATGGTTTACCCCCGACTTTTCTGAAGAGGCATTTAATAGAGTTTGACATGAAGCTCTCTTATTGAAATGCTTGCTTTTGGGGTCGATGATACTCTTGTTCGTTGGATTAGAAGCTATCTTCTGGACCGTTCAATACAAGTTGTATTGGATGGATTTAAGTCCGATTCCCACAAAATAAATGCTGGTGTGCCCCAGGGCTCTCTTCTGTCTCCGACTCTTTTCCTCATTTTGAAATGATCTTCTGTCTGTTACTTCTAATCCACTTAACTGTTTTGCTGACGACTCTACCCTCAACTTTTTATATTCGTTCGATAATTCACGTCCTTCGACTTCGGACGTTTAATTGCAACGGTACCGTATGTCCAGCTCATTAAACTCCGATTTAGACAGCATTGTCAAATATGGGATAATAGGAATCGTGTGGAATTAAACGCTTCGAAAACTCAATGCTGTCTTCTGTCGTTAAGACTGGGTGTACCTCAAACTAGAACTCAAAACTCAAGTAAACGTACTTGTATGTATTGGTGCACAAATAAAATTCTCTTTTTTCCGTGCTCTTAGCTCAAAAGTTCATTCAGACTTCAGATGAGGAGCATGGACGTTTTAAAACGTAAATATTCCTTCTCTTCGTATCGCACAGAATATGAATGTGCACTTTTTTCCTTGCGTTTATTTGTTTTCGATCCTCAGGAGCGATGAACGAAAAAATGAAATGCATGGGCATGTGCACTAACAACAAACCTACCTGCCTCTGGCCTGGCTCTAAAAATAATCATTGTATATACATTGCCTATAGTACTATCATGAGACGAGAAAAAATCTTTTTCCCTAGAGCCGCTTGGAGTGCTAGTGTAGGACATTTTATTTGAGTGAGAGAGAATTAAGAGCATGGTTTTTAGTGTTATGCTTTGTGCTTAGTTTCCTGCGCATGTGCAATGTGACAATGTGAGGCAAGAAAAAACCGAAGGAGAACATGAAATAATTCAGTATCTTGTTTTGTTCATTGTATATATGTGTATAAACTGCTGGCAGTTTTGAAGTTAATATATAATGGTTTCGCTTAGCTGAGGCTTAGTTTTTTGTAAGGATTTATACAAGATCCAACATTTTCATTGCTTACGTTTTTTTATATGGAATATGTAATATGAGAACTGGTTCTTACATAAGTATTTATACATGCGTACGTCATTGACGAGACTTTTGATTTGAGTTTTACCTTTTACCTTTTTTAAAGCAAAAAGTCTGTTCAATCATATTATTTTCCATTGTCCTTTTTAGTATCTCCCTCACCCTCGCTCACACCATCTACCACACCGACAACCGACCGATCGACCTGAATTTAGCTGAACATTTTATCAAAGATAATATAACAAGTATACCTACGTAAATACACACATTATGTAGGGATGTATGTAGGTACATACCTAAATATCTACCAACCCTCGAATGTTTTATATGAAAAAAATATAAAACTCAAAATAAACTTATCAACCAGCTTAAACATATACCCACCCCCCAGACACCATTCATTTACAAAAGTCGTTTTTCTTCTTTTTTGTCAATCCTTTTAACTAGCCATCTCGTCGCCCTGCTTGTGTGAAGCAATCCAGTTGTGCAAAAAAAAACTATACTCGCATCATTGTATATATGTAAACTGCAAACTGCAAAGAGTAAAGTACATGTTCACAGAGTTTCTCTTAGAATTCTCTTTGTTCGACTCGTTCGCCTCTTTCAATTTACCAAGTTAATTTTCCCTAGAGCCCTAGACTGCTATAGTACTATCATGACGACCGGTGGACGGTGGCGTTCCAAGCGGCTCTAGGGAAAATTAACTTGGTAAATTGAAAGAGGCGAACGAGTCGAACAAAGAGAATTCTAAGAGAAACTCTGTGAACATGTACTTTACTCTTTGCAGTTTGCAGTTTACATATATACAATGATGCGAGTATAGTTTTTTTTGCACAACTGGATTGCTTCACACAAGCAGGGCGACGAGATGGCTAGTTAAAAGGATTGACAAAAAAGAAGAAAAACGACTTTTGTAAATGAATGGTGTCTGGGGGGTGGGTATATGTTTAAGCTGGTTGATAAGTTTATTTTGAGTTTTATATTTTTTTCATATAAAACATTCGAGGGTAGGTAGATATTTAGGTATGTACCTACATACATCCCTACATAATGTGTGTATTTACGTAGGTATACTTGTTATATTATCTTTGATAAAATGTTCAGCTAAATTCAGGTCGATCGGTCGGTTGTCGGTGTGGTAGATGGTTTGAGCGAGGGTGAGGGAGATACTAAAAAGGAAAACTTAATAAGCACATGTGTATGTGTATTTTGTATATCCTGTTCTCGGTGACGGTGAACAACGAAGAGGATCGACAATGATTTTATTTTTTGAATTTTCATTTCATTGGCTTCGTTATCGTTGATGTTGAATTTTATGCACAAGTAGCTTTGTGATTATAGGGACTATGAGTCAAGTTTAGGATTCGTGAACATAAAAAAATTGTGATAATAATCAAACATTACATTACGATGATAGAGAAACATATTTGAGTTGCTGGCAAAATTCTGTCCGTCTGTCTGTAGGTCTGTCTGTACGGATGTATTTTGGACTATAGCCTAAACCGATGAGCCAATCGACTTCAAATTTAGAACTTAAGGTTATTTTGACATTTTACACAGTTTTTTTCAAATTTTACTTGCGATTATAGGGACTATAAGGTAAAGTTTAGAATTTGTGAATATAAAAAAAATTTAGATAACAATGAAACATGACATTACGATCATAGAGAAGTCTAAAAAAGTGATTGACAAAAAATGACTGTCTGTCTGTCAGTAGGTATGTATAACGAGCTGCAGCCTAAATGGCTTAAGCGATTATCTTTAAACTTGGTGTGTGTGATTATTTTGGCATTCCCCAGAGGGGACATTGAAATTTAAATTGTAGGCCTAAAAGTAAAGGAAGTGCCATATGACCGTTGAGTTGAGTTATTTTCTTGATTGAAATTTTTGCATTCAGTAGGTAATCGAGTATTTTTTTTATTTGTTAGTTGTTTTTGCATGTTTATGTGTTTATCATAGGCGTCCTTATTATTTATTCTGTATGCTGTATGCTGTTACGATCATAAAATGCTTTAAAATAAATAACGATAAATAAATAATAATATAAATAACGAAATTTGCTTTCATTAGACTAGTGGCTAGGGCTCAACCGAGCAATATAAAACAAAATTTGGGGGAAAATATTATTTGTTTAATGAAATCAAAAAAAAACTAATCATAACGTTTTTTGGAAAAAATGTTGTAAGCCATCTTATTTCTCTTGCTGTTTTCTATTTTATAAATTTTTCATTTCAAAATCGTTCGACCAGTTTTTTGAAAAAACTTTCGAAAACATATATATACATTTTTTTTTGAGTATGTCAATTTAAAGAAATCTATAGTTTATACTAGGAGAAAAAATTAAAAAAATCTTTGTCAAAATATTCAAAAAACAAAATAAGTTTAAAAAAAAAATTAAAAATTAAGAAAAAAATGTTTTTGAAAATTTTAATAAGCAATATTATTTAAATCATAAAAAACTACATATTTTGAAAATTTTATCAAAATCCGTTAATTAATTAACGAGTCTGATTTTAAAAAACCGGTCATATGGGAGGTACCGTTATAAAACTTTTTCTCAAAAATCCATTTAAACTATAAGATAGATTTTGCATAGAAAACATCATTCTAAAAGTTTTATCAAAATCGTAGGAGCCGTTTTCGAGAAAAATAAGTTTTTCATTAAAAGTTATATGGCAGGTACCGTTAGTTTTGGAGCTAGAATGCCAATTCCAAAAACTGTCGAGTAGAGCACTCTAAAAATACTATGTACCAAGTTTGAATCAAATCGGCCTAACTGTTTAGGCTGTAGATATCGATACGAACAGACAGACAGACAAACAGACAGACGGACGGAATTTCCGTTGCCACTGTTTTGACTTCTCTATCATCGTAATGTCATGTTTGATTGTTAGATTTTTTTTTACGAATGCATAACTTGCCTTATAGTCCCTATAAATCGCAAGTAAAAAACTATTCGATTACTACTGAATGAAAAAATTTCAATCGAGAAAACAAAAGCTTACACCTGCCCCTAAATAAACAAATTAGCACACACGAGCAAGTACGTGCAAACCAGTCGTGCCTTTTATATATTTATTTTTTTCTGAAATTCTTTATTTAAAAAATAATATGATTGAACAGACTTTTTGCTTTAAAAAAGGTATAGCACATTATTTTAAGTGTTGCCGTTATTTTTAAATATACCTATATAAATATATTTTAGTGTAAGATTACTCAGGCTACTTACATTTTCCTTAATATCAATTTTGGTTGTAATCGGTTACCTAACCAGTTCTCAGAAAAGTCGATGCCAAAAAAAAACTCCTATGGGTGGTGCCAGTTTTAGCCCACCGTCATATTTTTTTTAACCATAATTGAATGCACATTGATTTTTTACATACAAAATTCTTGGAGCTGTTTTTGACAAAAATAAGCTTTTACTTGACGGTTATATCGCAAGTATCAGCTAAAAAAGAAATTAAAAAAATCCTATGTCGAATGTCAAAATAAACTTATATTCCAAATTTAAAGACAACTGGCCAAACCGTTTAATAGACGGACAGAATTTTGCCAGTGACTCAAATATGTGTCTCTATCATCGTAATGTTATAGGTATTTGATTGTTATCTCAATTTTTTTTCTGCACGAATGCATAACTTACTTAGTACCTACCTATAATAATTGCAAGTAAAAATTAAACAATTAGGTGTTACAAATGTAAAAAACCCGTGGTATTTTTAGCAATTCTATAGAAGATTAGTACAAAGAAATATTTTGGTTTAACTATAAATTTCTTTCCCGCGAGCTAAGCTGGGTAGGTCAACTAGTTCCTATTATATAAACCTCAAACAAACAAAAGATCTTTGTTACTATAAATCAATAATATATAATCAATCAATAATAATATAAATCAATTTACAAACAATTTTTGATTGAATTTCTGCACATTGTTCATTCAGATAGATACCTACACATACATATCTATGTATCTATATGTATATGTTGGTACCTATCTGAAAGGAAAGTAAAATTCAAAACAAAAATCCATCCATTGCAAGGGCATTTGTATCTTTGTATAAATACAGCAAGAAGTAAGTTTGTGTTTAAATTTCAAGAATGAATGTGTACACTATTTGAAGACGACAACCTTCATAATAGAATAGTAAAAAAATTGAAAATCCTAAAGAATTCGAATCAAAAGTCTGGTCAATGATGTATATATGTACAAATATGACAAATATATATGTAGGTAGTGCTCGTACAAAACTTGAAAATCCTAAAAAACTCAAATCAAAAGTCTCGTCAATGACGTACGCATGTATAAATACTTATGTAAGAACCAGTTCTCATATTACATATCCCATATAAAAAAACGTAAACAATGAAAATGTTGGATCTTGTATAAATCCTTACAAAAAACTAAGCCTCAGCTAAGCGAAACCATTATATATTAACTTCAAAACTGCCAGCAGTTTATACACATATATACAATGAACAAAACAAGATACTGAATTATTTCATGTTCTCCTTCAGTTTTTTCTTGCCTCACATTGTCACATTGCACATGCGCAGGAAACTAAGCACAAAGCATAACACTAAAAACCATGCTCTTAATTCTCTCTCACTCAAATAAAATGCCTTACACTAGCACTCCAAGCGGCTCTAGGGAAAAAGATTTTTTCTCGTCTCATGATAGTACTATAGGCAATGTATATACAATGATGAAAATAATAAGAAATGAAATGAGCTTTTTTGTTTTTTGTGATGTTCTTCCTTTCTGTGGCTATCCTAGTCCATAATGGTGTACCTAGGAATTTTTTTGTATTTTTTTTATTTTCAATTAGCTAAAAAACTGGACCTGGAGAGCAAAATTAGTTCAAGTTGATATGACAATTGCATCGTTGGCCGGCCTATATATATTTTGTTTCTATTTTGTCTGTCTAGAAGACCGGCCTAGATCAATTTTAACGTTTGCCAACGTGTTGTAGACGTTGCACGAAGATCTTTTGTAAATTTTCATAAAATATCTAGACAATTCTTTTTTATTTATTTGGGGCCAAATTGTATAATGGAAAATGAATCCATATTATTAGACTTACAAGAAATCACCCAAAAACAATGTCCGATTTTTCATTATAAAAATTACCCAATGTGAAAATAGAAATATAATCTAAACTACATTGCTGAATAAGACACTATCAATACAAAAAAAATGGGCACGACTGGGTCGCACGTACTTGCTCCTATGTGCTTAATTATATTGGAAAGCAAGATCTTTGATTGAAACATTTACGTACAAAAATAACACTTATAAATAACCTTTAACGGTTTTTAGTAAATATGGAGTATGCCATCACACGTCTTGTATAATAATGAATTTATGAAAAAAGTATTTCGAAAAAATTTAGGACGGATTTTTATAAATTCTTGTTTTTTATTTTTAGTTTTTTGAACAATTTTTTTTTTAAATTTTGGTATG
The DNA here is from genome assembly GCA_963971375.1 of Platycheirus rosarum. Classification (NCBI taxonomy): domain Eukaryota; kingdom Metazoa; phylum Arthropoda; class Insecta; order Diptera; family Syrphidae; genus Platycheirus; species Platycheirus rosarum. The sequence continues at coordinate 35,745,077 of OZ020507.1, forward strand.
CAATTTTTTAGACTTTATTAATACACAAGTGATTATAAAATTTAAAATGTTTTTTTTTATTAGTTTTAAAAATATTGATTAAAAAAAATTACTTGGTGTGGTCTTTTCCAAGTATTATAAAATATGTGCGTTTTTTTGCATAACTGTCATTGATTTATATTTTAATTATACAATTAAAAATAATGTTATAACGTTATGTTTATTACGTATTTTCTGGAGAAAATTGAACCCAAGGTCAAAAAGTTTGCATAGGCAGAAAAAATGGAGCAGACTAAAAACTAAATATCTTAAAATTTGAAGCTATTTTTCAATTTAAAAAATTGGACTGTTTTTATGGGTAATTTTTCATTGGAGCCTAATTTCACGTACCCATTCAGATCATGATATTCTTCCACGTATATGTTGTACACTACTTGTATCTGTCAAAGATCTTTGATCTAGTATACATATACATATGTAAAAGTATACCTACATATGTATATCGCTCATACTAACCACCAGAAAAATTATTTTATTTCCAAGCTCCAAACAAAAATAATTTGTTTGCATAAAAAACGAAATGAACTTTTCCACCTTTCCTTCTTTGCGAAAAAATACAACTCCTCGCAAGAGTTTGGCACCAAACGCCTTCCTTTTCTGTAAAATTGTCCATAAACCAACAAAAAAAACTGTCACACAAAAAATACTTCCCACCGCAATCACCCTACCAATAATATGTATCCCTTCACCTACCGTCAGTCTCAGTAGAATTGGAAATGACAAATAAGGCAACTAAAATCAGAGACTGAAAAACAAAAAAATATCAGAACCAGCCATGCGAGAGACTAGAGAGTAGAAAGCAGAACACATGTAATAACAACAACAAACAACAAAAAATAGAAGAGAAAAAAGTAAAAGAGCAGAACAGCACCAAATTCTACTGCGGAAATCGGTCGAACTAAAAATTTATTTGTGTGCATTTGCAATGAACTTTCTATGGGAAAAACGCAAATTAGACCATTTTTTAAAAAATAATATAAAAAGATTATTGTTACATACATTTTCCAAGCCAATTTTAAAAGATAAAATGTTTACAAAATCAATCGATATTTTAGCTTTTTTAATCAGCGACAATATTTTTTAAAAAAAAAACTATAGTTTTACTCCCGAGCTTGAAAATTCAGCTTTCAGATAAAATTAAGAAAAAAATTGAACTTCGAAAACCAAAGAAAACATTGACAAAGAACTAAAATATAACAACAAAAATCATTTTTTTAATTTTTTTTTGTTTAAAACCGAAAAAATTAAAAATATTTTTTTATAATAATTTTTATTGTAAATATTTGAGTTGGTCTTTTTATTTCTTTTCATTTTAATGAATTATATTGAAAATTGAAGAAATGACACCTGTTCAAACACGGTAGAATCGAGAAAATGCGTCTGATTCGATAATTTTTTTTTCATAAAAAAATAAGTTAAATAAAAAAAAAAAGTTTTACTCCCGGTATTTATATATATTAGTTCTAAAACAAAAATAAAAAAAATAAAAAATTAAAATTACAAAGAAAAAAACCCCAAGATTTAAGTTTAGAGAAGAAGAACGATAAATTTATATCTTTTTATGATCTAACTTAAATTTTGGAAAATAGGAAATTATTATAATGAATATTTTAAGTCTTGTATGTTAGCTAAATATTAAAATGTATTTCGTTAAAATATCTTTTAAAATAAAAAAGTTATCCGCCAATTTGTTAACAAACATCAATTCCCATCCTACATCATACCCCAATGCCATTGTCCATGAATGGCACTTACATCGAAGAAACCGAAAAGCTCTCAGTACCTTTGTATATACACTGCATATAGTACTATCATGAAGCATCATTTTTTAGTTCTGAATCAAGTCGCAATGAGACGTGGTGAAATTGCCAATTGGTGTGAATATAGAATAAGTACAGAGAACAAAAGTTTATTAAATACTGGTAAAATATAGGTTAAGGTTCTCGTCTCCACTATTTAGAGTTAGTTCTGAATCAACCAGGAAGATGGCCAGACGAAAAATGACCACCATGAGAGTACTATAGAAAATGTATATACAATGTCAGTACTCGGTATGTGTGTCAACGACAACCTCCGTTGGAACGACCATATATTTGAGATCGCTAAGAATGCTGCTAAAGTGCTTAGTGCTTAGGTTTTCTGTATCGGTGTAAGAAGTATTTTTCCCCATCTGATCTGGCTACAATTTATAAACCGTTTATATGCCTTAATTTCGAGTATAACTCCCACCTCTGGGCAGGTGCTTCACAAACATCGCCTCACCTGCTTGATAGAATACAAAATCGAGCGTTAAGATTGATAGCAAATAGAACTACCGCTGAAACAATTGCCCCTCTCGAACACCGATGCAATGTTTCATGTCTTTCCTTATTTTATCGGAAATACAAGGTATGCTAAGTAGACGCATGCAAATCGCCATCTTGATATTTTATGACGTAACATTCTTCTTTTATTATTATTTTATTTATTAAGTGAAGATTATTTTTTAAATTGAGGGTTTAAACTATTTTTTTTATGATTATAAAATCAATAAACATAAAAAACAATAACAAAATCGGCAAATTAATACATTTATTTACACTCTCTATGAACAAAAATCAGAACAATGTGACGTCACACGCGTAGTCAGCCAAAGTGAGCATACCTTGTATTTAATCATGGCTTCTGATAGTGTTTGTAATGAAGAAAATTTGACATACTTCCGCTTGCTTCCGACCATTATAGTTAGCCCTTAATACAAAAGAATGAAATAAGAAGCGATCAGCTTTTTGCTATTTTCGAGTTAATAGAGCAGGTTAAACTTAGGGGGACCATACTGCAAAAAAAACTAACATTGTTAAGAAGAAGCGATGCTGATGTCTGCTGATGGTGGCCAAGTGGCATGTATTTCATTGTTTTTTCGCTGGTCAGTGTGCTGCTTGTCTTTGATTTGATTTGATAGGGCTGGCGCTGTTGCTAGATCAATCTGTTCCGCGCCTTAACTTTTTCAGAAAACTTATTTCTGTAGTTTTTATTAAATTATTGACAAAACTGACAACAGGGATGCGTTCAAAAACTAGATCACATAGAAATGAATCACATTAACATCGAATATTTTTTTCGAGCAAAACCAAAAGGCGTGTCCATAGAGTAACTATACTGATGAGAATTGTATCTTGTACCAAGTATTCTCTTCTCATCAGGCACGTCGTCGTCGTTGATGGTATTTTGTGAAATTCTCACAAATTGGTCGAAGTGAAGGAACTCCGTGAATTATTGTGTCCTTTTTACAAAATTTAACTGCTTATCTGTTTTATTAATGATAATAAGATCAAATCTGAAAATTGAAAACGAATTCGACATTAGTTCACAAAAAGGAAAAAGACTTAAAAAAAGGAATTCATTCCCAACCTGTGTATCAGTCAAATCTGTGGGTGTTATTTCTCGTCACCAAGAATGATCCCGATTGCATTTTGAAGTAAGGAGATGTTGTAAAAATAATTTTGTGGCCATATTAATGGATTCATTGTTGTAGCAGCACACACCCGTCGTTAGAGCATCGAGTGATAACATTGAACATTGAAGCAAATTGTTTAACGAATATTGTGTAGTGACAATGATAACTATGCGCAAAATACCAAGATTTTGTCCAACTTTGCACGTTTGGCATCTTCTGTGGCTCACACTCTTCCCAAGGCTGCCACACAGGCTGCTTGCAAAGGCCGATTTGGAAGAAACTGGACGTGTATTGAGAATTGGTGATGGTATTGCTCGTGTCTACGGTTTAAACAAAATCCAAGCCGATGAGATGGTGCAATTCTCTTCGGGTTTGAAGGTAAACATTATTCTTGATACATCTTTACAGCATTTATTTGACTTTTTTTATTCCACAGGGTATGGCCTTGTATTTGGAACCCTACAATGTGGGTGTTGTTATCTTCAGTAACGACAAGCTGATCAAACAAAAAGATATTGTCAAGCGTACCGGTGCTATTGTGGACGTTCCAGTCGGTGATGAGCTTTTGGGCCGTGTCGTTGATGCTTTGGGCAATGCTTTCAATGACAAGTGAGCGATCAATACTAAAGATCGTTTCCGTGGCGTATTCAAGGCACCCGGTATCATTCCACGTATTTCGAAAATTGTAGAACTATTTTTGATAAAATCCTGTTTTTATTGTTTTTTTTGTAATTTTTTTTTATAAATTTTTGGTATTCAGTTTTTTTTAGAATTTATTAATATACTATATGTGATTATAATGAAATAAATAAATTAAATAAAATAAAATTTAAAATATTAATTTTAATTAGAAAAGTTATTCAAAATGTTGATATGAAGAATTAATTTGGCTACGTCGATCTTCTCAAATATAAAATTTGACTGAAATCCAAAGAGCCGTTAAATTAAGAAAGGTTCAATAAGAGGTTCACATAATTTCCTCAAAAAAAAAAACAACAATTCAGCATTTGGATGGAAAGTCGACATCATTTGAAAAAAATCGATTAGGATTGGTTTGCCGTAATCATAACCAGTGTTGGTTAGATGGAAGCCGTCATCTGAAAATAGATTGCTCATTTTTCATTTTGAATAGAAACGAGTTACATTTTTTTCCACGTTCATGTTCATATAACACAAACTTGTGCCTTGCCAATTCTCTAAGGAGCTTATGTATTCCACCAGATTTTAGATTGGCAATAGAAGATAGTGACCCTGGGACCAGTTAGTGGGTTTTCATTACCATTTCAATCTAGATTAGACTTCAATAAAAACAAAAGAAATAAAAGAAGCTTGAAACTACTTACGGCTGTTTTTGGCAGAATCTCTGATAATAGATTCTCTAAGGAGCTTATGTATTCCACCAGATTTTAGATTGGCAATAGAAGATAGTGACCCTGGGACCAGTTAGTGGGTTTTCATTACCATTTCAATCTAGATTAGACTTCAATAAAAACAAAAGAAATAAAAGAAGCTTGAAACTACTTACGGCTGTTTTTGGCAGAATCTCTGATAATAGATCTCAGGGATTCGCAACCGATTTTTTTGTTTTTGTACCCAATTGATGGGTTTTGTTGCTGCAACTGGCTTCCATTCTTTGCCTGATACCTCTGAGAGTCCACTCAGATCGGAGAAATCAGAGTCGTCCGATGTGTTATCATCACTCGTCAACTGCGGCGGCAACAATTGTATTGTCTGCTTGTCTTTCGGAACAGAAGCCGAAACAAAAACATTACCTTCCAACAGTTGTTTATCTGGTGATTCTAATTGCTTGCGGCTCTGGTCCATTTCTATCAGCAGCAAGGGGTGTTGTGTTTGTGGTGATGGAAACATTTTCATTGTCGTTTATTTTAGCGGGACAATAATTGTTTTGGTTGTTGAGTGTTCAATGAATTGTGGATTCACTTATCACTTGCACTCAGGCTTTTGCATTCTGATGTTACGTTTAAGTGGTTATTATTTTCCATTTTTGAAATATTTTTTTGTGAATTTGTTTGAATTGAAATTGGGAATTTGTAGTTTAATTTTAATATTTTCACTTTTTTCTTCAAACAACAGCAATTTACTGACAGTTGTTGTCAACAAGAACAAAATGAAATGTCAAAAAGAACAAAACTCACCACATCGTTTTTTCTTTTTTTTTACGCGGACAATGAATGATATACAAAAGAGAACACGAAACACAATGAATGATATACCAAAGCAACAACGAAAATTGAGGTTGTTGAGGCGTGGAACGTACGAAAGATTTTCCTCTATATAATATATTTACTCTATGGGCGTGTCTGAGTGATAGATTTTGTAGAGGTATTTCAATCAGGATTGTCCTCAGTAAAGCGGCCCGTACCCGTAGACACTCGTACGTGGTAGGAGTTAACTTGGTACGCGTACGGCGCGCCAAAAATAAAAAAAAAGTTTTCGAAAATATTTAATGTAAAATTACTTTGGCTACCTATAGATCTTCCTAAATATCAATTTTGATTGTAATCGGTTAACGCAGGGGTTTTCAATCTCTTTTATGCAACAACTCCTTTTACAGGTGGTTTTTTGGGACCCCTTCTAAAGGAAAATAGCTATGAGTAGCTCTAGGAAAAAGTTTGAATACTTTATTTTTCATAGAAATTTAAAAAAAAAACTTAAGATTGTAGAACACGAATTTATTATTGTTTATTAGAAAAAAGAAAAATTCGAATCAATAGCTGAGCATAACTTATCAAATCTGGGCTGAAGTTTTGAAATAGCTACTCTCATTTCTTTTTCTAAATTAATTTGTTATCTGTGTTTTGACTTTATTACTGCAACTGCAGAAAAGCTAAAGGGTATTTTTTTCAGACGTGTGATTTTCAATCTAGCAGTACTTTTTTCGGAGTTAGTCTTTTTGACTATCGTTGAAAATGGGACCTTTTTTAGTGTTTTTTAGGTGTTTTTTTATAGGCGGTCTTTTTAACAGCTGCCCTTGATTTATGCTCGGTTTTGTTTGCAATGGCATTTGAACATGAATAGAATAGGCTGACAACATTTCCCGCGTTATTGCTGACATACGGCCCCAATTGCTGCAAAAAGTGGTCGAAAATTGGGGCTCTCGGCTGGAATTTATTCGAGCCAGCCACGGCGGCCATTTGCCCGAAATCATTTTTAAAACATAATGGCAAACCCTTGTCTTTACAACTAAGCTAAATTCTTGGCCATAACATTAAATTATATACATTTTATTTCTTCTTGAAAACCACACGTCTAAAAAAACACCCTTTAGTTTCACGGTAAAAAGTATCTTTCAAGCTTTAGTTCCGATATTGGGATGTTCTTGTGATGCAATCCTCCAAAATTGAATTGTCTTTGTTGAATCGCAGTTTCAGGCTCGTATCACAAGATAGTTCCAAAAGTTGTTCTTTCTCGGTTATTGAAAGTGCAGATGAGGAAGAAGTCGATTGGTATGGATTTCTGATCCAGTCGTATTGTTCAAGATTCTCCGGAAAATATTTATCGAAATGGATGCTCAATGTCGATAAATGTTGGACCAAAATCAATTGTAAGCTTGGACTTAGATCTCGAAAAGAATTTTCCTGCAGGAAGCCTTTCAAAACATTAAAATATTCCGTATTTCCTTGGTCCTCTTCCATTTTCCTTTTCCACAGGAGCAACTTTTTTTTGAAACGCCGCAATTTTGTCAGCCAGTTGCAGAATATGTCGGATCGGAATCGCACATCTACAATAGTACCTACACTAAATTCTTTTTTCCATAAAAATTCTTGAAGCCGTTTCCCAGAAAAATAAGCTTTTACATAACGGTTATATGACCAGGTGCCGTTAATATTTGAGCTAAAAAAATTTAAGATAGTTCTCTGTAGAATATCAAAATAACCTTATGTTCTAAACTTGAAGTCGATTACCTCAATCTTTGAGGCTGTAGTTCAATATACATCCGTACAGGCAGACAGAATTTTACCAGGAACTCAAATATGTTTTTCCATCATCGTAATGTTTGACTGTTATCTCAATTTTTAATCTGCAAGAATGCATATCTTGCATTATAGTACCTATTATCGCAAGTAAAAACGATATATGAAAGGTACCGTTATAACTTTTCTGGTAAATTTGGTTTGATAAAATGATGAATGATTACACTCAAAAATGTTCACCAAAATCGTTAGAACCGTTTTCAAGATAATTAGACTTTTGCCTAACGGTTATATAACAGGTACCGTTATTTTTAGTCTTCAAAATAAATTTTTAAAAATCCCTCTGAGGAATGTCAAAAGAACCGCACATAGTAAATTTTAAGCTAATTACTTAAGCCGTTTATGCTGCAGATCGTTATACATACAGACCGACAAAAAAACATTTGTTGCTTCATACTTTTTTGGTTTTCTATGATCGTAATGTCATGTTTGATATTTGTTGTACCTATTCACGAATCATAAACTTGCCTTACAGTAACAATATAGAGCAGTCAAAATAAACATTCAATCTTGTCTTTAATTCCCCAAAAAACTGAAAAATTCCAGGAACGCCGTAGAGAACAACATTATTATAAAACTGTACAAAGTCCTCTTTGATCCGAATTTTTTTTTTCAAGTAAAACAAAACGGTTACTTTTCTGATAACAAATATACTTTGATCAATTATCTATAAAAAGTAAAGCTTATGACTTAAATTATTATTTAAGCCAGAGAAAATATTCATTTTAGCCCAATTGGATACATAAAATGACTTAATATTTCAATGATCATTGAAATATTACTGGACGAACTACCTTATCATTGAAATATTAAGTCATTTTATTTATCTCATTGGGCTGGGACGAGTATTTTCTTTGGCTTAGATCTGTGGTAATACGTTGAAAGAGCTTAAGTCGAGAAAAGCGAAAATCGTTCTTTTAAGTTCACAGGCTTTCCAGTTAGTTTATCTTAATTTGGGTCCCAGACTGACTCTGCCCCATTGCTCTGAGGCAAAAAATAGCCGTTAAATTTTAAAAAATCAAAAGAGCTGACCTTGTGGACAAAAAAGGCATTTACATAACGGCTTATCTATCTCTTAAACCCAAATCAAACAAAACAAACAAATAATATATTTTTTTTGTAATGGCTTAAATGGTGAGATAAGTTCTTATTCCTTGTGGAAATCAGATTAAATGATCGCTAACGTTGACCTAAGTTGTTTTAAATTTACGCAATATCGAATTATTTGATTCCTTATATCGGCATTAGCCGTTTTAAAAAAATCATTTTCAATCAGTCAGTTTTTTGAAACAGCTTAATTTAACAAAGCTATTTTACTCAAGAGACTGGTATCAATTAGTAAAATCAATTGGAAAAACACTATTCATTGCCCATAAAATAACATGACAGACATGACATGAGAGACTTCTTCTCTTCGGCTTTGCTTAAACGTCCAAGGAAAAGTTCGTCTGGCGTAAAACATCTGAAGACAAAAAAAAAATAGTTTAGCAAGATGTTAAATTGTTTCGTTTTACCAACGAGTTTGGAATTATTCAATTCAAAACAAGCCTTAATGCAAACGAAGAATTTCAACATCTGAACATAAACATTTTAGCAATTAGTTTTAAGGCGTCACACGTACTTGCTCTTATTTACCTAATCAAATGGAAGGCTAGATCTTTGAAAGAAACAATAACATTAAAGTAGAAAAATGGCACGGCCTGAACTAATAAAAAAGTGTAAAAATCACAACACAACGTTTTTTTTTTATCAAAATACATAATTACGGCTTATGCAATAACGAATTTATGAAAAAAAAATGTTTCGAAAATTGTAGGACCAATATTTAGAAAATCCTGTTTTTTATTTTAAGTTTTTTTTTTTTTAATTTTGGTAAGCAGTTTTTCTGGGTTTATATATAACTCTGATAGTTAAATTAAAATTATTAATTATTTTTTTTAAATATTTAGTTAAAAAAAAATCAAAAATTTATAATATAATGCAGAATTAATTTGGCTACCTAGATTATAGAAATCCTATCAGCCGTTACCGAGCAAGTCAAAAACTAAAAAACCGTTATATGAAATATACTGTCAAGAGTTTTCTGTTAAATTTGGTTATAATTAAATGATAGACAATACCTAAAAAAATCTAGAAAATAATCATCAAAATCCTTGTTGCGGTTTCCTTGTACCGTTGTTTTTAACCTTAAAAATAAAATTTAATAAACCCCTCTGAGGAATGCCAAATGTGTATTTCAAGGCAATCGCTTTTAGCCGTCTAGGCTGCAGATCAGTATACAGACAGACAGACGGACAGAGAGATTATCGTTATGTCATGTCTGATTATCTCAATTTTTTTTATGTTCACGAACTCTAAACTTGCCTTATAGTACCTACGAGTATAATCGTAAGTAAAAAGCGAAGAAAGAATCCCGTTGGCTCTTTCGAAATTCCATTTTTTTCATTCCGGGCCTAATACTATCAGCAAGGAAAAGAAAAAAGACTTGTTAGAACTACTACGGATTGTTGAAAAGTCATACCACGACTTCTACTTGAATCTAAAATCTGAAGAAATAAAAGATATTCATCCGGATTTGACTGATGATGAAAGCGGAAGTGAAATTTAAATTTAAAAATATTAGCCAAAAATTATAGTCATTTAACTCGACACTTAAACTTATTTAGTGTGAAACTAGGTTGAAATTTGTATAAAACATGTGCTAGTTTCACAAAAATTTAAATCGATGTTGTATCTTAAAATACAAGTCTAAGACCAGCATCTAACTATTACTTTTGCTCCTAAAAACTAATTGTGAATGACTAAATCATTAACTACACACAAAATTTTGATTTCTTTTGTTTTTTTAAGATGAAAATAGATTAAAAAAATGTACATAAAATCATCCAATAAAAATAAAATTCGTTCTCAAGAGTCTTCCCCTTCACTGTGTACTTATTTAAACAATTTGAACATATTAAGCTTATATAGTTACGTGAAGTTTTTAACATTTTTTTTAAAAGGCTTATGTGGAAATAAGTCATAAAATACAAATAATTTGTTTTCTTAAACATCTTAAACCTAAAGCATTTTTTTGAAAAAGCTTAAGTTCAAAAAATACCTTTTAATTAAGCATGTGTTTATTTCTAACAAAAAAGAAAAATGCATTTTAACAGTATTACGTGTAGCACGTGTTCTTACAAAAAAAATTACTGGTCTAGCAGCAAAACTTTCTTAGTAATCGCCAAAAAAGTTTTTAAAACTAGTTCGCAAATCTTGATCATACCGCAAAATGATAAAAAATTACTTAAGCTGTTTTAACTTATTGGCACCGAAATAATAATTAATATAAGTCAAAAGCATTAATTTTTTCATCAACATTAATCACAAAAATGAGTTTTTGAGCCCCTCAGAATCAAAAATTCCAATGATGTGTTTCAATGATAGCTATAACTGGCACCTTTGCGAAAACTTCTGCTTTATCGGTTGGGGTTGTTATTGCAGAATATATATCCCGTACAGGAGGGTTTTCGTCATCGGGCTCTTTTTGGACGAGCTGGTTAATTTTCTTGCTGGTACCGGGTCCCGGTACGACGTTCTCAAACCTCTTCCTGAATTCATTCTTCTGCTTATGTTTCATCGCCTGGTTAAACATGTAGTCTTTTTGCGATCTTTTTTATATTAGAAGGCAACGTTGCAGAACTTGCTTACTTTGGAAGGATGACAGCAACCTTTAAGAAAATTTAACACTTTGTATTCATTAGGCGGTAAGATAACGATACTCGAAAACTCGGATGTTTTTTTTATCTTTTGTTTGACATTAATAAATTAAACAGTGGATGTATTGATTTTTTGTAATTAAGTTTGTGTCACAATCTTTATGTTGTTCCATGAAAGCAATGGTTTTTTAATATTCATATGAGAGCATCTTCATAGCAACTCTTGTTTTTAGAGTCAAATTGGCCTTGGCGATATAAGAGAAAATCCTTAAGGAAACACGATTTCTGTGATTATGATTCCTTACAGATAACATTGTCGGAGTTATCTACTTTTAACTGATAACAATATTTATTTAAGTACTGATTCATTCTTTTGAAACTCATCACGAAACATTCCATTGAAACTGGATAGACGAACCACTACATCATAGATAATATATTTTTTTATTTTTCATATAAAAATATATATAATATCAATAAATTTGTTCGATAATGCTCTTCTAAATAAATGTTACATATTTAGTTCTTATTTGGAATACAACTTGTGCTTAATCGGAGGGAAAGATCATGTTGCACATTTCATTGTTTTTCTGATTTAAAGCAAAAGTACTTCCAGGCAATTTGTGTTCTATTTTTGATGTAATTCTTTTGCTGTACGGCCATTCATTTGTCATCGTAATTGATTTTACGTGTTTATGCCTAGAAAATACAATTGGAAAGATTTGTACTAGTTCAAGCATTAAAATGAAAGACATACTTACCACAAAGTGCTTTCTGGTCTTCCAAGTTGTATACAAAGCTTCATATCAGAATAGAAATCAATATCGGCAATAAGACTTATCTTTGGTTCGTTTGTTAGGAAAAATGTATTGTCTAGTTTTGCAAAGGATGTTCCAACAGTCATTGCACCAACTACACCTGTTCCAGAACTACGGAAGAAAAAATGATAGTTATGTATTTTTTTTTTTGTATTTTGAATTTGAAATAAACTTACATCTGATTGATTTCAGTGTGTGCATTTCGATTCCACAAACTAAACTGCACCTGACCATTTAGATCGATTGATTTTGCTCCGAAAACTCGGAGGTACACTGTTGAACCACTCGACAAAATTACGTAATGTTCATGGTCTTGAACAAGTGTTGTGGCAAGGAATGCGGGTGTTGGCTCGGATGCTGTTCCACTCCATACATGTCCCATCAACTCGGTTTGTCCGTTGAAAAACACAAGTGGTCGCAGGAGTATACCTTGAACGGAGATTTCCATACCAGCTGTGACGGGACTCTCGTCTTCCTCTTCGTCTTCTTCTTCGTTATTCGAGTCACCAACAAAAGAAGAAAGCCCGCTTGTAAAGATACCAAGCTAAAACAAAATTAGGGATCTATAGAACAATACATTAGAGGTTATTACCTTAAAAGTGCTTATTTGTTCTCTGCCTGCTCCCAGAATCATTTCTACACTTCCTCTCTTCAGGACACCTTTATTTATCTCTTGAATACTCAACAGACTCTCGTTAAATGCCGGACTCCTTGATATCTCACGATAAAGAGCCGTTGTTAGCCCCTTCTGTCCAATGACATGATAGTTATTAATAGCAGGCTTTTCAGACAAACATGCATTAAGTAGAGCCGAGAATCTCGGACACTTCCCGCTGAGCATTCGAAGTTTTTGCAATAAATATGTTTTCACCTCAAACTGACGATCGCTAGAACCCAAATAATCAAGCAACTGACCAAGTTGATCTTTGGATGGCTTCATGTCTAAAATAATATCCAAAGCCAAGGTTCTTGAACTTGAATCGTATTTCTTCTTGGTTTGGAAGAAAATAGCTTCGAAGACTTTGCTATCTTCGCTTGAAAAATACTTGATGGGGAAACTACGTAGCGCTTGAAGCGATGCAACTGAAACCTTGACATCACCCTCCGATGCCAGTTTTAAGAGATCAGGTAGTGTATTGATATCCTGGAGATTCTGCAGTGCACGAATGAATTGGGTTTGGCAATCGGGGGAAGTGCACTTTGATGTCAGTTGCTTCACCAAATATTCCCTTATTTTTGTAACCAACACATCATCTCGACCAAAAGTTGACTGGCGTACTAATGATGCTGTTGTTTGAATAAAAGTCTCCATCAGTTTAGAGTCTTTGATGGTTTCGGATTCAATTTTGGCAAAAAGATCTTCAATTATAGCTCTGTCGGGATGAGTACCGACTGCAAGTGCCTGAAGGTATTTTTCTATGTTGTCTACATGTTCCTTTGTATTAACGTTGAAAACTTGAAACATTGCATTATGAGCATCAATGGTTTGAGTAGCTCCTAGGAGATCAATAATTTGACTTCGTATCGATTCATTAGCTTCAAGGATCTCTGTGAATTCCTGCATCTTTGTTATTCTGGCAAGAGGCAAAAGTTTAACTAACAAAATCGCTGTAGATTCTTTACCAATATGATCACCGGTTAGGTTTTCTTTGTTGGCGAACACTTCACCAGCAAGCTGTTAAGAAATATATGTGAATATGCATTTTGGGATGAAATTTTGTTCTGACTGACTTACCGTTACTCCTTTTATTTCACTGGTCTCACCATCTACTTCTGCCGGCAGCTCATACACTCTAAAATTCTCCAAACTCGAAATTGTGTCATTTAAAGTGTCGAATTTTAATTGCTCCACTGGTGAACCAGCAACATGCTTCAGGATGATTTCCGATTCCACCCGACTACCAGCGTCTGGCTTTGCATGCAATGCAATGGAATGTGATTCGTGCGATCGCACTTTAAGCAAACTACCATCCTGAGATAAATCGTAATCTATTCTCAAAGAAGGTTTCATTTCTACACCTGAAGGAAGACTAAGTTCTATATCTATTTTTAGGACAAAGGAATAATACGTCATTTTCTTGTATCTCACTTACCTAATGGAACTTCAGACCGGTAGTTAACTTTGAGATCCCAATTGCTACAATCGGATTTGATTTTTTCATATTTTGTTGATGATTTGGCTGAATAGAAACTGATACACTCGCCAGATACATCAATTTCAGGCACCGGGCCGTTTTCATAGTGGAAATTCAATAGACTAGCAATGCTGCGACGCATGTTTAATAGGTATGCATCGCGACTACGATCGGCCAGCAATTCGACTACCTTGCCATCTTCCACAACTACGTAATAGGGTTTATCGATAATTTTTGGAACATCTTGCTTGCCAGTGGCTATTTTGACCTTTGGTTTGTGTATGGTTATGAGGAGCAATTGCGTTGTGTCACGGTTCCATACGGAACGTATGGTTACTGTTGAGGTAAGTGTGTATGAGCTGGCATCTTTGGAATTGAGATGTCTGAGATCAGTCACGGCAACTTGATTATCATATTCGAAAAATTGTTGTGTGCCATATGGGATTAGTTGTTGGTGTGTTGGAACTGTGAAGAGATTATTGATGCATTATAAAGTGTGTTAGAAATAATAGTAAACTTAAAGATATCGCGCATTATTTGGGGCCTGCGGCGTGCCAAATCTTCTGCTGTTCTACTCCAGTAAGGCACTTCCTGCTCGGGAAGCCAGAGTTGAGCTGTTGCTAACCATAACAGCTATGAGTAGCCTAATATAATGGGAGCTCCTAGGGGAAAAATCCTCAAGGTCGGATTTCGGACTCAAATTTCGCATTTGACGAAAAAAAAGAATGCTTTTACAGTCGGCTAGGTACCGCCTAAAAAAACACACCCAGTGTGATGTGATGGGTAACTATGCAGTAGGCAGTTGCAATGACAACGGCAAGTTTAATTTTTTTTATAAATTGGGAAATCGGGCTCAAAGGTAAATTGGTTTGCATTCCGGGAAGCGCAAGTATTACGGTAAACTGTTTTAGAGAAGCAATAACAGGGAACTTGGGTACAAATCAATGAACCGTAAAGAACTGGAGATTCGCATAGCAGCTTCGCAAGGGCAAGAAAGTTACGACCTGGAATCTTCGTAGCGCATGAAAAAGAAAGGGGTTCAAGCGTAACATCAACGTTTTGGCTCAAAAAGCAGAAGATGCTGCAAATAGTTGCGACAGCAGGTACGTCTATAGCATAATGGAGGAGCTTCAGGTGATCGAAGTTCAAAACAAGTTAAAGACATAAACTGTTCTCCGCTCAGCTCGGATGAGGGCCAGCTCAGAAGGTGGAATGAGCACTTTGCTGCGGGTTTAAACCGATTAAGATGTTGAGCTGCCCAAAGCAACAAACTCACGAATTCGCACCGCACCCCTTAGTAGTGATGAGATTTGTAACGCAATCAAAGAACAACAAAGCGTTAAGACATGACTGTATTCCCGCAGAGCTATTACAAGCGGCGCCAACGACATTCAGCGAACTCCTAAATTCATTCATAGAGACGGCCTCGGTCTGCGATAAACGGAATGATCGTGAAGCTCCAGAAAAAGTGACACTTCAAAGAGCGAAAACTGGAGTGGGATTTGCGTTTTGCCTGCTGTTGCAAAAGAGTAACAAAGATTGTTCTGGGACGTGTAAGAGAGAACATCTAGAAACCACACTAGATTCCGAACAAGACGGTTTCCGCGCTGGATTCTCATGCATTGATCATATCAACACCTTAAGGTTCACAATTGAGCAGTGTGCATTGAATGTCGATCATCACTACACCTGATTTTCATCAATTATGAGAAAGCTTTCAACACTGTCCACAGGGAATTTATTTGGTATAAGTGAATTGTATTATTAAAGCAAGTCAAGTCCAAACTGAAGTCAGATAGCGGTGCATATTGTATTGTAATATAATGGATCTCCATCTAATGACAACAAGGGTAGAGAGAAGCTGAAATCGTGGGTTTGAAAATCAATACTGGCAAAACAAAGATGATCAGCCTCGGAATCGGGACATAGTCATCTATCTAATAAATATATCTCAACAGCCGGTAGAGTTGAGCTTTCAATACCTTGGGAGTATCATCTCTACCGAATGCTGAACCCTCCTAATATGACATCAGCAGTTGTACCGGGAAATCAGACTGCTTTCGGTATGTTAAAAAAATATATGAGCTTAAGGACCAAGCTACTACTGTTTCGCTCCAATGTGGAATCCATCCTGGTATACGTTGCGACGACGACGCTGCAAAAGTTCGTTATTAGATGTCTACGAAACATCCTTAAAACCACAGGGGAACGGGTCGGGAACGCATGGACTCTATTATACGATCGCGAAAATGGAAGGGTAATTTTTGGTCGAATATACCAAACATGCTACTTCTCTTATCTAATTGAACTAGAAGACAAAGACTTAAGATCAACAATGCTTCTTGGAACTTCTTAAAAGGAGATGAGCATCGTATAAAACCAGCATAAAGTAACTGAATACATTTCTTAGCATTTTATGCAAATAAACAGTTCTTCTAAAACATCGATGTCATATCTCAACATGAACACGAATCCATGTATAAATTGACACGTTGTTAGTTTTAAATTTGATATTTTCAGATAACAAAACCAAATCTCAGTCGAGTCAGGTCACTGGGTTATCTCAAACAAAACGATACCGATTCTGTCTCCTCATATAGAGTACCTTTAAAAATGTCTTACCAAACCATCAATTCATATACTTATTGGCTTAATTAATCATTCTTAATACCAAATATATACGTAAAAGCCGGAAAGGTCAGTAACCTCTATTAAAATAAACAATCATAAACCGGAAAACAAAGTATTTACCCAATTGTCTTACCGATTAATGCGATGTTGATAATTAAAATTCCAAGTAAAACTTCGGAAGGCCACTGAAAGTGTGTCATGTTTACTGTGACTGTGATACTACTTTAAAACTATTATTAGGAGAAGTTATATTTATTAAACAATTAATTTCATTTTATCAGTTTTTAATCTATGCGGGAAAATGGCACTAAACACGTCAAGCAAACCCAACAAAACGAAAAATGCAAAAAAAAAAGAACTTGTTGCTATCGTATTCATATCGTTATCGGAAATCATACTTCAAAAATAAAAAGAGATAGCCATATAATGAAAGTTAAAAAATCTCTACAAAATACAGAGAGGCTAAAGGTGTAAACACATTTAAAAAATTAAAGTTTATTATTATTATTAAAATAATCCATTGTATATTAAATCTAGTTCAGAGAAGTACTGCCGTAACGTAATAGCTCTGCAATAGTTCTTTATATACATTTGTATGGGTTTTCGGAGAGTAGAATGAAATATATTGATGAAAGAGTAGGTTGTATATTATATTTTCAGAAAGGTATGAGTTAGAATGAATACAAGCATTTGCAGGAATAATGAATAATAAGTACGAGTGAATGGTTTCAAAAAATGACAATAGACCGTATGGTATGGTAGAGTAAGGGAAACAAAAATTAGTGGATTTCCCTTTGATTTTTTGTAAACAAACCAAGATTGTGTGTTTTCAATTGTATTTTGGATTTTGCATTTTTCAAGAAATTTTGTTATTTCTGTAGATTATATCGAATTCACATGCCATATTCGGATTTGAACGTTTAAAGTTTTAGGCTAGGCGCGCATGAACGATTTTTCATACGGCCGATTGCAAAAACGGTGAGCTACGTCTACAGGTTTATATGTATACGCGCGCATGTAATCTGTAACCAATCACAAAATTCTCGCCGATCGCGATCGGCCGTGGGCAATCGGTTCATGCGCGCCTAGCCTAAATGTATATTGTTCAATTTCGAACGTAATAAGGAATTGATTTTTTTTTTTGTATTTAAACATAGGTAGGTTCCTATTAACATTTCTAATGAAGGAAAGAATAGTAAAAGCTTATGTTTATTCAAAACGGCATTTTAAGGCTTACGACCGTAAATAGGTGCGGTCATGTACGTATTATATATGTCAGCTTCAAGTGTCAAAAAAATTTAGCCAACATTGAAAATGCGATGCTAGGTCTCTTGAACCAACTTCATTTACCGGTAAAACATAACTGACACTTTTGAATTCCATCCATTGAAGTGTGCGACATCTTATTTATTTTGCCTCTTGTTTGTTTAGATCGTGGACAACTTCCGTTTTTATTGGTTTGTGCCATCTTAAAGCACTAAAAGGAAAAGTCACCCAAAATAACTGAAACTAAAATAGAACCAACTTGATGTAGGCAACTAGCAGTCCATGGGTGCGGTCTATGTTTCCGTATTTTTTTTTATTAAAAACCGAGAATATTTTTTTAATTTTCAAATTTCTATTTTACCGCTCGAAAAATGTTAACCATTTTTTGAAGATAGTCAAAAGCAATAACATATAGGAACAAGCAAGTTTAGGATTCGTGAATATAAAAAAAATGAGATATTTTAATTTCGACGAAATTAGGTGGAAATGATATAATTTCGAAATGTGATTTTGTATGGGAAATCATTGTATATAAACTACTTTAGTACTATAATGACGACCGGTGGATGGTGGCGTTCCAGGCGGCATGTGTGTTTTCTAACTCGGTAGGTTGTGAGAGATGAATAGAGCATGATTTTTGGTGTTATACTTTGTGCTTAGTTTATTGCGCATGTGCAGGAAAAAAAAGAAGGCGAACATGAAATATTCGGAAAAAGGGTGTGGCTTAGCTGCGGCGAAAATTTTTTTGTTGAGATTTATACACCATCCAACATTTTCATTGTTTACATTTTTTTTATATGGACGAGAACTGGTTCTTACATACGCACGTCATTGCCCAGACTTTTGATTCGAATTCTTTAGGAATTTCAAGTTTTGTACGAGCACTGGTACTACTTACCTATGTATATATGTACATATTTGTCATATTTGTACATATATGTACATACATACATCATTGACTTTTGATTCGAATTCTTTAGGATTTTCAATTTTTGTTTACTATTAAGGTCTTCAAAAATTGTAGGTACACATACATATGTATGTACATTCTTGTAGTTCAAACACAAACTTACTTTTTGCTGTATTTATACACACGTCCTTGAAGAAAAGGGTTTTTTGTTTTGAATTTTGCTTTCCATTCAGATAGGTACGTACATAAAATATCATATGTATTTGTAGGTACCTATCGAATGAACAATGCGTAGAAATTCATTCAAAAATTCTTTGTAAAGTGATTGTAGATATTTATAGGAACAAAGATATTTTGTTTGTTTGAGGTTTATATAATAGGTACTTGTTGTCCTACCCACCTTAGCTCGCGGGAAAGAAATGTATAGTTTCAACTAATCTTCTATAGAATTGCTAAAAATACCCCGGTTTTTTTACATTTGTAATACCTAATTGTTTAATTTTTACTTGCGATTATACGTTGGTAAGTACTAAGTAGGTATAAGTTATGCATTCGTTCAGAGAAAAAATGAGATAACAATCAAATAAGTATAATATTACGATGATAGTTGACAGAGAAACATATTTGAGTCACTAGCAAAATTCTGTCGATCTACTAAACGTTTGGCAAATCGTCTTTAAATTTGGAATACCTAGGTAGTTTAGTAAAAAAGCACTTGCATTGGAAAAATATATTTAAAAATAACGGCAACACTTAAAATAATATGCTATACCTTTTTTAAAGCCAAAAGTCTGTTTTATCATATTATTTTTTAAACCTTTAAATATTTATTGAATAAATTGCCCGACAGGATCGCACGAACTTGCTACTAGATAATTTCTCAGTGGCTGCATTATGTATGTACTGTACATATATTTTAAAATAAACCACCAAACCAAATATATATAAAATAACCAATGTGAAGCGTGTGGGAAAAAGTTTAATAAACAACATTATTTAAATCATAAAACACTACATATTTTGAAAATTTTATCAAAATCCATCATATTGGTATGGGTCATATATAAAACTTTTTCTGAAAAATCCATTAAAACTAAAAGATACATTTTGCATAGAAAACACTATTCAGAAAGTTTTATCAAAATCGTAGGAGCCGTTTTCGAGAAAAATATGTTTTTCATTAAAAGTTATATGGCAGGTACCGTTACTTTTGGAGCTAGAATGCCAATTCGAAAAACAGTCGGGTAGATAACCTACTCTAAAAATACTATATACCAAGTTTGAATCAAATCGGCCCAACCGTTTAGAGGCTGTAGGAATCGATACGGACAGGCAGACAGACAGACAGAATTTTGTGACCCACTTTTTTCGACTTCCAAACTATCGTAATGTCATGTTTGATTCTTAGATTTTTTTTCTTTTTTACGAATGCATAACTAACTATAAATCGCAAGTAAGAAACTTAGGTAGGTATTTCAAACTCAGAATAATGTATAATATATATACAAACCTATATATATTAATAATTACGAAAGAAAACTTTGGAAAAACCCTTCGAAAAAGTCTGATTTTTTATGAAATTTTGTGAGTAATTCTTCCAATAATTATAAAAAAACCTTTTAACAAGTTTAGGTTAACAAATCACAAGAATTTAAAGAAATGCAGGATGACATCTGCCGGGCCCGCTAGTAATATATATTTTTAACAAAAACACTTCTACACAACTAGGCATATAATTTAAAGCAAATAATAGTCTCCACCTTTTCTTATATTTCCACGTTGTATAGGTATGAACTGTCTACTTACTACTTACTATACCTACAAATCTACAATCAATTTACAAACTATATTTTTAAATGAATTTCTACCCATAGTTTACATTTAATTTGTACCTATCTGAATGAAAAGCAAAATTCAAAACAAAAATTCATGTCATCAAGGACGTTTGTATACATATCGATATCCAGCAGGAAGCAAGTTTGTGTCTAAATTTCAAGAATGTATGTGTATATTTTTTCAAAACGTCAACCTTCATAATAGTAAACAAAAATTAAATATTTCCTAAAGAATTCGAATCTAGTCTGGTCAATGATGTATGTATTTATGTACCTATATGTACAAATATGACAAATGTGTATATACATAAGTAAGTACCAGTGCTCGTAAAACACTTGAAAATCCTAAAGAATTCAAATCAAAAGTCTGGTCAATGACGCACATATGTACGTACATACGTAAATACAATACGTATTTAAGAACTAGTTCTCGTTCATAAAAAAATGTAAACAATGAAAATGCTGGATCGTGTATAAATCCCAAAAAAAAATTTCTCCTCAGCTAAGCGAAATAAGATACTTATCTATTTTATATTCGCTGTCTTTTTTTTCCTGCCTCACATTGCACATGCGCAGGAAAACAAGCACAAAGCATAACACCATGCTCTTATTCTCTTTCTCACAAATAAAATATCCCTACACTAGCACTCCAAGCGGCATGTGTGTTTATGATTTTTTCACGTCTCATGATAGTACTATAGGCAGTCTATATACAATGCATTAAAATAAATAAATGCTTTTTAAATAAATGATACTGTTTCCCGGGTTTGTTTTTTATCAAAATAAATTATTTCAATTGATTTGCCATCGATTAGCATAAGTTTCATGTTTTAAACCTTTTTCTAACACACAAAAATGTTCAATTGAAAATTTTTAATGATGGTTTTTAATGATCGCTATAACTGGCTCCTTGTGTGTATCAACTCAACCGGTTGCAAGAAGAAATTGTGTTGTCGCAAGCTCTTGAGAAAATAAGAAGCATATAATCTGTATTGCTTTACACACAACTGGTTGTGGTTTGGCATAGAAAAAAGGAATGAGAACGACAACTGAGAGGATAATTCTCTCTTTGCCTACAAACTGAAACATCACGTTCAGCGACATATGTGTACCAGTACCTGTATATTTCTTATGGGACTACTAATACGTTTGAATTGATGTGGGCACGAAACGTATGGCTGATTGGCTGCTTCTCACACGAATCTCACACGTATTCACATACACAAAATAAAATTTCAGTGGTTGTAGGACCGACATGGTCGGTACGGGTAGCAATTGTGGATGGGCATGCTGTTGTATATTGTGTGGGTACGACGATTGGATCGTGTATTTACCACTTAAAAAGTCTACACTAATTTTTTTTTAGTATGGCAACTCCCAAAATTTTATCGAAGCAATTTTCTAAATAAAATCCCGCCTTTTCGCTGTCAAAATTGTTTCGTTCGATAAGTTTATTTAAAACAAAAACCGCCGCCGGTAGGTGAGGAGATTGTGTGAAATCGTGTCCAAATATTTTGCGTTTCCGACAATTGTGGGTGTTCTGAGATTGATTTTTTTATTATATATTCCCGGATTTCATTTCGATTGGAATTATCTGTATCTTTATAATCTGTTTCGTGTCTTGTTTTTTAATCCAGTAGGGTAAGTTTCTTTCTAGCCTTTCGATTTGTTGAAAAAGCCATTGTGCAGTTGATTGAATGAAAGATTTGATTTTCATTGAATATTTGTATTTGTCATCGTATGTAGGTTCATATCTATCATATCTCTTCTCCATTCAATCCAGATTCCAGGAATCAAAAGAATTTCGGTCAATTCTCAGAAACTATAAAGCTTTGATTTAGACACTCGTCATAAGAGCTTTGAATTTCACAATGGATACGATAGATCTGCCATATAAGTGCGAATATGCCAAGAGCAATCGCGCAAGTTGTAAAGGATGCAAGACAAATATTGGGAAGGACAGTCTTCGTATAGCCGCTATGGTCCAGGTATGATTGTTTTTACGAAGAGATTGTCAACTTTTGTTTTGATTAAAGAACTTTCTTAATTTATTTTCAGTCGGCTTTTCATGATGGAAAACAGCCAAATTGGTTCCATGAAAGTTGCTTCTTCAAGAAACAACGTCCAGCTTCTGCTGGTGATATTGAAAACTTTGAGAACTTACGATATGAAGATCAGGAGAAGTTAAAGAAAACAATTTGTAAGTTTTAATTTTTTTTTAGTTCTAAGGTAAAGATTCTTACCTACCATAGCTGCATATTTTGTTACCTAAGTCTGCCATGTCTGATAAAGTCTAGAAATTATATGATTTGAAAAAAAAATCAATTAATTAACACTTTAAATGTTTGCAAACTTCAAACTCAGGAACTCTTGTTCAAACGCAGACAAGACTACATCGCAAGCAAAGTGTGTTGAGATTTCTGCTCCATGAGTAAACTAGAATCCTTGACATCAATCAGCATATAATCTATGTATACTTGTTTCTTAAATCTGGTTACTGGTTTCGATAGTGTCCTAGAGAGTAAAGATGTCTCAGCTGTTGTCCTTACTTACTTTGGTCCTCAGACCTAAAATCCGTGGGAACCATTAGCGGGGCACAGGGCTTTAAAAATGCCTTTTTGAAGCGTATTTCAATCCACTGCGACTTTCGCCATGATGTCTTGGTCGGTATTTAAAGCTCTGTACTTTCTCTTCCGAAGTTGCGAAACATTTATTAGAGAGGATGACTGTCCCGATCAGGTGGCTGATCATTTTTGTTTTCCCGGTATTGATATTCAACCCCAGGATTTCAGCTTCCCTCCACCCTTGTCGTCATTTGCAGGAGATTCATTATCCTGAGCGATTAAGCATACTTAGGTCGTCCGCATAGTCAAAATAACACCAGTCAGCTCCTTTGTTACCATATAGACTAGACGGCTCTGATGTCGCAACTATTTGCAGCATCTTCTGGTTTTTGAGCCAAAGTGTTGATGTGGTGACGCTTGCCACATCGGACACTACGGTGAACATCTCTCTTTTTTAGCTCCTACCTGTCTGGTCCTTGCGCAGCTGCAATGCGAGCCTTCTATTCCTTACGTTCATTGATCCGTACCCGTACTTTCGCTGCCTTGGTGGACTATTCTTTATAGCACCTGAAATGAAATTATTTTTCACAGCACTCCAGTAGTTTTCTATGGAGTCGGGAATATAATGTTGGTGTGCTCATTCCGTGAGAAAAGTAGTCCCTGAATTGTTGCTGTGTTGCGGGATCCTGATTCTATTGGATCTTCGAACTGCAACTGTAAGAAGGCCTACGGTAGCGTCCAATATATGTCGGCGCCTCGTGAGTTGATCGCGGAGTGATCAATTTGGTTGGAAGATGCTTGTCTGTCCGTCGACAACCAGCTTAATTTAAGGCACGCCTTGTGTACAAATATACTGCCACCATTCACAAGGCCGTTAGCGTTCTAGATGTCAATGAGCCTCACACTTGTCTTTTTAACTAAGGATTTCATGATTACCTATTGCCTAAGCCCATCGTTGTTTTTGCCAACCTTAGTATTTAAATCTCCCATAACCATAACCTAAATGCGCTACAACGGCTTTCTTGACTTCTCTATAGGTTTTTTTATCTTATATAAGGCCCAGGTATTTTCTTTGCAAAGGCAAGTGTTATCCCTTTGATGGAATTGTATCCTTGTGGACCAGACCAGTTCAGTTTTATAGTGGTTTACACCCAATCCACACTGATCTTCCCATCTGAGTAGCTTATTAAGGGAATTTTGTAAGAGTTCTGTTAACGTCTGGCAATGTCGCCATCGTGAGTCATCTCATATTTCCAGGCAATTACAAGGTCATTGACGACCATATTGCAAAAAAGTGTGAATTGGACTCCACCTTTTGGCATACCTCTAATGACTGACTTTGCAGAAAACCTCCTTGCTATGCAGCATTTCGGTAGTGCGTACGAAGGTGGGCAGAACGGTTTCTACGGACATTTCCATGCAATAATCTTTGCTAAGGCGATAAGGTTTCGCTCCATGACATCAAGCAGATGGATATCAATCAATGTTTCTTGACTGCGTCTGCCCTCTGGGATGGAATCGAAGATCCTGCCAGCCGGAGCATTGTTGTCCATTCGGTCTACATGACCTAGCCATCTTAAACTTGATATGCGTATTTTTGTTGAACCTTCTCCTCTAAAGCCCATTAACGCACGTATGGCCGCAAATCTTCCGAAGAATCTAACGCTCAAAACGACTAAGGATATATTCATCCGCTTTAGATAGAGTCCATGCCTCGGCGCTATAGAGCAGGACTTATTAGGGTCTTATACCGAGTCTCCTTCGTCTTTCGAGAGAGGGCTTTGCTACTCAATTGCCTTCCTAGCCAATAGAAACCGCGATTGACAAGAGTAATTCTTCGCTTTTTTCTGACGAGATGTTGTCAGATGTTATAGCGGATCCGAGGTAAAGAAAGTCCCTAACTACCTCAAAGTTGTACCTGTCTATTGTGATGTTTGGTGCAATCCGCCGGTGTTGTATGTCGCTTTTTGTGGACAGTAGGTATTTCGTTTTGGCCTCATTGACTTCTAGTCCCATCTTAGCCGCTTCAGCTTCAATGTTAGCAAACGCTCCAGTGAGAGCTCGCCGAGTTCTACCAATGATGTATATGACGTCAGCGTATGCTAGCGATTGCAGAGACTTTAACAAAAAATTGTCGAACGGAAGTTTTGTCGGTCATCGTCCATGTTCAATGGTTCATTCTGCCCGACAGCCGGATTTTGGTCTTCATCGCCGTTTAACTGTCTGCAGAAATGGTCCTTCTGTGACTCTACTACGAGGTTTCCATTCCTATCTGTACAGGTTTTTTTTTTCCTTGTCACGTTCTTTTTACCTGTTTGTAAAACTTTCGCACGTTGTTCCTAGAGCAGCATCTCGCAATATCTTCGATGCCGCGCTTCTCTTGCTCTCTTTTTCTTTTGGAGAAGCCAGTATTCTTCCCGTCTTTTCTGCTCGTAGAACTGGCGAGCAGCTCTCGTCCTTCTTTGCAGAGCCTTTATATGCCTATTGTTTGGCTACATGGGCCTGCCTGCATTCGTCATCGAACCAGAGGTTTCGTGGTGAAACCTATCACATCAGTTGCGGCATCTCTGATGGCTTGTTGTCAGTGTTGCCACTGGTCTTCGGCACTTGGCGGTTCTGAGAGGTTACGGGATATTCGATCGGCATAGGTTCTGGCGGTTTTTTGCTATTGCAGCTTTCCGACGTCATACTTCCTCACAGTATTATTCCGTTGCGGTGTTCGAGTTATTCGCATTCTTACCTTTGCTGCAACAAGGCATTGATCCGAATCGATGTTAGCTGCTCGGAAGGTGCGAACATCCAAGACATTGGAGGCGTGTCTTGCATCGATCGCAACGTGATCAATCTGATTGACAGTTCTTTGATCTGGGTGTCGCCAAGTCCCTTTGTGTATATCGAGATAAGGAAACCGTGTGCTTGCAATGGTGACGTTATGTGCCGCTGCGAAATCAATTAGCCTAAGTCCGTTTTCAGACGTTGTGTCGTGTAGGCTATGTTTTCCGACAGTCCTACCAAAGATTTCCTCTTTACCTATTTTGGCGTTAAAATCGCCTAGTACGATCTTAACGTCGTATTTAGGGCATTGCTCATAGGTTTTGTCGAGGAGCTCGTAGAAGTCATCCTTGGTGGCGTCATCTGTCCTCTGTAGGGGCATGAGCGCATATTAGGCTAATGTTGGCGAATTTTATCTTTGATACGGATCGCTCACTTACGTGTCGAAAGCCCAAGACTTCTTAAGTCCTTAGTCTACCGTTTATGACGAATCCGCTTCATCCTCCTTTTGCCCGGCCCACTTCGCACTTTCTGGATGGCAGTAATTCCTGCTCTGTAACAGTCTAGGGCCTCAGCTAGTTGTTTGGCTGCACGTGGTCTGTTAAGAGTTCTAACATTCCACGTGCAGGTCGTCAACAGTTAATCCGTCCTTTTCCGAGGCTATTGGTAGCTTCGCAACTTTTTTTTCCATGGCAGGGTTGTTAACCCCACGCACAATCTCCAACCTGGAGGGCCAAGTCCTTTGTTGATTTCCTTCGACAAAAGTAATCGGAGAGTCTGGAGTCAGTAACCCGCTTTGGGGATATGAGCGCTGCCGTTGGCCCATCAAGGGCTCATCCGCCACCATCTCTATTTCAATGCCCTGACTTGCATTAGCTTATTAGTTTAGCAGGAATGTCCGAATGGACAGACCAGTACCCGGTGGTTACAGCGGAGAGGTAAAATAAACACAATTGATGCGTACGAGATAGTTGCAGAACTGTGCATCACTTGTTTTACGCCGTTCAGTGCCTATCCTATTCATACAGCACCCAACCACCACTTAAAAGTATTTGAAAAACATTAATAATCCCTTTGTGCGAGTAAATTATTAAAAAAAAAAAAATTTGTTCATATTTTCATATTAAAGCCGAGCTTAGCAGCAGCTCTGTAGTTGAAGCTGGCGTAGGCAAGGGCAAAAAACGTGCGAAAGGTAATAGTGGAGCTATTAAAGATTTTGGTGTTGAGTATGCCAAGTCTGGTCGTGCAGCGTGCAGAGGATGCGAACAAAAAATCTTGAAAGACCAAATTCGTATTCGTAAAACAGTTTTTGACACCGAAGTTGGAATGAAGTACGGCGGCCAACCACTCTGGCATCATGTAACATGTTTTGCTGAACTCCGTGGGGAACTTGGCTGGCTGGCAAATGGAGATGAGCTTCCTGGTTTCAAAGACCTTTCCAAAGAAGATAAACAAACTGTAAAACAAGCTCTACCGTAAGTCCACAAAAAAAATGAAATAACTTATTGAATTCATTTATTATTTCCAGTGCAATGAAAGCTGAAGATGTTCCTGAAGCCAAAAAAGCCAAATTAGAGAAAAAAGATGACAAAGAACTGGCTGAAGAAAAAGAGTTGGCAGATAAAATCAAAGCCCAAACCAAGAGGCTTTTCAAGTTCCGCGATCACATCAAAGACGACATGAAAAAAACAGAAATGATAAAACTTCTCGAAGCCAACAATCAGGTGCCGTCCACTGATTCGGAAAAACTCTACGACCAACTTGCTGATATGTTGGCTTTTGGCGCAATTGAAAAATGTCCAATTTGTAAGGGAAATCAGTTGCTTTTCCAGAAATCTGGTTACATTTGCAACGGTGATCTGACCGAATGGTCGAAATGTATGAATGTTATCAAAGAACCAGTTAGGGTACCTGTTCATATCCCCTCCGGTATGAAATCAACTTATACGTTCCTAAAAGATGTCAAGAAGAAGGTTGAAGTGCGTGCCATCCAGTATATTGCCCCCAGTGCAGCAACTATTGCCAAAAATGTGGCCATGAAGAAGGAGGATGAACTTGATGGGTTAGTATAGTATGTAAAACTAAATTTGAGTTCCATATTAAAAAAACATTTTTTTTGCTTAGTCCTAAAATCAAACGTGAAAGACCTCCACTCTACCTCTTTCAATTTGCTCATATCGGCTTAAAAGACAATGAAGACGAATTGAAAAAGAAAATCACCAAGCTTGGAGGAAAAATCAGTACGAAAATCGATGAACAAATCATTGCTATATTATCTACCAAAGAAGAAGTAGAAAAAATGAGTTCCCGTATGAAGAAAGCCAGAGAGTTGGGGATTCATGTGATTCCCGTTGAATATTTGAAATTGGTTGAAGAGGACCATAGCGGAGCAGTTCGTTTTATCACAAGTACAAGTATTTGTGACTGGGGAACAGATCCATCAACTCGTGTGCCTCAAGAAGAACAAAAAAGTTCCAAATCAAAGAGCATTTATACGAAATCGGTGCCGAAGTCTATTAAATTAACGGTTAAAGATGGACTTGCTGTTGATCCTGAAAGTGGACTGGCAGCAGAAGCTCACGTCTATGTCGATGGAAAGGATAAATACAGTGTTGTGTTGGGACTCACAGATATTCAAAAAAATAAAAATTCCTACTACAAACTACAGTTATTGCAGTCTGATTCGAAGAGTCGGTAAGAAGATTATTGAGAAAGTAATTAGGTGTTCTTACTTTTTACCTGGACTTTGTTGTCTTCTTTACAGCTACTGGGTATTTCGAGCATGGGGCCGAATTGGAACTACAATTGGTGGCAACAAATTGGACAACTTCCATACTGTTTATGAAGCTAAGGAGTCATTTAAGACGTTATACCTTGACAAAACAGGCAATGAATTTGAAGATCGGCATCATTTTGTAAAGGTGAGTTTTTAGTTAGAATTTTGCTTGTTGCTGATAACTGTAACCATTTTTTTCCCAACCAGAGGATTTCAGTAGGAAAAATTAAAATATGTTCTCCTTTGCCTTTTTCTGGTCATGTTTTTTAGACAAACATTTAAAAAACATGCAATCTAATCTCCAACTTCATTATATATCGCCCGTTGAAAAAAAAAATTGCTGGAAGAGCATCCCTTTGTCTTAATCTCGTTTGCACTTCGATGGAGTAAGAAAACACTAAGAAGGAACTTTTTCCTTCCGATTCCTTGAACGGGTTTCGTTTCCACAAACTGCTGTTATTGAGGCAGAATATTAGTTATTGTAACGTGGTCTCCCTTGAGGACCTTAGCTGGTAAAAAGGTCTGCTGCTTTAGACCATCCACACAGTGCATAGCAATTTATATCGAATTTTGGTCGTATGTATTAAATATGCAGTGCTCCGGTGATATACATTTCGTAAAGTCCTCTTTGGTTCATGAAGCTGTGAGTTCGGATTGTTTTCAAACGCTACGCTTGAACTAAACGTACGCATCACCATCATCATCGACGCAACAACCGGGATCCGATCCGGACCTTATTTAACAAGTTCTTTACATCGCTTTGGCGAAAGTAAGATTATTGGCATTTGATAGAGTTTGGCTTGACGCTCTCTTATTAAAAATGCGTGCATTTGGGATTGATTATACTCTAGTTCGTTGGGATTAGAAGCTATTTTCTTTAAAACAAATTGTATTGGACGGTTTCAAGTCTGATTATCAAATTAAATGCTGGTGTGACCTAGGGCTCTGTTTTGTCTCCGACTCATTTCCTCATTTTTATAAATGATCTCCTGCCTTTTACTTCAAACTGTATTTATTGTATTGTATAGGTATTGTATTGTATTTTATTTATTATTTTTTTTAAACTCTTAATCTTAAATTAAATAATTTAAATATATTCAAAAAAGATATATCTAGAAATATTATGAACAGCTGGAGACTGTTTTGCTGACGTTTTCTGTATCGATGCAAGAAGTTTTTTTCCCCTTCTGATCTGGCTACAATTTACAGTGTTTTCCCGCCCAAAACTTGAGTATTACTCCCACCTCTGGGCAGGTGCTTCGCAAACTTCGTACACCTGTTCGATTGAATACAAATAGAGCGTTTAGATTAATAGGAAATAGTTATCTCTGAAACAATTGTCCCTCTCGATCACCGACGCAATGTTTCATGATGAACTGACAAAACCTCCAAGAGTAAAATTTCTCTCGATAAAGTGCATCTCATGTAGCCGTTCGGGAATGGTTGAGAGTATAAGCCACTAGGCCTTGGCTCCTGAAGGAGCTGTCGCGCCAATAAATTTAATTATAAAGGGTGTTTTTTTTAGACGTGTGGTTTTCAATCTGGCAATACTTTTTTTCGGATTTGGTCCTTTTGACAGCTGTCACTTGATTTATGCTCAGTTTGGTTTGCCATTTCATAATGAATAGACTTACTTCTGAACAACGTTTGCAAGTCGTACAAATTTATTACCAAAATAATGGTTCGGTTCGGTGGAGCAAAGTATCAAAGAAGACCCGAATGAGCCCATCGCGCGCAACAATTATAGCTGTGCCCATCCACTTTATGGAAAATTGTGCGGAAGGATCTTGGTTTGCGGGCTTACAAAATCCAACTCGTGCAAGAATTAAAGCCGAACGATCATCACGTTCGGTGAATGGGCCCAAAACGAGATGGCCACCGAATCCGAAAATTAGGAAAATTTGGCCTCTACTTACCTTACCTTTGGTGGCGCTAGAGTCCTGGGTGGACCTGGGCCTCAACCAACAAGCTTCTCCAGCCAGCTCGGTCCCTAGCTAGCTGCCTTCACGTGGAGTCAGTTGAGGTCCTCTTCCACTTGTGTGCGCCACCTGAGTATCGGTCTTCCTTTACTGCGCCGTCCCTCTGGGGTGGATTCGAAGATTTTCCGGGCCGGAGCATTGATGTCCATCCGCTCTATATGAACCACTCATCTGAGACGTTGAATTTTTACTTTTTTGGCTAGGTCTGTGTCGCTGTACAGCCGGTACAGTTCTTCATTGTATCTTCTTCTCCACTCTCGGTTAATGCATACGAGACCAACAATCGCCCGGAGAATCTTTCTCTCGAAGCAGCCTAAAGCGTCCCCATCTGCTTTGGACAACGTCCATGCGTCTGCACCATAGAGCAGGACTGGGATGATGAGGGTCTTATAACGGGACAATTTAGTTGCCCCAGACAGGGCTTTGCTACTCAATTGCCTTCTAAGCCCGAAGAAGCAGCGATTGACAAGAGTTATTCTTCATTTGATTTCAGAGCTGGTGTTGTTGTCTGAGTTAATAGCGGAGCCAGGTAGACACAGTCCCTAACTACCTCAACTATGGTGATGTTTTGTCCAAGACGTCGATGATGAGTGTCTCTTCTTGATGTCAGCATATATTTGGTTTTCCCGGATTGACTGCTAAACCTATCTTCGCCGCTTCCGTCTCAATACTCACAAAAGCTGTCATTAGCGCTGTGTTCTTCCGATTATGTCAATATTGTCGGCGTATGCGAGTAATTGGACGAACTTTTGAAATATCGTGCCTCTGGTGTTGGCGTGAGAGTTCTGCACTCCAGGCTGACTTTTTTTTTTTTGTCTGAAGTCTTTTCTCTGTCCTGAGCTCTCTATACACATCTTCGCGTTCTATGAGACTGGTGATTACTCGCTTAGACGATAGATTGAGTTGTATCATCATACAAGTCGGTTCGACTTTTATCTAAGATTATGTCAGAAATACTAATGAACTTAACCATTGCTAATCTAAGCCCTACAATCTGTCCCCATAATTTCACCCAGTTGATTTGTAGATATCTCGCCACGACCAATGGATGAATTGATGGTGCCAATCACAGAGACTCGTAGTTCATTGCCATTAGTTTTCTCGTGTAATCTATAGGAGCCTATATACTGCCCAAATACTAGCTCCCTACTTAATTTGGCGATAAAAATGCCAAAGATGATTGTAACGTCATACATATGAAGGAATAAATGGTTTACTATAAGTTCATAGTAAGAATTTTTTTCGTGTTTTTTGAACTCCTCAGTAGGTGTGTGAACGTTTCACAGTTTTTAATTTATTGCAATAAAGCCGATGATTGAAGGCTTCATTTTTTAGTTGAGAAGGAAGCCTTCCTGAGTGACGGCTGTAGTATTTCATATTTTGTTTTCTCCAATTTCATTGCCTTGTAGTGATGTTGTGTCAGTCTTATAGGGGATGTTTTTTTTAGAGGCATAGAACCAAGTCTAAAAACACCAAAAAACGCGTTTTCGGCGGCGTCTGTCACGGGTTTAGGGGCCTGCAAGACGTCTGTGACAAACATTTTCGCACACAGGAAATCGAGGGCGTTGGGTCGCGATGCATTTGAAATGGTTTCCTTCACTAGGTCTATTTTCAGAAAAATGGTATTTTGAACCCACTATTACTCGGTAATGCTGTCTCTATGAGCTGGCAGACGATTGATGGCGTTATCACCTTGAAGAGGACTGTTTATAACATCAATATCATTTGGTTTTCTCTCACGTAAAAAATCTGTAGCGGGCTCTTAGACTATCCAATCATACGAATGAGGTGGCCAATTCACAGGTCCATTTCTTAAGATTATTCGGTCACCAAACGTTTGGCTCAACAAATTGGTGGTTGCACGCGATGTATGGCATTTTGCGTGGTCTTGTTGGAACCATTTCTCCTCCAAATGATTTCCAATAACATGAAAAATACAAAAATCACGAATTATTTACCTGTAGCGTTCGGCATTTACTGTAATGTTTGCACCGTTTTTGGATTTCCAGACAAATTGGCCGATAACGCCTTTGGCATGTAAACCGCAGCATACATTGTTTTTTTCGGGATGTAATGGAGTCTCAAGAATCCCATGAGGTATATGCTCATTCCAAAAACGACAATTCTGTTTGTTTACATACTCGTTAAGCCAGAAATGAGCCTCACCACTGAAGATGATTTGATAATAACAATCTGTTTCAACTTAAAGTTGATTCTCAGCCCATTCCCCGAACACACGTGGCTGTTGATGTTCCGCTCGCTTTAATTCTTGCACCAGTTGGATCTTATATGAATGCAGGTCAAGAGTGAACGGGCAGAGACCGAGTTGCTGACAACGGATCGATTAATTCGGGTCCTCTGTCACACTCACGTCTACAGAGGCGATTGCTTCTTCGGTACGTTCGGTATGGGCTTGATTTGGGCAAATATTATCCAAAAGAGTAAATATGGTCATCAATCGATGCGTATTAGCTGCTCAGATGGACGATTCTGAGCACCGTAAACTTGACGAAGTGCTCTATAAGTTTGCCGAACGGAGCGCGAATTTTGAAAATATATTTCCACGACAGCCAGTTTACAGTTATAATCGGAAGTTCTATAACTCTAAAAAGACACCCTTTATATGGTCAGGACATCTTAGCCCTTGTTGCTTACTTCGCCGTCGTTTTATCACGTTTACTCCCGAGACTTGCTGTCTGGTTTTGAGTTTTTAGCACTTATAATGGAATCTGCGTTCAGCAGAGCACACAAATGTGTATAGCTTATACTCAATTGTCACCTAAAGTTTACCATCAACGCCTTTATTGACTATTCGGAACAACTCTCTATATTATCCACACATCAAGTCGCACTTATTGATAAGCTGGTGTATGTATTATCCGGAACAGAAGATATGACATATACATGCACATTCAAATTGCCCATCTTAAGGCGAAGAACTTTTCGTTCCAGCTAACAGAACTGCGTATCAAAAAATCTTAGAAACTAAAATCATCGAACTTATATAAAACCTAAATTTTAAATTGTTCTTTCCTTATATTCTTATAGAAACCTGGCAGATTCAATCCAATTGATGTTGAGTTTGCTGAAGACACCAAAATCGATCTGAACGCCGAACACAAAGTCAAATCGAAACTAGACAAACCGGTTCAGGATTTAATTAAGCTCATCTTCGACATTGAAAACATGAAACGAACTATGTTGGAATTCGACTTGGACATGGAAAAGATGCCACTTGGAAAACTTAGTCAAAAACAGCTCCAAAGTGCATACAAAGTTCTCACCGAAGTGCATGGCCTCATTCAAAATGAAGCCAGCACTAACAGTCAGTTTATCGATGCTACCAATCGTTTCTACACTTTAATTCCACATAATTTCGGTGTAAAAAGTCCTCCATTGTTGGACACAGTGAAACAAGTTGAGGATCTCTCAGCAATGTTGGATTCTCTAATGGAAATCGAATGCGCATACAGTCTTATCAAGACCGAAGATGCTGACGAAGATGTCAATCCAATTGATAAGCACTACGAACAGTTGAAGACAAAATTGGAACCGTTGGACAAGAAGAGCGAAGAGTTTGACTTGTTGAAGAAGTACGTCAAGAACACACATGCCGATACTCACAAAATGTACGAACTGGAGATAGTCGATGTGTTCAAGGTTGCTCGTCAAGGAGAGGCTAGACGTTATAAGCCATTCAAGAAACTACACAATCGACGACTTCTGTGGCACGGTTCTCGACTTACAAATTACGCCGGTATCTTGTCGCATGGTTTGAAAATTGCACCACCAGAGGCTCCAGTTACAGGTTACATGTTCGGCAAGGGTATCTACTTTGCCGATATGGTTTCTAAATCCGCAAACTATTGTTGCACCAGCAAGCAGAACTCTACAGGTTTAATGTTACTGTCTGAAGTTGCTCTGGGTGATATGTATGAGTGTACAGCTGCTAATTACGTGACTAAGTTGCCGAATACCAAGCATAGTACGTTTGGTAAGGGTCGTACTATGCCTAATCCAACTGAATCGCATATAAGAGACGATGGAGTGGAAATTCCTTTGGGCAAAGCCATGACAGACAATAAATTGCAGTCTTCGTTGTTGTACAATGAATTCATTGTCTATGACATTGCTCAGGTTAATATTCAGTATTTACTTCGAATGAACTTCAAGTACAAATATTAAAACTTATTGGGGTTAAAGTTTATGTTAAAAAATCCGTTTTCTTATTAAAAAAAATGTTATGTATATTTGTGTACATCACCAACACTGTAGAAGCAGTTATTTGAAGTTTTTTTTTGTCAGTTTAATGTTATTTCACTTTCTGTTAATTAATAAATGGTTTTTGTTATTACCAAAGTTAAATATTCTATTTTGTTACCGAACAGTACCAATTATAATAAATAAACATTTCATAAAGAATTTAAAGAATTTTGTTGTTTGAAAATCATTCGAAAGACTACACACATTTCTATAAAACGGTCACACTCTTGAGTGCTAAAAGCAATTTATTCTACAAATCATAAGAAAGGTTTATAGAGCAGTTCGACCCTCTGCCGCATCGGAGTTTTATGTTTATATAGGAAACAGCAACGTTACTTGGTGGGGGGCGGCACATTGAGCCTTGAAGCTACCGTTGAATGTGAATCATACCGAAAAACCTACTTGCAACATTGGTAGAGGATCAGGTATGGCCACGGTATTGAAAACATGTAAACTTATCGTTTGGGATGAATGCACAATGGCCCATAAGAAATCGCTCGAGGCACTTGATCGTACTTTGCGAGATCTGAGAGGAATAGATTTTCGGTGATTTTCGTCAAACTACCTGTGATTCCAATATCAACACCCGCTGATGAGCTCAATGCTTGCCTGAAAGCATCACCACTTTGGAGAAATGTGAAAAAAAATCTTCATCGACCAATATGTATGTACATTTACTCCAAGATGTTTCTGGGGTGGAATCGGTTAAAGCGATAGTCGATAGTTGATTGTCAAAATCGACAATTTTGCTCCATATAAGATGATTATCAAATCTACAATCGTTTTTTGCTTTAATATCAAGTGACACCAATTTAGGTATCGTTTTCATACATTTACATATGTATGTTTGAGTCTTTGGGTCAGGCTCAGTCGACTTCAAATTGGTTAGTTGATCATAAAACTGCAATGTTAACATCAGTAAACCTTTTTTTTAAACCTGATTTTTACTTAAATCCAAAACCCCTGCGCTGTATTACACTCAGTGTAGACATGCACTGTTGAATGGGGTAAGGAGTCAACTCTTGATCTAGTTGACATGTACCGTGAACCGTGGGCATGTTTTAAGAAATGCTATAGAGAAAGATTTCACAGCGTTCTAAAAATATTTGAATAATTATAACAGAAAAATCTGACACATTTTTTTTCGAAACTACTTAAAACGGATATTTGGCTATAATGTAGTTAGGTCTTTACAAAATGCCTTCATCGGTTGACTATGGATTTCGCCTTGTTTTTCATTCAACTTGAAACTGCCTATATTCACATTCATCTTTTTTGTACCAAAAGGGCCGTTGGCATCAATACGGACTTCCTTTGTCTTAAATATTTCTGTTGCTGAGCCCTAATAATGATTTTCCATTATACAAAGTAGAGAAGATGATTATGCCATCTTAAGCGATTGGAGAAGAACACAATTAGAAATCACAAAATCAAAACAAAAATAACTATTAAAAAAAATTCAAAACTGACATTTAATTCTTGACAGAATTATAAATAATGCCAAGAAAAAATAATTTTTTGGCAATCGATTTACGCAGAGCAAAGAATTGTTTATAATCAAAAACGATTATCAAAAAGCGACAATCAATTATCACCTTAGCTGATTCCACCTCCACTCAAACATTCTCCAAGCGAATATTGGATATTGGTGACGGAAAATTTCCGATCGATCATTCTACAAGTGCAATATCTTTTCCATCAAGTTTTTGCAAATGCAGTAAATTCAAGATATTGAAAAGATGGTTTTCCCGAACATTTCGACAAACTTCAAAAATCATGAATGATGATGTTAACAAAATCAATGATCGAATTCAATTGCAAATCCCAGGAGAGACAATGAAATATAAATCAATTGACATAGTTACATATGGAATGTTCAATCTCGAAATAAAATACTTCATTCATTCTTTCTTGGGCGTAACAACGTACGCCGGGTAAGGCTAGTATTTAATAAAAGTGAATTAGCTTTAACATAAATAAAAGAAAAATGAATTCAATACACTGAAAAAAAATTATTTCAGTTTCTTAATGTAGCAATATTCATCAGTCACCCTGTATGTGTTTCTCTTTTAAAACTCCATGTACCTATAAAATATATCGAATATATTTTCTTAAATAAAACATTGTCATTTCATAATTATTTAACAAAAGATACAATGAAACTGTTAAAGCTACAGAGCTCCAACTGAAGCTTGCAAACAGATTAAAGAAATATCGTAGTTGAATCACAGTCGATGCTGAGAATATGGAAAAACCATTTCTGCAGACTGTACAACGGCGATGACGAAACGAATTCCGCTGAGGCAGAATGATCCATTTTATCTGGGCGAAGGTAAACCATTCCGCCCACCATTCTGCCCGCCACATCTGGATGAGGTAAAGTTGGCTATATCTTAGCTTAAGAGCAACAAAGCCGCCGCAGACGAGGGCCCATGATGATTATTCATAGGATGCAGCTAGAAGAACACAATACAATTCCTGCAGAAAATGTTGGTAAAGAATTTCTCTAGTCCGATCGTGTGTCGGGGTAATCAAAATGTAACAGTGTACTGTAACAGTCCACAACTAGTGATATTGGTACAAATGTAGATATCAATTTGCATACTTCGTTCCTTAAACTCTTGTCAGATATTTTGTTTTCTAATTAATAGTTTAATCCGTGCTACTTTAACTCTGCAAAACTTGAAAATTCTCGGCATACAGCTTCGAAAATGGCAGACTTATGAATCGCTGTAAGCGCTACGTCCGTGAGAATCGTTAGTCACAATTTATAGACAACAACGACTGAAAACAGCAGTGAAGATGGATAAGTCAATCTGAGGGATCCAAAAGACAACATCTTTAAGCGGACTTTCGAATGTAATCCTTAGATTACATGGTGGGTTGGAAACATACACATTAACAGATTAACATAGACATTAAAAAAACTCATCATAACCTATCCTTCATAAAAGATAATTATTATACTGTTTTCTTCTTTTATGAAGAAGCATAATTTTCTCAATCAAAAATAATATTAAAAATCCGCAATTTTTTTTGGTAAAAAAATATATGTATTATTTGAAAGAGATTTCCATGAAGATACAACTTAAATTCTAGTATCACTTTAAAACCACTTAAAGCTACACAAATTACATTTCACACACAACACTGGTGCCGTATACACTAAATCCACCTTCCAACCCATATTTTAGTACTTTAAAGATGTAAAATTCAAATGTGACTTCACAAGTTGTCCAATATACTGGACGGCAATGTAATTCGACGAATTGAACGTTAAACGCTGTTTGATCATCAAAAACGCCGCCACAGTAAAGACAACATAGAAGATCGCCAAACAGGATACCGAATATGAATATTCAACTCCATCGAAACCCAACATCGTCAGAAGAAACTTTGACTTTTTGAACATGCAAAATATTTCGGTTTCCGGACAAATCGTATCCGATCGATCACTGCCGTAGAGTGCTGCTACAAGTCCCTCCAGACCATGACGAAGATAGCTCAAGGACATGAGAAATTTAAAGTAGGGCGGTATGTAGGTTTCTTTTCCATAGCCAATGCCATAGCAGGAAAGTAAAATTAACGGCACTGATATCACAGGTCCAACAAACATTGAGTTCTAAAAAAGATGAAATAAAAATATGTATTAATATTTATAAAATAATTTAACAGAAGTGGTCACATACCACAATGCTAAAGCGGGAAGAAATAACAACACCTAGACTGTCAGAAGTCATCCCGGTCAGTATTGAAATAAGGAATATCATCGAAAACCGATTAAATTCTAACGGTTGATTCGACATAAGGTAAATCATCGTGATGTAGATCATAGCCAAAATTAACATGAATGGTATCTTCGAGCAAACCATGGCCAGGTAATAGGAGCTCAGTTGATACCATTGGTTGAAGTACTCGCGCTTAAGTAGTCGAACTTCGGTAGGAACTGTAAGTAAAAAATGATTTTTTTCAAAGTTTGTTTGTTTTTGGATTTTTATTAGTTTCAATTTACATTGCAGCAAAACTGGCATCATCGGCAGATACAAATAGGCTATAATTATAGTGAAGGCAAATCCGAAGTTAAACAAGGCTTTGGTTGCGTCATTACCGACTCCATCATAGATCCCACCGACAATGAACCCCAGTCCAATAGTAACAAAAAACTTAAGCCTTATATAGGACTGAAAAGGTAATAGAAATCAGTATTTTTATTGGTGGGTCAACATTTATTTTAAAATGCAACATCTTACCTTATCCCTCCACATTTGTATTAGCATTCGTCGTAGGAGTAACCGAAACTGCAAAAGCCACGAACACTTCGATTTCAGGAGTTTCGGATTGATGTCCTCTTCGAATTCTTGAATTGATTTGAGATGTTCATGCGAATCATTGGCGCTTTTGTATTCAAACTCGGGGGACCATTTGTAACATTTGCCATTCTCCACAGCCGCAACCATTTTTTCATAGTAATCATTGCCATACTCTCGTCCGGCAACTTCAATAACTGGAAATATGAGTATTAAGTAAAAGTAAAGGATTAGGATTTTAGAATAATTATACAAGTTTTGGTAGTTATTATAGACAAGGGAAGGGACATGTTCATAAAATATATGTGTATATTTTAAGAGGTTAAATTCGTTTTTTTCAAAAGACTTTTTTTATTTAGATCACTTTTCAGAAATCATGGGTTGGCGATGTATTTGGTTATTATTAACTGGTGATGTTATTACAGTGACATGGCGTGGTGTTCGCCAAGTTTTTCTTCAAAAAACATTATCTATTCTTATGTTTTGATCAAGGATCACGATGATGGCGTGATATACTGAACGATCCCATTTCTTATTACTTGCGGTTATAGGTACTATAATGCAAGTTATGCATTCGTGCAAATTAAACATTTTGAGATGACAATCAAACATGACATTACGATGATAGAGAAGCATATTTGAGTTACTGGCAAAATTCTGTTTGTCTGTCTGTCTGTACGGATGTCTATTGAACTACAGGCTAAATAGTTGAACCAATCGTCTTCAAATTTAGAACTTAAGGTTATTTTGACATTCTACAGAGGACTTTTTTTAAAGTTTTTTTTTAGCTCAAATATTAACGGTACCTGTCATATAACCGTTAAGTAAAAGCTTATTTTATTTTTCTCGAAAACGGCAAGAATGCTTATGACAAAAAATCTGTGCACTTTTGTAGGTGTGGTATATGTAGTGGTGAAAAAAAATGTAAGTTGGTGGGCTAAAAATGGCATCTCCTATAGGATCGTTTTTTTTTCTTCGACTTTCTCGAGAACTGCTTAACTGATTACAATCAAATTTGATATTCAGGAAGATGAAGATAGCGAAAGCAATTCGAAATAAAAATGTTTTGGAATACCTTTTTTTGTATTTTTTATTAATTTCCCAAAATTTTTTTTTTTTTTAAATCTATATTTTTCTTAATTCTGTTTTTAAATTTTGCATTCTTGATTTTTTTTATTTAAAAAAAAGTTGTTAAATAAAAACCGTTCCTACGATTTTGAAAAAAATCACACTTTTTAACATTTTTAACGAAATAAAATGGCGTTTAAATTTGTCTACTAAAAACTGTTTTACGTATTTTTCCAAACAATCAAAAGACAGAAAATCGAAAAAAACTTTGAAGTTCCCTTAATATTTTTCAAATATTATTCGAATCTGTGACCGCACATAAGGGCAAGTACGTGCGATCTAGTCGTGCAATTTATTATTTTTCTTTGGTTTTGTTTATTGGTAGATATGTATTAATATTTTTTGTGTAGTTTTTGGACTTTTCTACTTGTTATAGGTACTATAAAACAAGTTTAGGATTCCTGAATATACAAATCATTGAGATAACAATTAAAAACAACATTAAGATCATAGAGAAACCAAAAAAAGTTAGTGACAAAAAATATCTGCCTGTCCATCTTTGTGTATAACGATCTGTAAACTGTAACGTTAGGTAGTATAGGTAGTTATAATTATATTTTTAAAAATAAAAAAAGTTGCAGGAAAAGTCTATTGACGGTACCTTTCATATGACGGTTTTTTTAATTTTCCACTTTCTTGGTAAAGGGTTATTGGATTTCTATAAAATTTTATGTTTGAAAAGATCTAAATAGCTTGACAAATTAATTCTACATACCTACCAAAATTTTGAATATCTTTTTTTTACTTGCGATTTATAGGGACTATAAGGCAAGTTATGCCTTCGTAAAAAAAAATTCTAACAATCAAACATGACATTACGATTATAGAGAAGTCAAACAAAGTGGGTCCGGAAATTCCGTCCGTCTCTCTGTCTGTCTGCCTGTCTGCCCGTATCGATTCCTACAGCCTAAACGGTTGGGCCGATTTGATTCAAACTTGGTATATAGTGTTTTTAGAGTACTCTACCCGACAGTTTTTCGAATTGGCATTCTAGCTCTAAAACTAACGGTACCTGCCATATAACTTTTAATGAAAAACTGATTTTTCTCGAAAACGGCTCCTACGATTTTGATAAAACTTTTTGAATGGTGTTTTCTATGCATAATCTATATTTTAGTTTTAATGGATTTTTCATAAAAAGTTTTATAATGGTACCTCCCATATGACCGGTTTTTTAAAATCAGACTTTCTCGTTAACTAATTGACGGATTTTGATGAAATTATGAAATATATAGTGTTTTATGATTTAAAAAATATTTCTTATTAAAATTTTCTTTTTTTTTGATATTTAATTTTTCTCCAGTATAAACTATAGATTTCTTTAAATTGACATACTCAAAAAAATTTTAAAATATGTTTTCGAAAAGTTTTTCAAAAAAAACAACATTTTTTTGAAAAAACTGGTCGAACGATTTTGAAATGAAAAATTCATAAAACAGAAAACATAAAAAAATTATTTGTTTAATTAAGAGTTCGCAATCAAAGGTTTTTTTTCAACTTATGCTTATTACGTGAATGGTAACACTTAGCTCAGGTCTGATTTGACAGATAATTAGTTTTATCCTTCCGCTGAATGAATATGGTTGTGTATACGCTTGAACAACGCTGGGAAATTTTGCGACATTACTGCCTGCGATCGATGCCGATTTTGCCAAAAAAATCATCTTTTCAGATGAAGCTCATTTTGATCTTGGCGGGTATGTAAACAAGCAAAATTGTCGCATTTGGGGCACAGAAAACCCGCACGCATACATTGAAAAGCCGATACACCCAAAACGAGTCAATGTTTGGTGCGGATTTTGGTCCAGAGGCATAATTGGGCCATTTTTCGAAAATGAGCAAGGAGTGGCCGTTACAGTCAATGACGATCGTTATCGGGCCATGTTGAACGAATTTTTGTTCACAAAAATTGAAAAGGAGGATATTGGCAACATTTGGTTTCAACAGGACGGCGCTACGTACCACACAGCCGAAGTTACACTCGATGTTGATGAAGCATTTTCAAAAAAAAAAAAGAAAAGTTATTTGGCGGACCCGTTATTTTCCCCAAAATTTTATTTCATATTGCTCGGCTAAGCCCTAGTCATTAGTCAAATAAAAGAAGGTGACAACCTACATACAAACCTACGTATTTTAACGCATTTCATCATCATAAATAAGGAAGCCTATGATAAACACACAAAAACAACTAACAAATAAAAAACTATTCAATTACTACTGAATGCAAAAATTTCAATCGAGAAAACAAAAGTTTTCACCTGCCTATAAATAAGCAAAACCACTGTGTTAACTTTTAATATTGTCTCTATACCCACTCCCTTAACAGTAGTTGGAATGTGTATCTTAATTTTAGTACCTACCTTCCTTCCAACCTTATTATAGGTACTTAATGTCCTTAATAAATTCCATTAATACCTA
This sequence comes from Platycheirus rosarum, assembly GCA_963971375.1. Lineage (NCBI taxonomy): Eukaryota > Metazoa > Arthropoda > Insecta > Diptera > Syrphidae > Platycheirus > Platycheirus rosarum. Next base: position 35,788,047 of record OZ020507.1, read on the forward strand.
CACCATACATTTATCGATCCATCAAACATAATTAAGCTAGTTTAGTAAATTTGATATCAAGAAGTGAATTATTGTTATTGGGACCTATATATACCTAGCATTATTGCCCTACTGCTGATTCCCACGAATCTTTATGCCAGTTGTTCAAATTTTTCCATACCAAAATGAAAATTGAACTGAAAAAAGTCCTTTATATCTTTCTATTAGCAAATTATATTATAAACAGTAAACAACAAGTGGAAAGATAATACACTAAAAAAACTGCAAAAGCTAACAATCCTATATATTTATGTGTCTATCCCTTTATCGTGACGCATGTTCGTTCGGGCTTCAAACTACAACGATTCTTATCAAGACATTGTTGGGATGTTAGACATCTCTGTCTTCGATTCTATCTTGACATCAATGTCTTGATAACAGGCCGACTCCACGTGATATCTGTACTGCTAACCAGATCTCTGACAGAAATATCAGACTATTTTCTTTTTTCTTCGCTGGGCAGTTCATGTCTTGATATTTCATTAAAGCAAGAGAGGCTAATGTGTTTGTATCTCTGACAAAGGTCAATAGATAGAAATTCTTCTTCTTATATTTGTTAATTTTATCATTTTAAAACATTTATTCCATGTTGTCTCATTTACTCTTGTTAATACAAATAAACTAGTAAAAATACTGTATTCAGGCTTTTTCACTGCAAACTAAATTTTTGAAGCGCACAAAAAGAGCAACTACCCGCACGAGAGACAAAAAATAATGAGATGAACCCTAAAAAAAAAAAGAAAAAACACAAACGTCAAATTGTTATCAAGACATCGATGTCAAGATAGAACCGCGGAGAGATATGTATAACATCCCAACAGACTCCGAAAAGAAGTTGCACGTCAAAAAAACATTAAAATTAAATCATTGTCAAAAAGACGCCTGTACCTAAAAAGGATTAGCATACAGGAGCAAGCGACCCAGTCGTGCCTTTTATTTTAATAATAATTATTATTTTCGAAATTTTGAGTAGCTTATCAACAAATTTAATTTAAAATTTTAAGTTAACTGTTTATTACCAAAATCTTAAACCTGCAAGCCAAAATCAGATTTTTTTAACTCGAAATGAAAAAAACGTCCCCCGATTTCAAAATACCTTTACCATCAATTTATTAGGACCTGACATGTGTAATCGCAAACTCCATTTTTACTAGAAACCATTAAGTGTTGTGGGTTTTTGACATTTTTTTATTAGCTCAAACCGTTTTTCTACGAAAATGTTACTTGTTTATTTCAAAGATCTTGTCTTCCAATTTGATAAGGAACAAGAGCGTAAAACATAGTCGTTTCAGTTAAATATCCTGCCCAGGAGCCAATAAACTGCTGACTCATCTGGGAATAGGTTCGTACGTGTTAAATACAGTTAAGCCTAAGGCGGCCTGTATTCGATGGTGATAACTTTTCCCTTCTTTTACTTGTGTTTTCACTTTGTGGCACTCAACAAAACAATAATTGGCACTGAGATTTTTTTGTCAGCTGCAACGTATAGAGTACAATAGTCCAGGAAAATAACACATTCACTTCGAAAAAATTCCGACAAAGCTGAATTTCGGTGGAGAGCTACATTTTGACGTTCTAGGTCCTAAACATTTCATTGGAAAGTATTTGGAGCGGAGCAACAAATTTTATGGGCATAAAGGAGGTATTTTTTTCGAAATAACTCGAAACCTATAGGTTTTTTGAAAAAAAAAAAACAACGAAATACAACGAATTTCCTCACTCGAAAACATACATTTACTACATTTTCTTCACTAAATGTATTAAAACCCAATGTTTGCGACCGTTTTTCATCAAATCTAATGTACGATACAAACTATAGTCTTTTTGGTATAGAATTACATGAACTACAATTGGTACCTACAACTTTTTCATATTGCAGTGAATAATAATATGAGAAAAAGTATCTTCGACTTCGAAAATGATTTTTTTTTTGCATGAACAGACATCCTAATAAAAGACGATGTTGCACTTGATGTTGTTGTACTCCAAGTCATGTAAATTTATAAAGGAAAACAAACTTCGCGTTCGTTTTTTGAACTTTCTTTGTGCGTGGATTTGCTTAAGCTCGGTGCCCTGAAGTGAGGAGAACATCCTATTCCTATCCTTTTGTAGTGAGAGAATGAATTATCCATGACCAGCCATCGAGATGCTCGATTCCAACTATCGCAATTATAGACGTTGGTGGTGTGGTGCTCTTGATGCTGTTGAACACCAAGCCTACATTAATAAAGGAAAATTCATTTATTTCGAGCTCGTTTGATTCAATTTTCTTGTACTTGATTTTCTTAAGCTTGGTGCGCCAAAATCATGAAAACACCTTAAAGTTGATTTGTCGATACTTTGAATGGAAGCTGGGATTGGAAATTTTTGTAAAGTTGTTCTAAACTATTTTTATGTTTTTGTAGATAAAATATCCAAAACAAAAAAAACAAGAAGATAAAGGTATTTTGATTGGGTTCAACTGAAAAATTAAGATTTTAGTAGGGTGTACGGTGAACACCTGCGCACCTTCGAGTGAACGTCACTGGATGTTAACAATCACCTTGCACTAATGATTCTACCCCTGGATGGATTTTAGTGAGAGTGTCACCGATTTGCACATCTATTTAAGAATTTGATGTTTCAATCGCCGAAACCCATTTTTCAACAACCTGATAGCTTCAGTCCGACTTTAGTCGAGGAAAGTCCAACATTTACCAAATTATTCACATCATAGCGATTTTGGAAAAAAACCAAGGAACTCCAAATCAATTTCCGCCATTTGCTAAACGATTTTAATGACAAATATGACTGCATTTATAGAGACGATCGAAGTTCTGTGTATGGCATCTCCGTCAAACCCATACGTCACCAATCCTCCAGTCCGGACAATCTTCGAATTTCTTTGGGCCAATACTTAGGTAGCCCACGCAACTGAAAGAGAACATTGTGCAACTTCACGTGCAAAACTGGTGAGAGATAGCCAGTTCATAAGATTCAAGAGACTGTGATGGTAATATGTAAAAAGCAAATAACGTTAAGAGACAGCCGTAGTAATTTTATCTTTTCTGGATCATATTCAAGATTCGGGAAATTAGGTACTGAAAGAAAATAATAGACATTGGTCTTTATAACACCTAGAAGAAAAAGGTGGCATCGTCGTTGCGATAAACATTAAAAATTGATTGGAATAATTCTTGGTCATCTGTGGTAGAGATTAGATAAGCTTCGGTTAAGGCATTGATTCCAAAAGATAAAAAATGTAACTGGTGCAGGTTTGGCTGAGTTTTGGAGCGAGGGATTCTTACATTCTGATAGAAAAAAGTAAGCGGTAGGCTTTCGGAGTCTGTATTAGCAACGAAAAATTCGTAGCTTTGCTACGAAGAATGTGAGATATTTGCTTTGAGCTGACATATTCTTTTAAAGCATCATGATCACTCGCGAATTTCTTTGGTGACATATGTAAAATACTTATAGATAGATGTATAGCTTCGTGATACTGGTGACTCACGTAAGTACGGATGGCTTCCTCTATATAATATATTAAGCAGGTATTTGTTTTACTTTTATAGCAAATTTAGTCCAATTCTAGAGACAGCTTAGCGCGATTCGGTAGAATCTATTTTTGCTATACTCGATTCTAGCTGTCCCACTCGGCGTTTTTCGGGTATACCTTGCATTTTCTGGATTCCGAAAACAGTGCCACATATCGGGTTAAATAGTAACTAAACACATCGAACGTAATAATGTTATTAAAATAAATTTTAATATTGTTGAAATGTTGATATGAAAATATACCTATACATTATACCTTAAATACAACATTAGCTATCTGCCTGTGAAAGTCCGTAAAAATGGTCCATAAAAAAGAATTAAAAAAAAACGACCCCAGCGCCACCTAGCGGTAATTAAAATGGCCTTATTTACTCATTACAATATCAACTATCAGACTGTGAAAGTCTCGTCAAAATCGGTCCATAAATACGAATTTTCGGAAAAAAAAACCCCAGCGCACCTAGTGGGTAATTAATATAGCTTAAGTTACTCCCTAAAGCATAAGTGGGTAGTATGTAATTAATATAGCCTAAGTTACTCCCTAGAACATAAGCTATATGCCAGTGAACGTGACGTCAATATCGGTGCAGTCATTCCCGAGATTAGCCGCAACAAACAAGCAGACAGCCAGACACTTCATTTTTATTATAAGCGGGGTTTTACATGGAACCACTATGCTGGACAACATGGTAAAAAATAATCAATGCTCGATCATATAAACGCGAAAACAACCTCTAGACCAACATGGTTAGATGGGTTTTAAATATTTTTGAAAACTTGTTGGCTTGTCCAACCATCCAACCTATGTGCACAGATGCTCGAAAACCTAGTTTTAATGTCCTGTCGGTATTGTCGACGTTAAGCCCGTTTCAAAAGTAGCTTAACCCATGCAAGTAGTGTTTTTTATAATTACAAGGGTACGCGCAGCATAATATTATTGGATTTGAAGCAGTATTTTTTGAAAAATATTTTCATAATGGAAAATAAAATCCACTTTAACGTAATAACACCAGAATGCAAAAGCCTGACTGCAAGCGAATCCACACTTCATTGCACACTCAACAACCAAAACAATTATTGTCCCGCTGAAAAAACGACACTAAAAATGTTTCCATTTCCACAAACACAACACTACTTGCTGATGATGGAAATGGACAAGAGCAGCAAGCAAAATAGAATCACCAGATAAACAACTATTGGAAGGTAATGTTTTTGTTAAGGCTATTGTTCCTCCCGAAAGACAGGCAGACAATGGAATTGTCGCCGCCGCAGTACTTGTTGACCATAAATAAAGGGACGTAGGCACCTGTGCACTGTGCACAATAGTAAGTTGTTGTAACTGTCGAAGGAGTGGACATTCACGATGGTGTGGTGAAACGATTGAGTCAACGCATCATCCTCTTAAGTCTAGACGAACGGAGACCAAAATTAATCCCAAAAAATGCAGAAAATGTTCATTGACTACTTTGTTGAGGAAGGTGAAATGGAATGGCAGTACCAGAGTATTTTGTTGACAAATATTTTTTTTTCATCGACAAATAATACAACAGAGGCGAACACATGCAGACGTGATTGCTCTTCAATTTGAACAGGCTTTAGCAGTCTAAGTATGCACTTTGTACATAATGTTTCTTGTTTAGGCGGAAAGGTTCTTAGTTCACATTCAATGTAGTCGTCAGACATCAATATGTCTCTCAATGGATTTGGCCTTGGTGAAAATACAGTTTTTCAAAAAAAGGACACTGTGGCGTATGTGTAAGATTTTTTTTTATATTTTAACATTTTAAAACCATACCGTCTCATTAAAATTAACATTCTATTCTTTCAAGATTGGACATGGCAATATTCGATGTGAGTTTGAACCCTGCTTTAAGATTATGTATATCATAAAAAACGTACTAAACGAATAATAAAGCAAGCAATGAAAAAATCAAAAGAGGCTGAGAGAGATTGGGGGAATTGCAACAAATGTTCGGTCCCGGGATGATTGTGTTACCAACTTCACTTCCCACCTCCATCGCATAAATATTTTGGACGCTGCATGTCAGGATCTAATGGAGTAAGGAACTGGTAGAGGCACATCGGTAATCGTGTTATTCAAGTGACTTGGTTGTTGGTTTGGCACAAGGCAGTGAAGATCCCAGGTTATTATCTATATCTATAAAGGAAACAGGAGTTCCGGAGTGCGAGAATTTAATATCAAGACTACAGAAAATGAGGCCATGATCTAAAACTCCAAAAAGACATGTTAAGTCATTCAGCAGAACATTTTTTTGACCAGGTAGAATAATCAATAATGAGATCCATATGATTTTGCAAAATTAATTTCTTAATTAATCCCAATTAAAATGATTATGTTTGTTGTTTTAATTTTGGCTAAAGCAATGACGATCAGCTATTGAAATTAGATTGAATCAATCAACAACTTAATAAGTTAAAAACCAACATATAAAACATGGATTATTGTTCCTGTTGTGAATGTACTGACATTCATTGCATGCACTTTGAAATGTTATTAAACTAAACAAGTAACTGGAACAAGATCCCTAGAATTAAATCACAATTCTGTAGATATCTTTCTATCTAACGCTTAACTAAGCTAATAAGACAAAAATAGTCAATTACTTCAAAGTTTTGTGTTTGATAAATTAAACAAGATATTTTTTTAATAAAACAATTTGATTGCAATCAAGCGTCCAAACGATGTATGATAAGTAGCTGACATTTCTGTCAGCCAACGTACTATTTCTGACTTTGATATAATGATACTCACTGAAATCGGCTGGATTGTACGTCAACGGGCATGACAACCCGACGGCATTCATGAATGGCACTATGTTTCGTGTGGTCCCCTGATAGGCGCACTGGCCGTCGGCAAGGATGTACACCTTGTCAAACATGTCAAATAGTTTGGCAGATGGCGTATGAATTGTACAGATAATTGTCCGACCCGAATGCGCTATCCGCCGCAACAGTGAGATGCATTGTGAGCTTGATAAGTCATCAAGGCCGCTGCAATAAAAAAAAGATTTTTCTCAAGATATGCATTTAAATAATGTTGTTAGTAACTTACGTAGTTGGTTCATCTAGAAATATAATGGGTGGATTGTTGACCAGTTCTAAGGCGATCGATAGGCGTTTCTTCTCACCGCCTGACAACTGCAAACCCATAGTGTTTTCTGACTTCTTTAGGCGCAACATACACAGAATCTCATCAATCTGGGAGCAAGAGTAGAGATTGAGGTTATGCTTAATTCAACAATATTTTTTGTTACCATTTCCATTTTTTGTGACATGGACAGCTCGTTGCCGAGCTTAAGGTGTGCTGCCAACACCATAGCCTCTTGTACTGTGCAATGTGGGTCGAGAACCTCGTTTTGCATGATATATCGTGACATTCGTCGGAATAGCTTTGCTTGCCTTGGCCGACGATTGACATTGATTTGGCCAGTTGCTGTAGATGCACTATGAAGTTAAACATTTGTAGAAGAAAAAGTTTTAAGAATCTATGGAAAATGCAGTTTACTTGTAGCCAGCTAGAACGTTGAGAAGTGTTGTCTTGCCACAACCTGACGGACCTAGAACAGCTGTTAGTTCGTTAGATCTGAATTCACCGTTTATTCCGCGTAGAATGAGTTTACTTCCTGAAAATAAAAAGTCAATAATTAGAAAAAGTCATTTACTAAAAAATCATATTGAATTTCTAGAATGGAGATCGAATTAATCCAATAGAAGAAATTGCTTCCTTATATAGAAACGCAGCTTCAAAGGTGTTGGTTTTCTCACAATCATTTCCGAGAAACCCCTGGTTGCACTCCGAATGTGTTCCGGAAGAGTGAAGGAATAATGAGAAACACTTGCTCAGGAGAAAGAAAAAAAATATCAGGAACCTGAAGTCGAGAAGTTACAACTTTAACAGAAGAGTGTCAACATCAGATTTCACTGGGCCCTGCAAAGATGGGGATAGAAACACCGTAGTAGATAGGCTGTCGATATTAACCATCTGAGAAATACTACTTAAACCAGTTGCGGACCTTGAACAGTCCACCTAGATGATAACCCAAAATGATTCGCCCATCAAAAATTAGCCATTGTATAGTAGTCATTTTTACACTAAAAACCAATAAAACAACTGGTTCCGATGGGCTACAAACTGAATTAGCCATTTCTTACTTTGGAATTCCGGTTCAACTTGGATGTCTTATTAAGACAACAACTGAGGTTTATGATTGTTCTGGAACCCATAAGAGAACACCTAGTAGCCACTCTCGATGCCTAACAAAGCTGGTTTCCGCTCTGAATCATTGACCAAATCAACACGTTAAAAATTATAATTTGGCAATTCAATTAAACATTCACACTAGTGTGAGACATGATGATTACAGTTACAGAACTTCACAGCTCACAATAAAAAGCTATTTTTGAAAATTCTTTGACAATGATGTTGAAAATTGATTTTCAGAGACTTCAATTTTTTTAAAAATACCGAAGTTTTTTACCTGCAAAATTAATGCAGATGGTATTAGATGAAATTAAGCATTTCGAACAAATAATACACTACGGCTCACTTGCTTATGAATAAGTAGTATTTGACTCTAATTTGAAGTTGCCTTTTTACTTGCGTTTATAGGTACTATAAGGCAAGTTATGGATTCGTGCAAAAAAAAAAAAACAATTCTAACAATTTGTCAACGGCCTTGGCTACGATAAAGCATCGCTTCCCGTGAGATCAGCGAAATCAAGCATCGTTGCGCGTGGTTAGTGGAAATATGGTGCACCATCCGAAAACAGACTGCATGCACTGTTGACATTTGTGTTATGTGTTTTCTTTTTTCCGTCCTCTTTTTATCTTATGATCTATCCTGTATCAATGTCGTCTTGTGTGTTGTCTTGTAATTGTCTGAGCCGATGGACTCAGTAGCTAGTGCTACTTCTTAGATTTATCTACGGAATTGATTAAAATGTAATGTAATGTAACAATTCTAACAATCAAACATGACATTACGGTGATAGAGAAGTCGAAAAAAGTGGGTCCGGAAATTCCGTCCGTCTGTTTGTCTGTCTGTTCGTAACCTCTACAGCCTAAACGGATGGGCCGATTTCATTCAAACTTGGCATTTAGTATTTATTTGGTAGTATCTAGCGGGGTGTTTTCCATTTTTGCTCTAGATCGAAAAATAACGGTACCTGCAATATAATCCTTAGCAACAAGTTTGATTTTCTCGAAAACGGCTCTAACGATTTGATAAAACTTTTAAACAAACAATGTGTACATCTTACAATTAGAATAAATTTGTCGATATTTGTTCTATTACGGTTCCTCTTTTTTTAAAATGCGGTTTTACCGTAAACCATTATCCCGCTTTCAATAAAATGTTGCACACAGGAAGTCATTTATAATTCAATTAATATTGCATTTCAAAATTTAAAAAAAAAAATTTTTTCGATTTTTTTCAATTTTCTAAAAAAATGGTTTTCGAAATGTTTTGAAAACAGGTTGATTGAATTTTTTTTTAAATAATTTTCCCAGATGAAAACTACAGATTTCCTTATAATGACATACTAGAAAAAAATTTAAATATTTTTTAGAAAAGTATTTCAAAAAAACGACTTTAAAAAAAAAACTGGTCGAACGATTTGCAATATTGTTTTTCCTCGATAGACATTTATTTTTTAAATTTTATTGCATACTTAGTTTTTCCGAGAAAACTCTTAAACTAATTAAAAAAAATGGGCACGACTGGGTCGAACGTACATTGAAAAGCAAGATCTTTGACAGAAACAAGTAACATTTACGTTGAAAATAACGGTTTTTAGTAAAAATGAAGTACGCCATCACACGTCTTAAATAACAAAGAATTTACAAAAAAATTATTTTGAAAATTGTAGTACCGGTTTTGATAAAATCCTATTTTTTTATTTTTAGTTTTTTTAATTTTTTTTTTTTAATTTTGGTATGCAGTTTTTTAGAGTTTATTACTATACATATGATTATAAAATTTAAAATATTTTTTTATTAGTTTTCAAAATATTGATTTTTCAAAAAAAAAAATTAATTTTTGTTAGAAAAAAAAGTTATTGAACATTTTGATATGCAGAATAAATTGGGCTACCTAGATCTTCTCCAATATAAAATTTGATAGAATTTCAAAGAGTAGTTACCGAGAAATACCAAAATTAAAAAAAACCGTTATATGAAAGGTACCGTAAATAGACTTTTCTCGTAAATTTGGTTCTAATCAAATGATAATTGGCTATCAACCAACAAAAAAATTCTCAAAAATTTTCATCAAAATCGCCGTTTTCGAGAAAAATAATCTTTTCCTAAACGGTTGTATGGCAAGTACCGTTATTTTTAGCCCTAAAAATAAAATTTCAATTTCTCGTCTGAGGAATGCCATGAGATACACACATACCAAATTTGAAGGCTATCTCTTAACGCGTTTAGGCTGCAGCTCGATATACACCCGGACAGACAGACCGACAGACAGACAGACAGACAGACGGACATTTTTTGCCAATGACTTTTTAGGCTTCTCTATGATCGTAATGTCATGTTTGATTGTTTACTCATTTTTTTTTTTTATATTCACGAATCCTAAACTTGCCTTATAGTCCCTATAATCAAGCAAGTAAAAATGAAAGAATTTTCAAAAAAAAATTTTCATTTTTTTATTTTAATATACATACGCCAAGTTGATGTCTGCGAAAGTTCTAGTTCTGGTTTACGGCAAGAAATCGTATGTCTCGGATTTTGATATACACTTTCATGGACCGTGGCGATGTTCATCGCGTTTCTTTGAAGTACTCCTCTTTTAAGAAATTTAAATATTATACAAAGCAAACTCTGTCAAAATGTACTGCATTTGCCCACCAAGCTGTTTTCCAAATTTGCTCTACGAAACCAAAATATACCACACATTTTACGGTAACTTGGTTTGGGCTTGGACATCATACATTTTGTTCATTAATGGTCATCAGCTGTCATTTAATATGGAATTAAAACAACACTGAAGCTATTGAATCAGAAAGTAATGCGAACTTGAATGTCCCCATTCTCTTTCGGCTTTCAGCTCAAAAACATAAACATCAGGGGTGGAATCGAATATGAATTAAGATATTTGCTGTAAAAGAAAACCTCAATAAAATTTACTGCTATTACTGATAATTTTATTTGTTTATGTTTGTGAAAATAGAAACAAATCAATTTAATTATTGCGTATGTATAGTTTGTTAAAATTGATAAAACGATTGCTTTTCTCCCAAAAGTCTAAATACAATTTATCGATCTCACATGAAAACTTACTCGACTCGTATTCGGAAATAGGGCCCCAGATTTCGCAAGAAAAAAGTCACAAAAATGTGATTACAATCACCTTACGCAGATTGAATTTGTTGATTGTGACAATCACCTATTATATATCATCTTTAGCCGATCCCATCCTAGCCTCTTGCCAATCCTGAGGGACTAGCGCAAATAATTAGCCAAACTTTTATTTAGTTTTGAACTTTTTAAGGCGGCCGGAGATGACCTGATGGAGTGCATACACCAACTCATCTCTAAAGTTTGGTCAGAAGAAAGTATGCCTGATGAATGTAACCTCATTATCGTTTGCCCGATCCATAAGAAAGGAGACCCTCTAAACTACGCCAACTATAGAGGAATTAGTCTCCTAAATATCGCCTACAAAATCCTCTCTGCCGTACTATGTGAACGCCTGAAACCATTCGTCAGCAACCAGTGTGGTTTCAGACCAGGAAAGTCCACAATCGATCAAATGTTCACGCTACGGCAGATCCTGAAAACTACCCAAGAATTCCAAATCGATACCAACCGCCTCTATCGATTTTAAGGCCGCGTACAATAGCATTTATAGAGAGGAGCTATACAGAGCCATGTCTGGTTTTGGCATTCCCACAAAACTGGTCCGACTGTGCAGGATAACGATGGAGAACTCTCGCTGCTCCGTCAAGGTTGGTACTGACCTCACAGAAGCGAGGTACCTGCTGCCCACAAAAAGGGTCACACAACACCGGCGGATTGGACAAAACATCACAATAGACAGGTACAACTTTGAGGTAGTTAGGGACTTTGTGTACCTCGGATCCGCTAAAACATCTGACAACAACATCTCGTCAGAAATAAAGCGAAGAATTACTCTTGCCAATCGCTGTTTCTATAGGCTAGGAAGGCAATTGAGTAGTAATAGTAAAACCCTCACTCGAAATACAAAGGAGACTCTGTATAAGACCTTAATCATCCCAGTCCTGCTCTATTGCGCCGAGGCATGGACTCTATCTAAAGCAGATGAAGATATCCTTAGTCGTTTCGAGCGTAAGAACTGGTCAAAAAATACGCATATCATGTTTAAGATGGCTAGGTCATGTAGAGCACATGCTCCGGCTCGCAGGATCTTCGATTCCATCCCAGATGGTAGACGCAGTCACGGAAGACCTCGTCTTAAGTGGCGCGCTCAAGTGGAGAACGACCTCAACCAACTTGGAGTGCGAAACTGGAGGCAGCTAGCCAAAGACCGAGCTGGCTGGAGAGGAATGTTGGTTGAGGCCCACGTTCGTTTCGAACTGTAGCGCCCCCTTAGTAAGTAAGTACCTTCAGTGGGAATTGTTACAGCAAGTTCATACTCTCGTATGCTACATGTATCCCGCAGACAACTGACCGTGTTTTTATTTTTTTCATTCCTTGGTTCTCCAAAAAAAAACCCAGAATCGTCTACTTAATTAATATGCATATTTTTGACTGAGACTCACATATTAAAGCCTTAATTCTACTTCTGAATGACAATTACGATTCCATTCATCCTTCCTGTAGAACAAAAATAATTAATTAATTTTGTCAATTATTTACAGAAAAATAGCCCAACAATTTATTGCAGTTTGTTTCAAAAATCTGGTTCTAATTTGTATCGTTATATTCAATTAAAACTTGTGAATCAACTCATCCAGTTTTGAGTCCAGTTTAAGTGACATACTGTTCGAGTTTTTTTAACACAATTTTTTGTTATTAAATAAAATGTGTGCTACAAAGGTGGAAGGCCTTTTGATGGTAAAATTTTAATGACACTTTCGAAAAAAGAAAACAATTAATCAATATTTCTATTAATTGTTTATTTTTTTTCATAAATTCCAGTCGAAATGAATAAAAACGCGCTAACACCTAATATTTATCATTACACTACGTCAATTTAAATTCTCGTTAGAATTAATTATGATGAGTTAATTTATTCGTGTTGAAATTGTATGTAGATATAATCTGAACTACTGCAATGTCAAGCTCAAAACGCCACCGGGAGGTGGTGTGGTGTTACGCCAGTTGAAATAGCGCAATTGAATTACTTTGCGTGAGTAATGAGACCAAGTTTTCTGAAAGGTGCAATTTGACTGCACCTTACTTGAATATAATTACTCGTCGAATATATATGAAGATTTTAATATAATTAAAAAATATCATAACATGACCTTTGTAGTTCATATCGTTCCTGTCAGGTGTTTTTAAAAGCTGTTACGATCCATTTAATTGGAGTTCGGTTCTAGCAAAACGCAATATTGTTTTAAAGTGGTGTTATTTTTCAAACAGTTTTAAATGACATTTGTGACTTACTTTATTTGTCATTTTCTTTTGGATATCTAAATGTTTATTAATTCAATAGAGTTGATAAAAACAAAGTAATAAAAAAGTATTTACCGTACGGGTTAAAGGGCCCAGACTGCAATTTGCAGTATTAAGTATGTTTGTTAAAATTTCCAAGCTCTGTCTGAAGATTTAATTAGTTCTGGAATTGACAGTATATTAACTTATTCGAATATTGAGGAAGGAGTAAGCAATTTGTATGCTATCATTAACAACTGCTTAAGTAACAAGTCTCTTTAAAAAAGTCAAATAAAGCAAGCCTTAACCACCCATGGTACACTAAAGAGCTGCGCATTCTTCGTAACAAAAGTAATAAAGCATGGATGTTTTACCTAAAAACTCTTTCTCCAACGGACTACTCTTTTTCTATAAAAAAAATTGACGAATTTAATAATCCTTCAAATACTTTTTATGTATACGAGATACGTACATACATAAGTGATATGCGTTGAATAGTTCCTTAAAAGAAAAAAATCTGATGGCTTTCCGGCTTACCTCTCATGCAATAATCTTCAGTTAAAAAAATACGGCATAGATCAACTGTTACTAATCTTCTTACGTTCTCCTACAAATGTTCAAATATACCATAAAAAGTTTATGAAGTTGACTGTATCTAGATCTACAAAGATTTCTCAAAAGCATTTGGCTTACCAAGTCACGAATTAATTTTGTTCAAGTTAAAAGCTTTTGGTTTTCCACCTTTCAATTAGCTTGGATCAAATCATACCTTGAGAATAGATCCAACCAGGTTAAATTTAGAAATTGTCTTTCAGACCCTTTCGTTGATCACCACGGCGTACCTCAAGGAAGCCATCATAGTCCTATACTATTCATTTTGGCTATAAATGTTGTTCAATCATGCAATCAAGTGACATTCTTATATTCGCTGATGACATGAAGATATTTAAGACAATTAAGTCTAGCGATGACCGCGTTCTTCTGCAGTCATACATTGAGAACTTTAGTAATTGGTGCAGAAAAAGTGGTATTTTCCTAAGCCCCCTAAAATGTAAAACGATTACTTTCACAAGAAAACGAATGGTATGTGCATTTGATTATAGTATTTCGCAGTACAAGCTCTGTCGTGTCTTCAGTTTTAAGGATTTAGGTGGCCATTTCACGTCCAACTTAGAATTTACTCAACACATTAATTTTACTGATAACTAGCTGACCCACCCGGTGTTACTCGTGTTTACCAAAGATTTTCTGAATATCGATCAAAGCCCCACATATTGGGTCCTGTGCCGCTTACACGCATATGAACGTCAATGCTGCTTGTGTGCATAAACGCGGCAATAAAGAGAAACCAAAATGAAGTGTGTGTATCTAAAACACATTATTTATACTACTAAAGCATTTACGTCCATGTGAGTGACATTTTTGGTCATAACTCCGGTTCTAGACATCGAACAGCAAACAGATTTCTTACATGTACTCTCCAAGATCTCATAAACATTTCATACAAATAAAAGCAGTCCGCGCACAAACATAATTTGGATTGTTCTGTATATATTTATATGTGACTTTTTCCTTTTACAGTTGCTACGGACGCCCCCATCTTGAGTATGCTTCACAAGTATCGACTCCTTATTATGTAATTAAGATACAAGGTCACACAAAATTTACCAATAGTACGTAATTAATAAGAACGGAATTCAAGCAATCCAACACAATTTCATTCGTTTTGCTCTTAAAGGTTGACCTTGGAATGCTCCATTTAATCTGCCACCTTATGAACATCGAACCCAGCTTCTCCAGATGCAAACCCTCCACTAAAGCCATGTTAATAATGAATTAATATTTCTTCATCAACTTTTTAAGGGCGAAATTGATGCTCCTTATTTACTAGCCTGGATTGGGTTAGATTACCGTGGAGGATCTTATCACCTGGGCGGATCGGAACTTCTGCATGTAGACTTTCATAGAACAAACTATGGCAATTAATAAGCTCTAAGCCAAATGAGCAGACCTTTTAATCTTAACGCTTCGTCTATGGACTTTAATTAAAGTAAAGTAGGACTAACATCCTTATTTAGAACCAGTGCTCCAATGTCGTGATTGTTTTTTAAATGTTTTTACAAACGATTATAGTTACTACAAGTTATGCATTCGTGCAGATTAAAATTTTTTAGATAACAATCAAACATGACATTACGATGATAGAGAAACATATTTGAGTTACTGGCAAAATTCTGTCCGTCTGTCTGTCTGTCTGTGTGTTCGGATGTATTTTGGACTGCAGTCTAAACGGTTGCCCCAATCGTCTTCAAATTTTGAACTTAAGGTTATTTTGACATTCTACAGAGGACTTTTTTCAATTTTTTTTTAGCTCAAAAATTAACGGTACCTGTCATAAAACCGTTATGTAAAAGCTTATTTTTCTCAAAAACGGCTCCAATAATTTTTATGAAAAAAAAATCAGTGTGCTAATGTAGATATGCATTATATTTTGGTGAAAAAATAATTTAATACGGTGGGCTAAAAACGGTACCTCCCATAGGACCGGTTTTTTTTTCTTCCAATTTTTCGAGAACTGGTAATCCGATTATAATCAAAATTGATATTCAAGAAGATGTAGGTAGCCTGAGTAATTTTGCATTAATTTTTTTCGAAAACTTTTTTTTTTCGTATTTTGAATATTTTTTTTTATTTTTTTTTTGAAAAATCAATATTTTGAAAACGGGTAAGTGAATTTTTTTTAAATTTTGTTTTTAAATGTACGTTATTTTTGTGCTTAAGTTTGTATTCTTGAATTATTTTTTTTAATTTTTTTAAAAAAAGTTGTTAAAAAAACCGTTTTATTTAAAAACGGCTCCTACAATTTTGAAAAAAAATTCACACTTTTTTACATTTCCTTAAGAAATAAAATGGCGTTTAAATTATTTCACCCAATACATTTTAACGTACGTTATTCGAACAATCAAAAGTCACAAAAATCGAAAAAATGCTTCGATGTTCACTTTAGTTTTTTTTAATTTTATTCTACAATGAGACCGCACATATCAGCAAGTACGTGCGATCCAGTCGTGCAATTTATTTTTTATGTCAACGTTTGTATTTTAGTTAATTCTTGTATTTTGTGTGTGTTAGGCTAGCCTTGTTTTTATTTTATTTTTACTAACAACTAACACATGGACTTATGATGAGCCTGTGATATTAGAAATAAGCTTACTACAACTTAGAATCTGAAGTGTTAAAAAAAAGTTGATGATGCAAGGAAAAGACGGGGCTACGCGTTTGTCATTTAAATGCTCAAAGCTTATATAGCAAAATTGACGAGCTTAGAGATGTGTTTGAGCAATGAGTTGATATAATTTGTGTTTTTTGAAACCTGGTTTTCAGCTAGAAATACTGATTCTATGTACTATTTGAGTGGTTTCAGGCTTTTCCGAGCTGATAAATATGGGACTAGAGGTGGAGGAGCCGCTATTTATGTTCGTAATGGTATTTCCTGCAAAATCAATTTTAAGTCGCCAGCGGGTAGTGAGTTGGATTACTTGTTTCTAGACATAATGAATGACGAAGGTACTCTTCTTTTAGGGGTAGTTTACAGACCTAATAATGATGTAGATGTTAGTCCTTTGCTTACTATTTTGGAAACAATAACTTTGGTCCCATCTAAGATCATTATTTGGAGATCTCAACAGCAATCTTTTAAACCAGAGTCGATGGCATGAGAACATTTAACCTGACTCCGGTCAACACTTCAGTTGCCACGCATTTTTCTAACGTGTGATATGAATATTAATGTTGACTTTTTAAATCATGACTTCGTCTCATTACCGTTCCCAGCACTTGCCAGCAGTTCAATTACATTATCTAGACCTCCTAATAGATATTCTTCAGAAGTTCGTTTAGAGTTTAGTTGTATGGAAGCCACTGACATAGTTGAAAGCATTTTATCTATTAGGTCTTATGCTGTAGGGATTGATGATGGAATACATCCTGTATTTATTAGGTCACTTTTACTTATTATTTTACCTTATATTACACACACGTTCAATACTAATGACAGGTGTACTTCTATCCCAATTGAAACTATATAAGATTTTACCAATTCCCAAAGGTACGAGTGGAAATGAGTATATCCTGTTTCCGTACTCCCTTTTTTGTCAAAAGTTTTTGAGAAGGTAGTACAAAAACAATTTGACGCCCATCTTAGAGTACAAAACATTTTTTGACCTAAGCAGTTTGGGTTCTGCCAAAAGCATAGCAGCATCACTCCTATTATAATGACATACTTGCCCTGTATACAGACTATGTTACTTTTCTTGTACTGCTCGACTTTTCCAAAGCATTCGACACAGTGTATTACGCTTATCTATCATTATTTTATGTCTTTTTATCATCTGCTGTTCTTTAGTTATCGCACAAACTTCGTGATAGAAAACAAATTGTTTCAGTTGGCAATAAGATGTCAAGTTTCCTTCCGACCACTAGAGGAGTTCTTCAAGGTTAGATCTTAGGGCCTCTTGTCTTCTGGCTTTATATAAATGAACTCCTATCAAGGAGTGCTAGTTCCTCTGTTCATATGTATTCTGATGATGTTCAGCTATATAAAAGTTGTCCCTTGGGACTGTGCAGACACTATTAATAGGGACGTTGAAGAAATTGCTCGCAGGTCGAAATCCAAATGTATTGTCATTAGCAGAAAAGGCTTAAACTTGGATTATTTTCCTAGCTTGTACTTAAACTTCGTACGTCAATACTGCCAAAAATCTTGGAACGTTATTCAATAGAAAGTCGGTCGGTAAAGTCTATGTATTAAAGTATTGCGTAGGTTTTGGGCCTCTCAGTATAACACCTCTTTTAAAACACGGATGCCTCTGGCTAAAACGTTAGTATTACCGATTCATAGTTACGGATGCGAAATTTTCTGTGACTGCGATGCTATCAGGAGGAGAAGGCTTAATGTTGCTTTTAAAAATGCTGCGCGCTATATACCGTGGTGGACACAGAATATTTTTTTTTTTTTTTTTTTTATAATTAACGCGCGCACAAGGGACTATTTGTTTCCCTTTTAATGTAACACACTGCGCGGACATTAGGAAGATAGGGAGGGGAGAGATAGGAGGTGTCGATTAACATTGGTTTTGAATGTTTGCAAATTGAAATAGCAAGGGAAAATCTCGCCGGGTAAACAATTCCAAAGTCGTGTTGTACGGCTAAAAAAAGAATCCCTATATTTCACGGTACGTCCGAAATTGGGCTCAAGGGTGAACTGATGGGCATTCCTAGCAAGACGAGTATTACGGGTGAAACTTTTAAGGGGAGGAATGCAGCTGGCTACCTCGAGTGAACATTTTTTATAAAAGAAACGATAAAATAAGGAAAGACATGAAACATTGCGTCGGTGTTCGAGAGGGGCAATTGTTTCAGCGGCAGTTCTATTTCCTATCAATCTTAACGCTTGATTTTGTGTTCTATCAAGCAGGTGAAGCGATGTTTGTGAAGCACCTGCCCAGAGGTGGGAGTTATACTCGAGCTTAGGACGTATAAACGCTTTATAAATTGTAGCCGGATCAGATGGGGAAAAATACTTCTTACACCGATACAGAAAACCTAAGCACTTAGCAGCATTCTTAGCGATTTCAAATATATGGTCGTTCCAACGGAGGTCGTCGTTGACACACATACCGAGTACTGAGAGCTTTTCGGTTTCTTCGATGTAAGTGCCATTCATGGACAATGGCGTAAGGGGTATGTTAAGCTTTAACGACAGAAAGCAGCATTGATTTTTCGAAGCATTAAACTCCACACGATTCCTATTACCCCATTGGACAATGCTGTATAAATCGGAGTTTAATGAGCTTAACATACGGCACCGTTGCAATTGTACGTCCGAAGGCGAAGGACGTGAATTATCGAACGAATATGAAAAGCTGAGGGTAGAGTCGTCAGCAAAACAGTTAAGTGGATTAGAAGTAACAGACAGAAGATCATTTATAAAAATGAGGAAAAGAGTCGGAGACAGAACAGAGCCCTGGGGCACACCAGCATTTATTTTATGGGAATCAGACTTGAATCCGTCCAATACAACTTGTATTGAACGGTCCAGAAGATAGCTTCTAATCCAACGAACAAGAGTATTATCGATCCCAAAAGCACGCATTTTCGATAAGAGAGCTTCATGCCAAACTCTATCAAATGCCTTGGAGATATCAAGAGCAATAATCTTACTTTCACCAAAGCGATGTAAAGATTTGTTCCACTGTTCGGTGAGATATGCCATCAGATCACCAGTGGAACGGTTGCTGCGGAAGCCATACTGACGGTCATGGAGAAGCTTACGATCTTCGAGATATTCCTTAAGCTGACGGTTAATCAGTGTTTCCATGACCTTAGAAAGAAGGGATGTCAGTGCTATGGGTCGGTAGGAGGAGGGGGAGGATGGGTCACCTTTCTTAGGGACAGGCTGGACAAATGCTGTTTTCCATCTTCTAGGAAAGATTCCAGAAGAGTAGGAGCGATGGAAAAGCTTACGCAGTGGCTTTGCCAGTGTGGAAGAACACCTCTTCAGAAGAATCGGGGGTATACCATCCGGGCCAGCGGATTTGTGTATATCGAGATCTTTGAGAACTCTTGCTACTGTACGAGTGCGGAAAAAAATCTGTCCCATGGAAAAATTTACATTCTCAAGTACAGGAGGGGCAACGTTGCTATGCGGCAGCGTGGAGCTAGCAGCGAAATGGGCGGCGAGCAAGTTTGCCTTCTCTGAAGAGTAAACAATTGGTTTGTTACTGTCGATGAGCGTTGGAACCGAAGATGTTGAGGAGTTTTTAATATTTTTTACAAATGACCAAAAATTTTTACTGCCTTTGGGACACTGCAGAATTTTTTGCCGTAATTTTTGGTCATGCAAAAATTTGGTTCTTTCAATAACGGAGTTGCATGAGTTTCTTGCTTGTTTGTGCTTTTTCCGATTTTCCTCTGTAGGGTTGGCTTTGTAAGAACGGAAACTTACTTCTTTGAGCCTGATAGCTTCTTTACACTCAGAATTAAACCAAGACTTTTCTTTAGGTTTGATGCTTTTAACTCTGTTAGGAATAAAAGCATGCATCCCTAGAAGAATCATATTTGTGATCATTTCAGCACTGGCATCAATGTCACTATCGAGGAAGCATAGTGACCAGTTAAAGTTTCGGAAAAAAATATTCAGGCCGTCCCAGTTGGCTTTCTCGTATTGCCAAACGGTCCTGGTGGGAAGTTTTTCTTTAACTGGATGGGTGGAGGATGAGAAATTAGCTGAAATGACACAATGGTCTGAAGTGCCAAATGGAGAAGTTACACTAATGGTATATTTATCAGGGTGAGAAGTAAGAAACAAGTCAAGAGTATGGGCGGCTTGCCCAGCAACATCCGGTATACGCGTTGGCACATCGATCAGTTGGGTAAGGTGATGTAACCCGGCAAAGAGCTCGACATACCTTCCTTCGGGTGTTGTCTGGCCAGAATAGCGGAGCCAATTGGAATTGTGTACATTGAAATCGCCCGTAATAACGATTTGAGTGCGAGGACAAAGGGAAACCATTTTCGAGATGGAATCAGACAGCGCATCAAACTCGTTACAAGTGGAATTGCTGTCGAGATTTGGACTCCTCTAAATAAAACAATAATAAATGATATGCTTGCGGACAGTGAATTTGAGCCACAAGAAGTTAAAGTCCGTGTTGGAACATTGCCCATATTGGGGAAGGCTCTGGCAAGCAATATCATTATCATCAGCATCAATATTATTGAATTGCATACAAACTCCATTACCTGTCTTAAAGTAACGGAATTTTAGGTTTGGTTTAACACTTGAGATTTGGAGAAAATAAATCCGTTACATCGACTTGATTTTTTAAATAATAATGAGGTTAACAGAGAATAGTCGTGAATTATCATTTCTGAGGATAAGTCACATAATTAGCACAGTGCAAGTAAAGTAAATTTATTTAAATATTTTATTTCATTTGAACTTTGAACTAGCAAGGTAAGTTTGTATTTGCTTACAAAATATATTGTTTTTATCAAAATGATACCGTAGACATCGGAAAAGAGAGAAAATTAATTATTAAAATGAGATCTCAAGCCCAAGAGTTTCAGATATAGCAAAACTAATTTCTTGCTCTAGAATGATGGTTTAGAATGCGATACCACATATTGAAAAATTTATAACAACAAGAAACTTTGCAAGGGCTCGCCGCGCAAGGAAAACCACCATAAGAAAAGGCCAATTGATACGCAGATCCTCAACAGCAGACTCTTTTAGGACTTCAAATCAAATTTAATATGATGTTGGGTCCCAATATGGCATATCTGTGTCTTCGAGAACAATAAGACGAAACCTTTTGTTTAAAAAAAAAAAAAAAATGTAAGTGCAGAATGGAATTTGCTAAGGAACATCTTCGAAAACCTATCAGCTTTTGGAAAAATGTGTTCTGGAGTGATGAGTCGAAGTTCTGTAGATTTGGGTCAAATGGAAAAAATTATGTGTGGCGTCCTCCGAACCAACAGTACAACCCAAAGTACACTATCAAAACTATTAAACACGGAGGCGGAAATGTTATGGCGTGCCTATTTTCAAAATTAATTCTGATTTTCTTATTTTTTTTATGTACTTTTTTTTCCTTTTGTATTTTTCTTTAATTATTTTGATTTTTGTAAGAGTATATAATTATAATTATTTTGCTTTCAATTTTTTTATTTTGTTTTTTGAAGCATCAAAAACGTATAATTTAATACTCCTACTACCAATTATTAGTAGTTTTCTTAAAAGCATTATAAAAATAATTAGCTTTACACTAATTTATAAGAACTTTATTTTTAATGTGTAAGCCTACATTAAATTTAATAAACTAAACTAAAAAAAATTACCAATTAATGCCATAATTCTTAAAAAAATGTCAACTAGTCTTAATCCAAAAAAGTAAATAAACAGACCTTATGTTACATTTAAGATGACTTTTTATGTTTGATTATTATACTATTATCACTTATCAATTTCACATGAAATGAAATTTAAGGATCAATGTACGTATATACATATGTATGCACATTTGGATCAATTTCGAAAATTATTTCGGAACGAACTGTCAAAACCTTAGGCTCATCCATTTTTAATTGCTTTCTTTAGTGAAATTAGTACTGTTGAAGGAAATACAATATTTATGTACAAACTTTGATTGCTTACCTTTAGTTAAATCTGGAACAGAATAATTCAAATCATGGAATTCCAAATTTACTGGCGGCCAACTTGGCAGATACTTTAATCCAATTTTTTCGTTCAGCTCTTGTGATTCAACGCTAATCTCATTGATATCTGAATTGGAAGCATTTTGATAGGAGCAGCAGCTACTTGATCCATTCTTCTTATTTGTTGCCAAAGGCTTACTCATTGTTCTAGATTTATCTACGCTTTAATAATGTTGTTGATGTGGTTGCAAGAAAATGTTTTCAGATGAATTTTCTCATTATATCGCCTGAAAAAAAATAAATAATTCGTGAAGTCATTTCCTGTAAAGAAACATCGACATTTAATCAAAAGTCTGGAAATGTGTTGCAGATAAGTATTTTATGATGCATATTCATCATATCCATGTTGCATGCATAGGGAAATGTACTCTGGACCCTTTGCAGGGCAACAAATGCATATTAACCCGCGTGGCTGTGGTTGTGTTTCGATTGTGGCTGTTCCACTCACGACACCAAAAACCGCAAAACAATGGATGTGAAGATAATTTGTGTGGGTTTTGCACTGCTATAGTAAAGTCGTTTGTTGTGAAAGATACATTGCATTTGAGTCTTAGATATTTTCAGTTATATCTCTTCACTTTCCCTTCTAAACATATGTACATATAATATTATATTGTATCTTACCTTAATGTATTTTAACTACACATCCATTTTTGCGATTTAGGTAGGTAAATAGTGTGAAACATGACGTTAGAGTTATGAAGGGTATAGCAAAAACAAAACAAATTTTGGGTAAAAAAAGTGCTAAAGGATCTAAAATTTATGAAAAACGATAAAACCTGTTAGGCCATCAAAATTACTATAATTACAAAATTGTATACTAATTTAAAAATGGCTGAACGCTCGGCACTTAGCTCGCATGAGCAAAGAATAACCAACTCGGAAAGTCTTTTGTATGTCTTTTAATGGTAGAAGAGAGCGTAGAAGACCTTGTTTACGTTGAGACAACGGTTTGATTTTCAGGAAAACGGCTCTAACGATTTTGATAAAACTTTCAGGGTGCTATTTTTTTAGTTTAGTTAGAATGTATTTTTCGAAATTTGTTCTCATAGAACAAATGCGATTTTATCGTAAACCATTATAAAATTTTGCACACAGAAAGTCATTTATAATTGAATTAATATTACATTTCCAAATTTTCAAAATTAATTTTAAATTAAAAAAAAAAAATGGTTTTCGAAATATTTTGAAAACGGGTTAAAATAATTTTCCCAGATTAAAACTACAGATTTTCTTTTAATGACATACTAAAAAAAATTATATATTTTTCCGAAAAGTTTAAAAAAAACTGGTCGAACGATTTTTAATATTTTTTTCCTCGATAGGTATTTAGTTTTCAAATCTTATTGCATACTTAGTTTTTTCGAGAAAATTAAAAAAATCGAAAAAAATTAATATTCTTATTTTAATGGTGCCATATTCAAACATATGGCCATCTGTCGCTTTGCCAAAGTGTCATTGCCGCTGAGCAATTACCTAGCATAAGAACAAGTTTGTGCAACCCAGTCGTGCATTTTTATACGTTAATGTTACTTATTTTTTAAATATTATTCGACGATGTGACCGCACGTATGAGCAAGTGCGTGCGATCCAGTCGTTTAATTTATTTTTAATTTTTTGCGTCTTACAAATGACGCGGCGGCATCTGACGAGTGTGTGCACGACTCTATTTATTTGTGAGTACTGAATGACGCAAAAGCATCACCGCAGCGGCGCCGTCGCGTCAAAATGACGTTAGTGTGCACCGGGCCTGAATTGTGACAAAAATTCGATCGCACACATATTCTGAGCACCAGGCGAACATCAGATGTATGTATGTATGTTTGAATGTATGTCGAGTATGTACTCCTAAACCGCCAAAAACAGCTTTTAATGAAATTTACAGGGTAAATATAGTTTTATCCAGGGATCGTTCTTGTGAATGTTCGGTCCCGCTAGCACTATTTTCGCATTTCACATACAATTTTTTTTTCCAGGACGTAGTAACGCGCGCCGGGTATCGCTAGTTAAATATAAAACTGGTGCCGATTGGTACTAGGTTGTTGGTATACAATAGTATTTGATACTAGATTTTTAGTACTTAGTACTCGCATTTAGTACTATTGTATTTTTGTACTAGATTTAGTACCAGATTTAGTACTAGATTTAGTACTTAGTTGTATATTTAGTACTATATTTTTTGACGTGATAAGTGGAATTGTGTATGGTATGAGTTAACGGCCTATATGTTGGTGTTGGTGACATCAATGTTTTCTTATGGCGTTATCACGTAAAATTATCATCCGTAAACCGACTTAACAGACAACCAACTTTTTTAACCACATTTTAGGTCGTCCAATATTTCCCTTCTAATTAAAAAAAAAACCTTTCGGTGATGTGTTGATCAGTGAGGCGATTTTTCTCCGCCGAAACAATGTCAGTCAGAGTCGACACTAACCTCTCTTAAGCCACATAACTCCCAACGAGAGACAAATATTTTTGGCAAACCAGGAAATCGCTTTTCTTGATATATATAAAGAAAAAGATGTAAAATTGCATAATTGCATAATTGCATTGTATGTGGAATAAACATCGGTTTATTCCACATACGCCCGAGTGCCTCCTAATTGATGAAAGTTACATTACATTCCTTATTGCTTCCAAAAAACTTGTTATTGAGTTAAAGATTCTTTTCTGTCTGATAATATCTTTTTCGTCGACTGGTATTCTAGATTGCAATTTACGATGGCAATAATTAAACTTATATTAGCTTGTTGTCAACAATTTCTTTTATTATATTTTGATTTTTGAGTGGTTATCTCAGATTTCTTATCTCAATCGGTGGCGTATTCCAGACCTACTTACAATTTTGATTCATAAATTAAATTTCATATATTACAATAAACAGTATCTACTCAACTTTGTAATTAATTTTGATGACATTTTAATGTCATTTTGTTGTTAAAAAAGGTAATGTATCTATATGACAGACATTAATATAATTTACTCGAATTTGTTTACATTTAATTTTTTTTATAGAATCACTTGAATTAATTATTTCTGATCTTTATGAGTTTAACAAAAAAAATGTAAACAAAAAGATGTGCACTTTATCGCGTTTGTGTCGTTATCACAAAACCACTTAAAAACAACAAGAACTTCAACTTGACAGTTAAGTGGCGTCGCAATATCCAACCAATTGTTTGGTGAGTAAGGTTTAAATGCGTTTTATAAAAAAACTTAACAAAAGAAGTCTCATACTAGATTTTCCCTAATACTGGTTTCAATCAAAATCAACATTTAAAATTATAATTTATGACCTGGATAATGACTTAAATGCCATCAAGGCAAAGACTAAAATTCCTTATTTGAAAACAGCTTATAAAAGTGATAGGATATTTTTACAAATACATGAACTTACAATATCACAAATCGCATCATGGATGACTTGATTGGTAGTAGTATCTGCAATGTAGAATTCTTCACCAAATATAGACTAAACCACTTGGTTTAACTATCTATATATCTGTCGCAGCAAAATCTTGAATTGAAAAGCTGTTAGCCTTAACAGGTTAATATCTATCGCCAAGCATTTGTGCACTTGTCAAGGCTGAGGTTGTTGGCATTTTGATCTTGAAAAGCACAAAATGATGCTATCCCCAGAGCTGTTTGTTCTTAGCTATTATTTTATTAATTTGGCCATAAATAAAACACACTTATTTGCGATCAATTACAGTAGTAGATCAGGGGCGCATTAACCATATTTAGTGTTTGAGGCGCATGAAATGTTAAATGATAATGTACAAGAAATAATAAATTAGCCCAATTTTCGACTACTTTTTGCAGCAATTGTTGCCGTATGTCAGAAATAACGCGCCGAATATTCTCTTCCAAGCCTTCAACCGTCTCATGCTTATCTGCGTAGACAAGCGACTTCACATAACCCCACAAAAAATAGTTCAGCGGCGTTAAATCGCACGATCTTGGAGGCCACAGGATCACGACGCGAGATAATGCGCTCACCAAAAGTTTCTTTCAATAAATTGATTGTTTCATTGGATGTATGGCATCTAGGGTCGTCTTGTTGGGACCAAAAGTCGTCCAAATCAACATCCTCCAATTCAGGCACGAAAAAGTCAATAATCATGGCTCTATAGCGTTCCCCATTGACTGTAACATTATAGGCGGCTTCATTTTTGAAGAAATGATGCCCATAGAATACACCAAACAGTTACTTTTTGAGTATGTAACGGCGTCTCGACAATGGCTTGTGGATTATGATCACTCTATACGACAATTTTGCTTATTAACGTACCCATTCAACCAAAAATGAGCTTCATCGATCATTGAACAAGATTTTCTTGTGAAAATCGGGATAAGTGGCCATCTCGTTTTGGGCCCATTCACCGAACGTGCAAAGCGCTTGATGGTCGTTCGGCTTCAATTCTTGCACGAGTAGGATTTTGTAAGCCCGCAAACCAAGATCCTTCCGCACAATCTTACATTAAGTGGATGGGCACAGTTCGAATTGTTGCGCGCGATGGCGGATGGACTCATTCGGGTCTTCTTCGATAGTCTGCTCCGCAGAAGCAATAGCGTCTTCGGTCCGCACTGTACGGTATCTCATTATTATGCGCATTATCCAGTAGAGTAAACGTGGTACGAAACCGATCGAATTACCGACTCTGCTGGGCGATTATGTCGACCAAATATTGCACGCAACGCGCGATGCACGATTTGCAAACGTTGTTCAGTAATAAATCTATTCATTATGAAATAGCAAACGAAACTGAGCATAAATCAAGTGACAGCTGTCAAAAGACCCACTCCAAAAAAAGTATTGCCAGATTGAAAACCACACGTCTAAAACAACACCCTTTACTATTTGGGCCATCGGATTTGTGAATATTAAGATCTTTTAAGAATCTTGCGACCGATTTCGAATGATGATTTTAGTCTCAAGTTTAAGGATAAGTGGAGAAGTTGCAGTACCTGCTGGCATTGTTGAATTTGCCCTAAATTAGACTGCAAGCAGATCGGCTACTTTTAAAAGCTGATAGCTGGTGTATTGTTCAAGACTGGCGTTGGAACCGAATTCCTTACATTTCTTACAAATGACAAACAAATTTTACTGCCTTTACAACATTGCAGTATTTTTGCCGATTTTCGGACACATTTCATAGCGCTCTTGGTATCAGGTAAGGCTATTTATTATTTTATTTTCGGTGATCGACCACAACCCGAATAGAAAATAAACTGCACAACTGGATCGCACGTACGGTCACATTGTAGAATAAAATTAAAGATTATTAAAGTGAACATCAGAGCATTTATTCGATTTTTGTGACTTTTGATTTTTTTAATTAAGTACGTTAAATTGCATTGGGTGAAATAATTTAAACGCCTTTTTATTTCTTTAAGAAATGTAAAAAAGTGTGATTTTTTTTTCAAAATTGTAGGAGCCGTTTTTTTTGTATAAAACGGTTTTTTTAACTTTTTTTAAAAAAAATTAAAAAATAATTCAAGAACACAGTTTTAAGTACAAAAATAACATACATACAAAAACAGAATTTAAAAAAATTCACCTACCCGTTTTAAAAATTTAGATTTAAAAAAAAAAAAAAATTATTAAAAATACAAAAAAAAAAAGTTTTCGAACAAAAATTAATGCGAAATAACTTAGGCTATCTACATCTTCTTGAATATCAATTTTGATTGTAGTCTAATTACCAGTTTTCGAGAAAGTCGAAGCAAAAAAAGGGTCCTATGGGAGGTACCGTATTTAGCCCACCATATTAATTTTTTTTTACCAAAATATAATGCCTACCTACAGTAGTACACTGATTTTTTTTATAAAAATTCTTGGAGCCACTTTCGAAAAAAAATAACGGTTATATGACAGATACCGTTTATTTTTGAGGTAAAAAAAAAAAAATTGAAAAAAACTCCTCTGTAGAATGTCAAAATAACCTTAAGTTAAAAATTTGAAGACGATTGGCCCAACCGTTTAGGCAGCAGTCCACAATACATCCGATAGACAAACAGACGACAGACAGACAGACGGACAGATGTCATGTTTGATTGTTATCCCAAAATTTTTAATCTGCACGAATGCATGTATTCTGGACTGTATTTTGGACTGGAGCCTAAACGGTTGGGCCAATCGTCTTCAAATTTTGAACTTAAGGTTAATTTGACATTCTACAGAGGAGTTTTTTCAATTTTTACTTGCGATTATAGGTACTATAAGGCAAGTTATGGATTCGTGCAAAAAAAACAATACATCTTTTAGTTAGAATGAATTTTTTGAAATTTGTTCTATAACGGTACCCCCCATAGGACAGTTTTTTTTCTTCGACTTTCTCGAGAACTGCTCAGCCGATTACAATCAAATTTGATATTCAGGAAGCTGTAGATAGCCAAATCAATTTGGCATGCAAATATTTACGAATAACTTTTTTTGGTATTTTTAATAATTTTCTTAAATATTTTTTTTTGAAAAACCGACATTTTGAAAACGGGTTTTTGAATTTTTTTTCTTAGTTTTGTTTTTAAATGTAAATAATTGTTGTGT
Source organism: Platycheirus rosarum (assembly GCA_963971375.1). Classification (NCBI taxonomy): domain Eukaryota; kingdom Metazoa; phylum Arthropoda; class Insecta; order Diptera; family Syrphidae; genus Platycheirus; species Platycheirus rosarum. The sequence continues at coordinate 35,817,059 of OZ020507.1, forward strand.
TTATTATGTGTATTCTTGATTTTTTTTTAATTTTTAATAAAAGTTGTTAAATAAAAACCGTTTTATTTAAAAAAAACCATTCCTATGATTAAAAAAAATTAAACTTTTTCACATTTTCTAAAGAAATAAAATGGCGTGTAAATTTTTCTGCTGAAAACCATTTTACGTACATTTTTCAAACAATCAAAAGTCAGATGAATCGAATAAAAACTTTTAAATTCCTTTAATATTTTTCAAATTTTATTCGGAGCTGTGGCCGCACATAAGAAAAAGTACGTGCGATCCAGTCTTGAAATTCATTTTGAAGCAACTCTCTGCCACGCTCATTACCAGTTTGGACAACTTTGGTATGTAGTAGTCTCGCTTTAGTAACTCCTCTACTTTACGAGTTCTAAAGTGACCCTGTTCATGAGCTTTCTCTATCAATTGCGTTTGCATGCACTTCGGTACTATTTGTATAAGACTCCCCCGCGCAGAACATAATTCTCAAACTCTGACAATTCCAATATTTAAAAAAATCATCTTGTAAAATATATCTTTCTTCTGCCCTTTCTTGACTGAATGTAGCACGCCGTCTTTCACAACCAAAGCTACCGGATACCTGCTCAAGGCCCAATTTGCTATTCTGCTGTTCAAGTCGGTTTTCACTTCAAGTGCTATTGCCAATGCTATCTACATATCCACGTTTTCATTAAATTAGCATTTTTAATGAAAACGTGATCCGTTGCAAAATAATTTAAGGATTACCCAATCATTCATCAGATCATCTAGACTTCTAGACTGTTTGCTATGAAAATCGCGCATTGCCTCTCATTAGCTATCTTTGGTTAGTTTATATCCCTTATTTTTACAAAACTCCTAAACATTTAAAAGCTTAAAGAAAGAAAATTCATATTTTTGACGTGATAACGACTTATAAATCGATGACAGGCTACACGTACGAAATAACATGACTCATGCTGATAAGACTCATGACTGATGCTAAGCGCGATACTGTGGTTCTTTCAACCAAAATCGATCGCAAGCACTAGGCGAACATGAAAAAGAACAGGCGCGAACTCTCAAAATAATTCCACTCAAATTCAAAAAGAACAAGAAGAGAAAAAAATACAAAATAGGCGGAGTTTTGTTAAGGTAGAAAATAGATGTAATAATGGGTGTGTGTGTGTGTATTTAACAAGAGGGTTAACGGGCTGTATGTTGGTGTTTGCTGTCATCAATGTTTTCTTATGACTGAAGATCATCAATTCAGAACAATTAGTGGAATGTTTTTAGGATTTTTTGGAATGTGTTTCGTTCGATCATCGAAGCCTCATATAAAAGTTAAATAAATTTGTGTTTTAAGAACAGCTACACAGAAGCTGAAAGTTTTGTTAAAATCAAAAAAAAAAAAACAAAACAGCTAGCTATAGTAGAAAGCAATTCGAAAATCTTCGTGATTGAGAAAGCGTTTCAGACTTTTCGAAATTCTTTAATTTCTTACTCATTGCTTCGGAAATACTTACTTGGATATAATGCTGGACTGTTCCACTTCATCGCAAAATGTCCCATATTGGTGGAAACTGGAAATTCGGCAACAAATTTGGCAGAGAAAATTCCTAGTCCAATCGAAATATGAAATGGAAACTTCGGAAACAATATATTCGAATTCTATTCTATTGCACTATTTAGCCTCAAAAGAATTTCCCATAATTTGCCATATTTGCAATTTGAACAAAATCCGATAAGCCAATCAAGAAACCTATTCGAAAATTCACCTCCGAATTGGTCAACAAAGAGACGTTGTCAAAAAATGGTAAAAACCTTCTTTCCAGATACTAGGGTTTAACCATTATGGAACTCTTATAGTAATCATTTAAGATTATTTGATTTTCCATTGTGCCAAAAAATGCTTTCGTGCGCCCTTTTGTCAAATACAGCCCTGAGTATTCGGCCTGCCAGCGAATTTACTTTATAACTGCATTTCGCTGGCGATCGAACCATCACTATTGGCTATAATTATATGCAATTTACCAACCGTTCTTTAAAACATGTATCTTCTGCCATCTCTTTGTGACAAAAAAAAGGTTAAGAGTTTCTTTAAATAAACTCAAAGGGTTCTGCGTTGATGAGAATAAAAAAAAAAAAAGTTGGGTGCCGACATTAAGATATGTATTCACCGGACGTTGAACGAACGCTATTTCGATCACAAAGCAGATGAAACAACCGGCCGGTTTTTTTTGTTTAGGCCATTCATTCATTAGCATTTTTATGGTCAATTGGTCATCATCCATTCGTTTTCGTATATAAACAAGTAAAAGTGACGAACAGCAAAGTAGTTTACTACGTGATTCCGTGAATGTTTTGCATCCATTGATGTTTTTTTTGTGATAAACTTTATCAAATGAATGTTATTGTTTGGATGTTGGTGGAAATGGTGGAGATTGTTTTTACTGGCGTTCTGCTTGTCCAATGATTCGTACGTGATTTGCATTTATGGAAGTGCGAACAACGGAACTGTATATAACTTATGTGATGGGGTTATTCCACCGATCACAGTGGGTGTATCTTAAAGATACGTGATAATTTATGAAAAAAGAATTGAGTTTTTCAGCAGTGCATTGTTGTTTGAAGTGAAACAATAAAATGCATTTGCATGCAAAATTTTTAACGTTCGTTAAGTGGTTTTGCAATATTTATGCTTTTTTGCTATTAATAATAAAAAAGCTATCACAAAACAACCATAAGTTATTGTAGAAACCTGATTGTATTAGCCTGTAAGTCGTAGTTTTTGTTGTTCATTCATATTTATCTGATAAAAATTAAGTAAACTGGAACAAGATAAATAGGGGTACGAATTATTGGGTCTAGCTTTTTCAACAAGAATATTATAGTTAACGAAGAATATGAACAATTATTCGGGCAGAAATATTAATTAATATTTGAGAATTTATGGCCAAATTTCCAATATGCAGAACTATCTGTGTCATACCATCAACAGATTTGGAAATATAGAGAGCGGAGCACAAGGCATGCAGGATTCCATACAGCTACAGCGAAGATGCTTAAAGAGAGAGCTAAATCAATGCTTGGAATTTCTAAAGGATACTATCAACGGGGCAAAGAAACATGGTGATGGAGCAAAAAGAAAGCAGATTTAAAATTTTGGTCGAAGTGCCTCTAGATCTATAGATGAAAAAGCACGCCTCGAAGTGGAATAGAGATGTTGGAAGAAAGAAGCGAAAAAGTGCGCCCAGCTTCAAGCAGAAAATACGGAGAATATCTTCCCGGGTCGCTCAAAGAAGGAGAAATGCTCAGGAGATTCGTTCACCAAAGTTCATTAACAATGATCAAGGACATAATTGTGCTAATTAATATTGAAAAAAAAAACTATTTGATAGACAGCCACGGGATGATATGTGTGGCTTTTGGAAAACGAGGAGTTCCGGAAATCTACGAGCGGACAATTATGGAAATGCATGAGGAAGTATGAACAGAGTTAAGATGCCCTGCCGGTATTACGGAAGAATTCCTAATCAAAGTAGGTGTACCCCATGGAAGCATGATCAGCCAATTGCTCTTTATTACAGCCCTTCACTATCTGCTTGAAGGTAAAGTAACGATCCCAAAAGTGCTTCAGTTATTTTTTGCTAACTACATATCCTGCAGCAAGCACTTGACGTATTGGTAGACGTTTTGGAAGGAAATTGTCCAAAAAAGACAGAATACTTATGTTGTTCGTTTTTTGATCCAATCAGTCCCATTTTAAACATTTATTTAAATGAAATAGTGCTTCCCAAATGGGAAAAGTTTAAATATCTGGGATCTATGACTAATAATGAAGCAACTTGTAATTACGACATCAATCATTGCGTAATAAATGGCGGGAAAACTCTGCTATCTTCTGCTATCGAAAAATGCCCCGTAAGCTGAAAGTCTGGCTCAACACTGCAGCTGTGGGTCCAGCACTTACATACGGCTCACAATGTTGGACAATGTACAAAACGCATAAAGTAAATTACCAGCAGCTTAAATGAAGATGCTTCGCATGACAGCCGGAGTAACAAAGCTTTACCGAATAAAAAGTACGAAAATCCGAGGAAGCCTTGGCGTAAAAAATTTAAAATACAATCTTAGAAAAAATAGAACGCGACCGGCTTAGTTGGTATTGTCATGTTTTAAAAAGAAATTCTGAAAACCCCGCCAAAATGGCAATATAATACAACATTCCAACAAAATCTCATTCCAAACAAATGCAAAAACATGAGCATTTAATTGGCCTCAGACATGAATCATTTAAAATCCAGGAGGCTTGCTGACGTTTTCAAAAAGTCGTCGGGTATAAAAGGTTTCAACCCACAATTTACGAGCCAAATTCCATAACATGCTAAGAGAAACTGCAATTATCCCATTATACAGTAAGATCGACAGTTTCTTCTTACTTTACGTTAAGTGAAGCCAAGGGTTGTATATTATTATATCACTATATATAGTAAAATTGAAGCAGTTTCGCCTGACCGCGCATCACGCGAGAAGGACAAAATGAATTTCAACAAATCATTTTTAAATTAATAGAATATTTGGTCATGTTACATATAGAACACGTTTTTTTAAAAATAAATAAATTAAAACCTTGTAAATTGGCCAAAGAAAATATTTGCTTACCTCATCACGCAAAATGACAGAACGTACGTACTTATTTTTTTTGTATATATCCACGCCATTCATTGTGTTGTTTCTTCTACTCTAAAACAGATGGCGTGGTTATTAAAACTTTTTATTTAACTTCTTATTTTAAGGTACGAAAGGCAGGTACGTTAAAAGACTTATCTATACACATAAATAAAAACGAAGTGTCTGTTTTTAAAATCAAAATAATAACGAAAAGATATACAGTACTTATAACAAAAACACCTTTTAATTTTTTTTTGTCTGTCTGTCTGTCTTTCTCTCTCTCAGGAACGGCTGCACCGATTTTGACGGGACTTTCACTAGCAGGTAGCTGATATCATAAGGAGTAACTTAGGCTATGTTAATTACTCACTGTGGCGCTGGTGTGTTTTTTATTCGAACATTCTTATGTATGGTCCGATTTTGACGGGATTTTCACAGGCAGGCAACGGACAAAGTCGCGGGTAACAGCTAGTTGTTTAATAAAAACGAGAACGACAAAATAAATTTCAATAAATTTTTTTTTTATTAAAAAGAATATTTATATTATTGTTGAATATTGTTACCACTTCACGCAAAATGAGAAAACATATATATATGTACGTACTTATTTGTTTTTTTTTACATCCACAACATAAATATTGTTATTGCGTACTTCTATTCTTAAACAGATGGCGTTGGGACTATAAGTTTGTGGCGACTCTGGTCACACAATGGTACGCCAAGTGTCGAATAGAGGAAACTCGACGCCAAAGACAAGCTGGTCAATTAAGCGGCTGGATGAGATCATTCGGCGATTGAGAAGAAACCTGGCTGACCCGCGATAGCTGTGGCACGTTCTTAATTTATTTCATCTTTAATTATCATTCGTTCATTGTACATTCTACTTTACCAATAAATAATTAGTGTGTTAATTTCTGAACTCTCGTATTGTGTGTTCTGTCATATTAGGAACCCACAAATTGGTGACCCCGACGTGATCACATTGGATTACGATTTTGATAACACACTACGTGCCTGGCATCGTCATTCGAAATCTAACCTTGACGTTCAATGCCAAACACTGACGAAAAAGCAACAAGTACCTTCACTCAAGAACAACAAAAGGTGATAACCCGCTCACAATCAAAAGCGAACGCCAAGATACAAGTGAAAGAAGAAGGAACCATGGAGAATCGGCTCGAAGCTCTACTGCGTGAAGCACGACAGCCCAAGCTACCTCAATATGATTCCAAGAAACTTGATCTTTGGTTCAGACGAGTTGAAACAGAATTCGCAGCCCTCAAAGTCGAGGATGACAACGCAAAATACTTTGCAGTCCTACGCGCTTTAGATGGTCCAACAACAGAAACAATTACCGACATCATGGACGACCCACCGGTTCAAGATAAGTATAACTGCCTTAAAGATAAAATATTAGAAAGACTGGGAGTGTCGAAGAAAGACAAATTACGTCAAGTAATCAAGGGCATTCCTCTAGGTGACAAAAAGCCTTCACAGCTCCTGAGAGAGATGAAAAACCTATCGGCCGGTGGCCTATCCGACGACGTGTTACACGGCTTATGGGTCGAGAAATTACCGAGTGAACTGAGAGCATTCCTCGCCATATCCGATGACCTCGATCTGGAACAGCTGGCTAAAATGGCGGATCGCATCATTCCAGAGATCTGCCACAGCAGCACAATCATGGCCGTCACAGACAAGCCTCACAAAGATGCATCACTTCCTCTCGTCACGGCACTACTAGAAAGGATTGAATATCTAGAAAAAACTGTGGCTGAACTACTGATACAATTCAAGTCATTCAAGGGTCCAAACCGCAGGCCAAGAGCCCATTCAAGGGGACAAAGTTCCGGCCGCAGTGACATATGCCGCAATCACCAGCGATATGGCGCAGAGACACGAACCTGCCATCCTCCATGCGCTTACTTCACACAGGAAAACACCAATCGCTGTCGACAATAGGGGCCGCGTGCGACAGCGAGAACCATCGTCCCGTGGAGGCCCGACTTCATCTGTACGACAACAAAACACGCCTAGAATTCCTCGTCGACTCCGGTGCTGCGGTTTCTTTATTACCGGCTGCAGAATTCCGTGGTGACCAACAACCAGCTCACATGGTCCTCTACGCTGCCAACACAACTCAGATTAGTACCTACGGTATACTAGTTTTAACACCCACTTTCAATCTACGAAGAAATCTCACTTGGTCTTTCATAATAGCCGACGTGCAGAAACCCATCATCGGAGCTGACTTCCTGAAACATTTCGGGCTCCTGATTGACTTAAAAAACGAGCAGTTAATCGACTCCAAAACTCTTTTAACCTCAAAAGGATACTTGCATCATACTCCTTACACCGGCATCTCAACCATTCATCCTGGCTTACCTTGTTCGGATCTTCTCCAAGAATTTTTTGACATCATAAAGCCACAGAATGACGTATCTGCTGCTCTAAAAAAGAAAGCCCACGCTCACCAAATCGTTACCCAAGGTCTTCCAGTTTTCTCAAGAGCCAGGAAACTCGCTGGAGTTAAAGCAGCTGCCGGAAAAGCAGAGATTCAACGTTGTGTCAACCAAGGACTCATGAGACCCTCCAGCAGTCCATGGGCCAGTCCCATCACAATGGCATCAAAAAAAGATAAGAATTGGAGATTGTGTGGAGATTACCAAAGGTTAAATGCAATCACCCAGGCAGATAATTATGCACCACCTCTAATACAAAGTCTTTTTCCACTACTACATGGTAAGTCTGTTTTCACCACCTTGGATTTAGAACGGGCTTACTACCAGATACCGATGCACAAAGACGACATCCAAAAAACTGCAATCAACACACCTTGGGGACTGTATGAATATCTTGTGATGCCTTTTGGTCTCAAAAATGCCACACAAACTTTCCAAAGATTTATTGATAGTGTTTTCCGAGACTTAGACTTCGTATTCATCTACATAGATGACATTCTCATCATGTCAGAGAACGAACTTCAACACAAAAACCATCTACGTCAAGTTTTCAAGAAGCTACAAGAGCACAGACTTACAATCAACGTGAACAAGTGTCAATTGATGAAGAGTGAGGTTAACTTTCTAGGCTACTCCATCAATGCTACTGGTTACGCTCCAACAGCTGACCGTTTATACAAGATAGTTGAGTACCCTAAGCCACAAACGGTTCACGAACTAAGACGTTTCCTGGGAATGATCAACTACTACAGACAATGTATTCCTAGACTGGCTGGACTTCAACTACCATTGCACTGTTACATCAAACGCTCCATAAAACACGACAAAACAAAAATCGAGTGGACTTCAGAAACCGACTCTTGCTTCTCCAAGCTCAAACAAGCTCTCTCCGACGCCACACAGTCATCATTTCTATCACCTACTTCTGATTTAGCTTTGGTTACTGATGCTTCAACAACATGCATTGGTGCTGCGTTGGAACAAACTGAGAATGGTGTCGTCAGACCAGTGGGATTCTTCTCTAAAAAACTCAACGAAACTGAGAAGAAATACAGCACATACGATCGCGAGCTGCTGGCAATTTACGCAGCCATTAAATACTTCCGTCATCTTCTCGAGTGTCGCAACTTCATCATCAAGACCGATCATAAACCTCTAATACATGCTCACACTAAAAAACACAATAACGCCTCTGACAGACAAATCCGCCAACTCAGCTTCATCTCACAGTTTACTACAAACATCATTTACGTCAAAGGAGAAGAAAATGTCGTCGCTGACGCCCTTTCACGGGTTGAAACCATCGCTGTACCAACACTTTTGGACCCAGAAACAATTCATCGAGAACAGCAAGTAGACCCAGAACTTACTGAGATCCTGCAAGGTGACTCATCTCTACTACTTCAAGAGACTGAAATAAAAACAAACTTAAAAATTTACTGTGATATATCCAGGAGTGGATGCCGTCCCTATTTACCTCAATCACTCCGGAGAATTGCCTTCAACATCGTACATGGTCTTTCTCATCCCAGTCAGAAGCAGACATCACAAAAACTCAGAGAAAAATACGTTTGGCCCAACATCAAGAGGGATGCTACTACTTGGGCTCGTGAATGTCTTAACTGCCAAAGATCAAAAGTACAACGACACACCAGACTTGTACCTAATCGTATTGCTGTACCTGATACTAGATTTAGTCACATTCACATAGACTTAATCGTTTTACCAAAGATTAATGACTACAACTATTGTTTAACAATAATAGACAGGTTCTCAAGATGGCCTGTAGCTGTGCCTCTCAAGGACATGACCGCTGACACCGTCATTACAGCCCTGTTTGATCACTGGATCAGTCACTACGGTACTCCAGCCACTATCACAACTGACCAAGGTAGTCAATTTGAGTCTCAAATATTCCGAGCCTTCGCAATCTTCATTGGGGCTGAGAGATGTCGAACAACAGCATATCATCCACAATCTAACGGCCTGGTTGAGCGGTTTCATCGCACTCTCAAAGCTGCGCTTATGTGCTCACCGAAACCATGGATCGAGATCCTGTCTACAGTCATGCTCGGATTAAGAACTAGTCTAAAAGAAGATCTACAAGCCTCTCCTGCTGAAATTCTATACGGAAGTAATCTACGAATTCCAGGAGAATTCTTCATTGCTGCAGATTCACAATCAGAACCACAGACATTCATAGAGAAGCATAGAGAATATGCACGCGGTCTACGACCAACTCCAACGGCCCACCACGTCAAGTCAAGAGTCTTTATTCTAAAAGATTTGTACATCTGTTCACACGTTTTTGTTCGATGTGATCGAGTCAGAGCACCACTTGAACCGCCCTATGAAGGACCATTCAAGGTCATCGAACGCCTAACAGATCGACTCTTTACAATTGACGTCAATAGCCGAAGGCAGAACATTTCCGTGGACAGACTCAAGCCGTGCTACACCAACAAACAAGATCAGCCCAGCAACACAGTTCATTCACAACCTCAAACACCACAGCCTGAACCTTCCACCTTTCAACCTGCTCCTCAACCTGAAAACCCTCAAACATCACAGCCTGAACCTTCCACCTTTGAACCTACTCCTCAACCTGAAAATTCTCAGACACCACTTCAAATTCCTCAACCCGACTTACCGCCCGTAACAAACGATTCATCTGTTCACAGGTCCAGTCCATCAGACAGTCCGCCTCCTCCGAGGTCACCTGTTCAACTTCATCAGTGGACATCATCCATGGCTCCACCGTTACGCACTTACAGCCGCCGTCGGCGAGTTACTTTCAAACGTCCTGGGGAAAGCTTCTCAGGGGGGAGTAGCTGTGGCGACTCTGGTCACACAATGGTACGCCAAGTGTCGAATAGAGGAAACTCGACGCCAAAGACAAGCTGGTCAATTAAGCGGCTGGATGAGATCTTAATGAGATGTGTTAATTTCTGAACTCTCGTATTGTGTGTTCTGTCATATTAGGAACCCACAAGTTTTTATTTGAGTTCTTAAAGCTACGATAACACCGAATCACTAAGAGCTATATAATATAGACAAATTCAGTGATACAAAGAAATACCAGGTATGCTGGTATGATGTATACAAATCGCCATCTTAGTTTTTCCTGACGTCACTATTATCTTTTATTATTATTTTATTTCTTAAGTGAAGACTTTATCTTAAAATTGAAGATATGTCACGTATATTCGGAAAACTAAAATATGAATTTTGTATGCATGGACCGATGCTAACGCAAGCAAAGCCGTGGGCCCAGTTAGTTACAAAATAAAATTGTTCTTCCGATTTCCTTGTAGAAGCAAATTTTGTTGGGATGAAGGCACTCATTCGCAGTAATGTTACCGGGCCTAACATCGACTTTCACCGTGCAAGTTATTAAGCAATGCCCTTCAATGGCAGCACCAGCAACAATAAAATTTCATATTTTCTTCGTCGCCAGTGCTTCTCTAACCATGGCCACGAATTCATCTCAACTATGCTGGACCTTTTTAGCATACTATGTTTCTGATAATTGTAGATCATTCATCATTGTGCGCGTTTCATTATTTCCACACGTTAAAAGACATCAACATTAACACTCCACGACAACACCTATCACCAATTATTAAGAGCTTTTTAAAAAGCTTTAAAATTGTAAGCTCCTCAACGAAATTCCAATGAAAAAATAGTAAACCGATGTCGAATTGACAAAGATAACTCCGAATGCATGTGAATATTTAATGAGGCGTAGCAACAACCAATCAGATCATATCGGGCATTGAGGTTTTTTTTTAGGATTGGAAACATTTATTTGAAAGGATTTCTTTCAATTCAGTATAGTCTAAAAGTTATGGTTTGGTATAAGCTATGTAATGAAATTTTTCTTTATTGAAGCATCTTAACCGCTTCAGCTTCAGTTATAGCAAATGTTTCAGTGAGAGTTTGCTAAGTTCTGATATAACCGATACGCTAAAGTCATCCTTCAAAATTCTTAACTCTAAGACTCTCTTCGCCCCACTGTGCATTTGGATTAGAATACAGTTCGCTACAGTTCGAACCTGGTTAACCAACATGCCTCTCCAACCAGCTCGGTCTTTGGCTAGCTGCCTCCAGTTTCGCAATCCAAGTTCGTTGAGGTCGTCTTCTACTTGAGCGCTCCCCCTAAATCGAGGTCTTTCTTGACTGCGTCTACCCTCTGGGATGAAATCGAAGTTCTTGCGAGCCGGAGCATTGTTGTCCATTCGCTCTACATAACCTAGCCATCTTAAACGTGATATGCGTATTTTTTGACCAGGTCAATGTCGCTGTCCAGCTTGTATACTTTTTGGCTGAACCTTCTCCTCCAAAGCCCGTTAACGCAGATAGGGCCAACAGAATTTTATGCTCGAAACGATTAAGGATATCTTCATCCGCTTTAGATAGAGTCCATGCCTCGGCGCCATAGATCAGGACTGGGATGATTAAGGTCTTATACAGAGTCTCCTCTGTCTTTCGAGAGAGGGCTTTGCTACTCAATTGCCTTCCTAGCCCATAGAAACATGGATTGGCATGAATAATTCTTCGCTCTATTTCTGACGAGATGTTGTTGGCAGATGTTATAGTGGATCCTAGGTAAACAAAATCGCTGTCTATTGTCCTATCCGCCGGTGTTGTATGTCCCTTATTGTGGACAGCAGGTATTACGTGTTGGCCTCATTGACTGCTCGTCCCATCTTAGCCACTTCAGCTTCAATGTTAGCATACTTTCTTCTGAACAAACTTTAGAAATGAGTTTGTGTAAGCGGCCGAAGATGACCTGGTGGAGTGGTCATCTCCGGCCGCTTAAAAAACTTCAGCGGGTAGTCAGTCGGGGCGAGAAGCTTTGTTGCTTTTTAAGCTTAGATATTGCTATCCTCACTTCATTTTGGTCAGGTGGACGGAAGTTTTGTCTGTCATCGTCCATGTTGAATAGTTCATTCTGCCAGACAGCGGGGTTTTGGTCTTCATCGCCTATTAACAGTCTACAGAAATGGTCCTTCCATGTACTCAGCACCGACTGTGACTCTACTACGAGGTTTCCATTCCTATCTCTACAGGCTTCGTTGGTCCTGGGTTAGAATAGACCCTCTCCCTGCAGTAAGAGTCAATTCAAGTACTTACCAGAGCTAGCTTGGTGCATCTCTGGTTTATCATACATTGCTGGTTTTCTGCATACTCTGCTGTCCGTATGACTCTTATACAAAGTTTTCATCAAAGTCTCCAAAACTTCTCTAGGAGTTTATAATACACTCTTTCTACATTTTGGTAGATTCTCTTAATATTTTTATCGGAGATGATGATGCTCTCTTTTTCATCTGAAGAAGCCGGTGTTCCTCATGTCTTTTTGATCAGACAGCTCAAGAGACAAGAGCATCTCTCATTTTCCTCTGCGGCGCCACTTTGTGTGCCTCTGCTATTTGATGTTTATATTTTTTACAACGAGGTTAAAGCACATAACTTCACAAGCTTATCTATTCTATGTAACTTCATTAGAAACGCAGAATGATTTTAATTTTAATTAGATACATGGACCACCCTAAATCTAGCAATCGATGAACATCGTCGATTTCGTTACCCAGTTTATTAAGAAAACAAATTATTCAAAACATCCATATCTACTGTTAATTGCGTTTTTAATTTTCAAAAGATAATGAATTCAAATTAACGTAAAAATTGTTTTAAAAATTGACTCATAGCATCTCAATATCTTATGTAAATATTCACAATCCCAATCATTCGTTCTTACGACAAGTTTGAAATCCCTTATCACAAGGCCAAAAAAACATTGGCGATACGTTGAATCCGAATACAGTCTGGAAAATCATTCCTTTAAATGTACATTTAGCCATCACAAAGTCAAGTTCTAGGTCACTCAAAAAGATACGCCCAGAAAGTAGCAAATATTTAGATTGTGTGAGCAATATGGACTTTGACAATATTGATTATTGATTACTGAATAGCTGGTGTATAATTCGAAATATTGTAAATTTTTGCTCAGCGATATCTTTCAGAGATATTTTTTCGTTGTTGCCAGGTAAAATTATTATTTTATTTAGAATTTATTTTTGTAAAATATTTTTTTTAATATGAATGAAAAAAATTGATAAATTGCAATTTAATTTGGTCTTGTAACCTGAAAGTAGTATTATTAAAAAGTAGATTTGTTTAAAATCTATCAAGTCATTTTCAGGAAAACTATCGTCTCACGCTTGGCGAACGTGTAGAAATTATTGAAAAATATTATCGTCTACGCTAACAGGCCAATCGTTTTAGCCATAGCTTAAGTATCAAAAATCGAACAATAAATGATATAGCTAAAGCCACCATCATCAATTAGGGAAGACTAATATTTGTGTCATAAAGTAAGACTAAATAAGTGATCTTCAATGAATGATAAAAAAATGTAAAAAAATAGCAAGAAATGATGGTTAAACACCGCAATATTTATTAAGATAAACAATTTTAGTGTTCGATTTTTCCACAAATTTTGCATTAAACATTTTAAGATTTTGATAATTCACCCATTATTCCATTTCATCTAACACAACGCTTAATATTTAATCAGTGAATTTCATCTATCAGACTTAATTTTGATTAGAAATTAAACTTTGATCAGGCGATATCGACGATTATTCCCTGAATGGCATAATTTTTAATATTTAATAATCAATTAATTTTATATTAAAGTGAAAATAATCATTGATTTCAGACAAAAAATGAGATTCCAAAGGTCGAAGCCGGAACTGTAGATATAGTGAATAGTATCTTCAATTTAATTGAACGAAATAAAAGGAATTTACAATTCATAAACTGAACATTTATCAAGTTGATGCAAATTTTTATATTTTAAAACTCAGCAATTTAATAATGTAATCTGATAATTTTTTCTTTTCTTTTTTGTACAGAAAAGTTACTTAAAAAGCGAACTAGAATCATTTAAAAAAAGCTTTATAAAAAGAGCCACATAATGGTATGATTATGGACATCGAATCTTAAGAACAATGATAATGGCCATGTAGAACCCACTTCAAAGCTTTTAATTAATTAATTAATAATAGTAATTAAACAATGAGATAGATACATACTTGTTTAAACTCCAAAACACCAAACTAAAATAAATAATTCTTTTATTATCATACTAGGTACAACAAGCGGGATCCGATAAGGACCTCATTAACAAGTTCTTCCATACATCCTTATTTTACCTTAGATGGCGATATAGTTCTTGTGGACATGGGCCTCAACTAGCAAGCTTCTTCAGCCAGTTCGGTATTAAACTAGCTGCCTCCACTTTCGCATTGAAGTCGGTTGAGGTCCTCTTCCACTTGTGTGCGCCACCTGAGTCTCGGTCTTCCTCTACTGCGCCGTCCCTCTAGGGTGGATTCGAAGATTTTCCGCTCTATATGATCAAGCCATCTTTGTCGCTGTACAGCCGGTACATTTTTTCATTGTATCTTCTTCTCCACTCTCCGTTAATGCATACGGGACCAAAAATCAACCAGACAATCTTTCTCTCGAAGCAGCCTAAAGCGTCCTCATCGGCTTTTTACAGCGTATATGCGTCTGCACCATAGGGACAATATAGTTGCCCGAGATAGGGCTTAGCTACTCAATTGCCTTCTAAGCCCGAAGAAGCAACAATTGGCAAGAGTTATTCTTTGCATGATGTCAGAGCTTCCATACATCCATCGTTTAGTTTAGTTTCGCACTCCAAGGCTTAGAGCATCCTGGTCTACGTAATCCTCCAAGAAGATCTAGAAAGGGATTTCTCTTCGCTCATATGAGCTTGGGGCTCCGATCACCGCAGTCTTCCAATCTTTATTTTTTTCATTACATTTGCTTCGAGGTGAATTTTACACCGTTTGTTAGGCACAACCCAAGTCATTGATCCGTATGTGACTACTTATAAGAACATTTGTCGTGCACAGAAGCAGCTTAATTTCTTTTGTAAGATTTAGATTTGAAGAGCCTTGACATAATCTAGTAGTTCCTCTCAGATTTTAACAACCGCCCGCGTATTTCTTCCTCCACATATTATTATCGGTTGTTTATTAAGGCCAAGGTACTTAAAGGATTGCACTTCTTCAAATTCATGCTTCACTACCATGAGCTGGAGTAACACTCCTTATAGACTCAGATACCATTTAATTGTTTTCCTGTCATTAATATACAGTTCAAGCTTTTCGATATCAGCTGCATAAGCCAACATCTGGTGACTATAGCCTCTTTTGTTGATGTGCGCCACGGATTGCTTTCTACAACGACAGTGTGAAGTGGATGCTAGCCGGACTATCCTCTCGGCCAAGTCCAATTAAAATCATGTTTGGTCTGGGAAGCAATCCGGCTACATTTTCTTGACTTTAAAGTTGGTCATGGTGAGTCTATAGAATCTAGATAATCGAGACATTTATAAATTACCCACAAGAGTTTTTTGTTCGGATACAACGATTTCACAATGATTCCAGACGCTCCCAGTCCACTAATGCAATGCAGAACGCCGGTGTACGTTACAAAATGTTGGAACCGCTCGGGAAAATACATACATCCCACCAAAAACATTTTCATGTAAATTGTTGCCAAGACGAGACTGTCAAAAAGTTTTCAGAACTCATACAGAAATTAGCTTCTAACTTTACGCGCTCTAACTCTACAAGGCCTCTACAACAAATCTTACACCTTTGCCAAAATATGTGGTTTGGACGTCGAAATGGCCAAGGCACATTGTACCGCATACAGGCTCAAACAGTACCACATGGCTTTGTATATGAGCTATAGAATTTGAAGTTGGCAATACTGTTTTCATTGGCAGCCATTTTGTAAACTCCTATGTGATATCTTTTTAGTTTCCTATTGACAAAGCTGTAGTCCAATTTTAAATAAAAAGTTATATTTTCCACAAGCTAAGTAGCTTTATATCTAGTGTGAGTGCCCCTTAAAATCTGCCATTCTAGACCCTAGGCAGCTGCTTATGTTGCCTATATATGGCTAATTCAAATTGGACTACATCCGAGCCAGCCGCGGTGGAGGGAGAGATGATAACTTAGACGCCAAAAATTGATAATGTTTTTTGTAGAGAGGTCAAAAACAAGTATTTTTTACTGTGTGAGGGGGGGGGGTCTATCTCACTCCGTTTAGGAGTTAGGAAGAATTTAAAAAAAAAATTACTAACAAAATAATAAAAAAAAGTATTAAAAAATAACAGCAACTGAAAGCCAGAAATCTGTTCTTTAATCCAAAATTTAAATTATGTTATTTTTATTAAGTTTATAAAAAATCGCATGCAAACTAAAAATTTTGATAAAAAAAAAATAAAAAAAAAGTTTAGACCAATTTTATTTCAAAATTTTGAAACGAAGTGCTAATTTGGCTTCTTGTGGTCAACGCCAATATCAATAAAAACAGATTGGTTTTTGAGAAAATTGAAAATTACCAAGTAGGTACATGCATATGTACTTTGAACATTACAATTGCATTTATATGTATAGATTACATTTTCATGTCTGAAAATTTTAAATGTGTAACTTTGGGCCACGTATACTTATAGGTTGACATTGGATATCTATATCTATATTTAAATAAAATATAAATAAAAATAAAGTGTCTGTTTTAGTATCAAAATAACAGCTTTTTACAGGATGCATATGAAAGTATATACAGTACTTATAACAAAAACAAATTTTTTTTTAAATTTTTGTCTGTCTGTATTTCTGTCTGTTTGTGCCGGGTAATCTCGGCAACGGCTGCACCGATTTTTCACTGGAATTGATGGTGTTTAAGGGAGTAAATTAGTAAGAAGTAACTAAGCCTGTTTTGATTACTAGGTGGCTCCACGCACGCCGGGTTAATTTTTTTCGACAATGTGTGGTATACCCAAGCAACGTCGGGTATGTAGGCTAGTATAGGATAAACTAAGTTTCTTTAAATCCAGATTTTTTAAATGCAAAAAGAAACTGCATACACACAACCTCGCACCTACCTCAAATCCTATAGTGTGCCCAAGCAGGGGCGGTATGCCGCCTTACATACCAGATTGTTTATACACCGGAATGCTGGGTGCTAGTACTTTATATATAACGGGTGATTTTTTTGAGGTTAGGATTTTCATGCATTAGTATTTGACAGATCACGCGGGATTTCAGACATGGTGTCAAAGAGAAAGATGCTCAGTATGCTTTGACATTTCATCATGAATAGACTTACTAACGAGCAACGCTTGCAAATCATTGAATTTTATTACCAAAATCAGTGTTCGGTTCGAAATGTGTTTCGCGCTTTTTTATCGACAAATTTTGTTCAGCGATGAGGCTCATTTCTGTTTGAATGGCTACGTAAATAAGCAAAATTGCCGCATTTGGAGTGAAGAGCAACCAGAAGCCGTTCAAGAACTGCCCATGCATCCCGAAAAATGCACTGTTTGGTGTGGTTTGTACGCTGGTGGAATCATTGGACCGTATTTTTTCAAAGATGCTGTTGGACGCAACGTTACGGTGAATGGCGATCGCTATCGTTCGATGCTAACAAACTTTTTGTTGCCAAAAATGGAAGAACTGAACTTGGTTGACATGTGGTTTCAACAAGATGGCGCTACATGCCACACAGCTCGCGATTCTATGGCCATTTTGAGGGAAAACTTCGGAGAACAATTCATCTCAAGAAATGGACCGGTAAGTTGGCCACCAATATCATGCGATTTGACGCCTTTAGATTATTTTTGTGAGGCTACGTCAAGTCTAAAGT
Source organism: Platycheirus rosarum (assembly GCA_963971375.1). NCBI lineage: Eukaryota > Metazoa > Arthropoda > Insecta > Diptera > Syrphidae > Platycheirus > Platycheirus rosarum. Next base: position 35,834,926 of record OZ020507.1, read on the forward strand.
CTACAGAAATAAGCCAGCAACTATTCCAGCTTTGGAAGACAACATTTCCGAAGAAATTCGGGCTATTCCGGCCGAAATTCTCGAAAAAGTTGCCCAAAATTGGACTTTCCGAATGGACCACCTAAGACGCAGCCGCGGTCAACATTTAAATGAAATTATCTTCAAAAAGTAAATGTCATGGACCAATCTAACGTTTCAAATAAAGAACCGATGAGATTTTAAAAAAAAAGTTCTCAAGCTCTTAAAAAATCACCCGTTATAAGTAAGCAAGCAAAAAAACAACAATCTCATAAAAAGTAGTTTTAGTAATTTTCAATTTTTTTTTCAAAAACTTGTGTTCGATTCAGAATCATATTAACGTTGACCACAAAATGCCAATTTGGCACTTCGTTTCACAATTTTGAAAGAAATTGTTCATTTTTTTTTCATCATCAAATTTGAGTTTGCAACGAATTTTTCAAAACTATTACCATAAATAACATAATTCAAATTTTGGATTAAACAACAAATTTCTGGCTTTCAGAACCATTATAATGCTTAATTGTAAGTGCTGTCGTTGTTTGTTAATAATTTTGTTTCTATTTTAAGTATTTTTTTTTATAAAATTGCCCCTACCTCCTAAACGGGGCGTGGTAGACCCCCTCTCATATAGTAAAAAATGCTTGCTTACGACCCCTCTTCAAAAAACCGTTATCAATATTTGGCACCTGAGTTATCGTACTCGTGCCCGCTGTGGCCATATGCCAGAAATTATATTTAAATAAAAATGGCAAAGAATTATTTAAAAAATGTCAATTTTATGGGAAATAACACAATTTATCTGTGGTTTATTTCATTTAATAGTTATTTACCTCTAAAAAACCCTTTATATGTACATACTTATTGTATATCCTTGCGTTCTAAGCAGTGTAATTATTAAATGACCTTTTCTCGCAACCTCTGTGGTAAAAAGCGATTAGCTCCTTATAATTAGTAATTTATATGGTTAAGGCTTTTAAGTAAAAATAAAATACAATAATTGTTTAAATTAAAATCTTGGTGTTTTAGTAGTAGGCGAACATATTCTTTTAACTAGCGCGTTATTAAATTGTATTTTTTTTTAATAATTTCTTAAATGTTAAAGTGTCATAAGACTCATTAAGAAGCATCCTATTATATAGACCATAGGGAATAACTAGAGATAGTTATATAAAAATCAAGAATAAAAACACAACTATTTAATGCTGAATAAAATTTATTTACAGGAATTCATTCCAAGCAATTATATCAGCTACACCAGGAATGACAACTTTAACTGCGGATCCTAGGTCCTGCAGCAAAAAAAAAGGAAATAATAAACTGAGAATTCATGTATGAAAGAAAATAAAGGTTTAATTTATATTGTTAGGAACACCAGGAAACCACCAGCAATAACAACAAATGTACAAACTCACATTTTATTTATTACTAGCTGACCCGTTAAACGTTGGTTCCGAATAGGATGATGAGCGAAATCAATCTGTTTTTTCACTTAAAACAGCTTCCATGTCTATATAAATTGATTATTTATTTAAAATTTATAACTTATTCATAATGGAAGTAAATTACAGAGCAAAACACACTTGTAAAAACTGACTACTCTAAATTCTACTGGCATTAGTGAAAAGAAGGGTAAATCTGCCGATTTGAAAAAATTACTCGGATCAAAATGTAACGCAAAAACTGTAAAAATCTGTATTTTGACAAATCTAGATAAAAAAAAATTGATTTTTTCCCAATAAAAAGCTCTCCTAGTCCGTTTTTCTGCTCTACTACAAAAAAGGTGTTTTTTAGAGGTGTAATTTTAAAGAAGAAATAAAACGCATATAATTTAATGTTATGCCCAAGAATTTAGCTTTATTATAAAGATAAGTGTTTGCCATTATGTTTTTAAAATGCTGAGAGAACCAATTTTCGACTACTTTTTGCAGCAATTAGGGCCGTATGTCAGCAATAACGCGCCTAATATTCTCTTTCAAGACGTCAATTGTCTCGATCTTATCTGCGTAGACAAGTGACTTAATATAACACTTTAAAAAATAATCCAAGGGTGTTAAATCGAACGATCTTTGAGGCCACGCCACAGGCCCCCGACGCGAGATAATGCGCTCACCAAAAGTTTCCTTCAATAATTTATTAATTGTTTCGTTGGCTGTATGGCCAACCAAAGGTCTCCACATCAACATCCTCCAATTCAGGCACGAAAAAGTCATTAATCATGGCTCTATAGCGTTCCCCATTGACTGTAACATTATGGCCAGCTTCATTTTTGAAGAAATATGGACCAATTATTCCCTCTGCCATAGAGCACACCAAACAGTGACTTAAAAATGTAACGGCGCGGCGTCTCAACAATGGCTTGTAGATTATGATCACTCCAAATACGACAATTTTGCTTATTAACGTACCCATTCAACCAAAAGCTTCATCCCTGAACAAAATTTTCTTGTGAAATGGTCGTTCGGCTTCCATTCTTGCACGAGTTGGATTTTGTAAACCCGCAAAATCTTCCATAAAGTAGATGCGCACAGCTCCCATTTGCGCGTGATGGCGGATGGACTCATTCGGGACTTCTTGGATACTCTGCTCCATAGCAGCAATAGCGTCTTCGGTGCCACTGTACGGTATCTATGAGGATGCGCATTATCCACTAGAGTAAACACGGTGCAAAATCGATCCATGGTTGCTCGAATTACCGACTCTGCTGTGCGATTATGTCGATCGAATATTGGACGCAGCGCGCGCTGCGTCGAGCGAACCGAACCATTATTTTGGTACTAAATTTACACTATTTGCAAACGTTCTTCAGGATTAAGTTAATTTATTATGGAATGGCAAACCAATCTGAGCATAAATCAATTGACAACTGTCAAAAAGACCAACTCCAGAAAAAGTATTGCCACCCTTAATTTCGTATGTGTGTTGCTTTATTCTTTCCATGGCTCCTTGCGTCTTTCTGGCATATTCATTGTACCAAACACAGATGAGAATTGACATGCCGATAATGATTTTTTTTTCATATAATCACAAATCACGTATAACTTTCTTGTCAATAATTTTCTTTAGGGAATTTATAGTGATAATTGATAAATAACAAATTCAGAGAAATGTAAAATTAATGCCGCACTTGTCAATCAACAACATAAAAAAATTTCGTTCTTTTCTACAAACAAACTAAAAATAAAATATATAAATTTATTGGCGCGACAGCTCCTTAAGGAGCCAAGGCCTAGTGACTTACACTCTCAACCATTCCTGTGTGTGTGTTGTTAATCTGCAAGAATGGAAGGGACCTACAGTTTACCGCCGAGTCCGAACGGCTACATGAGATGCACTTTTTCGAGACAAATTTTACTCTTGTAGGTTTTGTCAGTTCCTCGCAAGAGGCAGTACCCCAGAAAAAAAGGTGGCTATGAGCTGGATTTGAACCCAGGTTCTTTCGCTTAGCAGTCCGACACACTAATCACTAAGCCACGGGGCTTTACTACAAACAAACTACAGTTATATTATTTGTGTATTGTTTATACTAAAATACTAAAATCAAGACTAAAAGTCGGTGTTGGTAGTAGGAGGGTGAAAATTTGTTGTTATCAATATTTTTTGATACCAAATCTAAAAAAATACAAACAAAAAAAATCGTCGAAAAAATAGAAAAAAATGTCTGCATATGGACACCATAACCACCTGTCGGTATAAAATATACTCTACGACCTATTGTCATACCTACCAAACATACATCAAAATTTCATGAAAACCGGTCGAGCCATTTCGGAGGAGTACGACCACAAACACCTTGACACGAGATTTGTATAAGTTAACAACAGCAACATTCCAGGATCAAATATCTGTGAAACTTCTCACGATATTTCGAAATAAGATCAACATATTTTCCGCTTCACAGTTTCTCACGACGGACATACGAGATACACGCGCATGCAGCGAGCAACGTCGTGGGAAATGCAATCTTGCATTTTTTAGAATTAAAGCAAAAGTAAAGTTTAATCAAAATGTTCAGAGTTCAGTCAGTTCTAAGTTATCATTCGAATTGTTAGGTTCAAAAAGATTGAATACAAATATTTTTTTTTTCATAAAAGTAATCATCATTGAATAATTTATATATTAGATAATGAATTTAGTTAATTGATTCACAATTCATTGAAATGCTCGTTTTAAATGCAAGATTTTCGGTTCTTTAAAAAAAACTAAAATATTGATAAAAAATAAATTGAGCGATTTAAATCGAAATTACCCGAACTTTATAAAGTAATTAACAGCAATTAAGCTGATGTACTATATAAATATTTTTGCGCAATTTGTCTAATAACTAAGGCACACTTACTATTAAGTTGCATACACGTGCCAAATTAAAATGTTATTTAACACGAAATCATAACTTAGCTGATACCTTGTGCCATTCATATTTCTGTACAGTGGGGGTACATTTCTACCGACCACAAAGCCAAAATTAAATGAAATATCTAAACATTGACATTTCTGAAACCTTAAAGTCTTACCAAGTAAACTCGTTAATCTTGTAGATGTAGATTGACGATACATCTTTTTCAATTGCCTCTTAGTGTAGCTTCCCAGTGTAGTTTTTATTTTTTCATTTGCAAAAAACTTAGAAGAATCTATTAGCTTTTCATCATCATCATCGGCCCAACAACCGGTATCCATTTCAAGCCTCCTTCAACAAGTTCTTCCATACATCCCTATTGCTGCCCGACGCCATCCAATTGCGAACCCAAAGACTTCGGGCGTCTTGGTCTACCCGTACGCAAGCACGGTCTGCTACATTGTCTTCTACCATAAAAATAACTGCAAAAAACATTCCGAGCCCATGCGAGCTAGATGCCCAGCCCACCGGAGTCTACCGTGCTTTATTTGTTCCACAACATATGATTCGAGGTAGATTTCATACAATTCATGATAGTATCTTCTCCAGAATCATCTACCCTCGCTCACGGGGCCGACAATTCTCTCGAACGCAGACAAGATAACAGAGTGCCTTTTTGTAAGCACCGAAGTCTCGGATCCGTATGTGAATACTGGTAAGACCATAATCTTTTACGGACGCTATAGACCCAAAGTAGTTAAAAGGACTGCACACTACTTCAAACATGCTCTACTTCCAAATAGATGGACCAAAACTTCTCGCAGACGTAAGCACCAGGTATTAGTTTTCCCTTCAATAATATGCAGTCCTAGGTTTTGCCTGCTCGATTTGGGTAAAGGAGTCGTGTATAGCTTGTGGGCTTCTGACGTTGATGTCGATTTCTCTCATAGCCTTATAAAATTCTACCCTGGCTATGCTATGATGGTTTGTTGAAATATTAAATTCCAGACTTTTTTCCATCACCTGCCTAAGGGGATCTGATCAATTGTTGATCTGCCTTGATCTTCCTATGATTTCATGAATTGCTTGATGTAGTGTTGGCCCTTCATGTTTGGCCAGCTCCGCAGGTATGCCTTTGGCTCCCGAGGCCAAGTTATTTCTGAGCCGATTAATCGGCTTTTGTATCTCCTCGATGCTTAGTGGCTCCAACATTAGGTCTTCCTGTTGGAGTTTTCTTCCATGAGCTGACCGTTCAACAACACTTCCCGTCGCTCCAGAATGCCCTTAGGATCAGTGATCAGATTTCCCTCTTCGACCTTACAGTATGTGCAGCGTGGTGTATATTGCGACATGTTTCTGACGGATTGGTAGAACTTCCGCGTCTAGTGTGGACCTCGATCTCTATTTCTTTCCATCCGAGTCAGTGTTGGCACGTTCGTATCGTCATTAGGCTCGAGTATTTGCGAAGATCTATGAACACGTTGTCAAATTTGTTACGAGTTGCTACCAGGTGGCTCTTTAGATACCTTTACGCGGGAGACGCAACGCAACGAACAATTTCCACTGCCATTGGTGTTTTCATGCAAACTAGGGCAGTACTTATGTACTGCCTGAGTACCTAATTTGGATGGATGATTTTAATGCCATATCTTGGGCAAGGGTCCTTCCTACAATTTCGTAGTAGGAATCTTTTTTGTCTTCCTCGGACTCCTCAGAAGGTGCGTGAACTTTTATGAGCTTGATGTTATTAAATTTGCCTCGCATGGGAAAGGTGTATACCTTTCGTTTATTGCATTAGAACCGATGATAGCAGGCTTAATATTTTGACTGGCTAGGAAGCCTACCTCGAGCACATTGTGTTTTGGGTGACCGCTGTAATATATGTCATATTCTCTGCAAAACACTATTCCCTAGCCATCTCATTTCTTGAAGTGATGTTATCCCAGCTTTATTCGTCGTGGTGTAATCATATCATTTTCAAGGCTTGTTGTCGTGTTCGTAGTGAGGTTTTTTTATGGGATAGGTTACCAGCTCCTTTGGGACTAAAGCTTGCTATTTTAGGTAATTTGTGTATAAAGGTTTACACAAATCATTGACGCCGAAAGTTGTCGTGTTAGCTTTTAGAACTATTAAAAGTTTTAAGAGCTTTTAAAGATCGAACTATCTCTTCTTCTCATAATTACATTCCTTATACATAGATAAATAGATATATCAAAAGCACTTTGTTTGGCCTTCTTTCCTTCTTCCATGTACCGGAATGTAATGTTTTTAAATTCCGATCAGTACGAACAGTAAAACATTAATTCACCAAATTCATCTTGTACACTATACTAGCTTCAACGGATATACCACAAGTTGTTCAACATTAGAGAACGACGAGTTTGGACCCATATACTCCGAACTTCAATGCACCAACACCATGTTCAACCAGGCAGTGAAACATCACCAGGAGGATGAATTCAGGAAAAGACTTGCGTACATCAAACCGGGACCCGATGCCTTCAAAAAAATTAACCAGCTCGTTGGGAAAAAGAGCTCGATGCCAGATACTTTAATGCACGGACAACATTCTGCAACAACACCAACCGAAAAAGCAGAAGCTCTGGCTAAGCATTTTGAAGAGACCTTCAAGGATCGCCCGCCCAATCACCTTCCTGAATTCAGCGAAGAAGTTGAAAACAAGTTCGAAGAAGCTGCAACCTCTAACACTTCAGTCACCAACTTTGATGCTTTTACTTCCATCGAGGAAGTGACTGACATTCTAAGAAGTGAGTAGGAAATGATGGGATTTCTAACTTTGTGGTTAAAAAGCTACCAAATCTCGCCATCCTACTGCTGGCGATCATCTTCAACAACTGCCTTAATAACAGCTACTTCCCCGAAAATGGAAAACGGCAAAAGTGGTGCCCGTTCCGAAGAAAACCAACAGGACTAGCAACGGAGGATATCGGCCGATTTCGATTCTATGCTTTGTAAGCAAAATCCTGGAGGGACTTATCCTGAGAAAGCTTCATCATTTCTTCAGGGAAAGGGAAGTAATACCTGAATGTCAGTATGGCTTCCGAGCACGACACTCAACCCTCCATCCGCTTCTTAGACTGCATTCCGACGTGACAAACGGACTCAACAAGAAAGAGACGACAGTCGCAGGTTTACTGGACATCGAAAAGGCTTTCGACACAGTTTGGATAAAAGGAATAATATTCAAACTGTCAAGTCTGGGACTACCTGAACACTTGGTAAGATTAATCAAAAATTTTCTAACCCATAGGTAGATCATTTTATGTACAGGTAAACAAAGAATATTCACGAAGAAAGACGATCAGCGCTGGAGTTCCACAAGGTTCAAAGTTGGGACCCATACTTTTCAACCTTTATACAGCTGACCAGCGTACTAACATCCCAGGGACGAAAACGAAGCTATGTGCCGATGACTCATTAACATATGCAACATCCATTTCACCAGAAATCGCAGCCAGGCGAGATGAAGATCACATAAGAAACTTGTGGGAATGGGGACTAAAGATAAATAGCGATAAGAGCGAGCTGATCTGCTTTAGAACCCTAACAACAGCAACAAGAGGTAGAAGAGGTATCGCATCACGCTGTGATAATATCAGTATCAAGCTACCAGACAACACAGTGATAAGGACAAAAACAACGACAAAATACAAAAGTGAATTTCACTAACCGCTTCAACAAGCACGCTTCATTTATGATTAAGAGAGCCAACTTCTCCCTAAATTATGTCCACTGGCTTCTTAGGAGAAAAAAAAATAATAATTTAACTATATATTAATGTGATAAGAGGAAATTACGAATAGGGAATCCTCTTAAATAAATTTATAAAACTCAGATATTTTAAAATTTTTATAAGTCATGCCTTGTAATAATTTATTCAATAATGGCATTTTAAATCTCAAATGACATGATTTATAACAGTTTCGTCTAAATTAGAATTTTTACTATAAATTTAATATTTATATAACTTAAATTTTAAATAATTCGAACTATAAATATCGGCATGAATGCTTGATGCAGTCAGTTAAATTAGCACACTAGAAGAACAGTCTTAGAATGGATAAAGTATCAGTTGGTGTGGTCCTTGTTTCAGCAGTAGTGCTTTTGATGGTAAGAAGCTCTTGTAGTTAAAAAATTAGTTAACAAATTTTGCATAATATTTTTATTCTCATTTTAGAACATTGTATCAGCAGTCCAAGTTGTCGTTCCTAAGGTTGTCGAATTGAAACTTTTGGAATAAGGCTTGAGTAGTTTTTCTAAGGAAATTGTCATAAGATTCGCAAATAAACTTAGTCCAATGATTAATAAGCAGTTGAAGAGTGTTCATTTATTTGTTAAATTACTATTTTCCAGTTAGTTAAAAAAAATCCTTACTTGCGATTTGAAAGGCAAATAGTGTTATTCATAACTCGTAAGCATGAAATAGGTGAATGCGCTGAAAAAAAATCTTACAACTCAAAAAAAAAAAATATTTCTCCATATAAAAAAAATTAATTTGATAAAGAAGAGTTAGTAAAAATCAAACAAGTAGTTTTATACTACCTAGTCTAGTCATAAATACTGATACAAGAAAAAATTAATATTAAATGAAAATGCGCTAATATTTGTAAAAGAAATTTAATAGTATTTATTTGGATGATCAATGGCTACATTTTAAAAAAGACATTATTCAAAATGGCCACCATTTGATTTAATGCAGGACCTGAGACGGCCTGGCCAATCATCAATCGCTGCACGCACCTCATTGATTGGAAAATTGTTCACTGCACGTACAAGGGCTCTCTTCAATGACTCAATATTTGGTTGTCGGGTGGAGCAGGCTATTCCCTCTAAAAAGGACCACAGCTTATAATCAAACAGATTGAGGTCTGGGCTACCGGCTGGCAATCATCCCGTGATATGAAATCCGGAACATTGTTTTTTAGCCACTCTTGAGTGGTTTTTGCCTTGTGAGCTGAAGCGGAATCTTGCTGGAATGTCCATTGCTTGTCGGCAAACATTGTTCTGTTGAGAGGCTGTACACCGCCTTCTAAAACAGTCGTTTGATACACTATCACCAATGTTTTGACTCCTTTCTCACAAAAATGAAGGTCGGTAACACCATCATAACTAACTCCCCACCATACCATGACATTTGTAGGATGGTGGACTTTTTCAACTCTTGGAATGAGTTCGAACGCTTCTCGGGATGTCCGAGCATAAACTCGATCGTTCTGTTTGTTAAAAGTTTCCTCGACGGTGAAGATTTTCTCTTCAAGGAACAAAGTGAACAACATTTTTCTGTGAGCATTTTTTGCGTACCGGCGAAGCAGAGCTTTTGATTTTTGTCTGCGCTTCAGCTTCAATGCGACTGTGAGCAGGTGTCCAGCATATGCGCCGAGTCCCAAATCTTCTTTTATGATTTTGCGAAATTTTCACTTTCCGCGATAAGATTTTCTGCTTTCTCAGTGGTTTTTGTCTGATTCGAGCCTTCACAGCTTTGATGGCGCACGGAGTCCTCACAGTGCGGGGGCGGCCGGGTCTTTGGCGATCACGTACTCCATCAGTATCCTCGAACAATTTTACGTTGGATATCACCTTTTTCCATGTTACACTTGTGGAGGCCAATAGCAACAATACGATTTTCGATGTTACCCCGCTCCATGATTGTAAACAACTAAAACCAACATTTGTTCCTCCAATATAAAGCATAATAGTAACAGTAACATAACGGTTAACATGTAACTGTCAAGAAATTTTCGCTGCCAGCTCCACGCTGCCTCACAGCAACGTTGCCCCTTCTGTACTTGAGAATGTATGGGACATGGGACAGATTTTTTTCCGCATTCGTACAGTATATTCGGTATACAAAAATCCGCTGGCCCAAATGGTATACCCCCGATTCTCCTGAAGAGGTGTTCTTCCACACTGGCAAAGCAACTGCGTAAGCTTTTCCATCCCTCCTACTCTTCTGGAATCTTTCCTACAAGATGGAAAACTGCATTTGTCCAGCCTGTCCCTAAGAAAGGTGACCCATCCTCCCGCTCCTCCTACCGACCCATAACACTAACATCCCTTCTTTCTAAGGTCATGGAAACGCTGATTAACCGTCAGCTTAAGGAATATTATACTAAGATCGAAAGCTTCTCCGCAGCAACCGTTCCACTGGTGATCTGATGGCATATCTCACCGAACAATGGAACACATCTTAACATCGCTTTGGTGAAAGTAAGATTATTGCTCTTGATATCTCCAAGGCATTTGATAGAGTTTGGCATGAAGCTCTCTTATCGAAAATACGTGCTTTTGGGATCGATGATACTCTTATTCGTTGGATTAGAAGCTATTTTCTGGACCGTTCAATACAATTTGAATTGGACGGATTCAAGTCTGATTCGCACAAAATAAATGCTGGGGTGCCCCAGGGCTCTGTTTTCTCTCAGACTCTTTTCCTCATTTTTATAAATGATCTTCTGACTATTACTTCTAATCCACTTAACTGTTTTGCTGAACTCTACAATTGCAACGGAACCGTATGTCAAGCACATTAAACTCCGATTTATACAGCATTGTCAAATGGGGTAATAGAAATCGTTCGTTCCAACGGAGGTCTTCGTTAACACATATGTACATACCGAGTACTGAAAGCTTTTCGATTTCTTCGATGCAAGTGCCATTCATGGACAATGGCATTGGAGGTATGTTTAGCTTAAACGACAGAAGACAGCATTGATTTTTCGAAGCATTAAACTCCACACAAATTCTATTACCCCTTTTGACAATGCTGTATAAATCGGAGTTGAGCTTATTATACTTATGAAATTTTAAACTCTGACTTCATATAGGAACCTGAAGATGACGTCATAATGAACCAAACTTTTTACTTTGCATCTCCAAAGGCAACTTTTGTGTATGCCGAAAAGTTGCCTTAAAGATAAAAAAGTCTAAACCTAAAGTGATTACCTTCAAATTTGGTATTTTTGGTTCTTTTGGTATTGATATTTCAAGTTAAGGACTACAAATAACGGTACCTGTACCATTAAGTGAAAGCTTATTTTTCTCGAAAATGGGTGCAATGTTTTCGAAAAGAAGTTTTGAAATTTATTTTTTAGGAATTGGCTATCATTTTTTATAAAATCAAACAATTTACCGGAAAAGTCTATTAACGGTATCAATATTACTATAACATTTCAAATTAATTTTTGAAATAATCGATGAAGTTAAATCAATTCTGCATACCAACAGTTTCCAATTTTTTTTCCTAAATAGTAGGCCAAAAGAAGTTGTTTGTCTCTCTTTATTTTTTTTTAAATGAAAAACTTCGATTCTGTTTTTTGATTAAGTTTATTCGAACCATTAGAATTATATTGGTCGAGAAGATGATATCGGCCAAATGGGCGCCGTCACAATTGATTGCCATACGGGCTCGTTTTATGGCATTTTTCATCAATCCAATATAATGTTTTCCTTGAGAGTTTCCAGAGTCTCGGGCTTGTTCACGTAAACTTAAACGACTTCAAAAAACCCCACAAAAAAAGTCTGAAACGGTTAAATCGGGCAATCTTGCGGGCAAGTGCAAATCGTCAAAACGAGAGATGAGGCGACCTGGGAACGCCGCCTTCCAGATTTTTTTCTTATGGGATTATGTCAAGCAAAATATTTATAAAGAACTTTCATATGGAACTAAGTTGCAAGAAAGATAATGTATTAGGAACAGTAAACCACACTCTTAAGGAAAAATGCCATCAAGTGATATACCGCGTGGATCGAGAACGCCTGAATGAACCTCAATTAATCACCTTTACACTGTTTTGTTTACATAAATCGATGAAACCCTTACAAACAATAAAAATAATTAAAATTATTAGTAATTAGTTTAGTAGTCTAGTAATTTGAGACACAGAAGTATCACTGATTGAATTACTTAAGTAAAGTTTTTTTTTATTTTAAATAAGAATGATTTAGGAATATGATTCATAAATGTTGTTAAATGACTACAACGACTATCACCCACGTGGTGACTAATATTGTTTTCCAGGGTAGTGTCAATCTTACCATAAGAGTGATCAATCCCAAATGATTCATTTATCTGAGGGAGGTTGGTATGCTAAATGCAATCTATCGCCTGTCATGCCACAACTAAATATATCAATTCTCTCAACAATTTATGGGATTTGATTAAATTACTTGGAAATAATGATTTTGAGAATTGACATGTAATCTACATTTTAAAATGCAATTATTTTCGCCTTAAAAAAAATAACGAATATTGAAATACGAATTTTATTAATATTTGTGAACATAAGAAAGCTTTTTCTTATTGCGATTTTACAATTCAAGTCCTTTTGCCACGCAGTAACTCTGTCTAGAGCAAACTTAGTTACGAAAAGTTTTAAACATCTAGACATCGTGTGTCCACACCAAAGAAACATTTTTTTAAAACATTTCAGAAATGTTTCTTTGTATCTGCAATGTTTCTTAAATGTTTATGAAATGTTTATTTTGGCCTGGACGCTTCGTAAAACATATCTGAAATGTTTATGAAATGTTTCTCTGTTTCCTCTTCCGAACGGAAAACTTTCTTCATTTTCAACCGATTGAATGATAGCAATGTGCAACCGATACCTGCTGCTGCCTGAAGAAACAAATTTCAGAATTTACATAGTAGAAATTTTATTTGTATGTTGTACCGCAATCAAAGCACTGAAGACCAACAAAGCGGTCGGATTTGACGGTATTCCGGCAGAGATCTTACAAGAGGCGCCAAAAACGTCGTGCAAACTCCTACGGCGTGGCGTTAGGTCTTATCGCCCAAGGTCATAATGTCGAAATCACAAAATGTAATATAGCACCCAAAACCCAAGTTTTCTTAAGAATTCAAAGTGAAAAAGCACCAGTAAGCCAAACAAAATGTCACAACGCCCAATATGACACAAGGCCCAAACGATTAACGAAACGAGATTAATGATGTTTTTAATGTATAATTTATCGCTCTTCTCGTAACACCTCAAAATGGAAAAGTGTCATAAGGGATATTTTTGAGCGTTTTGTCATTTTTTGATTTGGGATTGATGCGACAAGACTTTATGCAGTCTACGACAAAAGTAGTGTTATGATACCCAATATCAATGTTAGTTGCGCAAATTTTAGTACATTTTACAACAACAAATTCTGAAGAAAATTTTTAAGCGCTATGACATTTTTAATTTGGGCGTTATGGTTTTAGGTGATAAGACCTAACTAATTCAAAATAACTTTTATCGGCCATTTCGTCCCGGTAACTCACTTGGACTCTTTAGTTGACAGTGAGTTTTTTTTTATATAATTTAACGCGCGCACAATGGACCTTTTAATGCAGAACACACTGCGCGGGAATTAGGAAGATAGGGAGATGAAAGAAAGGAGGTGTCGATTAACATTGGTTTTGAATGCTTGCAGAACAAAATGGCAAGGGAAAATCTCGCCGAATAATTTATTCCAAATTCGTGTTGTTTGGCTAAAAAAAAGAATTCCTATATTTCACGGTACGTCCGAAATTGGGCTCAAGGGTGAACTGAGTGAACTCCTTGTGAGACGAGTATTGCGGGAGAAACTTTTAAGCTGAGGAATGCAGCTGGCTGCTTCGATTGACATGTTTTATAAAAGAAACGATAAAATAAGGAAAGACATGAAACATTGCGTCGGGCAATTGTTTCAGCGGCAGTTCTATTTCTTATCAATCTTAACGCTCGATTTTGTATTCTATCACGCAGGTGAAGCGATGTTTGCGAATCTACTGCCCAGAGGTGGGAGTTATACTCTAGTTTAGGGCGTATAAACGCTTTATAAATTGTAGCCAGATCAGATGGGGAAAAGTACTTCTTACACCGATACAGAAAACCTAAGCACTTAGCAGCATTCTTAGCGATCTCAAATATATGGTCGTTCAAACGGAGGTCGTCGTTGACACACTTACCGAGAACTGAGAGCTTTTCGGTAAGATAACTTCTAATCCAACGAAAAAGAGTATCATCGATCCCAAAAGCACGCATTTTCGATAAGAGAGCATCATGCCAAACTCTATCAAATGCCTTGGAGATATCAAGAGAAATAAAAAACCGTTGTTCGGTGAGATATGCCATCAGGTCACCAGTGGAACGGTTGCTGCGGAAGCCATACTGACGGTCATGGAGAAGCTTTCGATCTTAGTATAATATTCCTTAAGCTGACAGTTAATCAGCGTTTCCATGACCTTAGAAAGAGGGCTCGGTAGGAAAAGGGGGAGGATGGGTCACCTTTCTTAGGGACAGGGTTGACAAATGCTGTTTTCCATCTTCTAGGAATGATTCCAGAGGAGTAGGAGCGATGGAAAAGCTTACGCAGTGGCTTTGCAGCTTGGAAGAACACCTCTTCAGAAGAATTGGGGGTATACTCTTGCTACTGTACGAGTGCGGAAAAAAATCTGTCCCATGTCCCATACATTCTCAAGTACAGAAGGGGCAACGTTGCTGTGAGGCAGCGTGGAGCTGGCAGCAAAATGGGTGGCAAGCAAGTTTGCCTTCTCTGAAGAGTAAACAATTATTTTGTTATTGTAGATGAGTCTAGTTGAGGAGTTTTTAATATTTTTTGCATATGACCAAACATTTTTAATACCTTTGGGACTGCAGAATTTTTTGCCATAATTTTTGGTCATGCAAAAATTTGTTTCTTTCAATAACGGAGTTGCATGAGTTCCTTGCTTGTTTGTGTTTTTTCCGATTTTCCTCTGTAGGGTTGGCCTTGTAAGATCGAAAACTTACTTCTTTAACCTAATAGCTTCTTTACACTCAGAGTTAAACCAGGACTTTTCTTTAGGCTTGATGCTTTTTACTCTTTTAGGAATAAAAGCACACATCTCTAGACGAATCACATTTGTGATCATTTCAACACTGGCATCAATGTTACTATCGAGGAAGCATAGTGATTGACGAGTTAAAATTTCGGAAAAAATATTCAGGCCGTCCAAGATGGCTTTCTCGTATTGCCAAACGGTCCTGGTGGGGAGTTTTTCTTTAACTGGATGGGTGGAGGACGAGAAATTAGCTGAAATGCACAAAGCATACCACATGATACACAGAAATACAAGGTATGCTCACTTTGGCTGATTTTTCGTATGACGTCACATTCTTCTGATTTTTGTTTAAATTGTTGTTAAATTGTTTGTTAAAACCTTCAATAAAAAAAATGATAATCAAATAAATAAATAAATAATAATAAAAGAAGAATGTGACGTCATAAAATATCAAGTTGGCGATTTGTATGCCTTTACGAGCATACGAGCATTTGATTTGAATTCTTTAGGATTTTCATGTTTTTTACGAGCACTGTTGGTTAATAGATATCTACGAAACATCCATAAGATTTTCTGGCCCAATAGAATATCCAACGGATATTTCCTCAGAAGAACGGGTCAGAATTGGACATACGCTTTGAAAAACAACGGTTGTTTTGCGAACCAAACAATGTATTAGAATCAGCTCACAAAAGAAGGAAGAAGAGTTGGTCGGCTTAAAAAGCACATGGCGTAGAACAGTGGAGGAGGAATCAGCACAATTAGGCATAAATATAAATAATTCAAGAATACAAACTTATGCATACATTTAAAAACAAATTTTAAAAAAATCATTCACCCGTTTTCAAATATTGATTTTTCAAAAAAAAAATTATAAAAAATACAAAAAAAAGTTTCCGACAAAAAATTAATGCGAAATAACTACATCTTCTTGAAAATCAGTTTTGATAGTAATCGGATCACTAGCTTTCGAGAAAGTCGAAGAAGGTACCGTTTTTAGACCACCATATTACATTTTTTTTTATTATATCATAAGGCTTATTTACATTTTTTTCATAAAAATTCTTGGATCCGTTTTCGAGAAAAATAAGCTTCTACATAACGGTTGACAGGAACCGTTAATTTTTGAACTAACAAAAACTGAAAATGTCAAAATAATTTTAAGTTCTAAATTTGAAGATGCTTGGCCCAACCATTTGGGCTACAGTCCAAAATACATCCGTACAGACAGACAGACGGACAGAATTTTCCCCGTAACTCAAATATATTTCTCTATCATCATAATGTCATGTTTGATTGTTATCTCAATTTTGTTTGCACGAATGAATAATTTGCATTATAGTAACTATAATCGCAAGTAAAAAATGTGCACGACTAGGTCGCACATACCTGCTTTTATATGTGCCTGATCACATTGTAAGGCTAAATCTTTTGAAAGAAGAAGGTGTGAACTTATAAAAAGTGTTAAAGTCACAACACTTAACAGTTTTTTTTTTTAAATGGTGTACGCCATATCACACATCTATACACATAAATAAAAATGAAGTGTCTGTTTTTAAAATCAAAATAACAGCTTTTTACTTGATGTACACGAAATGATATACAGTGGTTATAAGAGAAATACCATTTAAATTTTTTTGTCTGGCTGTGTTTCTGTCTGTTTGTTCCGGGTAATCTCGAGAAAGGCTGCACCGATTTTGACGGGACTTCCACTGGCAGGTAGCTGATATCCTGAGGAGTATCTTAGGCCATGATAATAACTCACTAGGTGGCACGGGTGTCGTTTTTTTCCAAAAATCTTATTTATGGACCGATTTTGACGGAATTTTCACAGGCAGGTAGCTGTTATCTTAAGGACTAACTTAGGCTATGTTAATTACTCACTAGGTGGCACTGGTGTCGTTTTTTTTCGAAAATTCTTATTTATGGACCGATTTTGACGGGAATTTCACAAGCAGGGAGCTCATTTTGAAAGGAATGACTAAAGCTATTTGAATTACCCGTAGGTGGCGCTGGAACATAAACAGTTTTTGATAAATTTCAGGCGGACGAAGTCGCGGGTAACAGCTAGTCCTAAATAATAGGACCGATTCTTTTATAAAATTCTCTATGTTTTTAAGTTTTTTGAAAATGTTGGTATGCAGTTTCTTAGAGATTATTTATATACAGTTGATCATTATATGTAAATAATATTAATTAATTAGTTTGAAAAATATTGAAAATTAAAATATTAATTATAAATAAAAAATATTCAAAATCTTGACATATGCCATTTTTGGGTTATTCTGAACATGTTTATGCAATTTTTAAGGCGTGCTTGCACCTCTTTAATTTTTTTTCTGTCATCTATTCCAAATCATATAATGATCCCAAGCAGAGAGGTTGCAGATGGGCAGCATGCCCCCATACGTACCTTACTGTTTAACCGGCTAGAAATCTTAATTTTGGAGAAATTTTGGAAATGATGTCTGTTAATGAAGATAATGTGAAGACGTGAAAAGTAAAAATCATCAATTTTCATCGAAACAAAATTAAGGAAGTGAGAGGAAAAGTGCAAGAAAAATGTCAATGAGTGGATCCCCGAGTAAATCTAATGGAAAATGATGTAGAAAAGTATAATATTTGGGAAAGGAATCATCGAAGACCTAAAAGAAAGATCAATGATGAATTCACTAAGAAGTTATATATATGACATATTTTGTTATGAAAATGGGCACATTTGATGCAAATTTTGACTAACTTTTTTGATTAAAGTCAACTAATTTTTTTAGAGGCGCGCTGGAGATATTACAAGAGTGAAAAGCTTATTTTATACCAACATAAAAATATATCTTATGGTTAGTTAATATACAAAATTTATTTCCTACAAAACTTTACCAAACAAAATTTTAACGTTTATAATGGAATTACGATGCTTTTATATTAGGACATAAGTGTTAGGTATTTTAACTTAATTGGAAGTATGTGAATTGCAGGACTTCACTTCAAGCAAGACTCCCGAAAAATTTCCCCATCCAGTACAAATGAGTCGTTTGGCAACTGATTGATCGGATCCAACGATTAGGGGTGAGGCATTTATGAACAAAGTTGGTTGTGGAGCTGAAGTCTCATTCTGATGTTCATAGCTTGGTAGAAAGAAATGTTGGTCAAAAACAAAAGAATAAAGCATACATAAGTAAATGTAAATAACACCGGACAATTTATATTAGAATTAAGGACATCGTAAGCAAAAAGTATGGAATTTAATTTTCTTCTCGAAAAGAGGGTCTAAAAGAATGCATCTGTTCTCATAACATGGAACGCTTAAATTTCCGAAAGTCTTTCGTAACGCGAATCTGGTAAATTTTGTCTGAACTTTCTCTATTCGTGCTATACTTCACTGAGTATAAGTAATATTACAAAAGCGGTCTAACGATGCTGGTGTAGAAGGTTTTAAGTGTATTAGGATCTTCAAAACACTTAGAGTTTTGAATAACGAATCCTAACATAGCATTTGCTCTTGAAATAATATGATCAATATGAAGAGATAAATTAATTTTGGTGTCAAAGATCACTCCAAGATCTTTCTGGTTTTCACATCTTTGCAAGAAATCAGTTCTAAGTTTGTATTCGAAACACAAAGGATTTCGAATTTTTGAAAATGTTACAACTCTACATTTTTTTATAATATTGAAATGGAGCCCGTTTAACTTGCTCCATTGATGAATTTTATTTAGATCAGTTTGGACGTAACTTTCATCTGATAAAGATTCAACGCATCTGAAATTTTTTAAGTCATCAGCATATAAAAGGCATTTTGAGTAAGAAAGAAGGCTTAGTAAATCATTAATAAAAAATAATAACTAATAATAACCCAAGATGACTGCCTTGAGGAACACCTGAGAGATTTAGTATGTCATTAGATAAAACATTGCCAATTTTCACAAATTGCCTTCTACCAACTAAATAACTCTTTATCCAACTTAGGAGAGTGGAGTGAAACCAAACTTCTCAAATTTCTTACTAAAAAATTATGTTGAACACGATCAAACGCCTTTAATAGTTCGGTAAAGATAGTGTCGATTTGCATGTGTTCTTCCATTTTGCAAAGAAAAAACAGATGAAGAGTTTAAAGAATTACAGAAAAGTCCAATTTTGCTATCTAATGACAAAACTGTGAGACTCTGAGAGTTGTAATAAAACTCTGATTAAGCTGATAAGGTCATCGGGGTATGAAGAAGATTTGGTATTAATCGACTTCAAGACTAAACTTTTTTTAAAACATTCTCGAAGCATTATGGAGTACACCATCACACGTCTTGTATAACAAATTTATGAAAAAGAAATTCGAAAGTTGTAGGACGGATTCTGATAAAATCCTGTTTTTTTTAAATTTTAGTTTTTTGAAAAAAAAAAATTATATTTTGGTATGCAGTCTTTTTAGAGTTTATTAATATACATGTGATTATAAAATTTAAAATAATTTTTTTTGATTAGTTTTAAAAATATTGATTTTTCCAAAAAAAAATCAAAAATTATTTTTAATTAGAAAAAAAAGAGCTATTCAAAATGTTGGTATGCAGAATTAATTTGATCTAGATCTTTTCAAATATAAAATATAAAATATAAAATTTGACAGAATTCCATAGAGCCGTTATCAAGAAAGCCAAAAATTAAAAAAGTACAGTTAATAAACTTTTCTCGTATATGTGGTTCCAATACCAACAAAAAAAATCTCAAAAAATTTCAGCAAAATAGTTGAAGCCGTTTTACAGAAAAATAAGTCCTATGGGGAATGCCAAAAGAATCACACACACTAAATTTAAAAATAATCGCTTAAGCCGTTGACAGACAGACAAACAGACATTTTTTGCCACTAACTTTTTTAGACTTTTCTATGATTGTGATGTCATGTTTCATAGTTATCTAAATTTTTTTTATATTCACGAATCCTAAACTTGCCTTATAGTCCCTATAATCGCAAGTAAAAATCGTACACTCCACCATGACCGATCACCGATCAACGTTGATGGAATAAGGAATAATGAATTCTCACGCTCACTCACTTCTACCTACCCTGGCTGTGTGGATGGAAAAAGTACATACCCTCCAACAGAGTTACATTTCCGGATTGAAAACATTACTACATTAGTCCGGGCGGCGGCTGCAAAATTTAATTTGACCGATCCTTAAAAAAGGAGACCCTCTGAGCTGCACCAACTATAGGGGTATCAGTCTCCTCAACATCGCCTACAAGATCTTTTCTGCTGTATTGTGTGAACGCCTAAAGCCATTCGTCAACAACCTGATAGGTCCATATCAGTGCGGTTTTAGGCCAGGAAAGTCCACTAGCATTTATAGAAACGAGTTATACATATAGAGCAATATGCAGTTTTAACATCCCTGCCAAACTCGTCCGCCTGTGTAAAATGACGATGGAAAACGCACGCTGTTCCGTCAAGGTCGGTAAAGACCTCACCGACACATTTGAAGTCAAAAAAGGATTTAGACAAGGCAAATGCGCTGTCATGCGACTTTTTCAACATCATACTTGAAAGAATAGTGCAGAACTCTCACACCAACACCAGAGGCACGATCTTTCAAAAGTCCCTCCAATTAATCGCATACACCGACGATATTGACCTAATCGGAAGAACGCAGCGTGATGTCAGTAGCGCTTTTGTGAGTATTGAGACGGAAGCGGCAAAGATGGGTTTAGCAGTCAATGAGGGCAAAACCAAGTCATCAAGAAGAGACACCCAACATCGACGTCTTGGACAAAACATCACCATAGACAGCTATAACTTGGAGGTAGTTAGGGACTTTGTCTACCTGGGCTCCGCTATTTCAGACAACAACACCAGCGCTGAAATCAAACGAAGAATAACTCTTGCCAATCGCTGCTTCTTCGGGCTTAGAAGGCAATTGAGTAGCAAAGCCCTTTCTCGGGCAACTAAACTGTCCCTTTATAAGACCCTCATCATCCCAGTCCTGCTTCATGGTGCAGACGCATGGACGCTGTCAAAAGCGGATAAGGACACTTTAGGCGAAAGATTCTCCGGATGATTTTTGGTCCCGTATGCATACAGCGACACAGACCTAGCCAAAAGTGTAAAAATTCAACGTCTCAGATGGCTGGGTCATATAGAGCTTGTGAACATTAATGCTCCGACCCGGAAAATCTTCGAATCCACCCCAGAGGGACGGCGCAGTAGAGGAAGACCGAGACTCAGGCTAGGGACCGAGCTGGCTGGGGAAGCTTGTTGGTTGAGGCCCAGGTCCACCTCGGACTGTACCGCCACCTAAGGTAAGGTAAGGCGGCTGCAAAAACACTTAACTCATTGAGTTAAAGAAAATTTCACTTTTCTAGTAAGAGATGAGTTGGAGTAGGTGCAAAAACGCCAGGTCTTCCAGTCCTAATCCTGGTGCGATTGGCGTGGGAGGGAAAAATAGGGCACGTTTTTTGGGTGACTTTGTACTAATCGAGTTAAAGTACAATTTTGCCATTGTGGTCTAAGTCTCAATTAGTATTACAAAAAAACACAGGTCTTCCTCTTGAAATCCTGGTGGGAGTGTAAGAAGGGGCCATTAAAGTGGTTGATTTTTTGTGACCTTTGTACTCATCGAGTTAAAAGATGAATTTAGTATCAAATGAAAGGTGATTACTTCTTCTTTTAAAATTAAGAGGTCTTCCGAGTGATTTTATGAGGGTTGGCAAAACTGCGTGGTTTTCGCTTAAAACATATTTTTCCTGTTACTCATTGAAGTAATGAATACAATTTATATCAAATCAATGCTAAAACTAAATTGACATGTAATTTATCTCATTCGAAAGATAATCTTCTGGCATTATAATTTTAATATGATTTTTGGTATATTACCGGCTGGCTCGGACGTAGTCTAATCTGGAGGTCCAATTTTCGATGACTTTTTCCAACATTTGTGGCCGTAGATCGGCAATAACATGGCGAATGTTGTCCTCCAATTGGTTAATCGTTTCGGGCTTATCGGCGTAGACTAGCGGCTTCATATATCCCCACTGAAAATAGTCAAATGGCGTTAAATCACACGATCCTGGAGGGCATTTCACGGGTTCGTAACAAGAAACTATGCGGTTAGCAAACGTTTCCCTCAATAAATCAATTATTGGAACACGATCTGTGTGACATGTTGCGCCGTCTTGTTGAAACCACAGCTCCTGCACATCATTGTTGTTCAATTTATGAACAAATAAGTCAGTAATCATGGTTTCTATAGCGGTCCCCATTGACCATAAACCATAAAGCACACCAAACACGCAGTTTTTTTGTGAATGTAACGGTGTCTCAACATACACTTGAATTATTGAGAATTATCATCACTCCGAATACGGCAGTTTTGTTTATTGACGTATCCATTCAGCCAAAAGTAAGCATCGCCTTCTACGCCTTGCTAGACCAAAATAAAAATAAATCACTTAACAGTTGACAATATGGCCGCCAGTTAAAATAGTGTTGCCAACTTAAAGTTCTATAAGAAAAAACATCCTTTATTATAGCAAACCAACCCGACGTTGCTCGGGTATAATATACATTTTCTAGATACCAACAAAAGCGCACTTATCTCACCCAAGTATACCTAGAAACTATTTGGTAACTATGTTAATACCATTATTAAATATTGTTGATATGTAAAGGTACAGCAAAAACCTCATTTTTCAATATCACATATGAAGTCAACGTTTTGCTTAAGGATTTTGGATTATTTTCATTTGAATTTTTGAAATACGCAACACCAACGCCACCTACGGGTAGTAAATTGAGTCTTAGTTCCTACTTAGAACATCATCTATCCGCCTGTAAAAGTCCGGTCAAAATAGGTCTATAAATAAGCACATATCTATCTTTCCGGTACTGACAATGTTGTTGTGTATCTGTATGGTTTTAAGTAAAAAACCTTATTAGGAACTACCCAAAAACCAAAGAGAAAAATCCAGGCAAAAATAGAAACTAAAATACTAAAATTGGCATCGACAGAATCAGCAGAGCTGGAGAAACAGCTAAGTGGATGGCTTGCTAATGATATTGCATTATTGCTTAAATCTCTTGAGCAACATTTTTTTCTCTTAATCCTCCCTCTGCGCAACTGTTTATTGGCCAAGTGCCATTTTTACCATTGTATAAAATATGACAGTACAGCTGTAAGATTTCACGAACCGTGGCAATGTTTTCTGCCAATTTTACTTAGCTTTGACGTGCGAATGTTGACTGATTCTGATTAATTGCCAAACTGTTAGTCCTAAACATGGACACCAAACGTTTACGAGTCAAATGTGAAGGGCTATCACGCCCACCGTAAAATGGGGGTTTGTTCTAACTAAGGCACATTTTTATAATGAAGTTTTATCATTTGGATGTTCTGTTTTACTGTGTAAATTTGTCATGGTGATTTGACATAATAAGAAAAAACTGTTTTGACAGATGTCACTTAAACAACATGGACGCCAAAATCTACACGAGTCAATTGAAAAACCCTTTATAACACATGAAATATTTTGATATGAAACTTATACAAAAATAATTATTTACAAGAAAAACTACTCCAATGATTTATCTTTTATTTATTGAAATTGTAACTTTCATGCATTGATGATTCCTTAATCAAAGTCTGAAAGTGTTGACAACTTTGAGCTTTTTCGGTACTCATTAGTACAATTTTGACTTTATTTTTCTTGTTGAAAATTTCCGATTTTTTTAGTTCCAATCGAGAGCAATAGGATTTTTACTTGCGGTTATACGGATAACGATCGCCATTGACTGTAACGGGCACTCCTTGCTCATTTTCGAAAATGGCCCAATTATGCCTCTGGACCAAAATCCGCACCAAACAATGACTCGTTTTGGGTGTATCGGCTTTTCAATGTATGCGTGCGGGTTTTTTGCGCCCCAAATGCGACAGATGATTTTTTTGGCAAAATCGGCATCTTCTCTGAGTCGATCGCAGGCAGTAATGTCGCAATATTTCCCCGCGTATACACAACCATATTCGTTCAGCGGAAGGATAAAACTAATAATCTGTCAAATCAGACATGAGCTAAGTGTTACCATTCACGAAATAAGCACTAGTTGAAAAAAAAAACGTTAGATGGCGGACCCTTTATAATGTCCGTCTGTCTGTACGGATGTATTTTGGACTGTAGCCTAAACGGTTGGACTAATCGTCTTCTAATTTAGAACTTAAGGTTATTTTGACATTCTACAGAGGTTTTTCATTTTTTTTTTGCTAAAAAATAACGTTATCTGTCATATAACCGTTACGTAAAAGCTTAATTTTCCCGAAAATGGCACCAAAAATGTATGAACAAAAATTCAGTAGGTAAGCATTATATTTTGGTGAACAAAATTATTAATTAATTTTTGTTTGAAAACTTTTTTTTTGTATTTTTAATATATAATTTCAAATTTTTTTTTTTTTGAAAAATCAATATTTTGAAAACGGGTAGGTGATTTTTTTTTTAATTTTTTTTCGTAAATGTATGTTAATTTTGTGCTTAGGTTTGTATTCTTGAATTACTTTTTTATTTTTTTTAAAGCGTACGTCGTGCAATTTATTTAAATTATTTTATATCAGTTGCATATAATATTTTCACTAAAATATGTATTCTTGTTTTGAGAAATAATCATAACAAACTCAACGATATAGTTGTTATCACTCAATGTTATCACAGCTGCAATTCCGCTCGGTGATATCACAACAACGCCTCACGAAATATTGAGCGACTGCAGCTTTGCTTCTATTTTTAGTACCCGCGTGCGCATAAATTTAATTTCCCAAACAAAACATTCACCTTATCTAATCTTGAACTCCTGAAAGGTTCACCATAAAAAAACTAATTTAAATATCCCCTTCACATAGCGACTTGTTCCCTAAAGAACCCTGAATTTGCCATTGTCTAGGGTCTACGCAATGGAGGTAAGGAAGTTCAGAAACATTTGACTATTTACAATAATTTCTTCGTTTTGAATTGCGATTCATTTGAATTTGTAATTTTATTTATTTTTGGTTTACTTACATTCACAAAAGATTCTTTCAATTTGGGCACCGAAATCCCGCAAAGACTACCCTCACTGAGCTTCTAGATAGAAAGGTATCTATTTATTCGTAGGAAACAATTATTCTTAAATTAAAGTCAATTGCAGTTTTAATTGAATTAAGAATATCGTCTTTAAGCTTTGAGCGCACTTTTTTTTAATTAAATATTCTTAGGCAAAAACGCACTATGGAAAATTGAAAAAAAATCGATCACAAATGGGTGGTCTGTTTGCGAACCGAATGCGTCAGAACATTATTTGGTACATCCAGAACAGTAGACCAAGAGATACTTGGATGTAAATATTTTTATTGACTGACTTATATCGACAAAAGAAAAACAAATAAAATTAAATTAAATTAAAAAACATTCGAGTGGAGTATATACCATTCGAGCGAATGGCCTTTGTTTGAATTTCTTGTCGAACGATTTATACCGCCAAGCTTGAACTAAAGTGGTGCACTTAACCGGCGCGATTGTCGAGAACTGAGCGAAACGTTGAATTCAAAATATCTTATAAGTTCGACGCGCACAAGTTGTGTTACAAATTTTGTTTTGCTTTTGGAAAGTACTGTGAAACGAGCAGAGTGGAGTGTTGTCGGTGGCAGCGTGAAGATGATGAACGTCACAGAATTGTGCCACTGCTTGCCACTTGCCTTGCCACCCCATAAAGGGCGTTCTTGGTTGGGGCTCAATTATGTATGGTTTGAGTGAGATTTGGCTGATATGGAAAAAACACTCAACCGGCTGTGCAATTACAGTGGTGGCGAACAAAAATGAACCCCCATGAAACAGTTTAAAAATAATTGTGTTTTGTATTATTTTTTTACTTGCTGATTATAGGAACTAAAGGGCAAGTTTAGGATTCGTGAATATAAAAAAAATTGAGATAACAATCAAACATGACATGACGATCATAGAGAATTCTAAAAAAGTGATCGACAAAAAATGTCTGTCTGTCTGTCTGACAGTATGTATAACGAGCTGCAGCCTAAACGGCTTAAGCGATTATTTTCAAATTTGGTGTGTGTGATTCTTTTGGCATTCCCCAGAGGCCCAGAGGGGAAATTGAAATTTAATTTTTAGGCCTAAAAATGACGGTACCTGCCATATGGCCAATAAGGAAAAGCTAATTTTTCTCGAAAACGGCTCCAACGATTTTGATGAAAAGTTTTGAGAATTTTTTTGTTGCTATTGGCTATCACTTGATTAGGACCAAATTTACGGAAAAAGTCTATTAACGGTACCTTTCATATAACGGTTTTTTTTTAATTTTGGGCTTTCTCAGTAGCCGCTCTTTTGATTTCTGTAAAATTTTACATTTGAGAAGACCCAGGTAGCCAAATTAATTCTGCGTGTAAAATGTTTTAAAGCTTTTTTTTCTAATTAAAATTAATTTTTGAATTTTTTTTTTTGAAAAATCAATATTTTTTAAGTGACCAAAAAAAAATATTTAAAATTTTAAAATCTTATGTATATTAATAAATTAAAAAAAAAAACTGCATACCAAAATTAAAAAAAAAAAAATTCAAAAAATTTTATCGAAATCCGTCCTACAATTTTCGAAATACTTTTTTCATAAATTCTTTGTTACTTAAGACATGTGATGGTGTACTTCATTTTTACTAAAACCCGTTAAGTATTGTGGTTTTGATAGGTTTTATAAGTTCAAACTGTGTTATTTTCAACGTAAATGTTATTTGTTTCTGTCAAAGATCTTGCTTTCCAATGTAATTAGGCACATAAGAGCAAGTACGTGCGACCCAGTCGTGCCCATTTTTTATTTTCATTTTAGTTATTTAAAAAAATATTGTTATTTAGAGAATGTAATAGAATCAGAGCTTTTCGATTTCACGTCGCTCACAAGAACTCGGCCTTTCGCAAATCACAACTTGTGGAATTTTGCGTCGTGACTGCACCCGGATAAAATTTAACTGACCCAGGGGCTGAAAGTAAACGACCAAAAATAACGACGTATGTTCACTGAGTGGGTCTTGAATCTAAAAGCCTTGGCGGATATTTGAACGATGTTATATTCCTTATATATAATGGCATTAATAGGCCTTTGAAATGAATATACAATTTTGATAAAATTTTTAATTTTTTTGTCAGTCTGTCTTTCCGTGTGTTTGTTCCGGGTAATCTCGGGAACAGCTGCACCGATTTCAACAGGACTTTCACTGGCAAATTACTGATGTTATAGGGAGTAACTAGGCGCTGGGTGTTTTTTTTTTGAAATTTTTTATTTATAAAATTTCGACGGGACTTCCACAGGCAGATAGCTGATTCGTTAAGGAGTAATTAAGTGATTCAAATCACCCATTTGTGCGGCTAGGTTACGAAAATATAGGGTATACCCGAGCACCGCCGGGTGGGTAAGCTAGTTACTGATATGTACGTATTCATTCGAAATTAATTATTTTCTTTAAAATTTAAAAGTATTCATCGACTTAATGTGTCATTTCGTTGTACAGAACTCGTGTTCGAATTTCGAGCATTGGCGATTCTAGTTGAAATGAAAAGATAGGAAGAAGCAGTTACGCCAAAAAATGCGCATCATCACTGAAAATGATCCTACGATTTCAGAACGCACTCATCTATTTACGATGGAGAGGCCTTAGTTCATCAGTTAAATTCATCTCACAAGCTTGAACCAAATCATTTGACTGGATGGGTTGGATCGGTTGCGCAGAGAGAGGATCCAAGAGAACAAAAATGATGCGCCAGAGATTAAATGAGTACAATGCCAGAGATGAAATACTTTTTTGAAAACTAGATAATAAGCCAAGATCATATAGGGTGTTTTTTTTTTAAACATGTGATTTTCAATCAATACTTTATTCGTTTTTTGACAGCTGTCACTAGATTTATGCTCAGTATGGTTTGCCATTTCATAATGAATAGACTTACTCCTGAACAACGTTTGCAAATTGTGCAAATTTATTACCAAAATATTGGTTCGGTTCGGTGAAGCAGGGTGTCGAAGAAGACCCGAATGAGTTTATCCGCCATCGCGCGCAACAATTAAAGCTGTGCCTATCAACTTTATAGAAGATTTTGCGGAAAGATCTTGGTTTGCGGTCTTAAAAAATCCAACTCGTGCAAAAATTGAAGCCGAACGGCCATCAAGGGCGTCGCACGTTCGGTAAATGGCCACCAATCCCCATTTTCCCAAAAAATTGAACCTCTCGGCTGGAATTTTTTCGAGCCAGCCGCGGCGGCAAGCTTACCCGAAAAAAATTTAAAACATAATGGCAAACCCTTTTCTTTGTAATAAAGCTAAATTCGCGGAGCATGTGTAGAATGTATATTCTCACAGGAAAAGACTAAGGAAGCGATTACAAGGAATCCAACAGAGGGAATTAAACACATAACACATTAAGTAATGAATGTTAGGCAGTTGGGAGCGAATTTGAATGCATGAACATAATGTTTCAAGGTCACGAAGAGCTTACAGCGCATCAAACCAGGAAATAAACCGCTTTATATGAAAATCCAAGTCGAAGGATTAAAAATGAAAAGATAAATGCAATTCAATTACCACATACACAGCTACAGGCCAGTATATCTTCTAAATAACATCAGAAAGATTCTGGAATTCTCAGGCAACTCAAGATATACCACAGTAAACACCACCAACATGCAGTTTGGCTTTCGTGAGAGTCACTTGACACTGTATCCGTTACTTAGGTTTTATTCTAACGCCTCCATAGCTCTTTATAGCCATAATGCAACCATAGGACACTTTCTTGATGTTGGATCGTCCATTCAGAGCTTAAATCTTAGCAAAATAAAGTAATAAACTGTTTTCTTTGGACAAACTGGGTTACAGCATGAAGCTAACTCAGCAACGACCGATAAGCACATAACAACACTATTTTAGTTGTCACCACATTATCAACATAGCTGGTACCGCCATTTTGAAAAAAAGATGTCTAGGATTAGAACCCAGATCTTTGTTTAAAGAACTGAAAACAATTTGACGTTGACGACTCAAAATTTGTCTATTATTTGTTATTTGATTTGATTTTCCAAAATTTGCTTCGGCTTTAGTTAAAAAAGAAACAATTTAAGGAAGTTTTGCAAGAAAGTCACTTTATTCAAAACGAAAATCAAATGGATATCGATTTTAATTTTAATATTTTGCTGGAAAACCCTTTACTGAGGAGAATTTAGTTTGACGAAATCCCGTTTATCAAAAAGTCTGCTAACAAAATCCCAAAATACAGAATTCTATTTCACTATGCCCATGTAAAAGACGTTTTCCTACATTTCTGCATAATTTTCGACTTATTTGAATTTGGTAATATTAATTGATGAGAATCAACGAGAACAAAAATGCTTACTTCTTCGATGTTTCAGGCCTGGTTTGACAACACCGGAAGGCAGGTATGTCGAGCTCTTTGAAGGGTTACATCACCTTATCCAACTGATCGATGTGCCAACGCGTATACCGGATGTTGATGGGCAACCCGCCCATACTCTTGTCTTGACTTGTTTCTTACTTCTCACCCTGATAAGTATACCATTAGTGTAACTTCTCCATTTGGCACTTCGGATCATTGTGTCATTTCAGCTAATTTCTCATCCTCCACACATCCAGTTAAAAAAAAAACTTCACACCAGGACCGTTTGGCAATACGAGAAAGCCAACTGGGACGGCCTGAATATTTTTTTCCGAAACTTCAACTGGTTACTGTGCTTCCTTGATAGTGACATTGATGCCAGCGCTAAAATGTCATCATTCGATTCGTCTAGGGATGCGTGCTTTTATTCCTAACAGAGTAAAAAGCATCAAGCCTAAAGAAAGTCGTGGTTTAACTCTGAGTGTAAAGAAGCTATCCGGATGAAAGAAGTATGTTTCCGATCTTACAAAGCCAACCCTACAGAGGAAAATCGGAAAAAACACAAACAAAAAAGGAACTCATGCAACTCCGTTATTGAAAGAACCACATTTTTACATGACCAAAAATTACGGCACAAAATTCTGCAGTGTCCATTAAAAACTTTCGGTCATTTGTAAAAAAATATTAAAAACTCCTCAACATCTTCGGTTCCAACGCTCATCGACGTTAACAAACCAATTCTTTACTCTTCAGAGAAGGCAATCTTGCTCGTCGCCCATTTCGCTGCAATCTCCACGCTGCCTCCGGGCTACGTTGCCCCTCCTGTACATGAGAATGTAAATTTTTCCATGGGACAGATTTTTTCCGCACTCGTACAGTAGCAAGAGTTCTTAAAGATCTCGATATACACAAATCCGCTGGCCCGGATGTTATACCCCCGATTCTTCTGAAGAGGTGTTCTTCCACACTGGCAAGCTTTTCCATCGCTTTTACTCTTCTGGAATGTTCCATAGAAGATGGAAAACAGCATTTGTCCACCCTAATGTCCCTAAGAAAGGTGACCCATTCTCCCCCTCCTCCTACCGACCCATAGCACTAACATCCCTTCTTTCTAAGGTCATGGAAACGCTGATTAACCGTCAGCTTAAGGAATATTATACTAAGATCGAAAGCTTCTCCATGACCGTCAGTATGGCTTCCGCAGCTACCGTTCTACTTCATCTTTACATCGCTTTGGTGAAAGTAAGAATATTGCTCTTGATATCTCCAAGGCATTTGATAGAGTTTGGCATGATGCTCTCTTATCGAAAATACGTGCTTTTGGGATCGATGATACTCTTGTTCGTTGGATTAGAAGTTATCCTCTGCAACGTTCAATACAACTTGTACTGGACAGCTTCAAGCCTGATTCCCACAAAATAAATGCTGGTGTGCCCCAAGGCTCTGTTCTATCTCCGACTCTTTTCCTCATTTTTATAAATGATCTTCTGTCTCTCACTTCTTATCCACTTAACTGTTTTGCTGAACTCTACCCTCATTCGTTCGATAATTCACGTCCTTTGCCTTCGGACGTACAATTGCAACGGAACCGTATGTCAAGCACATTAAACTCCGATTTATACAGCATTGTCGAATGGGGTAATAGGAATCGTGTGGAGTTTAATACTTCGAAAACTCAATGCTGTTTTCTGCCGTTAAAGCTAAACATACCCCCAATGCCATTGTCCATGAATGCACTTACATCGAAGAAACCGAAAAGCTCTCAGTTCTCGGTAATTGTGTCAACGACGACCTCCGTTAGAACGACCATATATTTGAGATCGCTCAAAATTCTGCTAAGTGCTTAGGTTTTCTGTATCGATGTAAGAAGCATTTTTGACCATCTGATCTGGCTACAATTTATACGCCCTAAACTAGAGTATAACTCCCACCTCTGGGCAGGTGCTTCGCAAACATCACTTCACCTGCGTGATAAAATACAAAATCGAGCGTTAAGATTGATAAGAAATAGAACTGCCGCTGAATTTTGCCGACGCAATGTTTCATGTGTTTCCTTATTTTATCCTTTCTTTTATAAAACATGTTCACTCGAAGTAAGCCAGCTGCATTCCTTCCCTTAAAAGTTTCTCCCGCAAAACCCGTCTCGCAAGCAATGCTCATCAGGTCACCCTTGAGCCGAATTTCGGACGTACCGTGAAATATAGGGATTCTTTTTTTTAGCCGAACAACACGAATTTGGAATAGTTTAGCGGGCGATCTTTTTCGATCTTCAAGCATTCGAAACCAATGTTAATCGACACCTCCTGCCTTTCCCCTCCCTATCTTTCTAATGCCCGCGCAGTGTGCTCTACATTAAAAAAAAAAACAAATTATCCCTTGTGCGCGCGCTAATTAAAAAAAAAGAATGGTAAAATTTCAAATTAAAAATTCCCTTTACATCCAAAGAAAAAAAAACATTATGTACATGCTATCGATAATCAGAATTAAAACAAGACCATCAACACAAATTGATTCTAAATTGTAAAGAGATTAGAGATTAAATACGAGCAAATAATTAAATGGTCGCAGTTTCTGATTTTAATAAAATAAACAATTATTTTTGATAAAATGAGTTTTTAATATATTTTTAGAGAAATATCTGTAAAAGCTATTAAATAAAAAAAACGTTTATTTGTAAAAAAAAATATCATTTACGATTTATACATTTGTATTACAAATATCAAAACCATTAGCAAAAAAACAGGCATCGAATACAAACTAAACAAACGGAAAATAATTCAACTTACTGTAAGCCAGCTACATTGAATGCTAATTGGATCTAATGTTCCTTCTTTTGATTTCATCCGCAAACATTCCTTCTTGTGCGGTTGATGCGGATTGCAAATATGTATGAAGTTGATGTACAAAGGTACAATTTTGTTGTTTATAAACAACTTGCAAGATACCCCTTCCCGACCTACATCTAACAGATACATAAAATGCAGTTTTACTTGTAAGTGGAATGAACTTCAAGAAAAGGCCAGACACCCGTGACTTTGAGTGGAAGTCAGAACCACAACCAGAACCAGAACAATAAACAAAGTTTTTTTGCGATTCTTGGCAACAACAGAGTTGGTCTAAGATTTTTCTATGTAAAACAAACTGATAAGAGAGAAAGTACCCTTTTACATTTGACAAAGTTCCGTCTGGTAAGATGTTCCACTCAATTTGAGTAAAAATCTATGTTAAATGGATTTCAAGTCAAACAGACTGTTAATCATAGTTCTTACTTGAGAAGTTCGCTTTATGCAAAGTGGGATAGGTCATGGAACAATCTCGACCAAACCGTACCGTCTCGTGTGTGGGTGAAGTTCGAGAATTAATAAAAAAAAACACTCTTAAATGTAACTTTACTTAATTATTAATTAGTCAATATCTAAATCAAGTTGCTCATGTTACACAGAAGCATTTGATTTTCTGGAAAACCTGCGAGCTACGATATCTTTGTAGATATTGTTCAGTTGAATTTTCTTCTCAAGAACAATATATGTTTTTTAGTCGCATCACACGAATGTGGAATGCTTTTCCAGGCTATGTTTTTTACTTCCATTTTGATATGTAGAACTTCAAAACTTTAATGTGCATGGGTATCTTCTCTTTCACCCCTCCTTATTTTTTTAAAGCTCGTACGGTGTGAGTGAATTATAAAAAAAAAATTGTTAAGGAGAATATTTATAAATAAATTGCACGACTGGATCGCACGTACTTGCTCATATGTGCGGTCACATCGTCGAATAAATAAAAAAAAATGCACGACTGGGTTGCACGAACTTGTTCTTATGTTAGATAATTGCTTAGTGGCTGCATATGTATGTATATAAAGATGTTTTTTTTAGATGTTTTATTTAGAGAAAATATTTAAAATTAATAGGTCTCTATAATTCCACCGAAAACCAAATAAATAAATTGCACGACTGGATCGCACGTACTTGCCCATATGTGCCGTCACATTGTAGAATAAAATTTAAGAAAATTAAAGTGAACATCAATGCATTTATTCCATTTTTTCGATTTTTGTGAATTTTGATTGTTCGAATAAAGTACGTTAAATTGTATTGAGTGAAATAATTTAAATGCCATTTTATTTTTTTAAGAAATGTAAAAAAGTGTGATTTTTTTTTTATCAAAATCGTAGGAACGGTTTTTAGTCTATTCAAACGGTAGTTTCACGTTACAAAAAATATACAAATGGATTTTTTTTCCGGATCTGAAGAAATCCAACAAAATTTCCTGGAGCGTTTTGAGATATCAGCGAATAACCGCGGAATTTTCGCACTTTTTTCGGTTTTTTGCTTACATCTCGGAAGCTATGCGTCTTAACTGAAATTTTACCCACTACAAAATGAAAGACCATAAAATTTCCTAAAAAATTCAAGCATATTGTTTAGTTCTCAGGCGTATCGTTAGCGCGTTAGAGCGCGTTGAAATTTCAAAATAATTTCCCATTTCTGTAACAACAAACAAATTTGACAAAAAAATCTAACAATCAGACATGACATTACGATGATAGAGAATTATATTACTGGCAAATTTCTGTCCGTCTGTATTGATGTATAATGAACTACAGCTTTAACGGTTTGGCCAATCGTCTTCAAATTTGGAACATAATCTTATTTTGACATTCTACAGAGGACTTTTAAAATTTTTGTTTGCCCAAATATTAACGGTACCTGTCATATAACCGTTAAGTAAAAGTTTTTTTTTCTCGGAAAAAAAATCAGTGTACTATTGTTGGTGTAGGTTAAGTTTTTGTGAAAAAAAATTCAATATGGTTGGCTAAAAAAGGTACCTCCCATGGAAACGTTTTTTTTTCTTGGACTTTCTCGAAAACTGGTCATCCGATTTCAATATTCAGGAAGATATTGGTAGCCTAAGTAAATTTATTTTAAAATATTTTCGAAATCTTTTTTTTTTGTATTTTTAATAATTTTCTTAATTTTTTTTTTTTGGGCAGATGGATTTTTTTTAATTTTGTTTTTAAATGTAAGTAATTTTTGTGTTTAAGTTTGCTTAAATGATTTTTTTTAAAGTTGTAAAATAAAAACCGTTTATTAAAAAAACCGTTCCTGCGATTTAAAAAAATCACACTTTTTCACATTTTCTAAGGAAATAAAATGGCGTTTAATTTTTTCCGCAAAAACTAATTTACGTACTTTTTTCAAACAATCAAATAATAAATAAAAATAATAATAATAATAATAATAATAATAATAATAATAATAATTATAATAATAATAATAATAAAATAAAAACTTTGAAGTTACTATAATATTTTTCCAATTTTATTCGGAGCTGTGACCGCACATAAGAGCAAGTACGTGCGATGCAGTCGTGCAATTTATTTAGAATTCTCTAAATATTATGTCATATTTGATTGTTATCTCAATTTTTTTTTATATTCACGAATCCTAAACTTGCCTTATAGTCCCTATAATCGCAAGTAAAAATGGGCAAGACTGGGTTGCACGTACTTGCTCATATGTGCCTTATTACATTATAAGGCAAGATCTTTGACAGAAACAAGTAACATTTACGTAGAAAAATAACACGTTTGAACTTATAGAAAGTGTCAAAACCATAACACTTGACGGTTTTTAGTACAAATGACATTACTTCATTTGTATATTATGAAAAAGTATTTCGAAAATTGTAAGACGGATTTTGATAAAATCCTAGCATTTTCTTAGAGTTTATTACGTATTATACAGCTGATCATAAAATTTTAAATAAAACTTATTGATTAGTTTCATATACATTAAAAATTAAAAAAAAAATACACCAGAAATTAGTTATAAAAAAATAAACATAATATGATATGTTAATAATATTCGTATACAGAATTTATTTGGCTGGTTAAATCTTTTCAAATACAAAAAATCGATAGAGATCCAATCAGCAGTTACCGAGATAGTGGAAAATTAAAAAAAAAACAATACATGAAAGGCACCATTAATAGACCTGTCCGTTAAATTATTTGTTTGAATATAAAATAGACCATACCTAACAGAATACTTAAAAAAAACATAAAGCATTATAGCCGTTTTCGAGGAGAATAAGCTTTTCCTTAAAAAGACAGATAGCGTTATTTTATGCCCTAAAAAATATATGTCAAATATTGTTATTTTTGTGGTTTTTTGATAACCTAGAAGTGGTTTCTCTAGGACGAAAAATGTGTGAAAACTATAATTTAAAATAATTGTTTTTTTGAAAATAAAAAAGTGAAAAAATATGTATAATATTTTATTTTATTAATGTCATAGAATTGTTTTCTCTAATGTGGCTTTTAGTAATAGTAGAATTTGCTTATAGGGCCCATACACTACTCATGCCTGCATGAACAATTACAAGAATGCACAATTTCGCCATACAATTCAGGCAAACCGCGCAATATTTATTGGTGTGTTTGCTAAGTATATTATGTAAGTGGTAAAGATGTCCGACTCTGTTGCTGCTGTAAAATTGCATTGGCAATAAAGCAAATTGCACGGTCAAAGCTTCGAATAAAATTTGAAATATATTATTTTTTGTGACTTTGGATTGTTCAAAAAAGTACGTGAAATAGTTTTCAGCGGAATAATTTAAACGCCATTTTATTTCTTTAAGAAAATTTAATTTTTTTTTCAAAATATGAAACGGATTTTAAATAAAACGGTTTTTGTTAATAACTTTTTTTTTTAAATTAAAACAATAATTCAAGAATCCAAATTTAAGCACAAACCTTCATTTAAAACCAAATTTAGAAAAAATCTAAATATTGACTTTTCAAAAAAATTTGTGTTGACTTAAAAATACAAATAAAACTTCTGGAAAATATTTTAATGTAAAATTACTAAGTCCACCTACAGCTTCCTGAATGTCATTTTTTTAGGGAGCGTAACGGAAGCCCGTGTTTCAAAATCCCGTTTAAAAAAAAAATGTTTATAACCCTGTTTCGAAAATACTGTTTTTTTGAAAATCCCGCTTTTCATAATCCCACTTGATTACTATCCCGTGTCTGCAAAGTCCGCGTTTTATAATCCCGTTTAATCCCGCTTAGCCAGTTTCCTAATTAAATGGGAGCGTAATGGAAGCCCGTATTTCAAAATCCCGGTTTTTAAAATCCCGGAAAAAAATGTTTATAATCCCGTTTCGAAAATACTGTTTTTTGAAAATCCTGCTTAAATACAATCCCGTGTCTGCAAAGCCCACCTTTTCAAATCCCGTTTAATCCCGCTAAGCTTAGATAAATATACATACATAACAAGTCCAACCTATTTTGATTCTATTTGCAACACAAATATCTGGCCCCCAGAGATTTTAATTAAGGAATTCATATCAGCTAGGAAACAGCGCGACAGAACAAAATTTTCAGTGGTAAACAACTTAACAGGATTACCCTCTTCTACCAAAACGTAAGAGGGCTTCGGAGTAAAACCGCTGACATTTTCTCAAATTCTCAAGCATTTCCCCATGACATTTTTGTTTTTACAGAAACTTGGTTAAATTCAAGTTTCATGGACACGGAACTTTTTTCCCCAGAGTTCCTAGTATATAGAAAAGATCGTCATAATGGAAATTCAAAAGAACTAGGTGGAGGTGTTTTGAGTGCGGTAAGAAACACATTTTTTTCTTCGTCAGTCTTTTTTCCTTTTGAACTATCAATTGAACTAGTCTGTGTAGTTTTACTGTGCAGGCAAAAACTTTGTATATTTTAAACGTATACATTCCACCAAAAAGTTTATCATACGTTTATGGTGAACTCTTCATGGCTATTGATTTGGATATAGATTTGTCCTGCTCTGACAGCAATATTTTACTTTTGGGTGATTTTAATTTACCTAACATTGACTGGGTTCCATCTGAGGATGAATCCTACTTAGAAGCTTCTTTATCTTCATCAGAAATAGAACTTTCTTTTCTTGATAAAATTATTTCCACTGACTTACAGCAAACAAGCTGTATTAAAAATTCAAAAAATCGAACCCTCGATTTAATATTTTCATCTGACCCTATTAGTACACTCGTTCTAGAGTCAAGAACTGGAATCACTAATATAGATAATTACCACCCACCTCTGGACATCTTTCTTGATTTGAGTGATCAAATTTTAGAAAACAGTAACCCTTTTGACTGCTCCTATACTAATGACTTCAGAAAAGCAAATTTCAATGTGTTGTTTGAAGATTTATTTAGTTCAGGAATTGAAAATATTTTATCTTGTTCCAATATTGACGAAGCAGTAACCGATTTTTATTCCACCTTTAACAACTGCTTAAATAGAAATCTCTCTTTAAAAAAATCAAACAATTCAAGCCATAGTCATCCATGGTGCACTAAAGAGCTGCGCAGTCTTCGTAACAAAAGAAATACAGCATGGAGGGTTTATTTAAAATCTCTTTCTCCAACACATTACTCTCGTTATCTCAAAACTTTTGACGAATTTAATATTCTTTCAAATATCTTATATACTAGCAACATAAATGATATGGGTATTTCCTTAAAAAATTACCCTAAACAATTTTGGAAGCTTGTTAATTTAAAGAACAAATCAGATGGATTTCCGGCTAACTTCGCATATAATAACCTTCAGTTAGATAAACCCATCGATATTTCTAATGCCTTTGCAGCCAATTTTCACGATTCATTTGTGGAACCAATGGTTGTTGATAACATTTTTTTTCCACAATCTACATACCTTTTCGCAAACAAGCTGTAATCATATCCACGTAGAACAGAGTACAGTACTTGAACTTCTTTCTTCATTAAATGATGATTGTTCAGCTGGCCCCGATGCGATGGCATTCCTCCAATAGTGTTAAAAAATGTAGAAATTCTTTAGTTCAGCCGCTCAGGTTCATTTTCGAGCTTTCACTTAAAACAGGAAAATTTCCAAGTATATGGAAAAAATCTTTTCTTACTCCTGTATTCAAAAAAGTAGATAAGGCTGATATTATAAACTACAGGCCCATTTCTAAATTATCTTGCATACCAAAACTTTTTGAACAAGTATGTGAAAGTATGGCATTTTATAGTAAGAATCTTATTTGTGAACAACAGCACAGATCAACTGTTACAATCCTTCTTACGTTCTTCCAAAAATGTTCAAATGCATTAGAAAAAGGTTATGAAGTTGACTGCATTTACACTGACTTCTCCAAAGCATTTTTTTTTTTTTTTTATAATTAACGCGCGCACAAGGCACTTTTTGTTTTCCTTTTAATGTAACACACTGCGCGGGCATTAGGAGGATAGGCAGGGGAGAGATAGGAGGTGTCGATTAACATTGGTTTTGAATGTTTGCATATTGAAATGCCAAGGGAAAATCTCGACGGGTAAACCATTCCAAAGTCGTGTTGTACGGCTAAAAAAAGAATCTCTATATTTCAT
The DNA here is from genome assembly GCA_963971375.1 of Platycheirus rosarum. Lineage (NCBI taxonomy): Eukaryota > Metazoa > Arthropoda > Insecta > Diptera > Syrphidae > Platycheirus > Platycheirus rosarum. The sequence continues at coordinate 35,873,889 of OZ020507.1, forward strand.
GGTACGTTCGAAATTGGGCTCAAGGGTGAACTGATGGGCATTCTTAGCAAGACGAGTATTACGGGCGAAACTTTTAAGGGGAGGAATGCAAAATGATCAACTAAGCCACGAGCTAATCTTGATTAAGCTAAAAGCTTATGGTTTTCCTCCCTGTATCTTAGCTTGGATCAAATCATACCTTGAGAATAGATCCTACCAGGTTAAATTTAAAAATTGTCTTTCAGATCCCTTCGTGGCTCACTCTGGAGTACCTCAAGGAAGCCACCTTGGTCCATTATTATTCATTTTGGCTATAAATGATGTTACATCATGCATTCAGTCAAGTGACATTCTCATATTGGCTGATGTGAAGATTTTCAAGATAATAGTGTCTAGCGATGACCGTATTCTTCTGCAGGCAGATATTGATAACTTTAGTATTTGGTGCAGAAAAAGTGGTATTTCCCTTAACCCTGTAAATTGCCAGACGATTGCCTTCTCTAGAAATCGTACCGTAAGTGCATTCGATTATCATATTTCGCAGCACAAACTCTGCCGCGTCTTCAGTTTTAAGGATTTGGGTGTCCATTTTAGCTACAACTTAGAATTTACTCAACACATTAACTTTATAGTGAATAAATCTAGCTCTATGCTTGGATTCATAAAGCGCTGAGCAAAGGAATTTAATGATCCATATGTGACTCTTTCCTTGTACAATTGCTACGTACGCCCTCACCTTAAATATGCTTCACAGGTATGGACTCCTTATTACAAAATTCATAAGAACCTAATTAAAGCAATCCAACATAATTTTATTCGTTTTGCCCTGAGGGTCTACCTTGGAATGATCCTTTTAATCTTCCACCTTATGAACATCGAATGCAGCTTCTTCAGATGCAAACCCTTCACCAAAGGCTTGTTAATAACGATTTAATATTTCTTCATCAACTTATAAAGGGCGAAGTTGATGCTCCTTATTTATTAGCCTGTATTGGGTTAAATTACCGTGGAAGATCTTATCACCTGCGTGGATCGGAACTTCTGCATGTTGACTTTCATAGAACAAACTATGGCAAATATGAAGCTCTAAACCGTATGAGCAGACTTTTTAATCTTAACGCTTCACCAATGGATTTTAACTTAAGTAAAGTGGGATTAAAATCCTTATTTCGAACCAGTGCTCCATTGTCGTGATTGTTTTGTTTTATGTTTTAATTATGTATATAACTCGCATGATTTATTTTATACTTTGTGCATGTGTTAGGCTAGCTTTCTTTTATTTTATTTTCTTTTAGTTTTGTTTTGTTTAAGTTTTTACTAACGTCTAACACATGCACTTATGATGAGCCTCTGATTGTAGAAATAAGCTTGCTTTAAGCTTACTACATCAAAGAATCTGAAGTGTAAAAAAAATAACTCAAAGTAGGAATTGTAGGTAAAAGTGCAGGTTTATATAAACGCATCGAAAATTTAAGCAAAGCAAATTAAGTTGTTAACTGAAATAGAAAAAATTAAATAGAAAAAAATTGTTTTTCAAAAAAACTGTTTTCAAATCAAGAGCAATTTCAAAAATTATGAAAAATAGAAAAGCAATAAATAAAACGAATTTCCTGCGACGTGTAGCTCACAATATCAAACTTTAGTATAGTGAACTTCTTATTTGTCAAAAATATGTTCTTTTTTGATAAACGCTTTTTCGTTATGTTTTATGTTCTTCGTTTCTTCATTGTTTTCGTTAATTAATACAAATTTCTTGTTCAAATATTTGTTTGATTTTTTCCTTTTTCTTATGATTTGACGCCCATGAATATTATGTCCCGTAGACATTATGTCAGCCACCATCGCGCGATTTTTAAAAAATCACAACAACAAAAACACCACAAACGGTTTAAAAGAAAACGGGATTTTTAAGGCGGGTTTTTAAAAAAACTGGATTCTCAAAAACGGTTTCCCGTACCCAACCTTAATTAAATTAATAACGGGGTTTTCAATAAGATCACTACAAAACAAAAACGGTTTTGGACATCAATGAAATTCTTTATTCCTGTGAAAGTACGTTCGATGCCATAAACCCATAAACCACACCAAACCGTAATTTTTTCGGGATGCAATGATGATGACTCATGGAGTACGTGTGGATTGCTGCCTGTCCAATACCTCATATTTTGTTTATTGACGAAGCCATTCAGCCGAAATGAGCCTCATCGCTGAAGATGATCTTTCGATGAAAATCCGAATCATTTTCAAGTTGTTGCTCAGCCCAATTCACGAACATACGACGCTTCTGGTGGTCAAGCGGCTTCAGGTCTTGCGTCAATTTAATCTTGTAAGGATGTAGGCCAAGATCTTTTCGTAAAATTCGCCACAACGACGTCACAGAGATGCCTAACGCTTGAGAACGAAGTGTGAGAGACACATTTCTGCAACTGAAGCCTCAGCGGCAGCAATATTCTCGACACTACGGGCACTTCTTTGTCTCACTGGCACGGGAATATTTTGTACTGTGCCTGTGGATTAAAATTTTTCCACTAGACGCTCAATTGTTGATCTGCTAGGACGATTATGACGACCATAAATTGGATGTAGCGCTCTTAACGTTTAGGCCACTGATTTCGAATTTGGGTAGTAAATTTTAATAATTTCGACTCGTTGGCTCGTATATCTTTTCATCATGAAATGGCAAACCTAACTGAAGAGAATTGTCAAAAGAGCAGCAAGAAATATGGCGTCGTTTGCTGTCCCTGTCGCTCTCTCCCTGTTGAAAAACCCGATATAACTCTAAATAGGTATTGTTGCAAGAGCAATATCAAAAATTATGAAAAATAGAAAAGCAATAAATAAAACGGATTTCCTGCGCCGTATTGCTCACAATATAAAACTATAGTGTAGAAATAGATTCTTGTTATTCGGCAAAAATATGTTCTTTTTTAGTACCTGCTTTTTTGTTGTTTTATATCTTTAATTCTTTAAAATAGCGCTATTTTTAAAATAAACATCTTTTTTTGGATTCGAAAAGCGAGGGTATAACAACGGGAAATTAAAAACCAGGTTTTTAAAAAACGGGATTTTAAAAGCGGAATTATAGAAATGCAGGATTTAAAAAAACCGGATTTTTAAGAATTTATAGAAAAAACATTTCGAAAAATGTAGGAACGATTTTTATTTTTAGTTCAATTTGTTTCTTAGAGTTTAACTAATGCAAGGCTGGTCATAAAATTTAAAATAAAATTTATTGACTAATTGGTTGATTATTGATTGAATAAAAAAAAAAATTATATATGTAATTTTTTTTTTAATTGTTGATACGCGTATTAATGTGGCTCTATTCAAATACTAAATTTCACAGAATTTCAAGAAGCCATTAAAAGTAAAAAAAAACTTATATTAAAGGTACCGTTAAAAGACTTTTCCGGTAAAATTGGTTTTGATAAAATGATAGCCAAAAGCTACCAAAAGACGTCCCTTTTTACTTGCGATTATAGGTACTTTAATGCAAGTTATATGTTCGTGCAAATTAAAAGTTTTGTGATAACAATCAAACACGACATTACGATGATAGAGAAACATATTTAAGTTACAGGCAAAATTCTGTCCGTCTGTCTGTCTGTCTGTACGGATGTCTATTGAACTACAAGCTAAACGGTTGAACCAATCGTCTTCAAATTAAGAACTTAAGGTTATTTTGACATTATAAAGAGGACTTTTTTTTTTTTTTTAGCTTAAATATTAACAATACCTGTCATATAACCGTTAAGTAAAAGCTTATTTTTCTCGATAGCGGCTCCAAGAATTTTTATGAATAAAAAATCGTTACCATATCATAAGCTCATTAAACTCTATTACACCATTGTCAAATTGTGTAATAGAAATCGTGTGGAGTTTAATGCTTGGAAAACTTAATTCTATCTTCTGTCGTTAAAGCTAAACATACTCTCATGCCATTGTCCATGAATGGTACTTGCCTCGAAGAAACCGAAAAGCTTTCAGATTTGGTGTGTATGCCAACGCGATGATCACCGTTGAAAACAAAATATTTTATGAGATCGCCAAAAATGCTGCTAAGTGCTTAATGTTTCTCTATTGGTGCAAGAAGTTTTTCCCCCTTCGGATCTAGCTACAATTTATAAAGCGTTTATTGAGCCAAGACTCCAGTATAACTGCCACCTCTGGACAGGTGCTTCTCAAGCATCGCTACACCAAAAATACTCTCACAAATGTTCATTAAAATCGTTGGAGCCGTTTTCGAGAAAAATAAGATTTTCCTAATCGGTCATATGGAAGGTACCGTTATTTTTAGGGCTAAAAATAAAATTTGAATTTCCCCTCTGGGGAATGCCAAAATGCCGTTTAGGCTGCAGCTCGTTATACATACTGACAGACAGACAGACAGACATTTTTTTCCGATCACTTTTTTAGACCTCCCTATGATCGTAGTGTCATGTTTGATTGTTATCTCAATTTTTTTAATATTCACGAATCCTAAACTTGGCTTTTAGTCCCTATAATCGCAAGTAAAAAGGGCTCAATGCAGAGAAGAATGCAAGCAAATCAACAAGAAAAGTATTCAACGAAATTTTTTTATTAAAAAAATTATTCAAAATGTTAAAAAGAGTCCTACATTTTTAAAAGGAGTGCATTTTTAACTATTTTATAGAAGTGGCGTCCTAGAGTCCAGGTTTCAAAAAGGAATCAAAATGACGCAAAGGAGTGCCGAAGATAACCCTGCTTTATACAACGATGATATCCTAGTTCCCTGGAATGAATGAATATTGCAATTCATTGTCAGTTATTACCTGTATCGCACCAAAGTCTTTCATCCCAGTCTTCCCGATGCGATGGACCTTATTTCGTAAAGGAATTCTTCGATTCCGAGATTTGATCACACGTATCATATAATATTTCCTTGACTCAGATTTTTTTGTTTGTGTTTAAAGAACTAAATATGTATGGTACAAGTTCAGCTCTATCACAGATTCCCTCGTAGAAAATTTCCGAACGAAACGCTACGCCCCGAATACGAAAAAATTCAAATCACAAACCCCGAACGGAATCAGCCATTATCCAAACCTCTTTTCGGACTTTCGGAATCAGTTGATTTGTGTCAAAATGTGAAAAGCAAAACAAAATGTCAATTTTATTGTGTACCTTTCAATTGTGTTTTGAAAAAAAGTTATCTTAAATGGATTCAATTACGATTGCTTATAAAATAAATCAAGAAAACGCGTGGAGAAAATGAAAATTAAAATTACAATGTAGGATTTTAAGAGATGCATTTAATCCACTCGACCCACAATCCCTGGACAATTTATGGCTTCTCTTTGAGCGTACCCAAAAGCCTTTGAAATTGGGCTCTGTTCCTATTCACTTTTGACCTTTAGTTAAATATTTGTTTAAAGTTTAATATTTATTTGTTCTTCTTTAGACGGAAATTAATTACATTTTTCTTTTAAATGCGTGTTAACAAACTGAGCAAAATAATTGTTCGTAGAAAAATCAATAAAATTTCCTATTCGTTCGGGTTTAGTGATACCAATTTTCCCGAACTCCGAAATTCTTACGAAAATTTTCGTTACGACGGGATTCGTAGTACGGCTCTATTATGACGGAACCTGTGATAGGGCTGAATGCATTATTCTGTATAAATTACTACTACTACGACTTCATTACCTTTCCCGTCGACGAGATTCCAGGTACCTCGCCAGTTTTATTTCGCATAAGCAACTATAATCTCCTCATTGATTTACATGTTAGAAGTTTTAGTTTTCAAACATCCAAAAATATCAATGTAGTGCGTTACAAATATTCCTAAATCACACCTCTAAAGATGAAAACCTTATCTTATCTTAGGCTTCAAAAATCAATTGACAAGAGTACTTGCTGTTGAAATACTCTAAATTTCTGAATGGTGTTCAACCAGATTTTGAAAAGTCTTCTCAATTGTTATATTTTATTTTGTTTCTTCTGGCCAAACCCAATATCGATCCTATCCTCCACATCAGAATTAAATTTACAATGCGAAGGAGAAAGTGCCTGCGGATTGATCCTACTTTAAGGCGTATATCTTTTCAAAAGAGATGATATTTTTGCCTAAGATTATTCTTGTTGAAGAACTCTCAATCGACAAAAAACCCTACCAATCCTAACATCCTTCTTGATTAACTCACAGATGCTTCTATCAAAGCAAAGTCATATCTACCAGTTTGTTTCTTTTTTTATATTTCACCTACAAAAACATTTTCCATTTTACAATAAACATGTATAAAAATAACAAGAATTTGACACATTTTCCCAGTTTGCACACATCAATAATTATTATACGTATAAAAAAAATATCAATTTGTTATATTTTGTGTGTGTGCACACGTATTGTGTATGTGTGTGTCTTGTAAATGTATCTTTTAAACATTCTTTTTTTTTACATGAATAATTTTTGTTTTTAATTATTACAATTCTATATAATTTATTTTTTATTTTGTTCGTGTATACAAAACCAGCCTTTTCGATTGTTGGTTTAGTAATTTTTTTGTCTTGTAAGCTGTTTCTTTTTTTTAGTAAATTTTATAAATAACTTTATATAAATCCTTATATTAAATACATACAAATTTTGATTTACATTAAAATGTTTGTATAACTTTGTGTACAGCTTTTTTGCACCAACATTTGCAAAATTTTAATATTTCTTAAAAAAAAAACTAGATAAAAAAGTGGATAGAAAAAAATACACAAAAAAAGAGAAAAAAATTAGATAAATAAGATAAAGAAATGAAGAAGCGGTTAGAACTTTTTTATCGGACTGTCTTCAACTTCCATCTGAGGAAGAGATACGCAGAAATTCTCAGGATAAAGAATATAACAACTAAGGCAATAATATCGAGCTTGAAGTCGGCATCGACCATATCCAGTTCCTCGAGAGTGGTGATGGGCGACTTGAAGTGGCAATATGTTTGGTGGCATTTGAGTTTTTCACGACCATATCCATAGGTGGCTAGGGCTGTGCCCTCGAAACCGTAACGAATGTAAGAGATATATGTCATCCAGCGAAGGTACACAGGTATTGCGTCGAAGGATACAAAGAATCCGGAGAATAGCAAGAATGGCACTGACATCACAGGAGCCAGGAATACACCGTTTTGTACGTTCATGGCAGCTCCGACTACCAGACCGACACTTTGAGCGACGAATGATATTAGTAGGCAGGCAGACAGGAACATTGCGAATCTCCAAAGCTCCCATGGCTGTGAGGTGAAGTAGTATACTAAGGATACATATATCACGCAGAATACAGCCTGGAATAAAATTGTAAGAAGTTGTTAGTTAAATATTAAGTAAGTTGTTTGAAAGTCATTTTTATACCTGGAATGGTATGTCGGAAACCGTCATTGCCAAGTAATAAGATTTTAGTGAGTACCAACGATTGAAGTTTTCTTTCAGCAGAACTGGCATCTCCAGAGGGACTGTAGAAGAAAAGATGCGTTATTAGAATAATCCTAAATCTTAATAACAAAGTAAACAGTTTTCCATTTTAATAAGGATATGGTTCTATAGGTTGGGGATTTTGCCATAACGAATATGTAAAGTAAGAGTAGTATTGTTAAAGCTAATTCGCTCTTCCCATAAGTAGTTATTCAAGGTGGAACATGAAGTTATTGTGATGTGGCGACAAAATGTGAAGGTTTTCTGAGGATGCATTGTGTTCCCACCTTCATGCGAGATAACACATGCAGGAATGACGGTTTGGGGAGCCACTCTAGTGATGTACCACCATAGTAATATGGTGTTATAAAGTTAGAGTGGACTGGTGCACCACTCTAAAAAGATTGACTGAGAACCACTCTAGAGATCTGGTCAATGCTAATTTTGACTCCAGGTGAGTAGAGTCAGCGCCAAAACAAGCCGTAAAGGCAGGTGCTGGGGTAGAGCTTATTTTGACCTTATACAAAAGGTGTCAAGAATTGTCCTACGCCAGGGCTTGCATGAGGTAAGAGTCGTCTAACCACTTCCTTCCTATAAATTGGGTGTAAGAATAGTTTAATGGTGCGGGTCGCCGGAAGTAAGAGTCTTCCAAGATCAAGTGCCGTTCAGCGCTCTTCATGCGGTTCCATGAGGACGGTGTAGGACCTGTGGGTCTATAGCTATCTAGGCTGGGTAACGATGAGGCTTTCCAGATTTCATCGTGATTGATAGAGTTCCGGAACTGTTTTTCTTTTCATGGTTGGTAGGCCATCGAACCTTATGGGGTCAAGCTCGTTTCTTCGGAAATCGGCGAGGCTGGGCCCAGGTTTAAACTGAGCACAACGGGTTGGGAGCGAAGAGGTAGTTTTGCTTTCTTGGGGGATGGCTCGGCTTAGAAAGAAGTCTTGTAAATCGACGTATTTAACCTTGATACAAGGGTGCAGAAAGGCACGGCTCCTCAGCAAGGAGGATATGTTTTCCCATAATAAAACTATTAATTGCAAATAGTGTACCGAAACTTCGGTACTAAAAGGCGCCCTGATCAAACCCTGATGGTTTGAGAGGAAAGTATATTGGAAAACTATTGTTTGAATACTTGTATTGACGAACTATATAATATGTTTTAAGTGGAATTTGATGTATGACGTTGGCTTTTTTGGTCACATTAAACTTTGCAAAGAAACAGAATAAAACGGTGTCTTTGGCTTGTCCCGACGTTTCGGCAAGGGTTGTTGCCTTCTTCAGGGGAACTTTATTACATATAAAATACAGAATGCGTAATGCAGTATAATGCATAACTAAAGTGAAGAGAAACTTACATTTAAAAAAAATTAGATTTGAAAACTATTGTACCCATTCGACGGAGGAGAATCCTTAAAATATACAATCTTTAATTGTATGAATTCTACGTCGTAGCAGATGTGGTGAAAAGCAAATAAATCTCGGGGTTTCCATACCAGCGAAAAGGAACCCGGTTGGGAAAGTCTTGCAAATGTTGAAAGCAACGTGGCAAACCTTGCTTATGCTTACGTTGAAAAAACTGGTAGACCTAGACGCCCAAAGCATTGGAGTGCAAAATTTGGTGCCGTCGGCCATCGATCGGTATGTATGGAAAAACTTGTGAGATGAGATCTCGCATGGATTTCAGTAGTTTCGTCGATGATTATGATGGTAAACACAACGAAAGCTCTGGCTTAACAATGAGTGCAGTGGCGTCAATGTCAAATTCTTAAGAGGATGACGATGGTAAACACTGGGAACGCCTAGTCATAGTCGTTAAAGAAATAAGCGTGTAAAAGCCTTTAGACAAGATGATTCAACGACCGTCTTCTTCATCTCCATAATTTAAAGAATGCCTAAGATTGGGAGCAATTAGCAATTAACAGATCTGGCTAAAGAAGGTTAAGACTCAGTTCCATCCTCGAATGAATGTAAGGTAAGTCATCATAAATTGAAAGGCTTTGTGCCAAAATTTACTATACAACTTCAAGACTTACATGATAAAATTGTTATTGTCATTGAGGTGTACATCAAGAACAGCATGTTGAAGAAGAGGAAACCCAAATTACTCAGTACCTTGGCTCCGTCATTGCCAATGTCATAATAGAGAGCACCAATTAGACAACCAACCAGCAAGTGAGCAAACAGCCGAAGGTACATAAGAGTCTGAAAAAAATGAAAAAAAAAGAATCACATAAATAAATCTCATATTTTCCAATAAACAACGCCAACTCACCCAATCACGGTAATTGAAGAGCAAAGTTCGTTTAAGCACCACAAAGAATTGATGAACCTGTGACGTCGGATAACGTTCCGGTGATAATATCTCTTCCATTGCGCTTTTGTCAGCAAGCAGCGCCATCTCCACATTATCCTGCTTCTCCATATCGATAACCAAGTCTCCTTTCTCCGTTGTTTGTTCCACCACAGATACAATTTCGGAATTTTTCGACAAATCATCGACCAAGTTTGTCGTCAACAGCTTATTGTTGAGCTTCAAATTGTCCGCATACTTGGAGCAGGTTGCATTTTGAACATCATTTTTGTCCAGCATAGCCTTCAGATTATGCACCTTGACCAAATCGTTGCGCGCTTTAATCAGAGAAAAGTCAGCGGCAGTTCGAATATCACGTTTGCCATTGTCGATTGCATTCACCAGACTTTCTTGCATATCACCATATTCACCGCATGCCACTTCAATCACATAACTGGCTGGATTGTGATAGCTTGGACATTCTAGACCAAGTGTACCCAGGAATGGTACGAGCTGTTTTGTGCTACCCTGATAGACACATTGGCCCTCGGCAAGTGTGTACAGGTGATCGAACATTTCGAAGAGACGAGCTGAAGGCTGATGAATGGTGCAAATAATTGTGCGTCCACCGGCTGCCAGCATCTTGAGTAAGTGTATACATTGGAAGCATGTCGAACTGTCAAGACCGGATGTTGGCTCGTCAAAGAACATAATCGGCGGATTGCTGACCAATTCAAGGGCTATAGATAGACGTTTCTTTTGGCCGCCAGACAAGTTTCGAGTAAAGGTGTTTCGATGTTCGGTTAAGCTTAGTGTTAAAAGGATGTCATCTATCTGTAAATAAAAAAGAATAAGTTTTAAAATCAAATTAAAATGAATAATATAAATTTTAAATACTGACAAAATAAAATAAAAAAGGAGAGTGTTTGTCACCAATATGGCAAAGTAAAAGTTTGATTCCCCAATTGAGTCACCCTGTTTTTACCGGCATTTGAGTCCTTTTTGCCTTGGGCTTTGCAGAGGTCTAAGGTTTGCTGGCATAATTAAGCTTTTTAAATAACTTAAAAAAAAGAAGTCCGGAGGGGTCTTTTTCTTTGGGTGGGCAGTCAATGTTCCATTTTTGACAGCGGTAACATTGTATATGAACTGCTATACTATCATGGTGACATGTGGACCGTGGCGCTCCAAGCGGCTCTAGGTAAAGTTAACTCGGTAAATTGAAAGAGGCGAACGCGGCAAACAAAGAGAATTCTAAGAGAAACTTTGTGAACATGTACTTTGCTCTTTGCAGTTTGCAGTTTACATATATACAATGATGCGAGTATAGTTTTTTTTGCACAACTGGATTGCTTCTCACAAGCAGGGTGACGAGATGTCTAGTTTTAAAAAAGGAATGACAAAAAAAGAAGAAAAACGACTTATGTAAATGAATGGTGTCTGGGGGGTGGGTATATGTATGTTTAAGCTGGTTGATAAGTTTATTTTGAGTTTTATATTTAGTTTAGTTAGCAGTTTATATACAATGGTGAAAATAACACAAACAGATGCGGATGTTCTAAAGAGTTTTCTTGTCTCTGAGTCGAGAAAAAGCGTAACGCGATTCAATTGAATTAAAGTTTTGCAGGGTAAGTTTGACTGAAGGTGGAAAAAGGGGGTCAATGCAAGAGGATGGGCTTGAAATCTGAGACGAGTTTGGATTAAGAATGTGGGAATTGACAAAGTTGAGGTATTGTTGCTTCCTTGGACGTATATAGTCGCTAGTTCTATCAATAACGTCATATTGAACCACAATTTATGATATGAAAAAATAAAAAAAAAGTAATCGGCCTTCTATCCTTTAACATATTTTTTTTTTATTTATTTTAATATTTATTCGTCAATTTGAGTTTAAAACTCCTTATAGACTACTATACCTACAAATTAAAGCTTAATAACAAATAATAAATTACAATAATCATTTTCCGAATTTTAATTCAGCTAATAAATAAGTTTTTTAAAAGTATCTCTATTTATAAATTGGAAGAAATCAAATTTACTGTTAGTAGATACTGAGTTGGCCTGCCTTAACCAACGTGAGATCGGTTCATTTAGACCATAATTAAACCTGTGGCCGGGAACATAAAAGGTGTTATAAGTTCTCAAGGTATGTGCCGGGCAATTAAAGCCAATCAAATCTAGTAAAACAGGGCAATTAATTTTATAGTTCAAAATATCTCTAATAATCATGATATCAAAATATTTTCGACACATTTCCAGACTAAGTAAACCAAAGAGCAAACAACGAGTATCATAAGAAGGACGGGGGATATTCCATCGTAGTAGATGAAATAAGTATCTGGTAAGACGTTTTTGAACATTTTCTATCCTTTTAGAATGAATGGAATAAAAAGGGTTACAAGAGCAATATTCCAGGGCTGATCTTACATAAGGGAGGTACAAACATTTAATTGTAAAAGGATCCTTGATTTCTTTTGAGTTTCTAGTTATAAAACCTAACATAGAATTGGATTTAGCTACAATGTAGTCTACATGGCTATTAAAACTAAACTTTGCATCAAATATGACACCTACATTTTTTTTCAGAAATTTTAGCAAGAGGTATATCATTTATATTATATTGAAAGTTTAATGGTGACAAGCGACGACAAAAAATTAAGCTTTGACACTTAGAGACGTTCAAATGTAAATTGTTCTTTTCACACCACACAGAAAGGTTGAAAAGATCTTTTTGTAATTTTAAACAGTCAGATATATCTTTCACAACACAAAACAGTTTTAAGTCATCAGCATACATCAGACAATTGGAATATATGAAAACATACAGGAATATCATTGACAAATAACAGGAATAGGAGAGGTCCAAGATGGCTTCCTTGGGGAACACCCGAAGAAGCCTCGATAGCACCAGACAATTTATTGTCTAAGCGAACAAATTATGTACGTCCACAAAGATACGACTTAATTCATTTAAAAAAATTTGAGTGAAAACCATATCTTTGAAGTTTCCTAAGAAGTATATTGTGATCAACCCTGTCAAACGCCTTTGCAAAATCAGTGTAGATTTCTTCACATATTAGACCATTCTCCAGTGCACACAGAACAAAATTTTAAAAAAACTGCCAGGTTTGTGTTCGTAGATCTTCCGGTAATAAAACCATGTTGCAACTGTGAAATGATTTCTTTAGATAGCCCTATAAGTTTTTTGTAAATTAATTTTTCAAAAAGCTTAGGAATGGTAGATATTTTACAAATCGGTCTATAATTGGTAACATCATTTTTTGAACCAAACTTATGAATGGGAATTAAAAAAAGAGTATTTCCAATCATCGAGAAATACTGCTAACTCAAGAGAACGGTTAAATATAATAGATAGTGGAAAGGCAATAAATAGCCTGAGCACAATTTTTAAAGATAACAGGAGGAAATCCATCCATGCCTTGCTTTTTGTCTGAATTCAAACAAACAAATATAATCAATTGAAAAAAAATGACATGACTGGATCGCACGTACTTGCTCATATGTGCGGTCACATTGTAGAATAAAATTAAAGAAAATTAAAATTAACATCAAAGCATTTCGTCGGTTTGCAGGTAAGACTCACTAAGTGCACATTTAAGCTTAAATAACTTAATATCACCAAACTTTATTTTTCAGTTATCTTTCGCTGGAAAAACTCATTAAGTCCATTAAACGAATCAAAGCACCAGTTTCAAATTCTTAAATATCATCAACTGTAATTTTTTTATGTTATTACGGCAGGAAAAAATCATGAACGTACTGAATGAATTTTACCTGCCAATACTGTATACCATAGACGCACTTCATGAATTTCAGTTAAAAAAAACCGTTTTGAAAGTATGCTTTGATTTTTCTTTCAATTATGGCAATACGAAAAGTGAATTATAAATTCCATTATTGCCAAGCTCGTCGCAAGTTAAACTGCAAGATTATTGTCTAGTGTTATTTATTTACATTTGGCTAAAATTTTATTATTTTACAATGAATAATTCAAGAGGTAGATACATGGCCGAATTGGCAATGAAAAAACAAAGGCAGAATACGATCCTTGATAATCTCGTAAGTAGTTACTAAGATGACCAAGATGTTCATAGTCTATAGTATATTTGTTTTAGAACCGTAAGCCCATAATTCTTGCTCAACAAGATTTGTTTGATGGTAAATCTTATAGCGCATGTGAACTATCACTATTTGCTACTAGTAGTTTTGATGCTTTAAACCAAAACCATGTAAGTATGTTTATTATTTTGAAATCAGACTAAAATCAGATTGGATTTTATGTTAAAACCTTTGCAATTTTAATAACTTTATACACTATTTTTAAAGATCCGTTCTGTTGTCTTACAAGAAACGCCTGCTACTGATTAAGTGCAGAGTGATATGAACGAAGATGAGGAGGCTGAGCCAGTTGAAATAAATGTAATACAACTATATTTTTAATTTCTGCTTGCACATTCACAAAATCCTTAACTATGCTTGACTTTAGCAGATGCAAAACGACTCAAAAAAAAGATTTCACTGGAGATTCCGATGAAGATCCAACTTTTCAACCCAACTTAGGGACAGAAGATTCTGAAATTTCTGATCTTTCAGACTATATGGCTGAAAGTGAAGAGAAGGTTTTAACAAGGCGTAAACAAAATCACCCAGAGACTGTAGCAAAATCTCGTCGAGCGAAATGTCTCTCCTATACAAGCAAAAAAAGAACCATCCTGCCAAAGCTCCGAAACACATTGATTGTTCCAAATATAGGTTTAAATGCACAAATTGTATATCTGAGGTCGACAGAAATGAAATTTGTAAATCATATTAAGGTTTTTCTGAGTATAATAGACAGAAAGACTTTATATTAAAATGTGCTAAAACAGAGATTCCAAAACGAAGAAGAAAATATGATGCAAACAGTGGAAAATCGTGACATGTATCTAAAACATATTTTTTAGAAAACCTTACTGGAAGACATAGAGTATGTGCAAAATTTTTTTAACGGACCCTTTGCATTTCAAATGGACCTATTAATACAGATGTTCAAATTTTGGGTCATTTACTGGCAACGATAAGAGAGGTCGAAAAGTGCCTGGCAACAAAACAAGTGAAGAAGGAATATCTCTTGTAAAAAGCCATATAGAAAGCTTCCCAGTTATGGAATCCCACTACGTACGGAAGTCTACAAAAAAAAAACTATACTTAGATAGCAATTTGTCTATTTGAAAAATGTACGACCTCTATCGTAATGATTTTTGCCAACTACACAAAATAACTAAAATTGTTAGCGAAAAATGTTATAGAAGAATAGTTTGTAATAATTATAACTATTCGTTTTTCAAACCAAAAAAAGACCTTTGCGCAATGTGCGCCAAATATGATCAAGCTTCTGATACAGGCAAAAAAGGTTTGGAAGCAGAATAATCAATGCATTTGATGCGAAAAAACCAATGTAATGAAGCCAAGGAAAATGATAAGAGGCAAAAATGATTCTAAATTCATAACTTGCACTTTTGATTTGCAAAGTGTCCTGCAGTTGCCATATTCAAGGGTTTCATTATTTTATTATTCACGGCAAATATGCGTCTACAATTTCACGATCTATGTCGGAAGCGGAGACATTGCTCATTGTTATACTTGGAACGAGTTAAATGGTAAGCGAGGGAGCAATGAGGCTCAATTTTGTTTCGTTTTTTGAAAACATTTCCCTTAAGCGTGACAGATGGCAGCTATTTTGATGTATGCTGTACAAAGTTTAAGTCATCTGAAAAGAGTGGAACTTAAATTTTTAGTCAGGGCATTCACACATGGAGTGTGACTCAATGCATTCCGCAATAGAGTGGGCAAAAAAATAATAAAAGTGCGTATACTATGACCGATTGGACACGCATCTTTCAGTCGGCTAGATCAATTAAAAAAGATAAAAAATAAATGCGGATATCAAGTTCATCTCTTAAAGTTCTCGAATTTCTTTAATCTCTAAGACCTAGTAGCTAACACAATCAAAAACAGGAACAGAGACGAGTGTGGTGACAAAGTTTAATGGCTTAAAATAAAGTGCCTTAAATTTGAAAAAGATTTTCCTGAAACTTTGTTTTACAGATACGATCACACATCTGAATACAAAAAGATAAATGCATCTGGAAGAGGTCGCCGAAAGAAATTATTCGGACTGAAGTCAGCATACGTTGATTATTTGCCGATTTCACCCGCAAAAAAGGCCGACCTAGTTAAACTTTGCGATGCTGGTCTGATTCCAGAGGAAATAATTCCATGGTTCAAAAGTTTGCCCACAGTAAATTCGGCATGTCCTGAGCGCTTAACCGAGCCTTCTAATGATGAAAGCGATTTCGAAGATGAATAAAATCATTTTCCTCTAATATTATTAATTTGTTTTTAGTTTTTTCTTTATATTAATAAAAATTTAATATTTGAGGAAATCACTGTTTTGTTGTTCATTATCTCTCTCCAAGGTTTTAAATCCGGCAAGAAAAATTCATTGTGTTTTATTTGGCCATTTGTCGAAAACCTTTACATTAAGGGCACAAATATTATGTCTATCATAATAATAACTTACATTTTTTATTTATTATTTTAAAAATGGCATTAATAGCTTATGAAATGGAATTTTAATCTTTAATAATTCATTAAAACCTCATTATCTCCAATTAACTCAAAACGCACTTAGTGAGTTTCACTTGACAACCGACGATTTATTCGATTTTTGTGACTTGATTGTTACAGGTACCTTTACTTTTTGAGCTAAAAAAAAATTCTAAATTTTAAGACGATGGCCAAACCGTTTAGGCTACAGTCCAAAATACATCCGTACAGACAGACAGACAGACAGACAAACAGACGGACAGAATTTTGCCAGTCACTCAAATATGTTTCTCTATCGTCGTAATGTCATGTTTGATTGTTATCTCAAAACTTTTAATCTGCACGAATGTATAACTTGCATTATAGTACCTTTAATCGCAATTAAAAATGAAAAAGATCAAGATCATGAGTAAAATATCAAAAAAGCAACACGTAATATTTCGTTTTTGACCCTAAAAAGCTATATTAACGTTTTTAACACTTGAAATTAATGGAAACCTAATTTTGTATCGCTATCCTCAAAGCATTAGAAGTTTTATCAAATGGCACAGCCATATCACCTAGTAAATTTGCTTTAAATTATGCAATATCGTTTAATTTGTTTTTAAAGAACTTTATAAAATAAAAAAAATCGGCTTACATTAAGACACTCATTGTCTTATAAAAAAAATATAAAAATAATACAAACAAAATTATTTGCACTACGCCCAGTAAGTTTGCGTAAAATTGTGGACTTTTTTATGTTCTCTTGTGAATTTGAGGTCCATTTTTTTTTTTTAATTTTTTTAAAGTTACAAAATTATTTTGGCTTACTAATTTGCAATCGAAAACATTTTATTTCATTGAAATATTCAAAAACTTGTCGAAGATATAAACCTTAACGTGATGTTCTGAACTAATTTTTTGATGGCAACCTCCACTTAAGAAAGCTTCTTCCTTTTTTTAGGGCGATAGCTCTCTGAAAGCACTTTCACGAAAATTTCAAAACAGAAATTTTTGATATGCTTTCTGAAGACACTTGCCTTTCATTGTGTCACGTACCCTTATTTATTATCTTTTTCTTACAAATTTACATACGTATGATCTTATAATCAAATCAAAATATTTGAAAACTCTTCTGGAGAAGGAATGAATACCTTTGATTTTTTGAACTTTTTAATTCTGGTTTAAAAATGTATCCAACATGATTCTTCGACAGCGAAGTTTGTTTTATAATTAAGCTCGTCCTGTAGTGAACAAAAATTCGGGCTCGTATTTTAGAACCTTAAATTAATTTTTTTGGTAATGGTATTTCTTGGAATAATATAGAAAGGAAAACCCTGGATTTTCGACAGTTCTTTAAGTTACAGAAGCAGAGTTCAGTAAGGTTTTCGCAATACCACAATACTCGAGGAACTGAACAGTGAATTTATCTCAATGCCTGATATTATGTTCCCTTTTCTTAAAATATCATAAATCCATTGATCTTTTAAGTCTGCCTTATTTTAAGACATCAAATGGCATTTAATATTTTTGTTTTGTATTTTTATTTGCCCAGTCAAGTTCAATGTTTTTGGTTGCAAAAAGGTGGTTGAACGTTGCAGAATTTTTGAGCGAAAACGAAAAAAAATTAAACTTACCACAGCATTTTTTTCTGGTCTAGTGAAGTTTTTGCTAAGCTTCAAGTTCGTGGCAACTGTCATTGCTTCTTGGACGGTTAAATTCGAATGCAATTGGTTGTCTTGCATAATGTACGCGGACAGTTTGCGAAATGTGCTTAGATTACGTTCATGTCCGTTGATTGTTATTGTACCCTCGGTGACATTGGTTCTGTAAGGTTAAACAAAAAAAAAAACAAGGTTTAAGATACAAAATTTAAATAGTTTGTTAAAAAAAACGAACTAAAAAAACTTAAAACTAATAAGCACCTACATATTCACAGAAAAGAAAACAACTCATATAAATATCACATTGTTAGCCAAGATCCATGATAGGAACTGATTGATGTGTCATAAATAACATCAGAATCGATCAGCAAAAAATGTGCTGATTCCTTCAAAGTTGCCATGTCAAACCCTTCATTCCTGTCATTTTCCTTATCAACTAAGGCACGAAGAAAAAAACTTTCCATGACAAATAAGCAATATAAAAGTCAAAGTATAAAGGTCGCCACTTCAGAAATACATTTAAATTTAATCAACTCAATTCCAACTGCAAAGTGCAACAATGGAACCAAACGTCATCTGCTCTTTGTGTGGCGTACTTTGCGTTTGCCTTTATTTCATATCTCACTCGACCACACAATGAATAAGCTGGAAGCAAAATTTTAATCTCGGACAAAGTGCAAACGCGCGGCAACAATCGCTTCCCTCTAACCGCAAAAAATAATGCTTTCCACAGCAAGATTGTGGACGCAACTTAAAGTATTTTTGTTTTTGTTGTTGTGTGACGGTTAGACGAGGAACAACAACACAGTTCAGAGATAAGTGGCATTATTTGTCAAGCAGGCGTTTTTATTTGCACAACAGTTTTTTTTTTTTGGGAACAAAGGTGATTGGAAGTTATAGCTTAAAGGTTGAATTTGATATCTTAACTTATCCTTAGAATGTTTAAGCTTAAGAGACTAGAGACTGAAAAACTTCTTTGTGTTTAGTTTCTATAAAAAAAAGTTTTTCTTTTTTATGAAAATTTCGAATATTTCTTAAAGGGGATCCACCTTGATGAAAAGTAAAACCAGTATAAAAATCAGTTATTTGAAACATTAAAAGTGTAACATGTAAAGTGAAACTTTTGACAGATTTCATGGGACATTGGAGTGCTATAGCAGCGTTTGGTTGCACGGGTGGTTCTTGTATCTGCTACATTGTATTGTATTGCTTTTATTTTATGGCAATCGCGGTTGTACATTAAAGTTAATCTTTCAACGTTTAGTGGCCAAGTTCAAAACTAGGTGGGAAGTAACAACCATTTGTTATATTTGAATTGAAGGTTTTTAATACAAACTCTATATACTACGTTGTAAGAAAATAAAATTAAAAAACAACATAGTAGAAGACTTAAGTAATTTTGGACTTTGTTGAATTATTGATTCAAAATAGTTTTTTACGGCCTTTAAATCCACCAAAAATTGGCGTTTCATCCTGGTAACTCACTTGGACTCACTTGGTGAGAAGTAAGAAACAAGTCAAGAGTATGGGCTGCTTGCCCAGCAACATCCGGTATTCGCTTTGGCACATCCATTAGTTGGGTAAGGTGATGTAACCCGGCAAAGAGCTCAACATACCTTCCTTCGGGTGTTGTCTGGCCAGAATAGCGGAGCCAATTGGAAATGTGTACATTGAAATCGCCCGCAATAACGATTTCAGCGCGAGGACAAAGGATAACAATTTCCGAGATGGATTCAGATAGCCCACCAAACTCGTTACAACTCGAAAAACTGTCAAGATTTGAACTCCTATACAAAAATAAAACAATAATGAATGATATGCTTGCGGACAGTGAATTTGAGCCAAATTAAGTTAAAGTCCATGCTGGAATATTGTCCATGTTGGGGAAGGCTCTGGCAAGCAATATAGACGATGAGACCGTGATCGCGTTAGTTTAACGGTAAAACAATGTTATCTCGATTTCCGGCAAAAGTAATAGTCCCACTGAAAAAAGTTATATATCAGAGTTGTAGCCAGTAAAATGATCTATAACTTCTGCATACGCTGTTTTTTCCCATAACCCCAAATTTATGTGAAAAAATTCAAATTACCAAGTTTTTGGTTTTTTATTGTTATCTTTTACAAAAAAAAAAAATCACGAAATTTAGTAAAAACTTTACCAAATAATTTTTTTTGATTTAAAATATTTATATTTTCATCTTTTTTTGACTTAATATCGAAAAGGCACCCTAATTTACAATCGACAATTCTCAAGTCAAAGTGTCTAATTTATTTTTTCTTTCAACAAAAAGTATTCTCTTCCTTTTCCATCGAGTTGCATTCTACTAATTTTTTTTGGTTTCAAAAATTATTGACCCTGGTCTATAGGAACTATAAGGCAAGTTAAGGATTAGTGAATATAAAAAATTGTGATAACAATCAAACATGACATTACGATCATAGAGAAGTCTAAACAAGTTAGTGGCAAAAAATGTCTGTCTGTCTGTATGTATAACGAGCTGCAGCCTAAACGAAACACCTTAAGCGATTATCTTCAAATTTCGTATGTGTGATTCATTTGAAATTCAATTTTCGGGCCTAAAAATAACGGTACCTTCCATATGACCGTTTAGCAAAAGCTTTGTTTTCTCGAAAACAGTTCCAACGATTTAAAAAAAAATGTTTGAGAATTTTTTTTGTTGGTATTGGCTATCATTTGATCAGAGCCAAATTTACGGGAAAAGTATATTAACGGTACTTTTCATACAACGTTTTTTTTTTTAATTTTTTAATTTCTCGGTAACGGTTCTTTGAATTTCTGTGGTATTTTATATTTGAGAAGATCTTGTTTGCCAAATTAATTCTGTATATCAAAATGTTGAATTACTTTTTTTCAAATTAAAATTAATTTTTGAAAAATCAATATTTTTAAAACTAATAAAAAAATAATTTTAAATTTTATAATCACATCTATATTATAATAAACTCTAAGAAACTACATACCAAAAATTTCAAAAACAATTTTTTTTTCAAAAAAACTAGGATTTTATCAAAATCCGACGTACAATGTCCGAAATACCTTTTACATAAATTCGTTACTATACAAGACTTTAAGTGTTGTGGTTTTTACACTTTTTTTAAGTTCAGGTAGTGTTATTTTTCTACGTTAATAGTCCTGTTTTATTGGTAATCTATAGATAGCGCAGTAATGGAAGTCCCAATAAAACGCTATACTCACTCCTTAATTCACTTTTAATTCGACCACCCAAAAATGGTTCTACATTCCAAGTGGTTGATATTTCTCCCAAACATTCCTTTATCTCTACTTTTTATATTAACTCATTTCACTAACTTAATCGATCGAGCCGAAAAAAAGTAGTTCGCGACCAAACATAATTTGGATTGTTCTTTATATATGTATAAAGATATATAAATATATAGCTGAGTATCTAGCTAGGACCCCTACATAATGAGATATAGTCATGTGAAAGCTTGAGTGAAAAAAATATTTTTTAACAACGCAACCCTTCAACCCGCTCCTGTATGCGCAATAAGTATATTTTAGAAAGAACTTTAAAAGAATGGATCAGATATTAGCTGGACTCAATTGCTATTCAATGCACGAAATACTCTTTTTTTATAATTCTGAAACCGGTTTTCTATACTGAAAGTAATCCTTAAAAGATTAGACTTTTTTTTCAAACACAAAGGACAAATTCTAAAACAGGCAAGTCAATGTGTAACTTTTTTTGAAATATCTCACTTCGAACGGGTTTTTAAGGAGTTTGTTGTAATGGCATAAAATATTTTATGTTTTCATATTAAACAAACATACATTTTCAGATAATTTACCATACAAAGCTAGTTTCTAAATCTAAATATTCAAAGTTATAGCCATTTTAAGAATCTCAAAAATTCAAAAAAGTGATGAAACCTTAAAACTTAAGTACCGTTATTTTTTGTTTGGTCAACACATAGAGGTGGGCATTTTTCTGAAAAGTTGTGCCAAAGTATTAGGAACAACATTATATAAGTTTAAAGTCTGTAAGAATTATTAACAATTTTGTATGGAGCCATGTTTCTGTTTCCTGAGCTATAAATAAAAGCAAGGATTAAAATTTGACGTCAAAAATATTTTGGAACAAAAAATCCGTTGTTTTATTATAATGTATCTCAAATTAATTCAATCCCTAAATGTTGATAAAACAAAGTATTTTTAACCAATGACTTTACGCATACAATTCGATGTGTACATATCTTCCACATTATAATGATATCCATTTGACTGATTTGATAGATTGATTGATAAAGAAATTAATTATTCATTTGGTGATTGAACTTTGTTTTTGATAAGAATAATTACGGTTGTGAAAAAATTTTTTTGTTTTTATGTTACTTCTTATCCTAACCAAAAGCAATAATTGTTGTTCAATTATTTTTTTTTATCATTCCTTCAATTCAGCAATAATTGTACTTTGCCCTTCGGACTATTAAAACGATAAAATCCAAAAGCTAGCATTCCAATGTGTTTGCTTATTTATCATTATATGGTAATTCCATAATGGTTTTTAGATTGTTTTCCAAGACATCTATAGTCTCCGACTAAATGTTTAAAAAATGCTTTCCATTGAATGATTCCCTCTGCCATAGATAGTTATGAACTTGACTATTTTGAAGAACAATTATTTCATAAGTCTACCTTACATTGGAATCAGCCTTTGTTCCCAAAATTACCTTTTTCTTCAACTGCTCGATCGCAAAGATTAAAACAATAATAATAAATTCACAAGGTCGCATTATTATTCGCACAATTATATAAAAAAAAATAAAAAAAAAAGGCAACTCTATTGCTCGGAACAAATCTGCTGGTAACTTTATTAATCGCAGTCATATAACTTCTACCAAATTAGGGAAAAAAAGTTGCGACATTAAAAAACCTTGGACTTCAACCTTCGTCGGTTTCAGCTGATTTGATTTTTTTTTTATTCTTGTCGAAGTATTCTCCCATGAACCACAAAAGCAATTTTGAAAATTCTCTCTTTTTATCAATTTCCTCCAAGAATATTGTGACATTTCTTTCTCAAAAAAAATAAGAAAAAATGCACACCCAAGAACGCGTGCTATTTCTACAAAAATACGCACACTTATCAGTTTGCTTACTATTTGAATACTGTCCTCGAAAAATCTAAAAGTTCATTGTCCCCCTTAGAATAAACAAAAAAAAAATGTAAATTTCATTATCTCAACTGACCAAAAGCCGTTGTGAAACTTCAAGGATCCACCCAGTTACACTCGTAGAACATGTTTTCAGTTTACAACTTTTAGATTACATTTCCCCTGGGATCTTTCTCAACAACAACCCATTTACACGACGCAATCTCAGCTTAGTCATAGTTTATTATGTTTTAATTGAAACAAGCAGAGCTAAATTTAAAAATCTCGACTTCACTGGTGAACGCTAACAAGGTCACTTTAGAACAGACTTAACGGCTGAGAAATTAAAGATTGAGAAGTGAGACTGGTTTAAAACAAAATACATTCTTGAGATACTTTTAATACAGAGGAAAGCTTTTGCGGATAAGACCGGTTGCAAAACCTGAGATGGAATATTTCTTGGGAAGCTGACAAACTTTCAGAGCGAAGGTCATCAGTGTGGTGATTCTGCTGAATTTCTAGTTCTAGATGAAAAATTGAGATTCGAATAAAAAAAAATCACCCATACGCCAGAGTGACCCATGTGTGAATAATGGATGAAGGTAATATTAAATATGACTTCAGGAATTGTAAAGCAACCTACTTTTTTATGAACACGTAGATAATAATAAATGACACACGTAATGAGTAGAAAGATCAAGAGTTTAAGATAAATTATAGTAATACATAAAAAACTAATTATAAAATATATATATTTGTTAACAGTTTACTCAATCACAAGCAGGAAGCTCTCCCTCAAAGAGACCTGCAGGTAACGCACTTACAGGCGGAAATACGCCTTATTAAGTTAATAGTTAAGTTTATATTTAAGCTAGTTTTTTAAGTTTTTGTCTAGCATTAGATTTGTTAAGAAAAAAAAAATACGCCACTTCTGATTTTCAAATATCTGATCATGTTATGACCTGTCTCTATTTTCAACAACAAATACCTGTACATAAGAAAGATTCTATTTGTTTTCAAACAACCAACAAAATAGTTTTTGAAAAACTGAATTCTGCCTGTTGTATGGTGTAAGATAAAGAAATTGAATGCATGGATGTCGGATCATTTGTTAAATAAAATTTCCATAAAAAAAAAAAACAAATTTCGTTCAGAAAGTATTTAACAACCCAATAATACAGGCTTCAGTAAGACTTATAAGAAAATATGTAAAGAAATTGCGATTGAAGTTCCCATATGTAAAGAAAATTTTTGTGTCGATAAATTTCACAGAGCAAAAGGAAACATAAATAAATTGCACGACTGCATCGCACGTACTTGTTCATATGTGCGGTCACATTGTAGAATAAAATTTAGGAAAATTAAAGTGAACATCAAAGTGACTTCTGATTATTCGAATAAAGTACAGTAAAGTATATTGAGTGAAATAATTTAAACGCCGTGCCATTTTATTTCTTTAGGAAATGTAAAAATGTGTGATTTTTTTTTAAATCGTAGGAACGGTTTTTAAATAAAACGCGTTTTTTAACAACTTTTTTTTAAAAAAATCAAAAAAATAATTCAAAAATACAAATTTAAGCACAAAAATAACATACATTTAAAAACCAATTTAAATCACCAACCCGTTTTCAAAGTATTGATTTAAAAAAAATTAAAAATTATTAAAAAATACAAAAAAGTTTTCGAAAAAAAGTTAATGCGAAATTACTAACGCTGCCTACATCTTCTTCAATATAAATTTTGATAGTAATCGGATCAGTAGTTTTCGAGAAAGTCGAAGAAAAAAAGGCGGTCCTATGTGAGGTACCGTTTTTAGCCCACCATATTAATTTTTTTTCACCAAATATAATGCTTACCTACAGTAGTACACTGCTTTTTTTTTCAAAAGAAAAGAAGAGAAAAATAAGCCTTTTATATGGCAGGTACGGTTAGATTTTGAGCTAACAAAAAATTGAAAAAAAACTCCTCTGTAGATTGTTAAATAACCTTAAGTTCAAAATTTGAGACGATTGGCGAACCGTTTAGGCTACAGTCCAAAATACATCCGTACAGACAGACAGACAGACGGACAGAATTTTGCCAATAACTCAAATATGTTTCTCTATCATCGTAATGTCATGTTTTATTGTTATCTCAATTTTTTTAATCTGCATAACTTGCATATAGTACCTATAATCGCAAGTAAAAAGGAATAGGGAATCGTAAATTAAATCTTTTCTAGAAATTCGTCATTGGACACAGTATCATGCATCAACTATGAGAGTAAGGAAATAGACTCCCAAATTTCAAATTTTTAGATGGCAATTCTTTTTTTAGTGACAACCAAAACGGGTTTAGAGCTGGTAGATCGACGGAAGAAGCTCTCTAAGATTTTTGTAGCGAAATATATGATAATCTTAATAAAAAAAATAATATTGCAGCGTTATTTATAGACATTATTAGGGCATTTGACACAATGGATCATTCACTTTTACTGACCAAATTCAAAAAAATCAGGCTTTAGAGGATTTATGCTCAAATGGTTTGCTTCTTATCTCTCGGACAGAAAACAACAGGGTAAAATTAAGAATGTATTTAGTGACTGTCATGATATTAAAATAGGTGTGCCGCAAGGATCAGTTCTGGGTCCCATTCTATTTCTTATTTTTATCAATTCCTTATTAAGTCTGAATTTGAAAGGTGACAAAACTGGGTTTGCTGATGATGTTGATTGCATGTACGCAAATAACTGCTTGCTAGACCTGGTAGCAGACATTAACCATGATTTAGAACTCCTAAGACATTGGTTTGGGATGCAGAAGCTTGTGATAAGTGACAAAACAAAACTTTTGTATTTCAATATGTCCTCTTATAATGGTTGTCCAAATTTTATTTTTATAGCGCTGATTGCCAATGTATGCTTATAAACGAGACTTTTTGCTGTGCAACCAAAGATAAGTTAACTTCTCATGCAAGTGTAAATTGCTCCTCGAAATGTTTTAGTATTGAAAATGTTTCAGAATTTAAATATCTGGGTTTGAATATAGATAGTGAGCTTAACTGGAATGTTCATACCCATCAATTGCAAAAGTATCTGTATCTGACAACTCTGTTCTCAGAAGCTTCTTGAAACTGTTAATTATGGTTTGGTTCAATCCAAAATGCAATACGGCCTCGTATGCTGGGGAAGTACATTCAACAAAAACTTAAAACCTATTTTACTTGATCAAAAACATTTAATTCGAATAATTTGGAATAAAAGACGTCGTGACCACAGTTTGGAACTTTTTCGTAACTCTAGGATAACCCCACCTAAACATCTTTATTTTTACAAAGTCCTTAAATTTTTTTTATTTGAGAAGTGGCAACTCTATTCAACCGTTAACCATTAGAACTTCGTTGTACGAGTGGAATTTTTTGTATTCTTAAGAAGATTAAATTTTGGTTGTTTGGTTTTGATTTGATTGAAATAAACGATGTAATTCGAATAATAGTAACTTAACTTTTTATTTAGTTTTTTTTTGGTGATTTTGATTTTTATTTGAAATGAATTGAATGAATTTTTATAATCATAAAGTCACCCCTCGATTAATATTTGTATATTTACAGATTATATTTTAAATCTTGTAGAACTCGATACATCCGTCTCAAATTAAAGGACATATTTTCTTCATTCCTCTTGCTTTTAATAGATAATGCAAATATTCAAAATGATAATTTTATTGTTTTTAGTATATGAAAAAATGTAAATAATAAACTTTTGTATTAAGTTATAGGAATGAAAAAAAAGAAAAAAAGTGTTTTATCCCTCAAAGGCCTAATAAGTGCTACTATTGCAGTGGCATTGTAAACGTATTTTAGAATTGATAGAAAATTTTTTTATTTCTCCTTCAACAGTTTTTAGACACAAGTCTCGCTGTAATCCGCTCTTTCGTATGCAACATGGTGATCATGGAGCATTAACGATTAAAAACTTGGTTTTAATATGATTGCAGTGTTTGCTTTTAACTTGGATGACTACAAACCAAAGCTGATTTCCGTACATCCATTTTGTTTCAAGCACTTGCTTGTAGGAAGATAAGGAATTTGTACTCATATTGAAATATTTTCCAAAAAATCAAGTTGAACTATCGATTTCTTTTCTTTCCTTTCAAAAATCATGCTTAGATGCTTTGCTTCGTTTTTGAGTTAATAAATATTGAGCACATTTTTAACATTACTGTAAGTAAAGTTACTATGTGTTGGTTTGTGTCAGTTAAGAATAATACACCATTTTGTTATTAAGTTTGTTAAGTTATTAAGCGTTTTCTGTGGCTCTTCGGTTGCTGTTAAGATTGATCTCGATAATGTGAGCACGGCCTCGTCATCAATAAATGAGATTATTTTCTATTTCCTCGTAGGCCTTGGAAATTATTGGTAGTAACAATGGAGAGTTTTTCTAGGTTTTGGAACCATAACTACTTTGCCTTTCTTGGAAACTCATTGAGAATGCAGAATTTATCACCTTATGAACTGGAGATCATATTGAATAGTTTTATTTACTTTCAAGATATTCTATCGTTTTTTCTTGCGATATTGTTAATGAAAATACACTAGTAATTTAGTTTTAATTTAAATAACCACCTTACCTTGGGTAGGGGGATAGTTATTTCGTTTATTGAATAAAGAGAAGTGAAGTAATTACAAAATATGAAATCTATTTATATAAAAGTTGGTGGCAAAAATATGCTGAGTTTTATATATTAATTATTATTATTTCTGTTTTGTCACTGTTTGGAAACAGTGAAAGTAGGTTACTTGAAAGTGTAGTCAGCATATTTGCAGTGCACCGATGAGTTGTTGTTTTGACATTATTTGTAAACAATCTCCCGCCAGAAAAAGGTGAAACCAAAACTGCTTGCGATGATGCCTTCCTTAACTCTCTCGGCTTCTAACGTAAGAGCTTGTTCTACAGCCTGACAGTGTTGGTTTAATTGGCTATACTTATTGTTGTCATATTGATTGCAAAATAATTTGAAATCTTGGAGAAGAGTGTCAATAGCATGTAAATCAGCAGTGATATTCAGAGAAGTTTCCACCGAAAATTCAAGGTTGAAGAGTTTGATCGATGCATTTCCTAAACGCTGAATGTTAATTCCAGGAGTAAGAGGTTGAATGTCAAAAGCGCTAGCTGCTGGATAAGTTAGGGAAAGCCAAAATAAGATAACTCGTGAAAGCAGCGTAGTGGTTCGATTTTGCACCCGGTTACTTCTTAAGGCTGGTTCTCCTTCGGTGTCATCTGGAAATATTGGGACCAATCGATTTGTCGCACGGTGCACAACTTCCCGTTTTGTTGTTTTTACATCAACTCTGCGCACATTGCCCTTTTCATCAGGATAACATTCAATGATTCGACCCATTTTCCAGTCTGAAGGCATAACGCTCGCTTCTTGAAGTAATACTACATCTCCGATACCAAGGTTTTGAGTTCCAAACTTCCATTTGTTTCGTTTCTGTAGATGTTGTAGATATTCTTGGTGAAATCTTTTCCAAAATTGCTGCTGAAGCTGCTGTACTTGTAACCAGCGTTTTGTTATTGGACCAACCGTTTTAGATGGTTGGCCAGCATCGATTACAGAGTTCTTAAAGCTACGCTGAGTTATAAAGTGAAACGGTGTTAGGGCGGGTGCATATTCTGCTTCTAATGGGTCTGGATATAGAGGTCTGCTGTTAAGTATACCTTCAATACGACACAAGAGGGTATTAAATTCTTCGTATGTTAAATTCCTCGTTCCTGACATTTTTTTAACAAAATGTTTCATAGATTTGACGGCGGCTTCCCATAGTCCACCGAAGTTGGGGCTGTACGGCGGGTTAAACTTCCAGACAATTTCTTGGATGGCCAGGCTATCCTTGATATTTTTAGTGATCTTGGTCCATTCTTCGTTGATTTTCCTTTTGGCTCCTATGAAATTTGTGCCATTGTCGGAGAGCACAAGGGAAGGCCAACAGCGTCTATTCGCAAAACGTGTGAATGCGGCTAGGAACATATCCGTGCTGAGATCGGAGCATATCTCTAGATGAACAGCTTTAGTAACCAGGCAAACAAATACTGCCACCCAAACTTTAATGATTTTATCGAATCTTATTGCGCTGGCCTTAATATAAAAAGGACCGCACAGGTCGACTCCGATTTTACTGAAAGCGGGTGCGGGAGTAATGCGTTCCAGTGGCAGATCGCCCATAATCGGCTGAATGGTCTTAGCCTTCCATCGTATACAAACTGGGCAGGATCGAATACATTTTTTTATGCGTGATCTTACAGCAGGGATCCAGTAGTCTTCTTTTATCAGATGCTCTGTCAAGGAATTTCCGCTATGATGGTGATCATGGTGAGTTTTGCGAACTATCAAGTCAACTAAGTGACATTTCGTTAATATTATTGGATGCCGCTGGCTCTCTGGAATATTGGCAAGGGAAATCCTCCCCCCTACGCGAAAAATGCCGTCAGAATCAATAAATGGTGTTAAACAGGACAACCAGCTTTTCTTCGGAAAAAGTCTTGATTTGTTGAATTGGGAGATTTCGACTCTGAAAACTCGTTGCTGCTGAAAACGGATAATTTTTACCTTTGCTTTAGATATTTCTTCAGCAGTGACAGTGACAGTGACATTCTTTATCTTACAAGTCCAGCGAAGACAGTATGCGATCACTCGTAATAAGCGTTTAAAGCAAGAGAATCTTTCGATGAAACTTTCTTCCATAAGCTCGTTTGTGGTGGCATTACTAATAGTGCACTCAATCTCTTGGAACGGGGTGAGTGGTAACTGGTCGTTTATTAACCAACTAGGTCCTCTTAACCATAGTGTGCAGTCGACTAACTGAGTTGGTGGAAGCCCGCGAGAAGCTGGATCTGCCGGATTTTCAGAAGATTGAACATAGTGCAGTTCCCTGGGGTTGATAACTTTTCGAATTTTTCTGACTCTGGACTTCACAAATTTGTTGTCAATCTCTTTGTTATTTCTTACCCATGCAAGGGCAACCATACTGTCGGTGTATCCAGTCATAGTAATATAAGGAGAATTTAGCTTGCGACTGACCTGAGTGAAAAGTTCAGTTAGAAGTAAAATTCCTTCAAGTTCCATCTTGGGTATTGTGCATAGTTTACTTTCTTTGTTCGCTTTTGTCTTTAGTGGAGTGACGCGACCTCTTGCCGCTAGTAAGCAAATATTGTAAGTTGATTTTTTTTTCTCTGTCTCTTCAATTTTTACTCGGCTGTAAACTACTGCTGCGTAACCATCTCCGGAGGCTTCACAAAATCCAATGAGCTGAATAGGCGTGCTTTTAACTCCTCCAATCCAACGTGGAATTTTAATGTTATTGAGTTTACCTTGTTGAATTTTTGTTGTATTTTCTCATCTACTTCATCATCCCAGTCATACTTCAGTACCCACAGGTCTTGGATCCAAATTCGGAGCAGCATAATGACGGGAAGGATCCAGCCCATAGGATCATAAAGCGATGCTGCTGCAGATAATAGGCCTCTTTTTGTGTATTTAATGTTGTCTTTGTTTGTTTTGTTTTGGAAAGAAAATACATCTTCTACCGGATTGTAGAGTATTCCTAAGATCTTCATTGTTGGATCGGAGATTTGTTTGTATGCATAAAGCTTTCTAGAGTCCTCAACGTTATTTAGGACTCCTGGGTTATTCGATGCCCATTTAGTTAGAGACAGTTTTCCGGCTTCCAAGGTAGTGGTTATTTTTGCGATTTGATCTTGGCATTTGGTTATGCTGTCCGCTCCGTGAATCAGATCATCCATATAAATAGAGTTCTTGATGATGTCAACAGTTTCCAGGTCTGGGGCATTATCTTCAGCTATTTGGCGGACCGTTCTGATGGCTTGCCATGGAGCACAGTCTACCCCGTATGTCACAGTGTTTAGTGTGTATTCACCTAAAGGTTCTTTTTTATTTGGTCGCCAGATGATTCTAAACTTACATCGGTCTGCCTCGGGTATCAGAAATTGGCGGAACATCTGTTGCATGTCGCTGGTGAATATGAATTCATATTGTCGACTCTGATGGACGATATCGAATATGTGGGACTGGAGTTTTGGTCCTGGGTGGATGAGTTGGTTAAGACAGACACCGTTACTTGATGGTGCACTGGCGTTAAAAACGTTCCTCGCATCGTTGCGAATGATACTTATATATGGAATGTCTTTTCCAGTCTCGTCTCGCTGTTGCTCAACAGGAACTGGTGACATATGATGAGAAGTTAGATAATCAGCCATAAAATCGTTTGACATCTTCTTGTGAATTTCATCCTTCTCCCAGCGTCTTTCTTGTCCCATAAAAAACTTTACAGCCATCCTAAACGAGTTACCTAGGGCGGGGCGTTGTCCTTCCAAGGAATGGGGACGACATATCGACCGTCTTTCGTTCGACAGTGTTTCTCGATGAATAGCTTTTCACAAAATAAATCATCATCTTCCTCAATGTTCTCCCTGCGGGCTGGCATATCCCAGAAATCTATTAAGTTTGTCTCGTACTCCGAGAGGGTGGTGAAGACTGAGGTTTTATTTCCTGGATTACTACCTGGGTCTCCAGATACAATCCACCCACCAAGGTATGTATTTTGAAGTAAGAGTCCATCTTTTTTCTCCAGTCCTGGTCGTAGAACTGTTGAATATACAGGTCCACCCAATAAAAGCGGTATATGAGCAGGCTTATTGAATTGAGGGTCTGCAAGCGGCTTGTCAAATGAGGACTTCCAGGCGATATGGCTGGGCATACTGGGAAGAGATCCGGTTACACGTTTAACAACCAGAGCCTTTATATTGACGAATGGTAGTTCTGAATGATCAAGCTTGAGTTTGATGCTGGCAATAGAACGGACCGTTCCAATCTCTCCCCCTACTCCAATGACTTTGACCAAGGTTCGTTTTTTTGGCAATCGCAATTTCTGTACTAAGTCTTCAGTAATGTAGTTCGCTTGACTGCTCTGATCTAGTAAGCAACGGATAGGGACATCTGCGTTATCAATCAAAAGTGTTGCAATGGCTGTAGGAAGAAGAACATTCGAGGATGTTTCAGACTCATTTTGGCACAGGTAAGTGCTGCTTGTTGCTGGAATGTCAGTCTGGATTGAAACTGGTTGTGGATGCATTGCCATAATGTGAGGTCCTTGACATATTTCACATTTTAGAAACTGTTTTGATCTGCAGGGAGAGCGATAGTCAAAACGATGCATGGCGCAAAATATGCAGATTTTGTAGTCCCGTAGTAAGGCTTCCCGATTTTGAGAGCTAAGAAATTGTGGACAATCTGTCACATAATGTTGATCCCTGCAGATGAAGCATTTTATCGTCTGTTGTGGCTGGACTGTTGCATGGACTCTGGTGTTCGGAATTCATGACCCTTTCGCACCTGGAGTTTTTTGAATTGGCTGCATTGCTTTGTGAACATCGTCTTGAGTTAAATGGTGCTGGCATTCTCTAAACATGAAGTCTTCTATTTGATCCAGAGTGGGAAATCTGTTTTTAGTAGTGATAACATCTTCTAGTCTTCCACGTGTGATAGGATCTAAGCCTCGAAGGATAAGAAAAGCTAAAATTTGTTCTCCATTTACCTCGATTTTTTTTAGATTAGAGATCCTCCCTTTAGTGTAGTGCATATATGTAATGAGGGAATCCGCATTGCCTGGTATAGTTGGTCGTTGGGGTAGGGCCAATAGAGGCTACAACATAGTTGTCTCCAGTCAAATCTAGATCGCTTACTGCTTCCAGTGCCTTGCCACTTAGCTTGGATTTAAGCAATGCAAAACGGTCGATGCTCGATGTATGGCTCCTACGCACCAGGGAATCGAACTGTTCTTTGAATTCCCGATACTTAGTAATGTTTCCACTAAACTCGTTTATGTGGATTTCCGGGATTTTAACACCAATATGTTCGGTACGAGACCCTGTAGCTCGAAAGTCGGATTCACGTTCGATGGTAAGTTTTGCTATGGTATGCAAGAGTGCTTCAGTTGTCTGGGATGGCTGTGACCGTTGTGGCAACTTGGAATTGTACGCTCCTTCAGGGTTATTTAGAACGTACCTTATTCCTTCTACAAATGTATGATTTGCAAGCTGAGAGTTTTGTTGAAGCTGTTCTGTTGTTGCTGCGGGCTGTTGTTGCTGCTGAGGGTCGAACTGATGACCGTTTTTGATTGGATCCTCCTCTTCTCGCTGTAGAGTTTTTGATTGGGTATGCTCAGTTTTTTGCTCAGTCGGATTTATTACTGGATCTACACCCGACGGTGCTTTGGGAGCCTGTCTTTTTTCAGGTTGGATTGTCTCCTTGGTAGTTTCCATAACTCCTTTATCATCCTTTAAAAGTTCAGGTTGATGTTTTCCAATGAATTCGTTAATTTGGGAAAATATTTTTTTTGCTGCTTGGTATTTTGGCAAAAATTCATCAGCGGTATCTTGACTCTGATCTATCAAGGTGTTGTAATAAGCCTCGATGGAAGTCCGAAGATTCTTCGCCTTGTTGTACTGCCTTGAGAGCGTTTCCAGGGTACGCTTCTCTAATCCCAGCTTTGTAAGGTTAACTCTAACCTCGACTAGCTGGACGATGACATCTTGAAGGTTATCTATAACCCTTTGAATTTTATTCATTTTATTTTTTGAATTTAACCACTTGGTTATGAAATATATGTAATTAAAAAAAATGACTCGAAGGACCACTTGTTAATGAAAATACACTAGTAATTTAGTTTTAATTTAAATAACCACCTTACCTTGGGTAGGGGGATAGTTATTTCGTTTATTGAATAAAGAGAAGTGAAGTAATTACAAAATATGAAATCTATTTATATAAAAGTTGGTGGCAAAAATATGCTGAGTATTATATATTAATTATTATTATTTCTGTTTTGTCACTGTTTGGAAACAGTGAAAGTAGGTTACTTGAAAGTGTAGTCAGCATATTTGCAGTGCACCGATGAGTTGTTGTTTTGACATTATTTGTAAACAGATATAGTTACATGGTGTACCATAAGTCTTGGTCGAAATAGAAATCAGTGAAATTTAAGATCATGACCTCAAAGAGTTATGTAAATTGCCCATGCCAAATCATAACGGAATAGATATTTTTTTTTGAAATTTCAGAAAACCCATATTTTGAACCAGATTTTTTGCCATGCGCTGCAGAATTGATTTTTGTTTTTTATTTATGTACCTAGCTTACCAAATAAATTCTGATGCAAACATCTAGAATATCTTAAATTTGTTAGGTATATATAAACCTTTGACATTTAAGAGACTACCATAAAAAAAATAGATACTTGGGCTCGTCCGGGATTTGAACCCGGGACCTCCCGCACCCTAAGCGGAAATCATACCCCTAGACCAACGAGCCAGTTAAAACTCGAGCAGTTTTTACAATATTTCTAATTTTTTTTATTTATTTATTTAGCTGGTGTTAGTTAAACAATTATAAGCTTCATCTCAACTCAGCTAGTAGACAGGCAGACTACAAACAACAATATGTGCTTACGTTGTTTTCATATCAACATAAGTTAATACTTCATAATCTTTTAAAAGGGTCTACCTTTTTCGACTCCAAACTATCTCATTAAACTATATGCACTTAATTGATTCCAGATATGTATACTTCGAAAACACTTTTTTGTTTATATCCAAATTATTATCCGGTGCTTGTGCTTAAGTTCTCTTTTGCCAAATATTTTTTTCTGTGAGTGATATGTAGAGACTTCAATTGACTTAACTATAGATTTACATAATATTTATGAAAGAAGGCATCGATATTAAAATTTGGGACATTTCATAGCTGACCATCAAACATGACATTACGAGACTAAATAGTTATTCATGCAAAGTTTTCTGCTTGTCTGATAAGCATGAAACTTCGTGGATAACCAAATATTTGTAAAATCTGTTGCAATTAATAAAAATCTAAAATCTAAAAAAAAATGACAGGATGTAGGTAAAATTAAGTTAATATAATGTCTGTTCCCAATCTGCGAATTCGTACTAATTTTCACAAATTTCTGCTAATTCCTGTTCCCGTACACGAAAACTTCGTAGAAATTCGCAGAAAAGAGCTCGTGAAAGACAAAATATTTTCCCCACCCGGTGAATTTCTGCTCAAATCTTTAAAGGCATAAAAAAGTAGCAGCCCAACGTCAGATTGACAGTTAAAAAAGACAATAAATAAATCAAATTTACGACACGTTTGGTAAAGATTGCAGTTATTTTTAAAAGTTAATAAAAAAAAAACATAAAAAACCACTGGTTCTATGAACTTTTCCAGGAATATTGTTGACGAAGTCCAGATACCTGATTTAGTTCAGGGTTCAGGCAATTTTTACAGAGAAGTGTGAGTTTAAAGATATTAGAGTCCTCTGAAGCCCGCTAGTTGCAGGAAGAAGTAGAGAAGAATTGTTGCTGGAAGCGTGGAAGCACCTACAAAACTACTAATTGTTTTGTTGGCGGAGCTGATGCAACAAATAGGCAAAACATTTCCCTTGGAATAATAAATAAAACATTTTTAAAATCGTTTAGAAATAATTGTTGTTTTCCACCAATCTTTTGGCATTTAAGTAGTGATGCTTGTACATCCGACAGTTAGATAGTACAAAATATCGGGTACATCAATAGTTTAAAAAACAATCGAAGGACTATCGATAGTTAAAATAATTCAAACTTACCTTAACATTACAAGCTTGAGTTTATTCAAGAGATGGAAACCTGTTTGAATAGCTCATACTATATGCTTAAACGATTTTCGATTCGATTTTCGATGTGAGCTTGTTAAAGCTATGAGAGAGTGTCCAAAAGCTCTTGCTGCTCTGACAGCCAAACATTTTATGCAAAAGGTAAAATCTTGCAGCTTCCTGAGTGCTTTGAAATTTTGAACACAATATCCAGCGAAAAATAACGAGGAATTTTCGCAGTTAATAGCGTTATATCTGAAGGTTGTTATTGTTAATAAGCGAATAAAATCTATTTCACAAGAATGCCACTCGTGCTGTCTAAAATCTTTGTGATTATAAATTTTTAATCGTCAGAGAGTTAAAAACTATGAATAATTTAAATTGTATTTTAATTGTTTTTAATAAAAGAAGGACCTTTAATATGCTTTAAAATTTGCATTTACCAATTCTTTTGAAAAATCTATCGATAGTATCGGTACTATCGATATTTTTTTTTCAAAACTATTGATAATATCGCAAATAAATACTATCGATGCTTAAGCAACACTAGGAAAGAATGCTGCAATTTATTTGGTATAAATCGTTCCCGTACTTTTTTCGTAGAAATCTCTTAAAGGGAGAAGATATCCCCTTTACTTGAAAATCTGTCAGCTGCGAATTTTCTGCGAATAATTATCGGAAACACAACTATAGCTAAGCTAAGATTATTTTGGTATTATCTAATATCTGAGTCAAGCGTCAAGCCTCTTTTACACTCTCTATCTTACTCACTCTTAAGCAGACTGCATCGGAATTTTCGAATCGATAGGTAGCCGTAGAACTTAGAAGTCAACATGGTTTTCATCCATATCGAGCTGGAGGCGGCACAAAACCTAATGAAAGGAAAACTAACTATATCTACTATAACATGTTGGCTGCGTCTGGATGAGAGGTAGTCTAACAATCATTATATTAGAACATAAATAAATATTTTAAAGCAGCGGAATTCTCTAACTTTCTTGGGTGAACAGTATAGCTTGAACCAAATCAGTTGGTCAACGGTCGGTTGTGCAGAGAGAGGATTAAGAGAAATGTTGCGCAAGATATTTAATTAGAATTTTTTTTTTTGGAAACATGACAATAAGTTATGTTCATACCTCATGTTAAGAAAGTCCATCGCTGGAACCTGATTGTGTGTAATCTCTGTGTGTATCTTTCACAATTCATGAATGAGCAGAGAAATATGAAGAGAGCTGCGCAATAAAATGGCCAAGAGAATTGGTTTAAGTTATAAAAGTGGATAATATTGCGGAGGATGAAATAAATCGGTCGGCTAGCAGTCGGGATCAGTGCTGCCACCCTAATCCTTTTGTAGTTACTCTACTGCGCTTAGCCCGATACGACAATCTGTTGCGCAGCAAATACGTCCATCCAGAATTTTAAATGGGCAACCATGTTTAATCTAAATGTATCCACTGAGTATTTTAAATTACATTTTCTTTCGGGTTGCGGCAAAAAAACATCAAACTAAAACTATGTTGTTTTCATTAGCGGGTTCAATTCAAAAACACCCTTGGCAGAACTTTAAAAATATATTTTGGAGTTACTGTTAAGACTCTATATTCTTCCGTTTTTATTCGTTAATAAAATGTATTTAAAATGGATTGAATTTTATTAATCATATTTTTTCTTAAAACATTAATAATTCTTCTATACATATTGTTGTCACCAAATTCCTCATAAACGGCTGTACCGATTTGCATGAAATTTTGTGTGTTTCAATGGTTTTCTGGTTGGTTTGAAAACTCAATTGGACGCGGTATGTAAGTCGGTTGCTACGAAAAGGTTTAGAAAAAAAGAAAAAATCAGAAAATTCTGCACAATTAGCGCTATTTTTCATTTCAATTGAAATTCTTATTTATATACTGATTTTGACGGAATTTTCACAGGCAGATGGCTGATGTTGTAGGAAGTAACTTAGGTTATGTTAATTACCCCTGTGGCGCTTGATTGCTTTTTTTTGAAAATTCAAATTTATGGTTCAATTTGATTCAAACTGACATCATATAATAATATTCTTATAACATTTAAATGATAATTTAAGAAAAGAAACCCATTGTCAGAATGTTGACTCGATAGGTGGAAAAACGAAAATGTAGTTTTCCCTATACTTATTTTCATATAAACATTATTATTATATTATGTATGTATAATTAAAACGATTACGTTGGTGGTGTTTAGTTACTGTTAAACCCGATATGTGGCACTATTGTCGGAATCCAGAATATGTATGGTAAGCCCGAACAACGCGGAGCGGGTCAACTAGTACTTCTTATATATACCTATATATTTCGTATTTCTATTGAAAGATTTATTGCGATATATTGCAATCTACTGCTGATATTCTGTAACTGATATCGGTATGCCTTGACCCTGACCCCCCTGTGGTTTCTGGTTAGAAAGGGTACGTCTTCTGTTTTATACTCTATGCTTTGATACCATTCGTTAGAAAATTGCAAACCTAAAGACGATGATTGTTATAATGAAATCAATCAGGCTGCAGTGAAAAGTGGACTCTTCAAGAAAAAAGTATTACAAAAAGAGATAGAGAGAGACAGAGCAAAAGAAATATGCGTTGACAAGGAATTACATTTTTTAAACTTCTTTTTTTGTACTTAGATCTGTTTGTTTCTTAATTTTAAAAGCTTTAAGTAAAAAGAAAACTTGAGAATTCATTATATACAAATGTCTTCTACATATTTTTTATACGTATGTATGTTGTTATATCTTCATATCTTAATTTATATATAATTTTTTTTTCCTTTCATTTAAGTAACGTTACGTATCCTATAGCAGAGGTTGAGATAGTGCAAATGCTATACTCAAAAATAATATTTTTTTTTTTGCTAAGAACAGTAATATTATACTTCAGACTCATCGTTTCGAAACCTCATGTTGTACGAATTCTCAATTTTTTTTACATTGAAAAAATTATCTCTGATAGACTAGTTTTAATAATTAATTTTATTCAAAGACTAAAATATACTTTATGCTACTTAATGCTGCTTTGTTTTTTTTCACTGATTATTACTTAATTACTCATATGCGGTAGTTTATTACTTTCAACAGCACGTTTTGAGCTTTTCATAACTGAGACTTTGACCACCACACCACACCATCCATAAAAAATTAAAAAAAATGTTTCACTTTTAATGATAACCTCACTCAATGTTACGTGCAATCTAATATGCAATGAGACAGTCTCTAACTACCTCGGTTATTATAAATTATTATGAAACCAATAAATGCGGTTTCTTTGGAGTTATTACACTCAACTTGTAGAAGGAAGACTTGTAAAATTTAATTACACATATTAATGCCTTTTTCTTGTGGTTTTGTTAAAAAAAAAAACATTACAAACTACGCAATTGTGCAAGATTAGTTTTTCTTCTTTGAGAAAAAAACACTTTAAGTATCCAATTAAATATATTTTCTTTCATTTTATTACTAAACTAGGTTTTGGGTTGTAAACTGAAATAAAATTTTCATATTTAACCAAATTTCATTATTTTTTAAAACATTTCGGGATTTCTTAAACATAAATTATAAAAACGTGGATTTAAAATACAACACAACATTTTATATTCTAATTTAAATTAAGAAAAAAAAAAACTGTAACTTACTTGTAACCTGTTAATATATTAAGAAGGGTACTTTTTCCAGCACCCGATGGTCCCATAATGGCGGTCAGCTCGCCGGAACGCAGTCTTCCGCTGACCTCTTTGAGAATTTTTTTCACTTCTAAAACAAAAAGAATAAAACTTTTAATTTAAGTCTTTCAGAATTGAGGTTAATTTTGTTTAATGTGTATTAATGACAAAATAATTAATTTGTATTTATTATTGGTTTGCGTGGGCACGTGTAAGCTTCTATCAGTCATTCATAAAATCTCTCATTAACTAGGGTTTATGGGTTTGATCTTACGCGATTGTCACAAAGTTCGCATATTTTTTCTGAACAGAGTAACTTCTCAATGGATACTTTAAAATAAGATTCAGTGACTTGGGTTGGGTAATTACTTTGTTTGCAACGAAACATGCAATTTGATTTTAATTTGAAAAGGTAATGCGCGTTGTCTTTTTAAGGTTCTAAGAGGCGTTTCAAATTGCACGTTTGGGTTGGGCGTACAAATTTGCTTTGTGAATTAAATCTATACATCTATACACATATGTAAATAAAAATGAAAAATCTGTTTTTAATATCAAAATAACAGCTTTTTTCAAGATGCACAATACAGTACTTATAACAAAAACACAACTTTTAATTTTTTTTTGTCGGTCTATATGTCTTTCTGTCTGTTTGTTCCGGATAATCTCGGGAACGGCTGCACCGATTTTGATTTTAATAACCCGTTAGTGCCGTTGGGGTCGTTTTACAAGCAGACAGTTTATTTTGTAAGAAGTAACTAAGGCTACTTTGATTACTAGGTGGGGCCAAGCTGCCGGGTTCGATTTGTCGAAAATGTATGGTATACCCGAGCAACGCCGGTGGGTAAGTTAGTTTGTAATAACTGTTCTTATAAATCTAGCCAAATTTTTCAGTTTTTCAGTGTTTAACGACAGATAAGCAAAATTTACTGTTTGAGCTAAACATCGATTTCCAAATACATAAAATAATTTTAAATTATAGTCTTTAACAGTAGAAACTAAGATTTTAGGATTAGATTCCTAGATTTGAGGAGCCCTAAGAGAATCAAGAAGGTTTTGTTGCATTTTGGCAACAGCTCGCTTATTTCTTCCTTGGCTGTTACTTATTTATCAAAACAATTTACAAAAATCAATTTATAAACAATTTAACAATGAAGACTTTAGGACAGCAAGACCATAAACTTATTAATTTGTTTGTTTAAAAATTAACAATACTTCCAACTTATGCTCCACATCATCATGACTTCTCGCAGACGCATCTACCATTAACTTGGTTTTCCCCTTATTTATGTGCATCAATTTAATATCTGGTGTCTCCATTTGTTCTGTGATTTGACCGTTTAAAATGCACACTACCCACTGCTCGAAAATGCTTTTAAGATCAGTAATCGTACTTCCTTCTCTTTCTTCCTCTTTTTAAATATCAAGTGCAATAATTTTGCCTAATCCAAAACGATTGAGATATTAGATCCACTTTTATGTGATCACCTGTGGATCTTTTGCTACGAAAGTCCTACTGACAGTCATTAAGAATGACATTTTTAACTAGTAAGTGTTTTTTGTGTCGTCTGTTCTAATGTTCGCGGTTTAAGAAAGAATTTCTTTCACGTGCAAGTCTACACTGTTCAATACAGGGCACCTGTTTTGGCATTAAGTGAAACTCGGGTTGGAGTAAATACTGATTTATCAGAATTTGCCCTAAATGGATACAGCTTGGTGTCATTACTCTTTTCCTATCATGGTCTCGTAGTCTATGTTAGGAATGGTATTGCTTTCCAGAGCCTTCCCCAATATGGGCAATGTTCCAACACGGACCTGAACTTCTTGTGGCTCAAATTCCCGAGCTCTTTGCCGGGTTACATCACCTTACTCAACTTACGCGTATACCGGATGTTGCAGGGCAAACCGCCCATGCTCTTGACTTGTTTCTTACTTCTCACCCTGATAAATATACCATTAGTGTAACTTTTCCATTTGGCACTTCAGACCATTGTGTCATTTCAACTAATTTCTCATCCTCCATCCATCCAGTTAAACAAAAACTTCCCACCAGGACCGTTTGGCATTACGAGACGGCCTGAATATTTTTTTCCGAAACTTTACTGGTCACTATGCTTCCTCGATAGTGACATATTGATGCCAGTACTGAAATGATCACAAATGTGATTCTTATAGGGATGCGTGCTTTTATTCCTAACAGAGTAAAGAAAAGCCCTGGTTTAACTTTGAGTGTAAAAGCTATTAGGCTCAAAGAAGTAAAGTTCCGATCTTACAAAGCCAACCCTACAGAGGAAAATTGGAAAAAGCACAAACAAGATAGGAACTCTTGCAACTCCGTTATTGAAAGAAGCAAATTTTGGCATGACCAAAAATTACGACAACAAATTCTGCAGTGTCCCAAAGGCAGTAAAAATGTTTGGTCATTTGTAAAAATTATAAAAAACTCCTCGACATCTTCGGTTTCAATGCTCATCGACAATAACAAACCAATTGTTTACTCTTCAGAGAAGGCAAACTTGCTCGCGGCCCATTTTTTAAATTGAAAGTAAATCAGCATTTCCACAACCTTTATTAGAAGGACCTAAGTGCAATTGGATGATTGTTTGATGGTGAAGAAGATTCGTCATTTTTGGAGACAGGCTTTATGAAGTAATATTATTTTCCGTTCACTCGGAAGAGAGCAGAGAGGAAAAAAAGATGGAAAAGCTTACTCAGTTGTTTT
Source organism: Platycheirus rosarum (assembly GCA_963971375.1). Classification (NCBI taxonomy): domain Eukaryota; kingdom Metazoa; phylum Arthropoda; class Insecta; order Diptera; family Syrphidae; genus Platycheirus; species Platycheirus rosarum. The sequence goes on from OZ020507.1 coordinate 35,916,051, forward strand.
GCCAGTATTTATAACCACTTCGTCAGAACGAAAACGGGCATATGTGATTAGATTACAGATTACAGTTTACAAAATTACATTGCAATAAATACACATTAGCTTTCAGCTCTATAATGAATGGCTTCCTACCTCATCTCATAAAAATTAATCATCTTTAATACAAAAAACTTACTTTTGATTAAAATATTCTAACAAAAGAATCTTTATACAAAAAATATTATAAGGAAACCAAAGTGCATGACATATGTTTCTAGATACTTTTTGAGATACCGCACTTTATATCAAGAATCGTGCTCAAAGTAACATTCTATTAAGTAAAACAAAGAAAGTCGTGCCCAAATTCAAAACAATAGCACAAACGCATTATACCCAAATTACAAGGTCTCCTCCAAAACACCCAAGATCTTGACCCCTACGGGCTATATACCTGACCAAAATAGAGGAACTGTTTAAATTAATGGGTTAGACTTCCACATTCGTCTAAAACAAAACCACAAGTACAAATGGAGCTTTGAAAATATTCTCATTTAACCTTAGTGTACGTTTCAAATGTGGTCAGTGGGTTGATCGTGGCGGCCTGCGGCCGGCGGCGCGACAGCAAAAAAGTTAAATTTTAAGGTAGACTTCTGTGTTGCGCAGTGACTTATACTGTCTTAATGGCGGGAGTCATGCGATGTTTCAGTTGCATAATAAATCTAAAAAACAAATTAAGGTCTTGGCGATTGTTTTGTGTTTTTATTATAAGGTTTCCCTTACTGAATGTAAATTGTCAAGTCATTATGGAATAGAAGCGCGTCTTTGTACATTAAGATGCCAGAGTTAGCCGGCTATAGAAAAGATTTATTTAAGAAACTTAAATAGAGCGTGAATGAATTCCGAAATCAATAATATTATTGTTTTAAGTGATGGTTAAGAGGAAGTTTGCCTTCTTCAGAGAAGGCAAACTTGCTCGCAGCTCATTTTGCTGCTAGCTCTACGATTTCTCTCAGCAACGTTGCACCTCCTGTACTTGAGAATGTAATTTTTTTCCGCACTCGAACAGTAGCAAGGGTTTTCAAAAATCCGCTGGCCCGGGTAGTATACCCCCGATTCTTCTGCAGAGGTGTTCTTCTACACTGGCAAAGCCACTGCGTAAGCTTTTCCATCGCTCTTACTCTCATGGAATCTTTTCTAGAAGATGGAAAACAGCATTTGTCTAGCCTGTCCCTATACAGCATTGTCAAATGGGGTAATAGGAATCGTGTGGAGTTTTTTTAGAGAATATGTGAAGCTGAGGATAGGTAGCAAAACAGTTAAGTGGATTAGAAGTAACAGGCAGAATATCATTTATAAAAAATGAGGAAAAGAGTCGGAGACAGAGCAGAGCCCTGGGACACACAGCATTAATTTTGTGGGAATCAGACTTGAATCTTTCCAATACGACTTGTATTGAACGGTCCAGAAGATAGCTTCTAATCCAACGAACAAGAGTATCATCGATCCCAAAAGCACGCATTTTCGATAAGAGAGCTGCATGCCAAACTCTATCAAATGCCTTGGAAATATCAAGAGCAATAGTCTTACTTTCTCCAAAGCGATGTAAAGATTTGTTCCAATGTTTCCCATTAGATCACCAGTGGAACGGTTGCTGCGGAAGCCATACTCACGGTCATGGAGAAGCTTTCCATCTTCGAGAAATTCCTTAAGCTGATGGTTAATCAGCGTTTCCAAGGTCGGGTCGGTAGGAGGAGGGGGAGAATGGGTCACATTTCTTAGGGACAGCCTGGACAAATGATGTTTTCCATCTTCTAGGAAATATTCGAGAAGAATAGGAGCGATGGAAAAGCTTATGCAGTGGCTTTGCCAGTCTGGAAGAACACCTCTTCAGAAGAATCAGGGGTATACCATCCGGGCCAGCGACTTTGTGTATATCGAGATCTTTAAGAACTCTTGCTACTGTACGAGTGCGGAAAAAATCTGTCCCATGGAAAAATTTACATTCACAAGTACAGGAGGGGCCACGAAATGGGCTGCAAGCAAGTTTGCCTTCTCTGAAGAGTAAACAATTGGTTTGTTATTGTCGATGAGCGTTGGAACCGAAGATGTTGAAGAGTTTTTAATATTTTTTAGAAATGACCAAACAATTTTACTGCCTTCGGGACACTGCAGAATTTTTTTGCCGTAATTTTTGGCCATGTAAATATTTGGTTCTTTCAATAACGAAGTTTGCATGAGATCCTTGCTTGTTTGTGCATTTTCCGATTTTCCTCTGTGGGGTTGGCTTTGTAAGATCGGAAACTTACTTCTTTGAGCCTGATAGCTTCTTACTTCTTTACACGCATATAGTTAGACCAGGATTTTTCTTTAGGCTTGATGCATTTTGCTCTGTGAGGAACAAAAGTTCGCATCCCTAGAAGAATCACATTTGTGATCATTTAAGCACTGGCATCAATATCACTATCGAGGAAGCATAGTGACCAGTTAAGGTTTCGGAAAACTAGTATATAAAGACATTAGAATGCTTGAATTGTGACATTGAAGACGTCAGGCTAAAGATCAGGGCAGCTGAAGGAGCATATTTAGTCAAGCCGAGAAGAACTATGCTATGGTACCTTACCACACCTTAGGTGCGGCTACAGTCTGGAATCGATCTGGGCCTCAACAAACAATCTTCTCTAGCCAGCGCGGTCCATAGCCAGCTCCCTCCAGTTTGGCACCAGTGCTTAAAAACAAATTGTTATAGTTGAAAATGTCACAAAGATTGGCAAGTGGTCAATATATTGGACATACTAAATAAGATAAATATCCAATCTCCACCAAAAAGACTTTGGTCGATGACTGATGTTCCTTGCCGCCCAAGAAAAGTTAAATTTCCACCAGAATCGTCTTCATTCTTATGGTTTTGAGTTATGAAATCTAACAACTGTTTTACTCTTGAATTCAATACCTACACTATACAATACAATACCTATTGAAAAGATAGAAGTTCTAATAATTCCAAATTTCTTATTTTTCACTCCTTCTTCCCGACCAATTCTGAAGTTCAAATCACCCAAAACAATAAAATTCATATTAGGGTTTCCAATCATATATTTTTTTTTATTTTTGTATCGGTTGAGAATTGTTGCTGTCCAGATTGGTTGGGAGTATCCGAAATATTGCAAAATTCAGGACAAGAATGATGAGGTAGTGGTAGGTTTTACCACGCCAATACAGCTAACTCTTCTACAAATTATGTTCCCCATATTTTTATGAAACTCATAAATTTCAAAAGCAAAGAGTAATCAGAACCCCTGAGTTAGCAGAATTTCTTCATAACAATGTATCCAAATCGATTCTACAGACATACATATTCATACATGGAGTGAAACTCAATTAACCTTTCGCACATAAAATTATTTAAATGCGTTTTCTGACACCCAGAGGCATAACCTAATAGACGACATAAATGAAATCCAAACAATCTGAATTCAAAACAAATAAAATGCGTTGGTCATTAACCTTATAGCTTCGGGTGACTTGAATATTAGTGACTGGCTAGCTGAGCTCTGTGTGTATGCTGTTTGCCATCCCGTCACACTCGTCCGGCCAATTGTTGCATTCAGAGCCAAGCAGCTAAGCTTACCAAACACAAATACAACACTCACCTTGAATTGAGTCAGTATTGGCAACGGAGTTTGCTGACACCACCGAAACCGGTTGAAGGCAAATCTATGAGTTTTGCATTTCCATGTGCCAGTAGCCAAAGCCAGGACATGAAATGAAGACGCAGCTTATGATCACCAAGTTAGACTTTCAGGTATCTCATCGATTACCTCACCACACCTAAGAGTGTTGACTGTTTGAGTTGTTGATGACGATAATGGCGGCTTGCAGTTACGGTTTAATCGGGATAAAATGGCCGACGACAAATAAAACTTTCAAACAATGGCTGATGTTTGTTTTCCGTTTCAGCCTAATTCATTCGAAGTGAAATCAAAAGCAAAAAGTAATTGTTACGCACTTCACATACGAAAAAACTTACAACAAGTTTGAATTTATGCCGGCGCGATGTTAGCATTAAGCTCGTTCGTCACGTCATAAGCCTTGAATTGGGCTATTCTATCAACGATCTGTGTGAGTGGCGGAAATTTATTTCAACGGTTGTTATTGTAAGAAACCTAAGAAACCGTTTTTTTGTAATGATTGCTGGAAGCTAGTAATCAATTTTGAAGATTAATTCGTGACTTGAAGGCGGTTTATTGATTGAAGATACAAATACAGAAATTTGGCATTTTTGAATGAAAAGCTTTGTTTTTGTGTTCGGTTATTCAATAAGCGGAAGAATTCAAGAAAATTAACGAATTAATGTAGTATTTTTCGTCAAAGCCGGTCCTGCTAATTAGCCATTTTGTTTGAATTTCTGTTTATGGTTAATTGACATCAGTCATTATCATAAAATTCTTAATATTGGCTAGAATTAAGAAAAGAATCGATTATTTGCAATAAAACGCGGAAATTCGCCGACTATGAAACTTGGTGCTGGTTTTTTTTTTTTTTTTTTTTTTTGAAAATGTATGTTTCAAGGTTATTTTGGGTATTCTGTTTAAGACTGAATTAGATTTTGCAAATAAATTCATTAAGATGGAAACATATTTGAATAAATTATCATTTCAATAGCGGGATTCGACAGTGGTAAGACATCCCGAAAAATCGATTGGTTGATACAAACAAAATTAAATCTTCATTTCTTATAAAATTTTGGTTCTCAGGGGTGGATTCAAACATTTTGCCGCACTAGGCAGACGTGTAAATTGCCGCCCTTCCCCTACCCTTTTTTACTCACCTATAGTTTTGTTTACGTATAGGCAATAGGTAATATGTATATGTATATAAGGACGATATCAGATTCAAGAAAAGTTTTGATTAATAAATTTATAAAAAAATATCATTTTTCAAACCAGTTGTCATACTAAGGAAGTGTTTTTGACTTTTTTTGTTAGCATACTTTGGCATATCAACATGCAAAGACTTACAATAGAACAACGTTAATGAATTGTGGGCACTTCGTCAAGTGTACGGTGGGCATAATCGTCTATCTGAGGACCTAATACGCAATACTATTGATCGATTCATGACCACATTTACAAAGTGAGCCCGTAGAGTGAAAACAAAAGAAGCCATCGCCGCTGTGGACGTGAGTGTGACCGAAGACTTGAATTTATCGATCCAACTCCACTTGCATGGGCCAAGTACATAAGTCTCAGTCGGCCGGAGCACTGGCATCTTCCCACTCTTTATGACCCAGCCATCAGAGACGGGGAAGCAACTTAAAACATCTTTATCAACTTTTGACAATATCCATGCATCATACAGCAGAAATCAGATAATGAGGAGAGTCTTACAAAAGGGACAACTTAATTACCCGAGAGAGGGGTTTTCCACTCAGCAGCCTTCTCAGCCCGATGAAGCAGCATTTGGTAAGAGTTATTCTTCGTTTGATCTCAAAGTTATAGCTATCGATTATGATGTTTTGTCAAGGATTTCCATTTTTGGTGTCTCTTCTTCATGACAGCGTCTTTGCTCCTTCCTTTCTTAGTACTCACAAAAGCGATTCCGAAATCACGTTCTGTTCTTCCGATTATTATATTTTAATATCCTAGGTGTATGTGAATAATTGGATGGACTTTTGAAAGGTGTGGTGTTGGCGTACAAATTCTGTTGAACAATTCGTTCAAGTATGATGTTGAAGAAGTCACATGACAGCCGTCGCCTTGTCTAAATCCTTTTTTTACTTCAAAGGTGTCAGTGAGGTTTTTCCCGAACTTGACGGAACAGCGGCGTTTTGAACATCATTTTGAACTGGCGGACGAGTTTCGCAGGAATGCCAAAACTTCACTTCCTATATTACTCGTATCTATAAATGCTGTAATAGATTTCTCAGATTTTTTCAAGGTCTGCCGTCCTAGCCTAAATACGTACTGCTATAAACCTATCAGCTTGTGCGGTTGTGAATTGCTTTAGGCGCTAACACACTACAGCACACTACATCTTTAGAAGGCTGATGCCGCTGCAGTAAGCCCTAAGCTCAGTTCAGTTGGTCTTCTTTCTTTAGGATCGAACAAAAATGCTAATATTTAATTTATCCGAGATGCCTTCTTCTTACCATATCCTGCTTATGAGTAGGGGCATACTTCTAACCTATTCATTGTGTAGCATTGAAGAGTTGGGTAGTTAGGCCATCTGCTCCATCCAGCAGTTTAATTGTTGCTAAGCAATACAGCCAGCTTTACTTTGTCTTAACCAGTGGAGGGAATTGTTGTACTACTTCGTTTTTTCATCGTCATTATACAGACTGTAGAAGTGGTTTTTTTATATTCTCAGCTAAGATTCTACTACCTTTTGATAAAACTTTCGAACTTTTTTCCTGCAGGGACAGCTCTCTATTTTCTCAATGTCCTTCTGAGAAGCCGGTGTTACTCTTTCCTCTTCTGCAGGAGTAGTTTTGGTCATTCTTCTTTATTTCGTTCGCAGGGTTCGTGAGTCATCAGTAAATCTGTCCGTATCCTTGTCCTTGTGATTGCTTCGCAACTAATATTTTCTTTACATGGCCGAAAAGATAACCTTACGGCACGACCCCTATTATAACTCCAAGGATGAAGAACCGAATAAACCGCTCCTTATAGGCCTGAGCTCCGAAAACTTGGTAGTAGCACATATAAGGTGTATACTAAGTACTTCACCCTAACTGAAACTGTAGACGCCACCGTTGATTTCATCTAGAAAATTCTTCCGCTGCAATCTGGATGCAAGGAGAAGTGTCTTAGTGGTAAGTGGTAACATTCCTTGCCCATCTCTTGTTGGAACCCAATCTCTAGTTGAGGTACTGGGCACACGATGTTCACTAGTTGGAGGTGGATTGTGCGGATACATACCTAGATCTATCCTTATAACATCCCAATCTGTGTAATGTTGGGCTTATTCTTATGTTTCTTCGATGTCAGCTCCTTTGTGAACAAAACGACTACAATTAAAACAGCAAAATTATTTTCGAATCGCAAGTTATCTTGATATCATAGCTTTAAATACCCATAATCATCGGAGAGTATTTTTCTGCAAGACGTATGTAGATTGCCAGTTATCGCTGATTGAGTTTTTATCAATCGCCCTTAAAGACTAACTCAACCAGATAATTTTTTTCGCGATCAATTTGTTTCTCAATGTGAAGATTAATTCTTTTTGACGTGATAACGTCTTATAAATCGATGACAGGCTACACGTGACTCATGCTGATAAGACTTATCACTCATGGTAACTGCGATACTGTGGTTCTTTCAACCAAATTCCTTGCGATCGATGAACATGCAAAAGAACAGTCGTAAATTCCCAAAATAATTCCACTAAAATCGAAATGAAGGAGAAAAAGAAATACAAAATAGGCGGAGTTCTGTTAAAGTAGAAAGTAAATGTAGATATTAGGGTGTGTGTGTGTGTGGATTTAACGAGAAGGTTTGGGTTTGTGAGTTAACGGGTGTATGTTGGTGTTGCTGCCAACAATGTTTTCTTATGACGTTATCACGTAAAATTATCATCCGTAAACCCTGACTTTACAGACAAACAACTCTTTTTTTATAATACGAAATCATATATTGACAAATGTAATGCAGTTAATAATTAAATTAAAAAAAATACAAAAGTCAACATCAACATCAACATCATGCAAAAGTTAGAATAAAGTGAAAAAGGGTCGATGATGGTTGAGCTTATAATCTGAAGGTAAAGTCAATATAGCCAAATAATGCATAAAAAGAAGAATTTTCTACCTTTTTGGAAAAATATCAATCGTAGAAAAACAATTATTAAGACCAAAGTTGTAGGAAATTAAATTTTGAAATTAACTTTTGTCATGCGCATTTTTCGTCAAAAGTCCAAAATAAGCATGATATTTAACAAAAATAAATAAAATTTAAATTCAAAATGGCGGCCAACTCTAAAGCCCTTGGAATTCGAAAATGGATATCTTACGATTAAAAAAAGAAAAAAATTCCTATATATTTTTTCCATTTCAATTCTACTTTCCGACTGGGCTAATACTCGAAAGCGAAATAAAAAGTTATTCTATTATTTCTGATATGAAATCTAAGTAACTGAAAAATGACTTAAGTTAAATGTTTTTAAGTGCCAACTAAGTGTTTTGTTAATGGTAAAGGAAATAAAAAAAATCAGAACGAAAGTTAAAACACAATTCGCGCAATACTTTCCATAATAAAGATACATTATTTGCATTGTGAAAAACTTAAGTATCATAATGATGTGGCTCATAAAAAACAATAGTACACAGTACACTCTTACACGTAAAATTAAAAAGAGTATTAACAACAAAAACAACAACAACAACAACCAAAATAAAACTTTCTACTCCGGAAACGTTTTCAGCACACCTCCGCTTTTTTTTTAATATTTTGTGTGCACATTTGCAGACAAGTAAAATGCGAAATCAGAGTATATTTTTGGCATCGTTGGGTGAACAACCTTTAAATTGGTTTATACCGACAAACAATAAATCCAAGTTGAGTTCGAAAAGTGGATAATTGCAAAAATTGATCGATACAAAGTGCAGTGACTGGTTTTTCGACATTCGACATATCCTCTTGAGTCTATTTGGGTCAACAGCTTTTAAACTGGAAAAAATGATTTTGTTGAAGACATCTTGTTTTAGGAGCACAAAAGGGCACGAAATGCACTTCATTACAGGGTTAACTACTTTGTTGTATCAAAACTGAATAATTGAAGGTTATTTCAACCTTTTGGTAAAAATACTGACGATAGAGTTGTTCAATCGTCGTGGATTTTGCAATTCTTTTCAAAAAAGATGGAAATGGAACGAACTGCAAGAACTTTTCTTATGAAGAATGTTTAATGAAATTAAAAATGCCTTGAAAAGCAATGTAATGAGGATTCCAAGCAATAAACAAAAAAAAATAGGAAGAGAAGCAGTTTTGTGGAAAATTGGTATCAAGCAATTGGTATTCATGCAATGAGCCCCAAGCTAGCTTTCCACAACTTATAGCAATAAAATTTGTTTCATGTTGCTTTCCACTTCCGTGCGGCCAATGATCTTCGGCTTATCGATAGCATTTTATTGTTGTCTAATTTAATGGCGAAGCCTTTTTAGGTTCTTTTTAGTAAAAAAAATTCTTCATTCAATGAATTATTAGTCTTATTCGTGTTTAATTGCAGATCATTAGAAGCTAAGTATGCATTTAATTTTACACTTTAGTTAAGCATTTAATTAGTCTTATGTTCCTCTACTTCTCTTCACCTTTGACATTCACATAATATCCGTTTCGTCAAACAACCACTATACTAAAGCCTTATAACCCTCAGGGCTTCAAGGCGATTAAAAGTCGTATTTTATCGTTGGCAAACCTTAAAAATAACAAAACAATTCGTTTACCATTTCAGAGATTGCATTTTCGTAAAGGTCGTAGGTGGCAGGGGTGTGCAAATGGGGCAGGTGTTTCGAAATTTTCCAAGTGAGGGAACATAAAAAAAAACAATTATTGCGTTATGTGGCTTCTACAATACTGATGAGAATTTATTTTTTTTTAAGCACTGCAATTAAAATAAAATAGCAGTGATTAAATAAATTCTTACTGAAGACATACCAATTTAGCTGCGTGTCTCGTACAACGATTATTTTTGTTCAGAGTTTAAGCTAAATGTTTCAATTTTTTAATAGAAAACTTAAGAGAACACGTAAATGTGTTTTTGTCTTAAGAAAATTAAACAAAAAAATGTTGTTTATGTGAATTCTATAAATAAAACAAAATTCCGTGTTTTAATGCAATTATTGTAATTATTTTTGCTTACTTTAGTCATAACTTAAACAGTCAAATGAGAAAACATTATTGCCATTTTGATAAATAACGAATGCGCTGTCAATCGTTAAAATCTAGAATATCTAGTCTTCTAGTTGTCAATCCAATTAACTATAATTAATTTGCTGAAGCTATGTGTTTCCATTCATTGAAGTGGAATTTTAATACAAGAATAAAACCAACACTACATTCGTGTGGTGCGACTATAGAAAAAATCGTTATGCAGAATGTCGGAAGATGGGCTTATGGGGTATTCTTAGCAATGCGAGTCTGGCGGTGGATGAATTCTTTCAGGGGAACAATGCAACTGGCTATTTCACAGAAGCACTGTTAGCTCGAGGGACGTAATTTAATCCGTAATTTATCTATCACATATTATTTTTAAGGCCCTTTAAGTTCGATCCAGAAAACTCAAGTGCTTTGCCCAAATATGGGAATTATAGTTAAATTATGTCTGAATATAAAAACGCTTATAGACTACACCCAGATCAGGCAGGGTGAACAATTTCTTGCATTTCGAGGGAAACTAAGACACCTCGCCAAATTCCTGATGGCAACATTGAATATGTGGTTATTCTACAGAAGGCGGTCTGCCGTGAACAATCTGAGAACTCATGGACAGCGGACGTACATTTCGCTTTAATGATAAAAGAAAACTTTGAGTTTTTGAAGCGATTTCTTATTCTCCATTGGGCTTGGAAAATGCTGCAGAATTTAATGAGCTGCCGGTGCAGTTCCACAACCGAAGAACATGGATTAGAAGATAAAAAGTGGATAGGACTGTTGTCATCAAAACAATTTATTGAATTATTTCAGATAAAAAGGTCGTTGATAAATATAAGAAAAAGAGCCGGAGAAAAAACAGAGCCCTGGGGCACGCCAATATTTATATTATGACTTAAAGACTAGAAATGTGTCCAACACAACTTTTTCGAATTTTCTCATTCTTAAAAGGATAATATTTGTTTCCATTACTGCCCTGGAGTCTACAGTCACTATCGTGGAAGCATATTCACAAAGGTCCAGAACAAATATTTGAGACTGTTCCAGTTGGTTTCTTCTTCTGTTCTCCTAGGGGTTTTAGTTTAACGGGGTTTTGTTGACAGGAAGAACTTACAGAAATAAATCAATTGTGAGATTGCGGCGATCAAAAATAAAAAAAATGTGTTTTTTATGGATCGAAAATAAGAAACAAGTCCAAGAGTGTTGGCGAAAATTGGAAGTTCAGGTTGGTTCACCAAAGAGATGAGTTAGTTGGTTAAACTCAGCAAAAATATCAACACACCTTTCTTGGAGTCTTGTCTGACCAGAAAAGCGAAGCCAAATAGAATTATGTACGTTGAAATCACCCGTCATAATAGAGATAACAAATTTTTCCAGATTCTGTTGTTAATCGCTTTAGTGTACCCCAGGGAAGCCATATGAGGCCTTTTCTTTTCATTTTGGCTACCAATGATGTAAAGCTTGTAATACACTAAACGCATTGGCGAAACTAATGCTCCTTATTAGCTAGGCATACAGATATAGGTGGGCGTTCTACACAAAACGAATAGTATAGATCAGAGTTGTTGTGGGATAACAAACAAGAGGAGAGACAAATTTCAAAAAGAAGCATCCCAATATTGATTCGCAATCACAAGACACCGGGAAGCTCTTTTGCAGGACGAAGTTATTTACTTCAGATTTTTTAAATGCACATAGTTTGGTATTACACAAAGTTCGTGAGGCATGCCTATTTTTAAAATTCTTTTTCAATTTGTATAGGGTCTTCCAATGGGGACTTCCGAACTTTGACAGTTGATGGGTTTTCTACTGAAACGGAGGCGTTCTGCTTCGCTTCTAGCGACTATGTCTAGTTCCTAAAGGAGACGCCTATCGACTGTTTTGCGGCCGACTTGGTGGATCAACGGAATCGCCGATCTATCCTGGATCAGCCCTCGACTATTAAGGTATAAGAAAGCCTCGAGCGGGATAAAACCACTCGAACGTGTACTTTCGAAATAGATGAATATCTTGGGGGTAGTAATCCCCGAAGATTTATCCATTAGTTGAGGTCATCGCCCTTGTCCACGAAGGAGCTTCATTAAAAAGTTATCTATCCTGTTTGTATTGGCCCCAATCTTTTCCAAAAGGGATGGTGCAACGTTGAACCATACAGGGCATCCGTATGCAATCATCGGCCTGATGAGGGCCATGTAGCAAATCACTTTCACCCTGCTATCAAGGCGGCTGCTATAAAACAAATATCTTGTCAGGGCAAAAGCTACCATAGCCCTGGCCAGAACAGCCCCTACATATCGTAATATTGAAATATTGATACTGATCCAACCAGATACCAAGTTACTTTACCACATCTTTGCTCGCCAGTGGATGTCCATGTGGCCCAGCGATCACTAGCTTGCACCAGTTCTTTCTCGTATCCCTAGAGGTCCCAGCTAAGAGGGTTCTAAACAGTATAGTTTCACATTTCTGGAAGTTAATTTTCAGCTTCCAATCACAACATTATTGTTGAATTTTATCGAAAGCACGTTGAAAGAGAATTATGATGACTTTAACTTTTGGACCTGTTCTGTACGCAACTTAATCGTCGGTATATGCAACTGCATGAGGAAGATTCCAAATGAGATCTCTGGTGTAAATACTAAAGATAATCGACTAGTTCACCGCACCCTGTTGCAGACCGGTTTTTATATCAAACGTTGTGGTAGATGTTACATTGCCACTCTTGACAACAAACTTTCTACCATTAAGCATATATAGCATTGTTTTACTTATGCCCCATCTGGTTAGCTTCAGATAAAAACTCTCTAACCATACGGTGTCGAAAGCCTTCTCCAAATCAATTAGACAGACACCGGTGCATTGATTTTTAGCATTGTGCCATTGGACAGCAAGTACTATCTTAGACGCGGCATGAATTGTGTCATGTCCCGCCTTAACGCCGAACTTGGTGTCTGGAATTATATTTTTGTCCTCTGCCCACTTGGACCTTGCTGATACTCGGAAGAAGACTTATCGACCGGAGATTTGCTGGATTGGAATTGTCCTTTCTCTTTTTCGGAAGAGGATGTACAACAGCTGTCTTCCAACTCACTGGATAATATGCAATATTCTGCTTCCTCAGGGAGATGTCGTAGTGCAATATTGGGTATACCATCGATTCCTGCCGACTTCTTTTTCTTTATTAATGCGAAGATTATTTGGAGTTATACCTTCGAGATGAGCAGGGAACTTTGCCCATTTTGCTCGGCGATGGTGGCGTTTGTCAGATTGTCTTTATTGAACCCGGTAAAACCAAGATTCTCAGATCGCCATTGTCTGATGCTATTTCGAAGTTAAAAGTGATTCAGTAGAGCTTTGTTCTCCAGGTCGTGATATATTCCACTAATAATGGCATCGATAGGCCTTTCTTTTATATCTCACACTCACTTTGTTTTATTTAAATTTAAAGTTAGGGAGCGCTTAATGAAATACCCTTTATTTCCTGATACTCGTATAATAACACAATGACCCTTAAGTCCTGAATTACACTGTGCCTCGTGAGGAATGCATTAATATAAAAAGACGAACTAGAAGAAAAATCAATAGCAAAAGATGGAAGAAGAGCTTCCAGTGAGTTGCGTGCCATAAATGAGTGCCTCTTTTTCAAGTTTTTCTTTTTTGTTGTTTTACAATTTATTTCTTTTTGTTTTTTGTAGAATGCACATGAATATATCTATGTAATGTTTTTATTGTATAGCGAAACAAGACAATAGCTTTAAAATTATAGAGCTTTTCAAGTTGTTGTTAGTTTTCTGTTTTTCTATCTAAGTATATTTCTAACGATCTAAGAAACCATTAAATAAAAGTTTCGATTTAATTGATTACGTTTCAATATAAAAAACTGATCTCCGATCACCAACTAATATATTAATCAATAATTTATATTGTTGACGTCATTTGAATATTTCAAACACGTAAATCGAAGTATCTACAAGTATTTTCACAATCAGATAGATTAAAAGTCAATGAATGATATTCGCCGAATGTGCTATGAATAACAATTAAAAAAGTGGTTTTAATAAGTCGAACGACTTTAGCCTTGTTTTCATATGTTTTAATCGTAGTTCTTTTCTTTTATTTTAATTTTTTTAATAAGAAAAACGTTAAGTATCATACAACAAGAACACTTCTATGAATATTAAAATAATTTTCAGAAAATCAGAGATGAAAATATTTAAGTTTATTTGAAAAATAGGGTTTTACAAAACTAGTTTAGGTGCACAAGAAAGTTTGACGGATGATTCAACACTACAATGGGAAAATAATAATTTGATTAAAACGGACTTTGGTTGAAATTACTCATAGAAAATTAATGCAATAATACTTGATTGCAAAACAATGCACGAGATTGAAGTAAAAAAAGCGTTTTTCGTATAATTCATTCAAAAAATTATTGATAAATTAAAAACGTTTAAAATGTGATATATTACATTTTTTGTATGAATTGAAACAATACAATATCCTGAAGTATACATATCTAATCACATTAAATTGGTGATGGAAATTATTTTAGCAGTTTGTTATGAGATATCTTTCTACTGCAATCCTGCGACGTAAATATAATCAAAATCTTTTAAGTCATTTGATGCTTTAAATCAATGAAATGTGAGAAGCTTTTAAATATTTGTTCCTTAATTTTAGGCTAAGAATGGGCAATTCTCAAGAATCAGTTTCAGAGGATTCCGCAGACGCTTTGGGCTTCAAACTTATTTTTTCTAAGGAGGTGATTAGCATTAGTTTTAAACAATTTTAAATTCGTGGTGTTTGGCTTAAAACAGAACCTCCATATTTCACGGTACGTTCTCAAGCGTGAACTGAACTGATAAACTTTCCTTGCGAGACGAACATTACGGGTGAAATTTTTAAAGGGATAAATGCAGCTGGCGCTGGTTCCTTTAAGTGAGTATTTTTTTTTATAAAAGAAACGATTAAATAAGGAAAGACATGAAATATTGCTCTGGATCAGTAGAAGGGGAGGAGGGTTAACATTTCTTATAGACAGGCTGGACAAACGCTGTTTTCATTTTCGTTGAAAGATTCCAAAAGAGTACAGTTCAAGTATTCGTCGCAAACAAAACAAGCGGTCGATTGCACGGCTCGGCGTTCTCAATCTTAGGGCATCACTTAGCCCACACTATGGGAATTTTTTGAAACGGTCTTGATCTTAAATCAGGAATTATAACCACTTGATTATACGAATAGTTCTATTACATTCTGTAATGACTGTAACCTTAAAATATTCTTTCATCAGCAGCCTACAACATATTGTTTCTTCCAAACCATTGTTTAACTTATTTTAAGACTTAAGTGTCATTATCCCAATGAAAAACTTAACCTAAATACATTTCTTACTCTGCATATGAAATCATTATAGACTCAAAAATGTCCCTGTATTTGAAACGATTCTTAATTCCAGTGACTAACTGGCTCAAATCACCAATGATCCCCCACCGTGCTTAACTGCAACGAGTACATTTGTTGGTCTTAAATGTGTCCCTCTTGAGCGATTTTATGTCCTTCATTAATAGAATAAAATAAATTAAATTTGCTTTCATCGCTGAAAATTTAACTTCTCCATTTACTTATTGATGATTGATTCAGATGATTTTATTTGCAAACTGAACCATGATTAAATATCTCAATTTTAAAGTGTTTCTGACTTTTAAGACGATGTTTTGCAATAAGGAGTGGCTTTTTTGCCGGTCGGAAGGAGTATAGACCAAATTCTCTTAAACGCTACCTTAAGGTGTCTGGTGCTATAGGCACTTTAAGCTTCTCCAATATTATAATACAAGTCTCAAACGGATCTTTAAGCACACAGTTTCTTATTCGCTAATCAATTTGTACCTTTGTTTTGTGAGGGCGTCAACCAAAAAGAACTGATTCAACTGATTTCTCACTTCTTTTTTTAGCCGAGCAACACGAACCCCGGCGAGAGTTTCACTTGCCATTTTGATCTGCAAGCATTCAAAACCAATGTTAATCGACACATCCTGTCCTTCCCCTCCCTACCTTTCTAATGCCCATGCAGTGTGCTCTACACATTAAAAGGGCGCTAATTATATAAAAAAAAAAATAGTTGACGTTTGATTTTGTAATATTTGAACGATAACATTTTGCTTTTTTATCTCGGCTTAAGCGTGTTCTACTTTTGCACCATTTTTGTTAACAATAATAATTTCAATTCACAAAGCTAACAACTCTTCATGTCATTTTAATCAAAATACGACTCAATTGATGCTTAAAACCGTTACCTCAAGATCGAGAATCGAAATCTATGAAAAATCCGATTAGTTTTGAACAGGCATGTTTCTTTTAAATATTTTTATTTGCATTCCAAACATTTTTTGTATGGCAGTTAAAAGCTTTTGTCATAAAATGTTCAATTTAGTAACAAAGAGTATTTGTATAACCGGTAGGTGTGCTTCATCGAAAATCGGGTTCAACAAATTGACCGCTGCAAACGTGTCCTTCATTAACATTGACGTTGTACTTCAAACAAAAAATAATCTATTTGAGTGGACTCTAAAGCTACACTAATATAAATAATCTTGATGGATCTAATCCAATGATCCGGACTGTGCCATTTTAACTGATATTTTTGAATAGTCATTCCTTTAATGTTCATCTCTTAAAAACGGGTTCTGACTTCTGAAAAGAACAATTCTTCGACTCTTCCCCTCAACACCTGCTCCTGATAGAAAAAGTATCATTCTTTGTGGAATTCAATCTGTTCAATTTGATACAAAAATCTGGCAATACCGGTTGCCCCTCACTCTTGCCACAACGAATGTCACTTTGTTTTGCTGATTTTTGTTTTTATTTGTTCGAATCTCCATTTCTGCGTTTTGTTCGCAAAAAGAAAAATTAAATCAAGAAATCACTCTTATCAAAAAAAAAAAAAAAAAAAAAGAATTGGTTGGTACTCCAACGACACAGGAATAAATTACAACAAACCAATTAGCCTCAATTTTCAATTGACAATTAAAAAAATGATAAATTTTATAAAAAGTAAGGCAAGTAGGACAAAAAAATTACTTACTGTGCGATCCTCCTTCCTTCACCTCGTACGACACATTATGGAATCCCAGGTCGACAGCTGGACGCTTGGGAAGATTCTGCAGCGTCTTCGGTTGAGCTTGAACAATTTGCGGCTTTACCACTGCACCGGAACCGGAGGTCCTCCTAATGTCATTTAATAGAACATTAGTTGCATTGTCGTTCTTCACCATTTTGTTTATTTTTTTTTAATCCTTATATTAAATTATAGACAATTGGGTAATTAATTGATTTCTATCGAAGAAATCACACAAAACACCACCAAAACGAAAAAAAAAAACAATTTTCTTTTTTTAATCAGTCAGAACATCTGAGATGTCAGATCATAGTTGATGGAGGAGAGAATTTCTACGATCTTGCATCTATCTCTCTTTCTATCTTTTATTTGACGATCGTTGTTTTTTTTTTTTTATTTCCAATTAGAACAAAAAAGGCACTTTGATTGAAATCGAAATGAAAAAGAGGAAATTTCCCCAAACCACTTTGCAATCTTTGTATTTCTTTATGCAAATTCTGTTTTCTAGGAATTGATGATTTCCCTGAGTTTGAGACGATTAACGACGCAATTCGCTTTTCAGAGCGAAATCAAGCGACTCGATTATGTTCTGAACGAATGTATAAAAAAAACTTCGGGAAGTGAAAAACCCGCACCAAGACGCTCGCGGTGCAAAAGTACGATCGCAACTAAAACTAAAATTCGTTTTTCTGTATTGCCTAGTGCTTACTAAAAACAAACTAAATGCTACGCAAAAAGAAACACAAGAGCACAACACTGAAAACTGAATACAGAGATAGAGACAACGAAGTTTGACGTTTCTTTCTTTATTCGATGATATACTTTGCTTTTTAGACTTTTAAGATCGTAAACTGTACGATCAGAAAGCATTTGAAGAAATTGATGTGCTAGTGTATGTGTTTTTTGGATGGAATGTACTAAAATTCAACAGCTGACAAAATTCTTGCTTCTCCTCTCTGAACAAAAACATTCCAAAATCCAGACTCCAGAGTTCAATTCAGACGAAGCAGAAACTTTGATAAGAATTTTTTTTTATTTTTTTAGTACTGGACGATCGTTCTGAAAAAGAAATCGACGCATCTGTGTATGTTAAATTAGCAGGAGAAATTTATTGCAGCTGAGGTTAGTGTGACCAGCTTAGCGAGAAGAAAAGGTAAAACAACATTTATATGTAATATTTATTATTAATATGTATTTATAAGTTGAGAAACGTTATTTGTGTGTGCTTGAATTAATTTTAATTTAATAAAAACTCATTTTAATTTTCCTACCAAAAATATACACAGCTGGTCAAAAAAATAGATGCGACTATTTATTTTCTTCTTGTATTATTTTTTAAATATTATTTTTTGACTTAATATATTTTTTTACAGAACTATTCGTTAAACCTATAAATTACAAAGTAAATGTCATTATTTGGAGTTCTTGAATTGCTTTCTTTTTAGCTATCTTTAGCTTTTAGCCTCACAGGGGATTATTTGGTTTGGACATAAAAATAGGTCTTTATTAAGAATAACGAAAAAAAAAATTAATATTTGTTTTATGGTTATTAACATGAAATTTACTTTAATATCCCGAGTTTTTTTGACCAGGTGTGTATATTGTACTATCTTACTAATCTTTTAAATGTGAAGTTTTATGTGTTTGGATGTTTGTTCCACAATCACGCCTTAACGACTTAATAGATTTGGATGAAATTTGGTTGATAGATAGATGAGGTGAAATGATGTATTGCTGTAGGATTGGTGAATGAAAGAGTTACCGGATTCACTATTCTGCTAAACTATGAAAATAAAATGAAAAGTATTAAATATTATTCCAAAAAGAAATTTAACAACAAAATAAAATCGCATTGAAGCAAAGTTGTTTCTATTTCAGCCGCAACTATATATGGGGGCATCTTGAATTAGATTTAATTGAATTTTGAGTTATTTCTGCTGAAATGGAACTCCATACTCCAATAAATTATAATATTGTTTTTTCTGCAAATCCTTCAATGCAATATGGGAGTTTAGACTTAACAAGATCCCAAACATTTATGCTTCCAGTTTTGGAAGTGAAGTTGATCGAGTTCTTCCACTCGCGTGTACCCCAAAGTTTCGGTTGTTCGTTTTGAAAGGTATCTGATCCAGTACGATGAAGTTAAGCTCTTTTTCTGCTAATTGTAATAGAAAGTTCAAGTTTATTTGGTCGTATTTATGTGTCGCGTCGGTAGGGTATTATCGTCATTATTGTTTA
Organism: Platycheirus rosarum; assembly: GCA_963971375.1. Classification (NCBI taxonomy): domain Eukaryota; kingdom Metazoa; phylum Arthropoda; class Insecta; order Diptera; family Syrphidae; genus Platycheirus; species Platycheirus rosarum. Next base: position 35,935,245 of record OZ020507.1, read on the forward strand.
TTTTTGCATTTAACATTTAACTCAGCACCTCTTGTTTTACATACGGGGCCTTGTGTTTTAGAGTCGATTTTCATTTCAATTAGGCTTGCCCCTCTTATTTCTTTTTTATTCAAGAGTGACGTATCTGCAAATCCTGTTAATCAGTGTGTCAGTTGAAATACTTTTTCGATTTGCAGTTATAGTGAAATAGATAAATTGATCATCCTTTCTGACCAAGATAGATTTTATTAACTATCGTTTTGGAAATTTGTATGCGTCGGTATTGTAATTGGAGCCTTCAATACCTTTATGGATTTCCCGAATCCATGAAGTGTAGTATCAACTGACTTGCGTTCACTTTCAAGAAATGTGGTCAGCTTCATTACAGAGCTAGCACATGGCCAACAGACCACTTGTATTTTTCTACGAGATCGAGAATTGTATTTGGTATAGTTATTGGGTACAAGAGACTGATACCATTTGTCTGGTATCGTATCGATTCCTATCAGAATAATTCATTTTAGATACTGCTGCTATCAAAAATACCCCTATAAATCTTTTTCATTAAACCTAGTTAAGATTTCTATCGAGTCGCCCAATCAATGACAATTTTGTTGACGAACTAACAACCGACGCAGACGATTAAAGATTGCAACAATAACACGGATGTTCAATTGAAACGGGAACATCTACCATCATATTCGAAAGCTGTAGCCTTCGAAAACATGCACTACTTCATATTTCTTAGTTTGTCAATACATCAAGTATTTACCATAAATTCACCTCATTCAAACCATATCTACTTCAAGGAGCAGGATACGAACTCTTGCTTCAATCAAGGCAAATTTACTTTGATTTTAAGAAAAATAAACAATCTACTCCGCCAATCCTCTTGACTTGAGATTTAATTCACTTTTTTCAAGCTGAAAAATAACCAACAATTTTCAATCTCTCTTTTGACTGGATTTTCAATTTCAACTATAAATTTCTTGATATTAAAGTAAGAATGGAATTTATGTGAATTTTGTTTGTATTTTATTGCGCTTAAATACATTTTAGTGCCCCGTGGCTTAGTGGTTAGTGTGTCGGGCTGCTAAGCGAATGAGCCTGGGTTCGAATCCAGCTCATAGCCACCTTCTTTTCCTGGGTACTACCTCTTGCGGGGAACTGACAAAACCCCCATCATGCATCTTATTTAGGCGTTCGGACTGGGCGGTAAACTGTAGGTCCCTTCCATTCTTGCAGATTAACAACACACACACAGAAATACTTGAGAGTATAAGTCACTAGGCCTTTGCTTTAAATTAATTAAAGTGCAACTTTTAAAATATGACCTTTTTTCGTCAACTACTCGATTTATCGTGCCTAATTTCACTCGGTGGATAAGCTACTGTCTCTGTCTCCTCTGTTGTTGTATGTTCGTCCCTTGTTACGATCCTTGTTGATCGTTACCATGTTTTCTTGTTACATCCAATTTCAGAAAAGTCACACTTGAGATATCAAACGATGTGTTTTTCTGGTTCGTTCCACATTGCAGTGTCATCGCTGGGCATTTTTAAAAATGTCACATAAAAATAATGTAAATCATATCAAATGAGTATGAATATTGAATTTTCAGTTTTCAGTAGATAGGTTATAATATATCTTAAAATAAATAAATATTTGATTTTTTTTAGTATCGTATTCATGTAAGTGAACGAAAAACAACATAACCATCAAAACTGTGATAAATTGTTTTCTTAAAAACGGTGCCAATAGTGTCACAGCGGTAAAGCTGATTAACAAGTGTGGTATATATCAGTAATGCCAGAAACCTTTTATTTACAATTTTTTCGTTTGTTGTTGTGACAGCAATGAAACTAGGCAAATATGTATAAGGAATAGAGACATAAGACGAAAACAGATGTGCAGTTGTTATCACGCATAAGTGCGTGCAGAACCGCATATAAAACAGATGTGCATATTTTTTGACATGTATTGCTGTATTAATGCCAAAATGCAGCGTTATCACTGGACATTATTAAAAAGTTGCAAACAAAATGTTATACTGATGAAACAAATTTCACTTAAAAACAATGTAAATAAATAAAGTTTTTTATTTTCGGAACTTACCGCGTTATAAGAAATATTTTCTTATTTATTTCTACCCGACGTTTCGAAGAAGTTTCATACTTCGTGGTCACGGGATGAGACTGACGTTTGATTGCTGTTGTTTAAGTTATTGGTTTTTAGCTCTCGCTCTCAAGTAGTACCGGTGCGTAGATGTTGATGCACTTGGATTGCTTGTGGGTGGTGGTGGTGTACTCGTTCTAGGTTGTTGTTGCGTTGAGTCGATGTATTTTTGGACACATGCAAAGCTCACGACATCGGCTATAGGTTTTTTGATTTGCTTTACTATGGTTTTGCTTATGAGAGGATCCCACGTTGGCGATAATTTAAAGCTAGAATCTCTATTGAAATTTGTATGTTTCTTAATTTCAATTGCTTCTCTGACGATTCTTGGTACATAAAATCTTTCATTTGCGATTGATCTAGCTTGATCAAAACGTATAAAGTGATCTTCGTTGTAGGCCAGATGTTCACATATTGCCGATTTTGTGACAGCGTTGTTTTGGATAGCTTTGATATGTTCGTTTAAACGTGTTTTAATACCTCTTTTCGTTTCACCAATATAAAAAGATCCACAGCTACAGGGAACAGAGTATACACCAGGATTTTGTAGTGGAATTTTGTCCTTAGGCGATCTTAAAAATTGACGAACCTTAGTTGGCGGTTTAAAGATGGTTTTAACATCATATTTTTGTAAGATTCGCCCTAATTTTGGATAAAGCCAGTGTATTATTGTTGAGAAAATTAATTAATCTCCAATAATTATGTAAATATAATATAATAATGATGTAAATTGTGTATCCAAACAAATATACCAATTGCATTTAGTGTTATCACAACGTATGAGTGCAAAAGACTTTCAATTATGTGATGCAATAATATTCCAACAAACGGAAAGAATTGCCGAAAATTGTGCACAAAAACAAACAAAAAAGTTTAATTCACTCTCAGCCAAGGTTAAAAACAACAACAACAAATCCCAGTCTGCTGATGCAAAATGTGTGGTGAATTTCTCCAGCAAAATACTTGATGAAAATATGATTTCAATTTTATCAAAAGGTATGAATTTTACCCCATCACCTTTAAGTGTCCCTATTGAAAATATTATAAGTAATATTGAAGAATCAATACGCAGAAACAAAATAGATAGGATTTCAGCTGAAACTATAAGACAGGATGTATCGGTGTTGCTTAGGAAAGGCAAAAAGATTGAACAAAACATTACTCTCCTTGAAAGAAAAGCCCTTGTAAAACTTAGAAAGGACAAAGAAATTATTGTTTTACCTGCAGATAAAGGAAACTGTACAGTTATTCTTAACTCCAAAGAATATGATGCTAAAATCCTTTCTCTGCTAAGTGACAAACTTACTTACAAAGAAGTAACGTATGATCCAACATCAAGAGTGCTTAAAAAAGTTCGACAGATTGTAAATGACAGTAAATCTGTTTTAAAAAATCAGAATTTAATACCGTCATGTCCACAAGCACCAAGAGTTTACGGCCTTCCTAAGGTACATAAAGAAAATGTACCGTTAAGACCCATCGTCAGCCAAATAGATTCACCAACATACTTGTTGGCTAAAGAATTAACCTTTAAGCTTAAGCCACTTATTGAAAACTCAAACTCAATAGTAAGAAACTCGGAACATTTCGTGTCCATGATCAAAGACTTTCACATTAAACATGATGAAATTATGGTTAGTTTTGATGTTACCTCCTTATTCACCAATGTTCCAATTGAAGAAACCCTCAATGTTATAAAATCGAAATTGTCTAATTCTCAAAACAACTCTAAGTTATTAGAGTTAATTGATATATGCCTTACATCAGGATATTTCTTATACAATGGGAAATATTATTTACAAATTAATGGTGTTGCAATGGGTTCACCTGTTGCACCAATAATTGCAGACATATGGATGCAACATTTTGAGGAATTGGCATTAGGAACATCCTTAACGAAACCAACAATTTGGGTAAGGTACGTGGATGACACCTTCTGCGTACTCAAAGAGAATCAGGTAGAAAGTTTTCTGATTCATCTTAATTCCATCCACGAAAAAGTTAAATTTACAATGGAAAGAGAACAAGAAAACTCTTTGGCTTTCCTAGACGTTAAAGTCATAAGAAAGCAAGATGGTTCGATCGGCCACACGGTGTTCCGGAAAGACACTCATACGGACAGATATTTACATGCTACATCACATCATCACCCAGCCAACTTGGCATCGGTTGTATCGGCTCTTGTGAACCGTGCTCACAAAATTTGTGACCCCGAACACCTCAAGCAAGAGTTGAAGTATATAGACATTGCACTTAAAAAGAATGGCTACAACTCTAAACAGAGAACCTGGAAACCCAAACCCAGCTCACAGAAACATTCGCTACCTCCAGCATTTGATAAAAGGGCCTTTTTACCCTATATCAAAGGCATAACGGATGGAATTGGGCGAATCTTACAAAAATATGATGTTAAAACCATCTTTAAACCGCCAACTAAGGTTCGTCAATTTTTAAGATCGCCTAAGGACAAAATTCCACTACAAAATCCTGGTGTATACTCTGTTCCCTGTAGCTGTGGATCTTTTTATATTGGTGAAACGAAAAGAGGTATTAAAACACGTTTAAACGAACATATCAAAGCTATCCAAAACAACGCTGTCACAAAATCGGCAATATGTGAACATCTGGCCTACAACGAAGATCACTTTATACGTTTTGATCAAGCTAGATCAATCGCAAATGAAAGATTTTATGTACCAAGAATCGTCAGAGAAGCAATTGAAATTAAGAAACATACAAATTTCAATAGAGATTCTAGCTTTAAATTATCGCCAACGTGGGATCCTCTCATAAGCAAAACCATAGTAAAGCAAATCAAAAAACCTATAGCCGATGTCGTGAGCTTTGCATGTGTCCAAAAATACATCGACTCAACGCAACAACAACCTAGAACGAGTACACCACCACCACCCACAAGCAATCCAAGTGCAACAACATCTACGCACCGGTACTACTTGAGAGCGAGAGCTAAAAACCAATAACTTAAACAACAGCAATCAAACGTCAGTCTCATCCCGTGACCACGAAGTATGAAACTTCTTCGAAACGTCGGGTAGAAATAAATAAGAAAATATTTCTTATAACGCGGTAAGTTCCGAAAATAAAAAACTTTATCTAATATGAATATCGTCCGCGAAAATAAAAACCTAAAATCTCATAATGTAAATAAAATCAAATTTGTGTCGATATTCACACAATTTGATTTATTTGGAGAATAAAAATTCCAACAAATCCGGCAGAAATTTGATTTTTTAAATATCGTATTAATGTAAGAAAGCGAAAAACATAATATTACCATAAAAACTATGACGAAGTGTTTTCTTAAAAGTGGTGGCAAAAGTGTCAGAGCGGTAACTCTGATTAACAAGTGTGGCAGTAATGCCAGAATACCCTTTATTTACATTTTTTTCGTTCTTTGTTGTGGCAGCAATGAAACTAGACATGAAATTGAGAAATAGAGACATCGTGCAGGTTCTGCAACCCTGCAGAATTTTGGGTTAACATGTCCCATAAGAGCCTGTGTAATTTTTTTTCCTGCACCAAATTATCTGCACATCTGTTTTGGCCAATAAGTGTAGGCTGCAGGCCCTTGAATGCACATACAATGTTTTTGCTATTAGGTGGATTTAAATAAATTGTTTTCAAAACTTCTTTTCTTCATATTTTTTTTTTCAAAACGCATTTTGCTGAAATCGTATCTTGTTGTTTATTTTTTTTATTTCAATTGAACTTGAGAAGTTGTACTTGTGTAATTATATCAAGGCCATTTCAACAAAAACACTCATAAAACTTATCACTCATAACTTATGCCCACAAGTCACCAATTATTATCGGTTGATAGATGTTAATCACCTAATCGGTATTTAGTTACCAGCGGTGCTATTAAATCAACTCATTAAGCGTAGAACTTGGAAAGCTTGCGTTAATAGGGTCACAAATTAGGTCATAATCATTCGCCGGTTAATCGATTTTGAAAGGAATCTAACCCATAATGTGAAGAAATGAACTTTACAGAAGGTTTGTAAATATTTTTATTTTGATCTGTTTGGCATTCCTAATACTGAAATGTCGATTTTAGAAAATACTCATTACTTAATTTCAAAATTTTCATTCGTATAGAATATCATAGTAGAAATCGACATTAAAATCGCAAAATTGGATTTTTGAAGAATTGAGAAAAACGCCTATTTGTAGACCAGCCGTCGACAGGTAGTTTTATGTCGACAAAGGCCGGAACTTAATGAAACTTTAGAATAATATTAAGGGATGATTAACTAACATCTTCTCAGGTTTTGGACCCCGTGGACCCTGTGCAAAAATGTGGTAGTGGGGGACTGCAAGTTTTCAACCTTTCTTTAGTTTTTCATTGCTAACTTTTTTCGCCTTATGTTCAACGTCAAAAACGTTCAGGTATATTTTGTAAACTATAAAATTTCTTACAATACTGACTATTCAAATATGTTTGTTTATCAATTCTTTACCAAGATATGGCGGTTAGAAAAAAGGTATTTTTTCAAATTTCCCCAAAAATGCCAAAATAGCAGATTTTTACCTCCTAATTCCTATTTTACTCGATTTATTCGCCACAGTGATTTCTTCGGGAGATTTTCGGTGTATTAGAGCAGATAGTTGGACTCAATACCTATCTGACAGTGTAAGAACAACTTATCGAGCACCACTAAATAAGGAGATATACGCGTATGAAGGCTTGAGTTAAAAAAACGTATTTTCTGATACGCGACTTTTCAATACTCCCCTGGAGATGCAGTCGTCTTATAAATCGATGACAGGCTTCACGTACGAAATAACATGACTCATACTGATAAGACTCATGCCTCATGCTAACCGCGATACTGTGTTTCTTTTAACCAAAATCGATCGCAAGCACTAGTCGAACATGAAAAAAACAGGCGCAATTTCCCAAAATAATTCGACTGAAATTCAAAAAGAACAAGAGAAAAAGAAATACAAAATAGGCGGAGTTTTGTTAAAGTAGAAAGTAGATGTAGATATTGGGGTGCGTGTGTGTGGATTTAACGAGAGGGTTTTTGGGTGTGAGTTAACGGGCTGTATGATGGTGTTGCTGCCATCAATGTTTTCTTATGACGTTATCACGTAAGATTGTCATCCTTAAACCGACTTTTCAGACAACCAACTCTTTTTTAAGGATGAGCTGTTTTGCCAATGTTTAGATCCAGGCGGCAGCAAAACTAAAAATTATCATTTTTCGGTAAAAATGAACAATTTTCAAAGAGCTCGGTCTGTATAGGGTTTATAGTGCTGCGGTTAGGCTTAAATTGTTGGAAATTTATGGGACTTAAAAAAATTTTTATAATTTGGTTTTTGAGAAAAATATCGTTTATGACTTCTAGAGTAAATAGTGAAAAAAGTCCCAAAGTTTTTCGCGTGCTGCGCAGCAACCACTTTTTATTCGAAGTTGCAAATTTGGATTAACACTAGCCTAACTGGTCTATACAACATACTAAAAATGCAGAACTACATCAAGTTTTTTGATTTTAGCCTTTTTTAGTGTCGTTTTCTATTGGGCTTTTAAATTTAATTCAAAATTATTTCATACCTAATCGCTTGATTAATTCTCATTGATTTGCATTTCATCATTGACAAAGCTTCCCGGAAGAATTTGCTAGTAACCCGAGAATGATAAGTCCTTTACATACGCATGCATTTTTGGAAATTCCACTTTCGAAATACAAAAGTTGCATTTGAAACTTTGTCTTAACTTTTGTATACATCAAAAGTATATTTCTATCTGCGAGCTTTATCAGGGTAAGTTCATTTTTCAAAAACGCTATTTCCAATAGTTCAGCGTGTGAGTTAAGCTTTAAATTGGTTTAATCGGTTTGGAAAATAAAAAAAACTTTGTAAACATGTTTTGATGGTAAGGCATTTATATTGCGATTTTGACAAATGCTGATTTAAAAATAAGTTATGTGTATGATATTCTTATTACATAATTTGATTGAAAGACTTTGTCACATTTCCCCTGAATCCCGAATGGTGAATTGTTTTTTGACCTACTTTAAGAGAAAAACGAATTAGCTCATTGAGAATTGAGAAAAAGGGCCCTCTATGCTAGGCAAAAATCTGCCACACCCTCAACCTAGAAAGCAGAAGCTGTCGCCAAACATTTTGATTAAACTTTTAAAGATCGCCCTCCTTCCTCAATTTATCGCGGCAGTTGAAAACAGGTAGAAGAAGTTGGAGCCTATAACTCTAAAGTCACCATATTTACTGACACTGAACTACTATCTGGAGATGCTTGCTTTATTCCATGGAGGAAATTCTTGTGCTTAAAAAGCTACCCAATCGCGCAATTCTCCTAACAACAGCTTCTTCCCTGAAATATTGAAACCGTCAACAGTAGTGCCTGTGCCGAAGAATACCAATCGGACAAGTATCGAGGCCGAAGGAAATTGGTTATTTTTCGCTGCTCTGCTGTGTCAGCAAGATAATAGATGTGAAATCTTCAACATTTCTTCAGTATGGTTTCAGAGCATTACGTGACACTCCATAATCTATCCGCATTATTTCTTCCACAAGGTTCCAAGTAAGGCCCCATACTTTTCAAAAATATACATACATATATATACAGCTGATAAAGCTGTATGTTGATAACTCAAAAACATACGCAACATATCTTTCACTGGAAATCGCTGGCAGAAGAGTAGAGGAACATATAAAAACTTGTGGGACTAATACCTCCAAAACGGACTGAAGATAAATAACAATAGAAGCGATCTTATCTGCATCCGAACGTCGACAACAGAAACAAGAAATCGAAGAGATTTTACATCACGATGTAATAGTATTAGTAGGGAGCGTGCTGGAATCCCGCTTTTTAAAATCCCGAAAAAATGTCTTAAAATCCCGTCTTCTAAAATACTGTTCTATGCTTAATCAAATTAATTGAAATTCTGTTCCTAAGTGACAGTTCTTCAAATGAATGACTTTTAGACTCTGAATTTATTCTAGTACTTTCCTAATCAGTATTTACGAAAGTGGGCACGATTTGTTCAGTTGTTTTCAATAACAAATAGATGATGTAAACAATAGTCATGCCCCAAGGAAGTCCAAACTTACAAGGTTAAATCGACTTTTGTTAAAGCGACAACTGACAACATTTTAAAAGTAAATAGTTAAAAATAAGATTAGACAACCCATGGTTTTCATTAGCTTATGACTTATCAGCACTGATGTTGCTGAGTTGGTTAAAAAGCAAGCACACCTCTAGTACTATCTAATCAATAACTTTGGATTAGATTGATAATGAATAAATGTAGCGCAATTATTTTAGAAATTAGTTTTTTTTTTATTATTTCGCCGCAGTTTTTTGACTTTGTGATCCTGAAATAACGATAACAAGGCAGTTACACTGCCATATCAATGAACTATCAAAGCACAGAGCGTGATGCATGATCATTGATTTTCCATTTAGCACGTGTAAGTGCAATGTGCTTAGTTGCAAGTTGCAACATACTTCTGCGTCCAAAGATCTCGGTCACAAAATGAAGTAATAGTTGCATTGGAATGGAAACAAGTATCGCTAATGCTGCTGCATGCAGCTATATGGTTCCAATAAAGAGTCGTCTGGTTTGGTGAGTTGAAGGAACAAATTATCATCATGGTAATGTTGCAACCAATAGTTGGCCAAGTCGCATACGACTTCGTAATGTGGTTTTTCTATGGTGAGATTTATGGGTAGTGTTAGTGTGGCTGAATTAGCTGTTTTGTAAGTGTAGGGAAGGAATGATGCAATTTATCCTTGGATGACGCATGTTACGATATGATGGCAGTATCATTAACTCTAATACGCGTTGAAGACAAGTTCTTCAGGTGCTGCTCGATTTGCTTGCATTGAGGCCTTGAGATGAATATAAAAACCTTATATGTACCTTCTATTGTGGGAAGAAATAATTCATTGTGGCTTAATTTCTACCAAAGTTGCATGGTAAGCTAAGAAGGAGCAGTTAATTGAAATTATTATGACGTTATTAACTTATGACAAATGATTCAACAAAATTATTCATCATCAAAATATTTCATCTCTTTGATGGCAACATGGCTGACCTGACATGCCAAATTGGTATGGACGCAGACTTAATACTTATGTGTGTTTTATCATCGTTATGTTTAACAATTTTCAAACATAATATATTGTGATATTTTGGCCTGGGGTTCGACAAATAAAACTCAATCAAAATTCCAAAATAATACAACAAATCTCTTTATTTTATAAAACACAACGTTTTTCAGTTTAAATAACACCAATTTAACTTATTTCACTTATTCACAATTCAAATACGTTCTTATAATTCAACATTTTTTATTCAATCTCAATTCAATCACTTTTTACTAATGCTTCCAGCTGTTAACAATTCCACTTTCGAAAATAAACTCCACTTTCAATGCAATCTACTCTTGTATTTATACAAGTTTACAAGCTTCTGGAAGCTTCTGTCTGGTTCTGGCACAATCTAAGCTAAGTTTTCATTGTTGTACACAATGAATCCAACAGATGTCGTTAATTTACAAAATGTATCCTCCGAATATCTAAACTTGTTGCCACATCACATTGTCCCACTCTTAGTTTTGTTCGTCCCGAACAAGCACATCATCATTGTTTCCGTGGTAACGATGCAGTCGATCCACATGGACAATTTTCATTTTCGCTCTTGGTCCTCGTTGGATTCGGAAAACGACGTCATTAATGCGCGTAACTATTTGGTAGGGACCTTCCCAGTCCTGCTGAAGCTTGGGCGATTCTCCTTTTCTGCGATGTGGGTTGTAAAGCCATACCAGATCTCCCTCATTGAATTCAGGTGCTGTTGCTCGCGCATCGTATCTGGTCCTCAGGCGGTCTCTCGCAATGTTTATATTGCTTTGGGTTCTTTGGTGTGTGTCGTTGATCCTTTTAATCGGGGCGCTCACTTTGTTCTGGTGCGTCTTGTTGATTCCTAAGTGCCCGCCGGATTCTTCATCGTGCATTTCCCTTAAAATCTCCTGCACTTTCGACCGTGGCACCACAAGCTGCATCTTAAAGGATCTTCCATTCGGCATTTCCCATTTTCTCCACAAAACACCATCTTCTACATGGAGAGAGTCCCACTGCGCCCAGTATGCCTTTAAAGTAGGACTTCTGTCGGAGATGTCTCTTGCATTCGGCTTATCCATAGATTCCTTCCATACAAGAATCGGCTCGATGTCAGGATCTTCCTTTTGTGCATTACGAAGTTCTTCCGCAGTCCAACCCTTTACAGGTTCAGCCGTTAGTCTCTGAACAGAAATACTTTCGTCCTTATTACCGTTCAAACACCTAGGATGCGCTCTTTCTGAAGATGGCCGGAGAATTTCATCACTGCTTATGATCGTCCGAAGATTTACAGCATTCTCGTTTCCGTTCACCATTGGAATCTCGACGATTGAATACCTTAACACCTGCATTCGAAAGTCTAGGACTACTTCATGCGCCTTCATAAAATCCACACCTAGTATGCAGTCGTCGCATATGTCAGCTACCAAGAATGCATGTGCGAAGGTCAGCCCTGCCAGTTCTATCTTCAGAAGTACCTCTCCGTATACTTTTGCTACTTCTCCCGTAGCTGCCTTCAGACTGTTCCAGCTGGTGTTGTGTAGCCAGGACGTCTGGACAAGGCCTCTTCTAATTATGGAGGCCGTGGCACCCGTATCGATAGTGGCCACACATTTTCTGTTGGCGATGACGGTCTCCACCGTCAAACTCTGGTTGCAGCGTTTCGTTTGCGCAACTTGGATAATGGTCCTGGGGGCGTTCATTTCATCAACCGACTTCTGCTCTGCAAATTTGGTTCTTACGCGCTTTCCACACTGATGTATCCCCAAATCATGCCCGGTAGGGTAAGCGATATCCCTGTCAGTAGGCCTTTTTCTCTCGCTATGTGGGCAGCTTACCTGTGGAGATCTGCATTGTCACTGTAGGTGTCCTAGCTTGTTGCAATTCCAGCATCTCATTTGACCTCGAGCAGTGTTCAGGTTTTGTCTTTCAATGTCGACGCGTTGACATGAGCACTCTAGCGTAGCCATTTCCCTGACGCGATGGCTACTTTGCGAAGCTTGGTCTGCTGCTTCCATGGTCAGGGCAAATGCTAAAGCCTCAGCGAGCGTTTTCTTACCTGCCATTCTCACAGCCATTTGTAGTTTTCCATCTGCAATGGCATTAGTGAACGCATCGGTTGCCAGTTCGTTTATGATTTCCCTGCTGGTATTGGGATAAGACAAATTTGCCAAGCGCTCGATGTCAGCTTGCAATTGTTGTAGCGTTTCACCTCTTGTCTGGACCCTTCGGCGCAACTGGACTCGGTAAACTTGCTGCATGTGGTCGTCGCCAAACCTCATCTCGATTGCCTTGACCATGGCATCATAATCATGATGTTTGTCTTCAGGAATGGTCTGCAGCAATTCGGCAGCTGTTCCTCTGAGCGCAAGCGTAAGAGCAATTGATTTGTCTTCGTTGTCCCAGTTGTTCGTCAAGGCGGCAGCTTCAAACTGCCTCTTATAAATTGACCATGATGTTTGACCATCGTAGACAGGGGGCTGCATTTCCTTTCTTCGTGGACCGTCGCTCGAATATTCCCGAACCTTCTGCTTTTTCAAAGAATCAACCTCCTTAGCCAGGTGTTCGTACTGTTGTTCTACACTTTCTACTTGCTTTCCGAACTTTTCTTCTAAGCTTTCTATTTTGGCTTCAAATTTCTGATCTACTATTTGAAGTCTTTCGCTTAGTTGATTCTGGAGAGTTTCTAATGAATTCTTTTGTTCGTCGAATTTACTTTCGAGAACGTTCCTTTGGTCTTCGAGAACGTTCCTTTGTTCGCTTAGTTGTTGCTGGAGAATTTCCAACGAATTCTTCTACTCATTCTTTTGTTCTTCGAGAACGTTCTGTTGTTTTTCGAGAACGTTCTTTTGTTCTTCGAATTTCGACAGAAGCAACTTTATGAAAGCAGGCATTTCATCGGCTGTACTTACTGTGCATTCTCTCCCTTGTTCTTCAACATCAAACAACATGGTATCGGGGTCTCCACCATCCTGAGTGATAGCATTCTGAAGTCGGAGCAATAGTTCCTTTTTCAGCCCCGAAGACTGAAGATTTCTTTTTCCTAATTCTTCTTTCAACTCAGCTGTTGTCAATTGTTCTAATTTGCGACCCATTTTATGTAACTCAAACACTATTTTCGCAACACAGTCAGTTTTATTTTAATGTCTCTTCTAGAAAGATCTTTTTCCAACACTATTTTTAACAAAAATACTCGATATTCACAGTTTTATAGCACAATCAGTTCAATAGTTTCTGGAAAAATCCACTTTCACAATTAAATGAGTCACCGAAATTGTTTTAGAAAATGTCACTATGGAATTTTCTAGCACTTTACTGAGTTTTATCCCCAATTTCTGACACCAATGTGATATTTTGGCCTGGGGTTCGACAAATAAAACTCAATCAAAATTCCAAAATAATACAACAAATCTCTTTATTTTATAAAACACAACGTCTTTCAGTTTAAATAACACCAATTTAACTTATTTCACTTATTCACAATTCAAATACGTTCTTATAATTCAACACTTTTTATTTAATCTCAATTCAATCACTTTTTACTAATGCTTCCAGCTGTTAACAATTCCACTTTCGAAAATAAACTCCACTTTCAATGGAATCTACTCTTGTATTTATACAAGTTTACAAGCTTCTGGAAGCTTTACAAAATGTATCCTCCGAATATCTAAACTTGTTGCCACATCACAATATAAATCGATGGCAGGCTACACGTACGAAATAATATGACTCATAGTGATAAGACTCATGACTTATGCTGACCGCTATACTGTGATTCTTTTAACCAAAAACGATCGCAAGCACCAGGCAAACATGAAAAAGATCAGGTTTTGTTAAAGTAGAAGTAGATGTAAATATTGGGGTGTTGTGTGTGGATTTAACTAGAGGGTTTGTGGGTGCGAGTTAACGTTGGTGTTGTGCTATCAATGTCTTATGACGTTATCATGTAAAATTATGGTCCGTAAACTGACTTTACAGACAACCAACTCTTTTTCTGTTAATTGTTTATCTTCATGTTTGCATTAATTTTGCTCTTTCAACCTTTCACAACATAACGTTGTTTAGATAAATAAAATTGAGTACTGTTAATATAGTCTAAAAAAAAAAAAATACAGACAATACGATTTCCTGAGAATCAACAAGAACAAATAAACGAATATTTTAAAATGAAAATCTACTAAAAATATGACTTCTTCACAGAGTTCCCATGCTAAAAAAGGTCCTAGTACTAACAGATTCAGGGACTCAAACAGTTTTTCGATGAGAGTGATCGCATTAAATTATATGGATATCGTTGGATAGGTCTTGAAAAGTCTCGTTTTTTGAATTTTCTGAAATACCAATACAATCTTTCAGATAATAATGGTAGCAAGAAAACTGTTCTTCGCCACATGGTGCGTCAAGGGCGGTTATCCATGAAATTTCGAGAATGGATTTTAAGGATTTTGCAATTAGCGCTGGTTGATTTTGGAGGCCATGTTGTTTTGGTTACACCTGTCAAATCTGTTGTTTATGACTGATACCAAATCATCATGGCAAATTTAACGATTAAACAGCACGTCAATTTGAAACGACCGGTCCGGATATGAAAAAGCCAACATTTTCTACGTCAAAGAAACACAAGATCGACCAAAAGCATCGTAATGTTCGTAAAAGTGTATAGCAGAACCCGAGGCAGCCGATTCTTCGTCGTGCACAAGAACTTGGTTTTTCGAAATCTTCAAATTTGTAAATTGCGTTTACAAGATCTAAATGACGTAGGAACTCAAAAATTATGACCTTAGGCAACATTGTTTGTTCACTGACTGGGATTTGGAGAATTTGGAAAAAGACGCCAATTATGGCCGAAAACTCATTTTTAGCGACGAAATTTTTTTTTTGGATTAATGGCAGTATTAAAAAGTAAAATTCCGTAAATTGGACGACACCAACCCACATGCGGTTTATAAGGCGCAAATGCATCCTCAAAAAATTACCTCTCGCTGTGAATTTCAGGCGGGCGCGGCGACGTCATTGGGCTGTACTTTTCAAAAGCGACGTACAATGTTAACCAAATTCTTATGGTTCTGATCTCTTAAGCCTATGACAATTGAACGTATTTTACAAGAAAAACATTGAATATATAGCAGCGGATAAAAGAAAAAAAAAAGAAGAAAATTAACCCTAAACAATGGTGTACGTTATTATGAGAATCAACGAGAAAGAACAAAATAAAATGTGAATTTTTTATTAATAATTTTGTTTCAGTATTTAAATAAAGGGTGTTTTTTCATAGGTATAGAACATTAAGTTGGCAACACCATTTTAACTGGCGGCCATTTTGTCAGATGTCAAGTGATTTATTTTTAGTTTGGTTTGGCATTTCAACATGAATAGACTGACCTGAAAAATGCTTCCAACTCCGAAAAAAGTATTGCCAGATTGAAAACCACACGTTCAAAAAAAAACACCCTTTAGTAAAATTCAAATTCTAAAAGTGTCTTCTATTTTTTTTTAATAATTAACGCGCGCACAGAGGACTATTTGTTTTCCTTTTAATGTAGAGCATACTGCGCGGGCATTAGGAAGATAAGGAGGTTTTGGTTTTGAAAGAAAAATCTCGCCGGGTAAACTATTCCAAATTCGTGTTGTTCGGCTAAAAAAATAATCCCTATATTTCACGGTACGTCCAAAATTGGGTTCAAGGGTGAACTGATGAGCAGTCCTTGCGAGACGAGTATTACGGGAAAAACTTTTAAGAAGAGGAATGCAGCTGGCTACTTCGAGTGAACATTTTTAATAAAAGAAACGATAAAATAAAGAAACATTGGTTCCTAAGTGTAGTTATTCTATCGCACAATAACTATAATACTTTTGGCAATTAGGTGAGAACAATATAACTCGTTCAAGGACATTCAATTGATATAACACCCAACCCACCCATGCTTGGAAATTTTTGTTTGGCTATAATTTATTATTTCATGCATTTGTTTATTTATAAATTTACTTATCTACTTATTTGTGAGGTTGTAAGTTTCCCGAAACAATTATGTATATAATTGATTGAGAAGTCTCGTCGGTGAAAAGTTTCTTTTCCGTTGTTTGCTAAGCAAATAGTTTTCAATTCATCGACGGAGTTTTTTAAGAGAAAAGTCAACTAAGTGGAAAGTACTTTTTAATTCGATGGGATGTTATGTCAACAATGTCCACGACTGTACTTTTGTATATTTGGTGTATATAGTATCCACCCAGTAGATATAAATGTTACTATTTTTAGTGCTTTTTTGCCTTGCTGATTCAAATTTTGACCTCGATTGCTCTTTGACGTTTTATTACTTTATTCGCCTGCTCTTCCTCAGTCGTTCATAAGCTCGAGTAAGATAATAACAAAGACTTCCTTTCTACCACTTTGGGTCGGTAAATTCAGTACTTCAAAGCCTTGCAAAAAAGCACCCTTCAATCTAATAAAGTTGGCATTTAAGAAATCTACTTCATCAAGAGTTCCACGCACTTCTTGGCATTATTTTCTGAGAATATAAAATCCACACCCACAAAAGCACTAAACATCCCATTAATAGAAAATGTATATAAACTTTCGTTCATCCTTAACAGTTTTATTGGCAGTCGAAGACAAATTCCAAAAAAAACCTATATCTAAGAGATGCATGGACACTTTGAATATATCGTCTGTTTATTCTTCAGAATTGTGCAGTGCATGCGAATTTAAATTGCAAATATATCTGCGTTTTTTTCTTATTCGCATTGTTGACCTATTGTGCGATGGACGCCATTGAATTGAGATGCAAATTGACTTGAGCCAAGTCTGTCACATAATTCATTAGGCGTGACACATATATGTATGGATCTGCGACTTGTGCTTGCAAATTGGAGGAAGCCTTGACTTAGTTTGGATACTTTTTTTATGAAAAGACTGAAGAAAAAGATATTCGTTAACGTTAACAGTATGTAATATGCGTAGATACTTTTGCAGGAATAGAGATAGATGTTTTGCTTAGGAATTTAAAGCATTTGTTGCATAGATATGCTATATTTATCTTTAAATTGAAAAAAAATGGACCAAAGCTATTTTCAATTTATGTGCCTGTAAAGCATTTTACATTGCTTTTTTGAATTTATCTGGATGCTGCATGCCATTAGTTAGAAGACTTAGGCCGCTCCCTCATTTGTCGGTGCGGTATCGGTAATCGGTATTAACTGCTTTGCCGAATGTATACTGATCTCATGTTCATCTCCTGACTTGTCGGTAAGCTTTCAGCACAGAATTATTCAAAACTTTAAATTAAAACCAGTCTCGGATCTCATTTTCTTTCAAAAATTATTATTTTGTATCAACAAATATTTTCTTATATTTTTGTTTATACAAAACAAACGGTTACCTAGACGACAGACGTCAAACACAAAATCCTTGCGGTAAATATAGAAACAATACTGATACTCTATACCGACACTCGGTACACTGCTTTCTTACCGTGCCGATAAGGCATATACCGCTCAAATCAGTATATGTTCATTGAAATGTATGTATTTAGGGAAATATCGGTACCGAATGTGTACCGAGAAAACCGAGAGATACGATACCGCACCGACAAGTGAGGGAGCGGCCTAAGATTGACAGAAAACAATTCGGCATTACATTACTACAAACAGTAGTTCCCACACTAAATTAAGGGCTAAGAGAAAACCTGATATCCAATTTTAATATCCACATTTTTGCAGACAATCAGCTACGCAGCATTAAGATATAATGGGGGACCTAAGTGGCTGCCTTGTTGGACACCGGAAGCAGCTGTAGAAAAGGGCTTAGTAGGGCAGATCTGAAATGAACATTGTTAAATCGGTTTCCATTTTTGCTTGCCAATCCTCATTTTTTTTAAATATGTACTTCCAACGTTGTCTCTTGTCTACTTTCATTGATAAACTTCGTCTATTGATAAAGATTTCGACGTTCTTTCTAACTTAAAACTTAAAGTCCTACCACCCTTTCTCCCTTCAAGTCTATCTGCCCTGAAAAGCCTTTAGATATACTCTAAACAACACATAACAACTTTACTATCAATGAACTTTCTCTCAGGAATAAAAATGTAGGATTTATAACATTTTAGTTATGCAAATAACAAATAAAACTAGTGGATGTTAATATACTTTATTTTATTTTCTCTTTAAATAAATTTTTTTTTTAGTATAACTTCTGCCACCGAGTTGGTGGTTTGATGGCTGATTTACAACTAAACTCTTTCTCTTTGGTAATGGTAGGTTGATACCGGTTTTTCCCCTTTCGTTCGTTCGTGTGAGTATATGTAGTCTGATTGTACTTATTGCCGTTATTCCTTTGTTTAATTTTCTGTCTGTTGGGTATGTTGTTCCAGGATCGACCTATTCTCACACAAATAAAATTGACTTTAGGTCCCCCGAACAAATTCCAAAACCCTCCAAAGTTGGGTAGACAATTTTGTCCATTTTCACTTTTTTGACGCACTAAATTCAGAAAATATTTGAGGAATTCGAAACCATTAAGAGCATATTGCCTATTTCTTGAAACAAATAGTAGTTTTTTCGCTACATACTCTGAAATAGACTCCAAGGCTGAAAAAAGTGCTTCACTAAAGTCACGTTACCAATTATCTTGAAATAACTGTAACGTACCGTTTGTAGATTTAACCTATATACGAAGTTTGAGTTGGCATGTCAAGAGTAGCACGAAATCAGGGGTGAAACTGCAATTTTTAGCCGAATCCGAATGGCTGTATTAAATACATTTTCTTAACCCAAGGCACTATTCCGAAAAAAAAACAGAAAAAACTTAGGGGGTTTGAACCCACCAATTTCGGTACATCATTCCGACACAATATGACATGGGGCGGTTCTACTATTAATTTCATATTGAATTTTGGTGATTGTCTTTTGAGTTGGATGTATAATCAACTCATAATAATCACTTAGAATAAAAATAAACAATTATATCTAATTCTAGACATAATAATTATTTTAATTCAAGATAAGTGCTCGGTAATAATAGAAATTCAAAAAAAAACCTATCACATGAGCTCCAATTAAAAGCGTTTTAATTAGATGATTAAATTCTCAATTGCATGATCTATTTAGAGATGTTTTGTTAATATTAATTATCGTTATGATGAATTAAATTGCAGTCGTCATTAAAAATTATTCCGTAAGCACAAAATCAAATTCTAGTTTCAAAAAGGTGACTGACGTTAAATGGAATCCACACAACACATATATTGTTGTGGTTGCCAAGTAGGGTAAAATTATTTAAACGCAAAAATACTTTTTGCAGAAAATATTTTCAATATGGCATTGGAGATAAGATAAGATAAGGATGAAAGCTAGACTCTGTGGTGTTTTTTTTTGTCACTTTTTTCCGCTTTCAGCCTATTTACTTGTATCATCTCCCGTAACAATAAACTCATTAAAAGAAAACTAAAATTTTGCTGAATGTATATTGGAGAAACATCAAGAATTTTATAGCGCAATAATTAAATACAAATTAAAAACTATTTTGTTAAAGTCAAGCCTAGCAGCAGTAAAAAGGTGAAATCAATTGCTTAGTCGCATAACCGTATTTAATACTTATTTGAGCATTTTTCGTGAAGCTTTATAACCTTACAATCATTAATAAAGAATACTTGAGAAGAAAATCAATTTGTTGTATATAATATTTTTATATTAATCTTATTAGTTATTACTAATATTAAAAATCCTCGTTGGCAACATTGCTAAAACGAGTTAAATAATAATTGCAATAATAGCTACGGTGTCGGTGTCATACCGATTGCAATCGCAATGTCTCGAAAACTCTCAAGTATCAAGACCGGCATGAGGACTTTGCACTTGAACTTTGGCATCTTCCGAAGTCGGACTTACTTCGTATTTTTATTTTATTACACATGCATCTATAAATGCTATCACGTTTAATATGGTGATAAAAAAGCAACTAGTTGATGTAGTGAAATAAATTGACTT
Source organism: Platycheirus rosarum (assembly GCA_963971375.1). Taxonomy (NCBI): domain Eukaryota; kingdom Metazoa; phylum Arthropoda; class Insecta; order Diptera; family Syrphidae; genus Platycheirus; species Platycheirus rosarum. The sequence continues at coordinate 35,955,487 of OZ020507.1, forward strand.
CCTGTATTTTCTGGAAAATACAATTGCTACAAGACCAACGTTGGTAATTACGTTAATCTTTATCTAGATATAAGATTATATAAATTTAATAATAAATTAAACTGTTGAGTATACAATATACATATACACACCTAATGGCATGTTCATATGTATTAAACTTTTCGCAGCAGGAGGTTTTGTAATGAACCAAATGCGGTGGCAAAGTATGATACAATGGCTGACGGCAACTTCTTCCGTTTTTTACGATGTGTTTTCTGCACAAAAAGAAATATCACTTTTTGACGCAACAGATAGTTGCATGAAGTGCCATTAAAAGCAAACAATATAGAAGGAAGCAAAAAGTGCCATTGATATAATTATAATTATAAAAATTAATATTATAAGGTTTGCTAAAAGGCACCAGCTTCAGTTACTGTAGAATTGAAGATTGTTAAGGTATATAGCTCACTATCAGAGTAAGTGAATTTTATTATTAAAAAGAAAAATCATTAACTCAACTCTAGGGGACTTTTCTGTCAGAAGATCTGCTAGTAGAGTTACAAAGTAGGGTGTCCTATCCTCTCTTTAAATGAACTCCTAACTAGGGTTTCCAGAACATCTCTTTTAAAGAGAACATGTTCTCTTTTTCAACTCAGATCTATTTTACACTTTCTTTTTTATAAAATTCTGTTTTTGTCCTCTTTTTAGTCTCTTTTTCTATCTTCCTCTACAGAATTTCTAGAATGAAACAAATTTTTTTCCTTTCCCTTACATCAATTTTAAATTTTCCGCATCAAAACCAATAAATGTTCCTATGTATATAAAACTACATTAACACGTTTAAAAAAAATGTCAAGAGTCGAAAATCAAGCCCTTGTTTTGAAAATCAAATGGTGTTTTTTTAGAGGTATTCTATACCTCGATAGGGATAACTGTCAAACTAGCTGTTATACTAATGAAGTTTGTTTGACTTTTTTTCCATACTATGGCGAATCACCATGCAAAGACTTAAACCATAAGTTCTTATCATAAGTTTACAAATCGTGGAAATTCATTTCCGAAATTCGCGCGTTGTTCGTCAAACTTAACTTAACTTACTGCACTTCGTCAAGTTTACGGTGCTCATAATCATCCGTCTTAGAAGCTACGCTACGTACCGTGCGTACAAAAGAAGCCATCCTGCTGTAGACGTGAGTAAGACGGAGGACCCTAATTTATCGATCCAACGCCGTTGTCAGCAACTCGGTCTCTGCTCCCCGCCAGTCCACTACTTTACTTGGAAAAGTTTGAGGAAAGATCTTTGCCTACATCTATATAAGATCCAAGTAGTGATAGAACTTAAGCCAGCGGACCATCAATTGCGTCTTGTGTTCGGTGAATTGACTGAGAATTACTTAGAAGTGGAACCAGATTTTTATCGTGAAATCATGATGCGGGTCATCTCTGGCTGGTATATAAACAAGCAGAATTGTCGTTTTAAGAGTGAGATTCTCATGAGACACTTGAGACTCCCTTACATCCCCTTAAAAATCACTGTTTGGTGCGATTTACATGCCGAAGGTGTCATTAGGGCCCATTTGTTTTAAATCCGAGACCGGTGCAAACATTATTATGAATGGCGAACGCTACAGGCAAATGATTTCTGATTTTTTATTGCTCATATAATTGCAAATCATTTAGAGGAGAATTGATTCAAACAAAACGGTGGAACATGCCGTACAGCGCAAGTGCAACCTTACCTTTGGTAACCGAATCATCTCAAGAAATGGACACGGAATTGGCCACCTCATTCGTGTAAATCGACACCTTTGGACTACTCTTTGTGGGGGTACGTAAAATATCTGTGCAACGATTGATCATTGAGAACCCAACATTAGACTCACTATTTACGAAATAAGACAGGGAATGATCGAAAAAGGGGTGCAAACTTTGTTTGACAGGATGGCCAGAAATTGTTTTTAAACATTAAATGCAATAAAATTTGTGAGCTTATAGAGCCAAAATTGGTCATTTTCTTAGTAAGAAAGTAAGATAGTTTTGGTTCGGACCGGAATTTTGAAAATGTTCTCTTTTTTTCTAATTACATTATGGACACCCTACTCCTAACCAGCTTGTGATTGCATACACTGATGTTCTGCGATCAGTGTCATGCATGTACATCATTAATTCCTAAACATTCGACATCCCTCAAATAAACTCCAATTCATTGAACCTGGTGAAATCAAGATCCTCAGATAACCACTGAATATAAAAATGGTTCAGCAGATCTTTCTGTTCTCCAGTTCGTGATTGAACTCTCATTCGTTTTATACAACTGTTGAAAAGCATACCCTACCGTATCCACCTTCTCCAAAATATCTTCGATCACAAAGAAATCGTTCTTCGAGACAGCATCTATCCAGTTCTATTCCTGCGGTCAAAAGTATGCTCTCGTTCTCGGAAGCATTAGACACGGATGATCGTTTTTATTGTTTTTTTTTTTAATGTATTTATCTCAGGAAAAATAATCAAGCCGCTGGAAATTAACGGCTCTAATTCTATAATCCCACTTAAATTAAAAGACAACCTATAGTTTGATAATATTTCATTCTTCCATTCTTGCAGATTAACAATGCACACACAAGAATGGTTGAGAGTATAAGTCACTAGGCCTTGGCTCTTTAAGGAGCTGTCGCGCCAATATATTTATTTATTTATGTTTAATATTTCTGATTGACGGCTTTAATATTCTAATTGCCTTCTTGTTCAATGACGTGGGCTTATTTTGTCCATGGTTTGTTTTATGGTTTCATTCATTTGAAGCAGTATACATCAATCCTTACAATAAAGATATATTGCAACAACAGAAACTATTGCTAATTATTTGTTGTTGTTTTTTTGTGGAGTTTTTGTTGAATAAAATTCAATTCAAAGGTTTTAGTGTCCTTTACTCCAAAATGTGTGTTTCGCCCAAGCATAAACGGTAGGCTCATCAGTTAGAGAGTTAGACTGTTCATGCACTTCTAAGACGCAGAAAACAGGTCAATGATTACCGACTCTTAATGAAACCCATTGCAGAAAGCAATGGTGAATTATATTTATTACGACCATCGACCATTTTGTGCGTCTCCCGCCCAATCACCTTCCTGAATTCAGCGAAGACGTTGAAAACAAGTTTGAAGGAGTTGCATCCTCTAATACTTCAGTCACCAATCCTGAGAAATCTTCATCTATCATCTATCCGCTTCTTGGACTGCACTCCGACGTGACACACGGACTCAACAAGAAAGAGACGACAGTCGCCTGTTTACTGGACATCGAAAAGGCCTTCGACAACACAGTTTGTATTAAAGGACTAATATTCAAACTGTCAAGTCTAGGACTACCTGAACACTTGCCAGGATTAATCAAAAATTTTCAAACCCAAAGATCTTTTTATGTACTGAAAAAACAAAGAATATTCACGAAGAAAGACGATCAGCGCTGGAGTTCCACAAGAATCCAAGTTGGGCCCCATACTTTTCAACCGTTATAAAGCTGACCAGCCTATTAACATCGCAGGGACGAAAACGAAGCTATATGCCGATGACTCCTTAACATATGCAACATACATTTCACCAGAAATCGCAGCCAGGAGAGTTGAAGGTCACATAAGAAACTTGTGGACTACTACCTTAAATGGGGACTTAAGATAAATAGCGATAAGAGCGAGCTTATCTGCTTCAAAACCCCAACAATAGCAACAAGAGGTCGATGAAGTTTCGCATCACCATGTGATAATATCAGTATTAAGCTACAAGACAACACAAAGACTACAGCAAAATACCTTGGAGTGAATTTCACTAACCGCTTCAAATTCAACACGCACGCTTCCATTATGCTTAAGAGAACCAACTTCTCCCTACATCTGGTCCACCCGCTTCTTAGGAGAAGAAACGGTCTAAGCACAAATACTAAGCTCCTCATCTATAAACAGCTGATTTGTCTCGTTCTGACGTACGTTCTGAAGAAGCTATATGAAGACAGACAACTGATCCAAATTAATCAGTTCATGACACAGCTCTCCAAAAATATTTTGAGGAACTTGCAGGACCTACCCCAATTCGGGAATCCAGCAACTACTCCCGATTCCCGAAACAACTAGGGCCCAACCATCGCTACCTCAACATTGGAGCCATCACAGACGACCGATTCGAGGATATAATGAACAATGACGGAGCTCCGTTCTACAAGAGAACCGGCAACGGACACAATAGAGGATAAACAATACCGCATCCTAACCCCAATTTTTAAAACCAAAGACAGTTATTATAATTTAGAATTTCAATTAAAAGATTATGTAAACAATAAATATAAGTTAGTTTAAGACTAATATTATGCTTCTTAGAAGAGCATGAACGGTATGCTTGGGCGAAACGCACATTTAAGAGTAAAAGACAAAGGACACTAAAACATTTGCATCGATACTTACGTGGGATCACGACGTTATCTCGAATGATAAAAATCTCGAAAAACAAATTTTTAATCTTGAATGAAAAAATCTCGAATGCAGAAAAATCTCGAATGAACAAAAATCTCGAAAGACCTTATCTCGAAAAAAAATCTCGAAAAAAGAAGTAATTCGAGATTTTTTTGTACCTATATATTTTGAGAGTTTAAGCTGAAATAAAGAGCATTTCATGTTTAGTTTATCAAACAATTTATTTATTTGGGGAAATCAACAACAAAGATATGTCCCACTTTGATAAATTTAAGTATGAAAAAGGTATGGGACGGCATGCTGCCCCCCTGCAACCTCCCTGCTTGGGCTCACTATTTGGAGAAGGTGCAAGGTTGGGGATGTGCAACGTTTCTTTTTGATTTAAAAAACTTTAGCAAAAACCCAATCTCGCACATACTCCAAATCCTATAGTGAGCCCAGCCAGGGGGGCAGCATGCCCCCCATACCTACCTCATATACTGATTGGGAGATAAAACTAGTTTAGCCTAAGTGTGTTAAGTTTTTTATTTTTTTATTTTTTCAAAAAAATTGGGGTCTTCTTTCATTTCGTTTTTGGGGTCTTTTTTCATTTGTTGGTACGTAATTTCATAAACAAAAATATGCTTTTATTTCATTTTGAAAAAGTACCCAATTTTTGGTTTTCGGGGCCGTTTTGTAATGTACATTAAATCAAAACATAAAAATTACAAAAAGAAACAAAATAATTAAATTATTAATTCATAAATACATTTAGGTAGGTATAATGTACTCATATGTTTATTTTAATGATTATTTGTCACGTGAAACCAGATTTTTATCGTCAAATAATCCTTTCTAGCTTAATATGGATATGTAAACAAGCAGAATTTTCGTTTTTGAAGTGAGCATAATCTTCATGAGACTCTTAAGAATCCACAACTTTCCGAAAAAATCAATGTTTGGTGCGGTTTACATGCCGAAGGCGTCGTCAGCCCATTTGTCTTTATGGCTAAAACATTATACTATTTTACCAGTATTTCACACGCTTTTGTTAATACTTTTTATTCTATATCCACACCAATTGGCGATTTCAGCGCGCCTCATTGCGACTTGATTCGGAACTAAAAAATGATGCTCCATGATAGTACTATATGCAGTGTATATACAAAGGCTTTGTGTCCGCTTTGAATGACATTTTCCAAATTTCGGTTTTTGTTTTTGCGTTTTTCTTGTCAAAACGAGCAAAAGTTCAACCAATTTCTACTTCAGCTTTGAGTTTGTGTCACGTTACATTATCTTGTACATGGTGCAGCATGCTTGCTTTACAGAGAGTGCAATTATCACTTTTTTGACCCAACAGTTGGTGTTAGAACTTAGAATCATCTTAAGAAATGAACCTGTAAATTGGCCACCTCGTTCATGTGATTTGGACTACATTTTTGTGACGGTACAGCGTTGTATGCTTCTAAAAAAAACACCCTTTATATGACTTTATAACTTATACCGTTTTATATAGATTGTGAACCCGCCGTTCTCTTCCTATTCATATTCTTATTACTGTTCCTATTTGCCTATTTCTATTTGTTTTCCTATTCCATTTCCTATTCCTATTACTATTACTATATTAGGCGTGTTTTATTGGTAAGTTTTTAACCAGCGCAGTAAAATTTTATACGATAAACAACAACAAACCAAAAGAGTCGATCATTAAGTTAGTGAAATGGGTGAATATAATAAGTTAAGATAAAGTCTGGAATGCTTGGAAACAAATGTCAATGACCTGGAATGTAGAACCATTTTTGGGAGTTAAATTAAAAGTGAATTATAGAGTGAGTATAGCGTTTTATTGGGACTTCCATTACTGCACTAGTTTTTCTGGCGGAATCAGTTGACGGAATGCAGCGCATGATCAACCGTCTGGAGCGCTACTCTGATCTTTGAAACCTGACTGTTAACCTTGGAAAGTCTAAAATGATGATCTTCAGGGATGGAGGTGGTAGATACTCGATAAACGAACGGTGGACCTACAAGGGTTAGAATTTAGAAATTGTTCGAGAGTATAAGTATCTCGGTGTATTGATCTGTGGTAACCTTAACTTCAAAAAACATTTCGAGGCTAAATTAGCAGAGGCAAAGAGAGCTATTTCTTCAATCTGGGGACGTTGTATAGAGAGTAGTTTTGTGGACCATAGCGCAAAGATCCAGATATTGCGTGCCACTGCTTCTTCCATCATGTTGTATGGAGCTCAAGTGTGGGGTTGCTGGCAGTTCGATGTTGTTGAAAAGTTTCAAAGATATTTTCTTAAACGCATTTTTCGGTTGCCGGCCTGTACTCCAAATTACATGGTCCACCTTGAAACTACAATGCCACCGTTATTCTTAAATACGCTAAAACTACACTCCGATTATATAATCAAGCTGCTGGAGATGGATGAGACAAGACTACCCAAATTGATCCTCGATAATTACTTTGAGAGGCAACCTCGTCAAAAAATGGGAAGAAATAGGGGTTGATTGTGGAGAAAGATTACAGATTCAACCATGTATTGGACCCGCTAATCTTAGAAACATGTTTCAAAATTTACTCGAAGGTGTAGCGCCCTCAGCTTATAGTGGTTATATCTTGGAAGCTAAAGCATCTCAGTATAGGATGATTTATAGCCAGCTCGACTACAACTTACAAGGAAGTCTTGGTTGGGAGAAATTGTATAAATACACAACAATGGCACTGAATTATAGAACCCGAATAGTCGAAGGCGACTTTTAAATTTTATTTGTATACTATTTTAGTAAGAAATGTATAATCTTGTTATAATGTCATTCTGGTAGACGGCTTTAAGCCAAACCATATTAAACTATGAAATTTATTGTAGATATATGTACAATGAAAATTAATAAATAAAGTTTCTATAACTAACTAATAACACTAGATATAGATTACCAACAAAAAACGACTATTAACATTTGAATTGGCTTTTTCTACTATACCTAGTGATCCATTTTCTCAAAACCAGCATAGATTCTACAGTAAAACTGCCCATCTTGTCATCTTACAACAAATAAATAGGCAGTTATAAGCTGCAAATTAGATTGCTCCCATCAAATATATTTATTCTAGGAAAGTGTACCTATCCAACCGAAACGTCCCATTATTCCTTAATCATAACAGGAAGATTTGCTGACGCAAGTACCTGTACCACACCAAGAAAGAAAAAAACATAAGCAGTTAATTAATGTATGTAGAGGACTTCGTGACTAGGATACAGAACTTATGTTGTTCGACAGATATGTACAATGTACATAGGTATTCCTACTATTTAAAAAAGACAAGAACAAGGTATACGTAGGTATACGTATAACAAACCAAGAAGTTCTAGAATAAATGACGTTATATTAGAATGTACAATATTCCAATAACTAAGTATATACCATTTATGAAATAATTAAATAAAAATATATAAACTAATTCCAATTTGGCGCCTCACCTGTCGTTTGGATCCAACAAGTATTCAACGTAGTTATCACTTTCCATTTTTCAATACGCGACTCACGTTTATTACGATTTCACCTTTAATAGGCCCACAATCGCCATACACAATAAAAAAAAAAACAGGATATCCGGTAAAAGATAGCAAACACAAACAAGCGTAATCTTCAAAAACAATAACCGACCGACAAGCCCCCTTTTCAGAATAATCCACAAGTAGTTCCCAATCCCAACTCATGCATTCACAGTTGTTGCACACCTATTCTTTGTTCCCGCTTTCGTAACTTTGCTTAACGCCTGCAGCCCTCCACGCTTTTCCGCGTTATATTTACTTTTTTTTTACAAACGGTCGGCAAGGTAGTGCTGAAGAGCATACAGACAATGCAATTAATATTTTTCCCAAGGGCTTTCGCAGACTATGAAGGAAAACAAAAACAATTTAGCATTTGTTTGGCAGAAATATATAAATTCCACGGACGAATAATTCCAGAAGGTTTTGGTATTTTTATTTATTTATGTAAAAGATGGAAAACCAAACACGCAAAGTTAAATTAATAAAAAGAAAATGGAGGAAGAAGGAGGAAACACCGTTTTCCCGGCTTACAACACACACTAGCTAACGTAAAAATATCCTCTAGTACTACAAAAATACGATACAAACTGAAACAAGCACCGTTACCAAACTGAACTACATTACTTGTTGGTAGTAGCTTAACAGCTGAAGGAATGCTTGAATTCCGTTGCAGTTGCAATGATGTGTTTTGTTGCATGCAACATTGAGTACGTTACGTACTACGCAGGTGTTTTTCCTAAAGGAAAAACTAAAAAAAAAAATTTGATTTGTTTACTGTTGAGGTATGCATAAAGGATACCTTACATATGTATGTGAAAAAAGGAAAAGTATACCAGAAAAGCAACGAGGGGGAGTATTTTTATTAATACAGTGAACCACCAATATAAGAAATTCTGAAAAAGTCATAAAAATAATATGGCGTTTTTTTCTGCCACTTTTTTCTTGTTGCGAACACAATGGGACGCAGCTGCAGACGGAGCTGCAATACGGTGACGGAAAGGTTAGGTAACTTTTAATAAAGACGTGCAGTTTTTTGACATTTCACAAAGAAACAAATGGAACACAACAGTGGTACGTTTACATGATCCCTATTTTCGGTAGTTTTTTCATTCTTATTTTTACAAAAATTGTAAAAGGTGTATATCAGTACAGCGCCATTGTGGGCAGTTGCAAGCTGGGACGTACGTACTTGCTTGACAGCTAATGCGCATGCAGCTCCGTATTCCAGCTCCGTTTTTACATTGTGTTCGCCCAGTAACTTTTAATAAAGACGTGCAATTTTTTGACATTTCACAAAGAAACGAATGGAACACAACAGTGGTGCGTTCTTTTTGAAAGATCTTTGATAAGGTGCGTTTATATGATTCCTATTTTCGGTGGTTTTTTCATTCTTATTTTTATAAAAATGTTAAAAGATGTATACCAGTAGGGGAAAGAATGTTTGACATGGTCTAAAAATAAGAACGTTCAAAGTTGATTGTAGAGCATTGGAAACAGCGAGAAAATCCAAAGGTATCCTGAAATCTCTGGGCTACTTTTGTTCCTCATGAGACATATGAAGAACGGCTGACTGCTCTTCTTTTTTGTTTCGAATTTTTAGCACAAAAAAAACGAAAAGGGAGAACCTTCATTCTTCTTTTGGACAGACTCGTACGTTGATGTTTTTTTTTCAATCAAAATTTATCAAAAATTATCCATTACCACAAAAGAAAAATATGATTGGGGGTATAAAATCTCTTGTTTTTAGTCCGTGCTAGCATTTTCTTTCCCGAACGAGAAATGCCAAAGCTCAGTTCTAGCATTTTTTTTTAATTTTTCATTCAATTATTTTTTTGTGCCAAAAAAAAAGAAGAAACAAAGAAACGATGTAAACAAGGTATTACAATAAGTAGGCTGATATTTGACTAATGTCAAAAAACTGCACAGCATCATTGTGGGCACTTGCAAATTGGGATGTTCGTCCTCTTTTGATGGCTAATACAGATCCAGCTCCGTATTCCGTTTTTGCATTGTGTTCGCCCAGTAAAGCTAAATCTGTTTTCCGTTATGGGAAAACTGGAAAATAATAATGTCGAATAAACCCGTACTCTCCATTTTTTAAAAGTTTGTTTTTTTAGAGTTGATCTTTTTGACAGCTGTCACTTGATTTATGCTCAGTTTGGTTTGCCATTTTATAAAGAATAGACTTACTCCTGAACAACGTTTGCAAATCGTTCAAATTTATTACCAAAATAATGATTCGGTTCGATGGAGCAGAGTATCGAAGAAGACCGGAATAAGTCCATCAGCCATCGCGCGCAACAATTGGAGCTGTGCCCATCCACTTTGAGGATTTCGGGCAAGAATTGAATATTGGAGTCGAACGACCATCAAGCGCGTCGCACGTTCGGTGAATGGGCCCAAAACGAGATGACCACCGATCCCGATTTTCACAAAATTGGGAAAATTGGGCCTCTCGGCCGGAATATATTCGAATCAGCCGCGGGGGCCACTTGCCCAAAATTATTTTTAAAACATAATGGCAAACCTTTATCTGTATTATAAAGCTAAATTCTTGGCCATAACATTAAATTATATGCGTTTTATTTCTTCTTGAAAACCACACGTCTAAAAAAAACACCCGTAATAAATCTTTGAAAAATGGTCTTTTCTTTCAATGGCAGGCTCGCGGGCACGGCTTAGCTCGTCAGAATAGAGGGGATCTTGCCTTCACATACGACCCTCACCTCTTTCAAAATACTTTATATAAATAAATAAAAAAAGTTCACCTGATAGTATATTGTTTTCCAAAAAAAAAAAAGAACCATTTTAAATGAATTCATCGATTCTGTATATAATGAGACCGATGCGACGGTTTACAAAAAGTGATTTACCAGGAAGCCACATTGAGGTGATTTTTTTAAATTTTTTTAATTACAGCTTCGGGAACTGACGGGAACCCTGGTAAGACTCAGGTATTTGGTAGAAGACATGATTCGATAAGAACTAAGTCATGCACCCTCTCTTTGAATTATGAAAAGCAGTAGGTAATGTAAGGTCGTTCTTAATGAGCGTGAATAAACGAAGTGCTATAATAAAAAAAAAAAACTCAAAGTAAAATAAATGTATGCCATATTTTTTTTTATTTCCTTATTTTTCTACATTATTTTCAGAAAAAAAACACTAAAGTAAATAGCACAAATAAATAAATTTAATTTCTATTGCCACTACGAAATATTTGTTTACTTCACAGAGTCTGCATACATCATATCTATTAATCAAAAAATTTACACAATGGCAGATTTTCGGAAGGCGCGTCGTCATCTTGTATTCTATCAATCTTGTTTCTGATACAAATCACATATCAGCTGGTTATCAGCTGTTGCCAAGGAGAGATAATCTTCTCTTCGTTTTCATTCTTCTTTTATTTTTCTATGCTTTTCTGGAACTATGATTGTTTTGTTTGGTGTTGTAATCAAACAAAAAAGTAGTTTGATGTTGTATTTCAATGAAATTCCTATTTCCAAGTATGTACTATCAGTATGGTTCAAATGTTTGACGTTATTGCGCAGGTCTCAGTAAAAAAGCTTACAGGATGTTCTGCGAAACGTAGCAAAATAAAAAAAAAATTTTGAAGGAAAGAACAACAAGGCCGAATTCCATCATTTAACCCTTATTATTAGCGGTCCATAGCCCTACAGAAGAGAAAGACGATGCTACCATAAAAGGTTTCTACGAATTCCTTGCCAAAACTTCAAGCAGTGCCTAAAACAAGACATTATCATTATATTCTATTGGTGGATTTGAACGCAGAAATCGGGATCAATTAAATCGATCATGTCGCTATCGACGTTAGACACTCCTCTAACCTCTAGTATACGAACATCCGTCAGACATCGTGTAGTGTACGGATATTCATGACGTTGGCATATAGAAAGAAACTCCGGAAGAGAACGTATAATCTACACTTTGAGCGCTGAATAAATTGCTTAGGTGAAAGAAAAGATCACCAGCAACGCGTAGTCGAGGAGATGCAGAGGTATTTTAACAGGAAAGTGATGCGAAACTTCTACTGAAGAGTGAAATAGTCAACATCAGGTTTCACTAGCGGCTCCTGTAAAAAAGGGAATGGAATCACAGTCGTTGTAAACCATCTGGAAAAACTACTTCAATCAGTCATTGAATGACCATGACGGTCAATATGCCGCCAACGATCGAACTAAATCATTCAATCTAGATGCAAACCAAGAAGTTCATCCTCCCGACCAAAATGAGATTAGAGTAGCCATTGCCACACTAAAAAATACGCACGACTGGGTCGCACGTACTTGCTCTTATGTGCAAAATCATATTGGAAGGAAACATTTATGGTAAAAGTATTTCGAAAATTGTAGGACGGATTTTAATAAAATCTTGGTTTTTATTTTTAGTTTTGTGAAAACAATTTTTTTTTTAATTTTGGTATGCAGTTTTTGAGATTCTATTAATATACAACTGATTATAAAATTTAAAATAATTTTTTTTTATTTGTTTTAAAAATATTCAAAATTTTGATATGCAGAATTAATTTGGCTTTCTTAATCTTCTCAAAAATAAAAATTGACAGAAATCCAAAGATACGTTACTGAAAAAAACCGTGACATGAAAGATACCGATAATAGACTTTTCCCATAAATTTGGTTCTGATCAAATGATAGCCAATACCAACAAAAAAAATCTTCAAAATTTTCATCAAAATTGTTGGAGCCGTTTTCGAGAAAAATAAGCTTTTCCAAAATGGTTATATGACAGGTATCGTTATTTTTAGGAACTTATAAAAAGTGTAAAAACCACAATGGTTAACGGTTTGTATTTAAAATAAGCTTCAACCCGCGACTTCGTCTGCGTGGACTATTTAATTAATTATTATTTGTATTATTTTAATCAAAACTCACCAAAGAAAATTACTCAGATTTCTCCCGCAGAAACGGTGCATTTTTCCACAAATTCGTGCAGTCGTTAAGGCATTGAAGCATATCAAACAAACCTCCAGCAATGAAGTGTTTCATACTTAAGCCTCTCTAATAGGAACCCTGTTTTTTCCTTTATTTTTACATCCATATATATATTTCTATGTATCCATATCTCTATATCTCTATATTTATACATCTCTATATCTCTATTTCTCTATATCTATGTATCTCCATATCTCTATATCTCTATTATGTTTCCATATTTCTATATCTCTATATATCTGTATCTCAATATGTCAATATTTCTGTATCTCCATATTTCTGTATCCTTATCCTAATATATACCTAAATCTCATATCTCTAAATCTCTACATCTCTAAATCTCTATATTTGTATATATCTATATCTTAATTTTTCTTTATGGTATATTGAATCATGTAACTCTTCAGTCAACCAAACTTCACAAATTCAAGTCGTTAAGGCATGGAGCATATCAAACCAACTTCCAGCAATGCATTATTTCACATTTAAGCCTCTCCCACTATGTATTTTTGTTGGATAAAAAGTAGCCTATATATAAATCCAATATATTATCCATCTACCTAGGAAATTTCATCCAAATCCGCTGAGGCGCGATTGGGGAACAAAGATCCAAACATCCAAACATACAAACATTACCATTTCTAAATGTAAGTAGAACGAAGTACGCTATCACAAGTCTTAATGTGTGTCCCCACCAAAGAAACATTTGTTTAAAAAACATTTCTGAAATGCTTCCTATTTGTTTAAAAAAAACATTTGAGAAACATTTCAGAAATGTTTCTGAAATTTCTGAAACTTTTCTCAAAAGTTTGTTTGTTGCCCATTTTATGTATCCAGTTTTGTACTTCAAAATGGGTACGAAAAAACAAGAAACCTGTCAACTAGATTAAAATGCTTGAAAAATAAAGAAAGATTTCCGTTCGGAAGGGGAAAAAGAGAGACATTTCTAAATAAAAAATTCAGAAAGAAAAAAAACATTTCTGAATTGTTTAAAAAAATGTTTCTTTGGTGTGGACACACCTTTAAACAATAATGAATGCATGAAAAAAATGTTTCGAAAATTTCCGATTTTGATAAAATCCGGTTTTTCATTTTGTTTTTTGAAAAAAAAAAAAAATATATTTGTGATTTTGGTATAGAGTTTCTTAAAGTATATTAATGTACAGTTGATCGTAAATTTTAAAATTTAATTTATTGATAGGTTTTAAAAATATTGAAAATTATAAATAAAAAAAAAGTTATTCAAAATTTTAGGCTGCAGAATTAATTAATCAAGATTGATCTTTACAAATATAAAATAAGAACCCTTACTGAGAAAATCGAAAATTAAAAATATCGTTATATGAAAGGTAGCGTTTATAGAATTTTCCGGTAAATTTGGTTTAAATAAAATGAAATCCAATACATAATGAGAAAAATCTAAAAAATGTTCGTCAAAATCGTTGGAGCCGTTTTCGAGAAAAATAAGCTTTTCCTTAATGGTCATATGGCACTTTCCGTATATTTGAGTCGGATTACTAACACTAATATCAAAAAGAGGACTAATACAACGGAGCCTATACAATCAGGATACACAACTTTCTACATAGTTATGCTGATTCGCAGTCATGTTTTAATGCAATGACCTTGACTAATGAACAAATCTTCGGGGCATGCTGAACATTTGGAGAGTACACGTTCGAACGGTTTCATCCCGTGAGAAGCTTTTCTTCATTAGACACTTGAGGGCTGATATAGGACAGATCGACGATTCTACAACTCTTCGGTTGTAATATTATTGATAGGGGGCTCGCGTAGTGCCCCGTGGCTTAGTGGTTAGTGTCTCGGATTGCTAAGCGAATGAGTCTGGGTTCGAATCGAGCTCATAGCCACCTTTTTTCCGGGGTACTACCTCTTGCGAGGAACTGACAAAACCTCCAAGAGTAAAATTTGTCTCGAAAAAGTGCATCTCATATAGCCGACTCGGCGGTAAACTGTAGGTCCCTTCCATTCTTCCAGATTAACAACACACACACACACAGGAATGGTTGAGAGTATAAGTCAATAGGCCTTTGCTCCTTAAGGAGCTGTCGCGTAAATACATTTATTTATTTATTTTAGGGTGCTCGCTTTGAGTAGGGTAGTGCATGTACTTGATAGAGAGATTTGGTCAAATATTTTGATCAGATGCACCAGACGAAAATGAAGACAACCTTTATTGTTGCCTATGGGCCACTTTCATAGTTAGATATTCTTAAGTTAGATAGGGAAGCTTCAGGAATACCAAACACCTTCTTGGGTGACATAGTGAAATATTAGTACATTCACACTTTTTTCAGTGCAAAGTCACTTAAAAGGATTTTGTTTACTGGAAACTTTATTTGGCATGCCTCAACAAAAACAACGAACTTAAAAAAAAAATATTCAAAACTGCGAGTTAATTCTTTTTATAAATTAGTTTGATATATTTATTTGGATAAAATTATATCATCTTATTATTAATTAAAAGTAATTATAACATATTTTTGTTTGAAATCTTACTATAAGCCTAATAATTTTAAATCACCAATATTTATTTAACCCACATGAAGTGTGGTTAATTTTTGTTTGTTTCTTAAACTAAGTACATTTTATATTGATATATCGTTTTCAATTGGAAATTAAAAATTTTAAAAAAATAATTCAACAATTTACTTTCAAAATAAAGCAGGTTTTTTATTTTTTTTATTTTATTAAGAAGAGTTACAGCTTTTCACAGTGATGTAAGTATTTTGTATGCCTATTTTTTTAGAAGAAAAAATATTAGAAAATAAGAAAAAGATTGTAGAAAATTGTGTTTTTCGAGATGATAAAATATGATTTTTTTTCTTTAAACTAATGTTTTCACGTATCACAAAATGGTTTTTGAATGTATGTATATGTATATTTTTTGTCTTAATAAATTTTACTACAACTTATGGAGTTCTCGATTGTGTTTCTTAAATGTATTTTTTTTTATTTTATGAATTTCTACCCTTTTACTACTTGGTTTATAAAATGTCAGTATATTTGTTATATTTTAAGTTTAGACATTAATGAACATTTTAAATGACATTTAGTATTGTTTTTATACTCATACATACATATAATGATTTTTATTAAAAGTACATACACACATATTTGTTTAAGTATATAATGACATTGACTCTTTGAAATATGTTTTCTATTTTTTTTATAAATTTTAAACGATTTCTAATTTTATAAATGTGATTGTATCTTAAGCTAGGATTTTTATGTTTTCAGTAAATAATAGATATAATGGATTTTTTTTTCTTAAATTTTAAATTGCTTATACAGAAATAGATTATGCATTTTTTTAAAGTAACAGTTTAATACAATTTTACAAAATCTGTTGTTCGTTTTCACAGTTTATTCCCTTTCATTATCTAAGAAGATTTTAGATAAATATCTAAAAACGTGTCCGTACAAAATAAATCCAATAGTTTTAATTTTTTTTATAGGAATATTTTGTTATATTTGGTGTCTTGTTATTTTATAAAACGTTTTCCAGGGGAAAAGAAAAAAACATAAACATAAATTTAGCATTTTTTATTTTTACTTTTGTTCCTTGGCCGCACAGAACGAATGAAGTCAGATAAATGTTATTCACACAGTCCAAATCTTGCTTTAATAAACCATTTTAATTATTAAAAATAAACTCTGGAATCATATGTAAAGAGAAACAGATACAAGCAAGGGATTAAAAGCCTGTCGAATTTTTCAATTTATTACTTCAAAAACAATGGAATGATGATCTTGCGGTGCAAAATGACGTCGCTTTCAGGCTCTCAAAGTTGGCCTCAAAGCAATGGACTTTAATAAAGTTTAAAGTAGGATTTGTATCTTGAACGCAGCAAAGTATTAAGATGTGTCCACACCAAAGAAACATTTGTTTAAAAAACATTTCTCAAACATTTCGCATTTGCTTTTTCTGAAATGTTGATTTTTTTCCATTTAATGTATTAAGTTTTGTACTTCAAGATGGATTGTAAAGAAGGAGATATCATAGTGTCATGTTTAATTATCATGAAAAAAATACAAAAACACCCACAAAACCTCTCGTTAAATCCGCACACACACAACCCAATAATTACATCTAATTTCTACTTAAAAAAAAAACTCCGCCTTAGGAGATTGAACGGACCACTGGGGTACACCAGCGTTTATTTTTGAGGGTTTCCTCGGAAACGGCTCCAAGAATTTTTAGAAAATAAAATCAGTGTACTATTGTAGGTGCAGGTTATGTTTTGGTGAAAAAAAAATCAAGATTGTGGACTAAAAACGGTACCTCCCATAGAACCGTTTTTTTATTCGACTTTCTCGAAAACTGGTCATTCGATTTCAATTAAAATTGATATTCAAAAAGATGTTGGTAGCCTTAGTAATTTTATTTTAAAATATTTTCGAACACTTTGTTTTTGTATTTTTAATAATTTTCTTATTTTTTTTTCAAAAATCAATATTTTAAAAACGGGTACACGGATTTTTTTTATTTTATTTTTAAATGTAGATTATTTTTTTGCTTAAGTTTGCATTCTTAAAATATTTTTTTTTATTTTTGAAAAAAGTTATTAAAATAAAATCGTTTTATTTAAATCTACAAAGTAGAGACACTTATGAGCACTGGCTACTACGGCCATCGGCTCAAATAAATAATAATTTACGTACTTTTTTCAAACAATCAAAGTCAGAGAAATAGAAAAAAAACCTTGAAGTTTCCTTAATATTTTTCAAATTTTATTCCAAGCTGTGACCACACATAAGTATGTGCGATTCAGTCGTGCGATTTATATTTTTGGGTGAAGGTTAGTCAAGTCAAGTCTGTTTCCCATCTGCTGGGAACAAGCTCAGAAGGGAAAAGCTTTCTAAGTGACTTTGTCAGCTTAGAAGAGAACACCAGCGGATTTATGTATGTAGAGATCTTCTAAGACTAGCGCTATTGTAAGAGTGCGAAACAAGATTCCTTCATCGATATCGAGCAGGCAGCCCAAACCTAGGGCTGAAAATTAATTAAGGGAAAATCAAGTATACATGGTGGACAAGTCTCGGTCGAGCAATTTGGGTAGTGGAGCATGAATTTGAAGTTGTACAATCCTTTGCATATCTTGGATCAAAAGAAGTCGATAATATTGTAGCTGCTGCTAAATTCCAACAGAACATACTATAGTCTTTCGAGGCTCCTCAAATCCATAAATCTTACTAGAAAATCTTAACCGCTTCTGCAAGACTATGGTTTAACCATTACTCACATACAGATGAGACTGGGGTGCTTACTAAGGCACTCTGATCTCTTAACCGAGTTCAAGAGGAAAGTTACGGAGAATTGTTGGCCGGAGAAGAAACAATCATGAATTGTATAAAATCTACCTCAAAGCAGATAAAACTCGGTAGACTCCGGTAAGCTGGGCCACTATGTTTTATGAGTAAAGATGAACTAGCTTGGAGTCTTTTGCAATTTTTTTATGATATAAGTCCGACCTTACTTACGTTAAAATAATTTGTTAGACCAGATTTCCTGAAGCCGTGACGTATCGACGTTAAAGCAAGCCACATATTCAGTAATTGAGTGCTTTAAATTGCATTATTTTCAACGTACTATTTGGGAGTTTTTTGAAGCCATAATCAGTTTTCAAATTTTCGACCAGAATACATATAATTTAAAAGGCTTTACTTAAGAAGGGACTTTTACACTGTTTTTTGAAAAAAAAATATTATTCACTTAAAATTGAACTGATCTATGGTATAATAATAAGCTAAAGTTCCTTGATATATATTAAAGAAAAAAAAAAACTAAGCAAAAAAGAAACAATTTCGTTTGAAGATAAAAATTTAGTTTTATTTAATATCATTTAAAAATATCACCAAATTAAAAATAAAGTACATTTATTTAATATAATAAAATAAAGTATAAATTGAATAGGCATGTTTTCCAATTAAAATAAAATGAACAGCATTTTAAAATGCAAAATACAAATCAAACGCATTTTTTCCATTTTGTAAAAAACATATAAGGTAGAAAATATGGGTATCACATAATTAATAAATAAAATATTTCAGAAGTCATACAATAAAGCAAAAAAAACATGAGCATGGTATTTAAAAAAGCGAAGCTATTATAAACAAAATCATTTAATTTAGGTTATTAAAAAAAATACAAAATTTATGTGTGCAAATAATATTTAAGTTTATAATGTTATTGTTTAAAAAAATTGCAAAGCAATATATTATTAATTATGTTTTGTTGTTCTGAAGCTTTTTTTTTAATTTTCCATGAACTATTAAATTTTCTAATTAATTTTTATAAAATGTTTAATAATTATTTTGTATCGTAACTGATTTTTTTCAATTTCAAGTATTGCTTAAAAAAATATATCCAAGTGTTTTTTGAAGCAGCAATTAAGATGTTTTGTTGAAAGTTTCTTTCTTTTGAATAAATATTTTTTTTCTTTTATATAAGACCAATTTTTTATATTTAAGTTTAATATTATTGGAAGGACGGAAGCTAGTTTGTTTTTTATGTTGGTTTTGGTTCTTTTTTATGAAAAAGGAAAAATTGAAAAAAAGATTGAAGTTCTAAATATTTGACATATAAACAAAATACTTAAAAAAAATAATCAACTTTGAAATTAAGGACGATTTATAATCATGTATTTGTGTTTTATCTGTGTGTTTGCTTCCTGGTCATTTTTAAAAATTATAATTTAATATTAAAAACGGATATAATTTAAACCTAATGATCTTATATTTTTTTACATTTTTTGTTTTGTTTTTTAATGGCAAGATGATTCAAAAGCTGCGGCGGGTATTTTGATAGTTTTTATGGAAAAAGTGATGTTTTATTCTATGAATATATTTGTTCCTAAGTTCCAATGCAAAACAAAATTTTGGAATCAAAAGGAGTATTTAAATTTCGTTATAAGAATTAACCTTAGTAAATAATTGATGATAATTCCAGAACTAGTTTACAGAATTTAGGACTCAAAGAAACAAAAAAACTTTTCTTAATAATTAAGGCTGATCAACTTTTCTGCAGAGGAAATATTTTTACAAGTTCGTCATTTCCGGATCTCAATATAAGAATGGGACATGGAAATCTCCTGATCATTCAGCATTGCTTTTGACGCAAAGCACTGGTCCTGTCCAGAATCATATATGCCACTAGTTTTGAGGGGCTTCCGTTGATTTAAAATCTGGATATTACGAATAAGAAGAGGAAATGTTGTGGAGAAGTTATAAGTCAGACTTCTGCTCTTCTGCAATCGTATGAAATCGTAAGTTCCTTTTCCGATCATGTCTTTAATAACCTAAAAGGAATTTCTTATCCATTCCAAATGGATAAAGAATTTTACTTGAATTTGACAAGCTAAAGCAAAAGCTTCATTGTCATAAGGCTTATTTACGGTTGTTCATTATATTGTTAGGTAAATAGTTTCACAAGTTTTAAGGAGAAACATGGTTTTTTTGTTCAATAAGGCCTTTATAAGGCTTGCATAACTTGGTTAGTTGAAGTTTAAAGAATAAAAGCTTCTAAATAGTTAAGTATTTGAACATTTAAAATCATAAAAAAAATTTATACGACTTGTTAATAGAAGAAATACAGATTTAAGACTGTCTTGTTTGATACAGCGTCTGTAAGGCCTGTCGAAACAACTAGAGTCAATGAAATAAAAGCTTTTCGTGCTTTTTGTAAGAGATTCAACAAAATTTGCGGAAAAATAAAAGTCTAACAAGAGCAACCTAAATAATAACCTATCTATAAACGTGTTGGACTGTGAAGCTGAGGGTCATAGGTTCGATTCCTAGAGGAAGCAAGTTAGTAATTCTCAGTTTTTAATTAAAAATTTCACAATGGGGCATATAGCTGTCCTGGTCAATCAATTGAAAATCAGATTGATCACATTGCCACTTGCCAGGCCCTGCCCTAGTTTCATGGATGACAAGCACATAGTGCTAAAAAGGTAGCATACAAGGTTTAGAACTGGATTTTCAGAAGAAATCAGTAAAATGTGGCAACACTTCCAAGAAAATAATTGTACAAATGAAAAATATGGACTGCCGGTTAGTAACAGAAATATATTTAAATGAAGTCAGTGGTTAGTGTCAGTTGATGCATATCATTGAACCTGTTCGGACGTTCTTTTTATTTTATCTGAAGAAGTTGGCAAAACGAAATTTTAAAGAATGATTAATTGGAATAAAATGAGATTCCTCTGATTGAGTTTATGGAAAGATTTTACTAAAGCTCAAATTTGTTACAAATAGATTAAAAAAAAACTGTCAAGACTGCAGAGCTTGAAATAATGTTAAAACGAACAAAGGATCATTGTATTGCAAACAAACTCCGGCTGTCGGAAGTTGACTTTTTCCAAGTTTTACTCTCATGGAGCCGCAGAAGCAGATAGCCATCTAGTTATCGAGTTATTCAAAGTTGTAAGCCATAAATTAGATAAATTAGTTAGGACTAGGAGTATGCACATTTATTAATTACTCGCATTTGATTTTTTTTTTTATAACTAACAAGGGACTATTTGTTTCCCTTTTAATGTAGACCACACTGCGCGGGCATTAGGAAGATAGGGAGGAGAAATGTTTGCTTGTCAATCGCTGTTTCTATGGGCTAGGGAGGGAATTGAGTAGTAAAGCCTTCTCTCGAAAAACAAAGGATACTCTTTATAAGACCTTATCGAAAGTGTATGAAGATATCCTTAGTCGTTTCGAACGTGAGAGTCTTCGCAAGATATTTGGCCACATCTGCGTTAACAGGCTTTGGAGGAGAAGGTTCAATCACGAAATATACGAGCAGTACAGCGACGTTGACCTGGTCAAGAAGATACATATATGACGTTTAAGATTGCTAGGTCATGTGGAATGAATGGACAACAATGCTCCGGCTCGCAGGATCTTCGAATCCATCCCAGAAGGTAGACGCAGTCAAGGAAGACCTCACCTTAGGTGTCGCGCTCGAATAGAAGATGAATTCAACCAACTTGGAGTACGAAACTGGAGGCAGCTAGCTAAAGATCGAGCTAGCTGGAGAGGCGGTCTAGGCCCTGGCTCGTCGCGAACTGTATCGCAACCTAAGTAAGTAAGTAAGAAAGTAATCGAATAAGGAACAAGAAAATCCAAATCCAATCATTTTGAGAATAACATTTTGAACAAAATACAGCATGACCAAATACCAATGCCCTGGTGAAGTGGGAACCGAGTTCAAAAGGCAAAAAAGGCAGTCGCAAAAACTCTTGGATCAACAAAATACAATGCAAAGACCCCTTCATTGAGTTGGATTTAGGCATGGAACAATCGAAAACCAAGAGGTCTGCCGACATTTTTTATATAAGCCCGACTTACTCTTCAGGTGGAGCCTTGAGGCGAAGTAGTGCAGAAGGAGAATTGTGGTCCACTCAAAATAATAACAATAGTTCGTTTCGCATTAAACTATTTCGAGAGGAATATTCCCTGGTTTTTGGTCCCTTCTGTCAAAACGGTAAATTGGAGAAGGATTAACAACAAAGAACGGCCTGATCAGCTAGACTTTTGATGTCAAAAAAGGAGTGTTTTCTCGAACGGACCTTATCGAAATCAATTAATTGATTTGTTTGCTGCAGTGTTCCCTGCCTGATCTCAGAAAATATTAGCAAATCTTCTAGATTTGGATGGGTTCATTTGATTCTTCTATATTTGTTTGTATCAAGCGCATAATGTCTTGCTTTTCGGGTTTGTGTCGGAACGTTGGGAGGTATATTTCTTTTCATGATCTTTATCTTATCTTATCTTACTCATTTTTAAATTAATAATTAACTTAATAAAATATTATCTTTAAAGCCAATTTTCTTCTAATAATTATATTTTATTATATTTTTCCTTTACATTGCTATACATACTACGAAATTTTCTCTTATTTTTTGTAATTTTTTTTCTCTCTTTATTTGTTTTTTGTTACTTATTATGTATATTCACAAACTTTCACCCACCTAAAAGATGTAAATAATCTTAATGTGTAAGTTTATAAGCAAATAAAATAAACTAAACTAAACTATTGTCTTCTTGACAAAGTTTTCAGAAGTTCCATACGATTTAGAAAATATCAACTTTACTTAGATGTTGTTCTTTAAGCTTAATAATAGTTGAAAGTTTAAAAGCATATCTTCATACCCAGCCGCACTTTTTTTACATTTTTTTTACAATGTTTCACAATTTAGTTTTTCTAAGTATTTTTTTCCATTTAAATGCCTAAATAGTTTCAAATGTGTATGACAGTCTTTTTAATTTTTAATTTCTCTTTTTTTTCAAACTTATATCTATAATGTGATGATTTGTTATCGAATATCTAAATGTTTTTTTTTTTAATATTTATATTACCTAAACATTAACGATTATATGTTTACTAGAAAAATGAAAATTTTGTTCAAAGTGCACATTTTTGAAAGTGTTTCAAGTTTATGTAGAAAAATAATTAAATCCCCTAAATAATAAATTTATAATAATTATATTGATTTTGTTCTTTTTTTCGGTTCAATTTTTTTTTTGTTTTAATATATAAAATTACCATTAACATTGATCAAACTGACTATATTTTAACGTATAGAGTGTAATTTCCATCTTAGTACAAAATACGCAACAATACGCAACGCAATAAACGTACCAAGTAACGCACAACTATCAATCCAGAATTCAGCTTTATCCATAGACATTTCTTCGAGGAATTTTTTAGGACTTCGGAAGTGACAGTAGATTTCGGAGCATTGCAATTTAGCACGATCCATGCCATAGATCGATACCATAGCACCTGTTTCATTAAAAAAAATGTTAAATATCTAAAAGAATGTACTTCATGATGAAAAATGTACCTTCGAATCCGTATCGAACGTAACTGATATAGGTCACCCATTGAAGGTATCCAGGTATTGTATCGAAATTGACAAAGAAACCCGAGAATAGGATCGTTGGTATTGTGGTAACTGGTCCGAGGAAGACGCCAGCCTCGATATTCATGCCAGCACCGATGAGTAGACCCAGACTTTGCGCTACGAGCGACGTTAGAACACAAATGAACACAAACATAGATACACGTTGCAATTCCATTGGTTGAGATGTTAGATAGTAGACCACTATTACGTACACACTGGAGAAAACGATCTGTAGGCAAAGAAACAAAGTTTAGAGGGTATTCTAATGGGGGCCAGATCCAAAGTGGAATCTGAGAGGGCGATCCACACTATAGGCCCCTTCTTTTGAGTAAATCTTAAACTTAAAGATATTTACCTGAAACGGAAGATCCGCAAGAGTTTTGGCAAAGTAGAAAGCCTTCAACGAATACCAGTAGTTGAGATGCTCCCTCACAAAAACCGACATCTCAGTTGGAACTACAAGAGAGAAAAACGAAAATAAATCCATAAAAACACCGTATCTGCCTCCATCTCTGGCTTACATGTTAAAATAGTCGGCATCATGGCTGTAAACATGGTGAACAATGTAGTGAAAAATATGCATCCTGCATTGCTCATCACCTTCGATGCCTCATTACCAACATCATAATAGATCATTCCAATAATGGCTCCCACAATAACATGCGATGCCAGTCGCATATGCGTTAACATCTTATCTCTAATAATGGTCACAAAGGACCTCTTGAGTAAAATGCAAAATTGCGTCCAGCCACTAGTCGGGAAGCCTGATTTATTGGGCAGGGTGATAACACTCTCGTGCGAGTCCAGCAAGGATGTTGTGCAACCGGGGCCGGTTGGTGTCTTAGATGACATACTACTGTTGTCGTCTCCGTTGGCGGTGGTGTTAGTGGTTGGTGGCATGTTGATAACAGTGCTCTCAGACTTTGGTTCACATTGTTGTTGTTGTTGTGGTTGATGCTGCTGTGCTTGTAGCTGGACATCCAGCTTCGGTGGTTTCAGTTCAGAAAGAGCATCATTTCCAATTGTTGGTGGCTGTGACGACGGTGGCGGGGCATTACCCTTAATAAGATCATTGGAAATATTTTTATTATTCACCAAATCGATGGCATACTCCTTCTGGCTGTACTTCTTGCATTTGCCGTTTTTAACGGCCAATACCAGTTTGTGTACAGCTTCGCCATATTCGCCGCACGCCACTTCCATTACATAATCGGCAGGATTATGGTAGCTAGGGCAATCAAAGCCCAATGAGCTCAAAAACGGAACCAAACCGCGTACTTTGCCCTCGTAGATCCTCTGACCTTCGGCCAACATATACAAATGGTCAAACTTCTCGAATAATCTAGCACTGGGCTGATGAATGGTGCAGACTATGGTACGTCCACCGCGAGCCAAAGACTTGAGCAATGAAATCAATTGGAAGCACGTTGAGCTGTCGAGCCCAGATGTGGGCTCATCAAAGAACATCACTGGCGGATTATTGACCAATTCTAGAGCAATCGATAGTCTCTTCCGTTGGCCACCGGAGAGATTGTAGGCTTTTGTGTTGCACGACTCGGTTAGACCGATCGTATCGAGGATCTCCTTGACAACAACCTTTTTGGCGTCACGGTTCATGTCTTTGCCAAGTTTTAGATTTGCCGATACCATCATAGCTTCGGCAACTGTTAGATTGGCTATTAGAATATCATCTTGCATAATGTAGCAGGAGAGCTTGCGGAATCTTCTCAGATTGCGGTGTTTGCCATTGATGAGAACGGAACCGCTGAGTTGGGAAGTTCTGCAAATAGAAAACAAAATTATGAATGACGAATGGTATTAAAAAAAGGGGTTCAGAGTATAATTTTCCTATTGTTTCTTAAATCCGAGTCATTGCCCACGTTGCATAAGTTCCACAGAAACAGAATATCTATAAAACACAAGCCAATCAATACTATTGCATATTAGACAGTTTTGTTGCAGACATCTGCATTTATAATTTTAGTTAGGAGATCAATTACTCGGAAGTATAGACTGAAATCCTTCATGGATCGCAGCTTGGATAATTTTTTCTCCAAAATCTTTATTACCAATCACAACCAGGCTATCTATCATTTGCAAAGCAGTGAGACTTATCCTACTTATATTATAAATGTGAATGTTTGTATGTTTGGATGTTTGGATGTTTGTTCCCTAATAACGCCTCAATGGCTTAACAGATTTGGATGAAATTTGGTATGTAGATGGATAATGTGCTGGATTGAGACATATGCTACTTTTTATAAAAAAATAAAAACCGATAAAATGTTTGTTTGTTATGGTTTCGTGTCCCAACGAATGCATGAATTATTTGTGAAGCTGGGTAGATGGAAGGTTGCAGGATTCATTTAATTTAGACATAGTCTCCTGCGGTAGAGATCGAAATATTTTCTTTAACGAATTTTGGTTTAAATAATACATTTTTTTTAAATAAAAACTAAAAATTGGAGTTTAACAGAAAAATAACATTACATTTGCAATTAAATTAGAGCACTGACGACTGAGACCATCAGTTCTTACCTCATACAACACTGGACGATAAGACAGAGAGACAAATAAGACGAAAGAAAGAAAGAACAGCAAGCACACGTCAAAAGCATGCGGTTGTTTTATTCGACTAATAGATAACCGAGCAATCCATTTCTTATCAAAGCCAAGGCCGTTGACCGCAATACAGAAAACTAAAAATTAAAAATCCAGTATTATTGCACGGGTACATATAAGAAACATTTTTATTTTTGGAAGAGCTTTATTATCATTATGTACATATGTGGTTCGTCTCCTACTGTGTAGTTGTTAAATCAATAATTATTTTTAATTACAAAGCAAATACATTTTTTTAAATTTAAATGATAAAAAATTTAAAAAAATTATTTGCTTTGCAATTCAAAATAATTATTGATTTAGCTTAATTATGATTTACTATTGTTGTTTTTACTTGCGATTATAGGTACTATAATGCAATTTATGCATTAGTGGAGATTACAAATTTTGAGATAACAATCAAACATGACATTACGATAATAGAGAAACATATTTGAGTTTTTGAGTTACTGGCGAAATTCTGTATGTCTGTCTGTCTGTACGAATGTCTATTGCACTACAGGCTAAGCGGTTGAACGAATCGTCTTGAAATTTAGAATTTAAGGTTATTTTGACATTCTACAGGACTTTTTCTAATTTTTTTTTTCTAGCTCATATACTAACGGTACCTGTCATATAACCTTTAAGTAAAAGCTTATTTTTCCCGAAAACGGCTCCAAGAATTTTTATGATTTTTTGTATTTTTAATAATTTTATTTTATTTTTTTTTTTGAAAAATCGATATTATGGGTGAATTTTTTTCTTAATTTTGTTTTTAAATGTAAATAATTTTTGTGTCTAAATTTTCATTTTTGTATTTTTTTTTTTTTTTTTTTCAGTTGTCAAATAAAAACCGTTTTATTATTATTATATATTTTATTTATTATATATATTATTTTTGAAAAAAAAATTCACAGTTTTTAACATTTTTTAGGAAATAAATCGGCGTTTAATTTTTTTCCGCTGAAAACAATTTTACGTACTTTTTCCAAACAATCAAATCTCAGAAAATCGGAAAAAAACTGAAGTTCCCTCAATATTTTTAAAATTTTATACGAAGCCGTGACCCCACATAAGAGCAAGTACGATGAAGTCGTGCAATAAATTTTTTTTTGCATAGCAGTTTTTTTTTTATACTTTTTTTATTTATAAGAGACTTAAATGTGAAATGTTGCATTTTTGCAGATTTGTTATATGTATATATTTCAGTGTGAATTTGTTTGGTATACGAAAAAGTTACAGGAGTCACTATACTAATAAGAGATATAGAGAAATAGATTTGTAAAGATATAGAGATATACAGAGATACAGTGGTATAGATATAGAGACAGAGATATAGAGAAGAGGTATAGAGGTACAGACTACAGAGATATGGAGACAAAGAGATATAGATACAAAGAGATATAGAAACATAAAGATATAGACATAGAGACAAAGGGACATATAGATATATGGAGATATTTAAGGCTATGGAGATATAGAGATGTAGATATATTGAGATATAAAAATATAGAAATAGAAAAATATAGAAATATACAGGAATATCACTTTGATTAGAAAAACGGAATTCACTATCTTAATAAAAATAAATAATATATAATTAATCCATCTTAGCATAAAAAAAAGTTAAAGAGTACACCTATTTTCATACACGTCCGTTATTCGAATGAATCCCTTTTTCGATTGGTTGGTTCTGGTTTTGGTTTTGGTATATGGATGTGTGTGTGTGGAGTTGGTTCTGGTTTGTATGGACAGGGTGTTATGTTGCTTACAAATAATTTGACGAAAAACCTAATTTAACCAAAATGCTTAATCTTAAGTCCACCGAGACGAAGATACGCTTCTGCAGCAAGGTAGCACTGAAGATTTGATAAGATTCAATTTTCTGGTCATTTATAAGAAATAACTTTTCGGAATCACATTGACATGCATTATAAGGCTTTTAATATAGAAACAGTTTCTTAGTTTGGAACGTGAAACTGGGCGAGGTCATTATGCAAAGACGACAAGTTTGACAGGGATGCCACAATTGAATATTGCTCAGTATACCTTATAGTTTGTCTCTTTAAATGCTTTCAAACGCGGCTAGGGGGTATCGATTTGAAAAGCTTTTCTGGCTTAAAGCCTGTGTTAAGGATTTTTTTTAAGCTTTTATACACCACAGCGGAAAAAATGTTGTTGGCGATGTAGGGAAGACCCTCTTTAGTTACGCAGTTCAGAGATTCTTTTCGGGCAAAGAATGCTACGAAGATTTTATCCATTGGATAAGCTTTCTTTTGCCAAAACCTTATTTATTAGTTGGTGCATAATTCTAACCAAGTCATTGTGTGCAGGTAGGCTACCTTTTTCAGTGGTTTTATTAGTTTTGAACTAAGTTGTTTCCAGCTTTACCTGTCGAGATCGAATGGGTGGAATTGTTTTTCCACGTCGGCGTCGCCCAGATAGAACGGATTATTTTGCCTGAAAGCGAAATTCGTTTCGTCATCGCCGTTATACAGTCTGCGGAAGTGGTTTTCCCATATTCTCAACATCGACTGCTATTCTACTACGATATACCCTTCAGTGTCTTTGTAAGCTTCAGTTAAGCTTCCAAAAAGAATTAAGTTTAAAGGAAATGGAAATCTGTTCCAAAAAGAATTAAGTTTAAAGGTTTAACTAAAAGTACAAAATAAACTATCAAATTTACAGAGCTCTAAATTTGATAGTTTATTTTGTACTTTTGGTTAAACCTTTAAACTTAATTCTTTTTGGAACAGATTTCCATTTCCTGTTTCCCGCGTTTCTAGTGGTTCTTTTTTTCTTCTGAGAAGACGGTGTTCCTCCTTCCTCTACTGCTCGTAGAGCCCGCTAGCAGTTCTGGTCCTTCGGTGAAGCCACGACATGTTAGTTTTCTGTAAGGTTCATGTGCTTGCCGGCACTCATCGTTAAACCAGAGTTTCGTTGTGGGGGCCGCGTAAAGGAATGGTCTTTCTGATGGCATTTTGGCAATGTTGCCACTGGTTTTCAATACTTGATGCTGGCAATAAAATATTTCTTTAGAGATTATTAGAGACTTGATCGGAAAAGGAAATGGCAATCTCTAACGATTTTAGCCCTCTGACTTGAAACTTTAGCGATTCCGCGGCCATACCTTGGCTACAACGAGGTAGTGGTCCGAATCAATGTTTGTTCTTCGGAAAGTTCAGTCAACCATGATATTTCAGCACAGCTTTGTGTCGATCGCAATGTGGTCAACTGATTGATCAGAGATCTCAGAGGGAACTGTAATAGCTACAGCAAAGTGCCGCAGTAAAGTCAATTTGCCTAAAAGTATATTATCGGAAGGGGACCTGCGGCTTGCTTAACCTCCACGTGGTGGTCCCCGGGCAATGATTTGTGTATATTTTTGTACACAAATTAGCAAAAATTGCAAGCACTCGAGCCTGAGGACGATACGAACGTATCGAGGTGCCAACATCGACTCGGACCACTATCTCGTTGATATGGTGTTTCGAGGACGGATTGCTATGCGAAGAAGTATTGCATCCGCTGGTCAGGCTCGAATCAACACGGCTGCCCTACGCAATGAATACAAAAGCAACCAATACAGTCGCGCACTAAGGCTCGCCCTCGGAGAGCTCGATGAGGGAAGAGTAAGTCCTGGGGACAGAATGCCGGGCGTAGAGGAAAAATGGTCACGCCTTAAGAACAAAGTCATTAGTACTGCTGATACCATCTTAGGCAGTAGTCGCAGAGATCTGAGCGACTGGTTTGATGATGAATGCAAACTAGCGTCTGAACGTAAGAATGCTGCACACCGAGCAATGCAACAGTCTCATGGAACGAGGGCACGCGAAGATGAATATAAAGAGCTCAGAAAAATAGAAAAAAGACTTCACAGACGAAAAAAGGCAGCCTGGGAAAAAAACATTGTCTGTGAAATGGAAAGAAATAGAGAGCGAGGTCCGCACCAGGCGCGGACATGTCAGAAACATGTCGCAATACACACCACGCTGTACATATTGTAAAGACGGAGAGGGTAATCTGATCACCGATCCTGAAGGTATTCTGGAGCGATTAGAAGTGTACTTTAATGAACTGCTGAACGGTCAGCTCACGGAAGAAATGGAGACTCCAACATTTCAATAAGAAGATCTCATGCTGCAGCCACCAAGCATTGAGGAGATAAAACAGACAATTAATCGGGCCTCAGGAGCCGATGGTATACCTGCCGAGCTGATCAAACATGGAGGGCCAGCACTACATCAAGCAATTCATGAAATCATAGTACACGTATGGGAACACGAAGAGATGCCAGAAGACTGGCGAAAAGGCATCATATGTCCCATACATAAGAAGGGAGATATCATAAAATGCAGCAACTATAAGGGTATAACATTGTTGAGTACATCCTATAAGATATTCTCCTCTATCCTGCAAGAACGGATAGCCCCATACGCTAATACCATAATCGGCAAATATCAATGTGGTTTTATACCAGGCAAATTGATCAGATCTTTACCCTTAGGCAGGTGATGGAAAAAAGTCTGGAATTTAATATCCCAAGATACCATCTTTTTATAGACTTTAAAGCCGCCTACGATAGCATAGCCAGGGTAGACTTTATAAGGCCATGAGAGAATTCGGCATCCCAAATAAATTGACACGACTATGTAGGCTGACCATGACCAACATCACAAGCCAAGTAAAAGTAGCCGGTTTGCTATTCAGACCAATCAACATCTTTAATGGACTCCGACAAGGGGATGGTCTGGCTGGCATCCTCTTCAACCTGGCGTTGGAGAAAGTAATCCGTGACTCTGGCACGTCAACAAGAGGGACTATCGTCACCAAGTCCAGTCAAATACTAGCTTACGCAGACGACATCGACATCATCGGCAGAAGCCAACAAGCTGTACAAGACTCCTTTACCCAGGGCGAGCAAGCAAAATACCTGCGGCTGCACATAAATGAAGGGAAGACTAAGTACATGGCGGCAACGTCTGCGAGAAATGTTGGTACAACCATCAGGGTAGCGGAGCACGAACTTGAAGTATTGCAGTCCTTTAACTATCTTGGGTCAAGAGTAGCAGCCGATAAAAATATGGAGGAAGAAATACGCGGGCGGCTGCTGAAATCCAACAAAACCTACTATAGTCTGTCAATTATCTTTAAATCCAGAAACCTTACCATAAAAACCAAACTGCTGCTCTACAAGACTATAGTCTTACGAGTACTCACATACGGATCCGAGACTTGGGTGCTTGCAAGAACACACTCTGATCTCTTATCCGCGTTCGAGAGAACAGTCTTACGGAGAATTGTTGGCCCCGTTTGTGAGGAAGGACGGTTCCGGAGAAGATACAATCATGAATTGTATGAAATCTATCTGGAAGCAGATGTTGTTGAAAAAATAAAGCTCGGTAGACTCCGGTGGGCTGGACACCTAGCTCGCATGAGCGAAGAGGAACCAACTCGGAAAGTCTTTTGCGGTACTTTTTATGGTAGAAGACAACGTGGCAGACCTTGCTTACGTTTGAAGGATGGCGTAGACCAGGACGCCCGAAGCCTTGGGGTGCGCAATTGGATGGCGTCGGCCAGCAATCGGGATGTAGGGAAGAATTTGTTGAAGGATGATGATGATGATGATATTATCGGAAGCAGTGTCGTGAAGGTTATGTTTACCGATTGTACCACTTAGTATAACCTCGCTCCCTGACTTGGTATTGAAGTCGTACAGACGAATTTCATTGAAATAGCTAAGGCACTGCTTCAGTGCATGTGCAAGAGTTCAAAAAATATATCCTCGAGGTCATTATTTCTATCCTCTATGGGGACATGCACATATAAATAAGACTTGATGCGAATTGTCGTAAGGCGATTGTTCACACTTTTGAAACTCAAGAATTCTCGCCTACGCTACATCTTCCTCCAGTTATGAATCCATATCTAAATTGGCTGTATTTTGTTTGTACTGTACTGCTACAGTGCCGCCGTGCTATAAATTGTTAAAATTTTCTATCTTCCTTTCCATTCCCCATTCCATGGTATTTCTTGAAATGACGGTTATACCTGCCTTCCTGCAGTCCAAAAAAACTCGTTAAAAGAATTGCTTTGTAATGGCTAATTAGAAAATGTGAAGAACACACAAAACCCCATCAAATAACATTGAAGGATCTTCAAAAGGACTTCCATTCGAAAAGTAGTCATTAGAAAATATCATGTCATTGGGCTAATTGAATTGCCTTAATGTATCATGAAACGTTTCTTTAAGATTTTTTTCTTATAGATAATTAGGTTTGCACAAATGGAAAAGGTAAAAATCTCAGGACATATTAATGAACAGAAATTCTAATGCATATTGTTTTGTTCAGGACTCAAGACCCGAATGAATGAAAACAGAAAACCCGAATAATTCCTTGAAAAGGCAAATAAATGAAGGATGTGATTGAACCACGTCCACATCAATTTATGAAAAAGGATCAACTCACACATGCACAGTAACCGAGACAAAATAAAATATATCATCTGCTGTTTTCCTTCGAATTGAATAAGGATGAATAAGGACTCGCAGGAGGCAGGATAAAAGTTTTTCATTACATTGCTTCGATAAAGGAGTAATAAATGAAGGAGGGTTATCGCTTATTGCCAATGACCTGAGATGAAATATTGAGCTATTTTTTTTTTTTTTGCTAACCACAATAGAACAATTCTGATATCCAAAAAAATATGGAAGCATAAGCAAAAACAATAAAGTTATGCATAGTTAAAGGATAAAATCACCATAAATTATCGTAAACTTAAAGCAGTTATAGGGGTTTATCTGGCAATTTTTTTTTGGGTTTTCTGTTTTTGAGAAATGGCGAATTAATGGTGCAGTATTGATTCCCAAAGCACGCTATATACCGAAGCCCTTAGTAATTAGGTAACAATTCGCCAAACATAGGTAAGGACGTTTGAGAATTTTCATATCGATTATATTTTCTATGTGTGTATGGAATGAGATGTATCTACAAGACACTATCTAAAAATGTTAGCCTTTTTGTGTTATTGCTGAGCATTCAAGGCCAAAATGATGGTCATTTATCGAGAAAGATTAGCTTCCCTGTAATGATATGGCCACTATGGAATATCTAAATTCTAAAATGTGATTTATGCCCCTTCGGCACATGAAATACATTAAAAAAAAAAAAAAAAAAAAAACAACGATAAGCTTAATTCCCAACAAATGGAACTTGGTAGCGTATTATCGAGTTTTCCAATAGAGACTTGACAACTTTGAATTTAATTTGTGGCATCCTTTCACTAATCATCAAATTGTCATTGTCAATTTAATCAGTCAACTCAACATTTCATGGTAAAGTACACGAGCGAGCAACGTCTGTAAATTATAAAAAGTTTCTACCGAAATTCAGAGTGAGCATTGAATTTTTGAATTTCATCGCGAAATCATCTTCAGTGATGAAGCTCATTTTTGGCTCAATTGGTTTGTCAATAAGCAAAATATGCGTTATTGGTCGGGTGAAAATCCACTTCATGAATCACCACTTCATCCACAAAAAATAACTGTTTGGTGCGGTTTGCATGCGGGCGGCGTTATTGGGCCACATTTTTTCGTCGACGATAACGATCGTCACGTTACTGTGAATGGCCAGCGTTATCGCGCCAAGAAGATATGGATTTGGACGACATGTGGTTCCAACAGGATGGTGCCACAAGCCACACAGCACACCTTACAATCGATTTATTGAAGAGTAAGTCTGATGAGCGTGTTATCTCAAGAAATGGTCCAGTCGATTGGCTGCCTCGTTCGTGCGATTTAATGCCAACAAACCGACGACGTTGGAAGAGTTCAGAGCCAACATTGAACCCGAAATAGCAGCCGTTTCAGCCGAAATGTGTGGCCGAGTCATCGAAAATTTGGTCCAAAGAATCAACCGCTGCAAACGTGCCCGCGGTGGCCATATGCACGAAGCCGAGTTCCATTCATAAATGTTTTGATTATACTTCAAGTCGATAATAAAGTTTTTGAAATTACTCAAATGTTTTGCGTTATTTAAAAAAAAAAGTTGTCAAGCCCTTATTTGAAAACCCCATACAACCTGGTCTCATCGAAGAGAATTTCAGGCCCTTGATAACAGCACTTTAGTTGTAGAACATCTCTGCACTCAACTGTCTATTCAACCAGCGGATCTCACCAAACCCGAAGTGATGGAAAATAAATTGCACCACTGAATCGCACGTACTTAATTAAAAAAAAAATCCGGAATACAAATTTAAGCACAAAAATAACACACATTTTAAAAACAAAATTTTAAAAAAAATCCATTACCCGTTCTCAAAATATTTATTTTTCAAAAATAAAATTAAAAAAAATTATTAAAAATACAAAAAAAAAATGTTTTCGAAAAAAATTAATGCAAAATTACTAAAGCTACCTACATCTTCTTGAATTTTAATAGTAATTGGATCACGAGTTTTCGAGAAATTCGAAGAAAAAAAACCGGTCCTATGGGAGGTACCGTTTTTAGCCCAACGTATTAATTTTTTTTTCACTTAAATATAATGCATACCTACAGTAGTACACTGATTTTTGTTCATAAAAAAATCTTGGAGCCGTTTTCGAGAAAAATAAGCTTTTACATAACGGTTGTATGACAGGTAGGTACCGTTAATTTTTGAGCTACAAAAAAAATTGAAAAAACTCCTCTGTAGAATGTCAAAATAACCTTAAGCTCTAAATTTGAAGACGAATGGCCCAACCGTTTAGGCTACAGTCCAAAATACATCCGTACAGACAGACAGACAGACAGACAGACATACGGACAGAATTTTTCCAGTAATTCAAATATGTTTCTATATATGTTTGATTGTTACTAATAACAAGAACTATGATTATTACAAAAATGGGCACGATCAATTACATCTTTGACAGAAACAATTAACACAGGTTGAACTTATAAAAAGTATTAAAAACCACAATTCTTAACGGTTTTTAGTAAAAATGGCCATCACACGTCTTAAATAACAAAGAATTTATGAAAAATGTGTTTCAAAAATTGTAGGACCGATTTTGATAAAATTCTGTTTTTTATTTATAGTTTTTTGAAAATTATTTTTTTGAGATTTTGATGTGCAGTTTTTTAGAGTTTATTAATATACATTTGATTATAAAATTTTAAATAATTTTTTTTGCTTTGTTTTAAAAATGTTGATTTTTCAAAAAAAAAAAAAAATCAAAAATTAATTTTAATTAGAAAAAAAAGTTATTCAAGAATTTGATATGCAGAATTAATTTGGCTATCTAGATCTTCTCTAATATAAAATTTGACAAAACTTTAAAGTTCCGTTCACGAGAAGGCCAAAAATTAAAAAAACCCGTTATATGAAAGGCACGGTTAATAGACTTTTCCCGTAAATTTGGTTCTAATCAAATGATAGCCAACACCAACGAAAAAATTCCCAAAAAAATTTCATCAAAATCGTTGAAGCCGTTTTCGAGAAAAATAAGCTTTTTCAAAAACAATCATATGGCAAGTACTGTTATTTTTAGGCCTAAAAATAAAATTTCAACTCCCTTTCTGGGGAATGCCAAAAGAATCGCATAGACAGACAGACATGTTTTGTAAATCACTTTTTTAGACTTCCCTATGATCATAATGTCATGTTTGATTGTTATTTAATTTTTTTTTATATTCACGAATCCTAAACTTGCCTTATAGTCTCTATAATCGCAAGTAAAAACATGTTTATATCTGCTCGCAACGCAAACTCATTTGATGTAGAATGATTATTTGCGATTTGGCCTTGTTTTGACATTTATTTTCGAGATAGGGAGTTCCTCATTATGCAAAAGTACACAAAAATACATTTGGCACTATACAACAGCTGTATCGTGTATGTATACTATCGTATATTAAATCGTTCTAAAGAATTATAGAGTTCTGATTGATGCGAATTCGAACATTTTTATTATAAAATCGAATTGCAGAGTTGAGCCCCAGCATTTAGTTGGCATTGATTCAGAAATAAAGGGTCTTCCAATAGGGACTTCCGAACTTTGACAGTTGATAGCGGCCATCTTGTTGAAACTACATCTGTCAAATTGGCTGTCATTTATTCAGTCTGTTTTGCCAAATCACCATGGACGGATATAGTAATCAACAACACGTGTAATGTGTAATTGATAAAATTGTTGTATCGAATTGTGTGTTCTGTTCGGGCAACCGTGCCTTTATTAATTTTTTCATCGAAAAATCATATTCAGCGATGTTGTCTATTTCTGGATGAATGGGTACGTGACTTGAAAATGCAAAAAAAATCGCCATTTTGAAATACTCGAGCGCGTCAGATTATTATACAGGCGATTCAGCTTATTGTCCTACACGACACCATTACTAAAAACTGATTCAATCTCGTCGATTACGCAGCGGAAAAAATACAGTGTTGCAGCAGGGCACATGACGATCACCAAATGGTCTGACCTGCAACCAAATCGATCATATGTTGCAACCAGCGATTAATGGAGAATTTTTCTCTAGTATTCTGAATGTCCGAATATTCTGAAGCTGAAGTAAGACGCTTCAATGCATCAAGTACAGTCAGTGCAATTTCTTCAGTTTCTTTGAAAACGGAGTACGACTTCGAGGTTTTCAGCTGTTGGTGCTGTTGGTGTGGGGCAACGTTGAGGCTTTTTAATAGTATCAAATTAAAGATATAGACATTTCAGAAACGAACGAAGCCAACGCGATACTGTGCTGCCTTAAAATCGGATACAATGGGTTAACAGGATAGCTGCATGTCAAATTGCGGTAAGTCCCCTTATAGAGCTTTGTGGTGGCTGCGGTTATCCGAAATAGCGGGAGCAAATGGTAACTTTGGTTTATGGGGGATAACTTAACTTCAAAAACAATTAATAAAATTGTCACTTGAGTGGCTTGTTGCACGGAAGGGCACCACTGATCAAGCTTAATGGACTCCAAACGTGGGTGAGTTTACCGTGAGATTAAACCTTATAGTGCTCAGGCAAACAAAGCCAAAATAGAATCTCTACGGTTGAGCAATGAAAAAATAAGAAACCCTTGTTCAGGGAAGAGAAAAAAAAATCAACAGCAACGTGAGGTCGAGGAGATGCAGAACTGCTTTAAGAGGAAAGAGAAGCGTAACTTCTGCAGGAGAGTGAAACAGTCAGGTTATGCTCGATGATTCATAATCGGTACCGTCTGCGCGATTCACTACCCTGGACCCTGATAAACTAATAAGCCTTTCAAACGTCGCGTCGCATATGTAAGCCCTTTGAGCCATATGCTGATGAACTAATATTTCCTTACGATAGAAGACCGTCTTAGACCTGGAATGGAAAATTCGAGCAAATTTTCACACAATGCTATTTCCAGAAAAAAATAAAAAAATTAACATCGAGACCCACATATATCGTGCTATATCCAGCTTTGAAATTCCTGCGAAAATGATACGTCTTATGAAGTTGACATTATTGACTGCCCACTGTTCCTTCAACATTTGTAGTGATTATATCAGGAACTTTCAGACTACTAGAGAATTAAGATAAGGTGACTATCCCACCACCAACTTGGTCACAACGTGAAAATTAATAGGCAACACTTAGAGGTAGTCAGTGAATTTGTCAACCTGGACACTTATGTAAGCACCAGGAATCAAACGATGAATAACACTTGCTAATCGCTGTTTTCTTGGGGTAAGTAAATGAAGTATAAAGGAGATAATATCATCATCCCAGTCCTGCTAAATGTCGCAGAAGCAAGGATCCTTACCCAGTCGGACGAAAGCTACCTTGCTGTATTCGAAAAAAGAAGTGCTATAACGATTTATGGCCCCGTTTGCGGTCCAGGAAATAATGAATGGTGAAGAAGATACAAAACCAACTTGTACGTGCTGTATACAGCGACGTAAGACTAGCCAAAAAATCTGTATCGAGCGGCTAAGATGAATTGGCCATGTATACCAAATGAACATCGACGCTTCAACGCGCAAAGTCTTCGATGCCATACCCGACAGATTTAGAAGCCAAGGTTGTCCTTGTTTTTGATAGAGCGACCAGGTGAGGGTGAACTCCGACTGTCTTTAGTGCGAACTTGGATACGTCAATAATTTGGATCAAAAAAGCTTAGAACAACAATTTTTTGTGATTTTTTTAACATTTGTTTCCATTTAAAGTTAGTTTCGTTACTTGTCTTCACCGAAACTACACCTCTTCCTAACATTTTATTGTATCTTATATGAATCACCCTGTATAACAGTAACGATTATGTAAATCAAGGTATTACGTACATTTACATCTTCAATCAATACAAAAAATGGCAAAAAAAACGAATCTATTTATGTAAATTAATTCAACTTACTTATATCCAGCTAAAATATTCATCAGCGTACTCTTGCCAGCTCCTGATGGCCCCATAATTGCTGTCAGCTCACCATTCTTGAATTTTCCACTAACTCCTTTGAGAATGGTTTTGAATCCGCGTCTCCTGCCCTCCGACACCGAATACGATATGTCAACGAATTCAATATCAACTGGCGGTCGCTGTGGCAAATGTGTCAGGGTGACAGTTCCTTTCTTCTGGCCATTCGGACTGTTGTTTTGAACCTTCGGAGCAAGTATGTGATTCCCTCCAATGGTTCCATTACAAAGATTATTTTGGGAGCTATAAAGAAAAAAAAAGAAAAAAAATTATTAATACAAAATATTTGACAAAAGAATATCTATGTAAGTAAAAAGAGAGAGAAAAAAAACATATATCACTTTGCATACTTTGTTCCGCCTGAAAGCGGATGTTCCACGACCAAATATCCACTCTTTGTTAACCTCGCCTTCATTAAGGACACTTTCTGCGAACAACTGCAGCCACCGCTGCAGGAATTATCGTTTCCACAATCCTCACAAATACCATTGCCACCATAGCCGCCCCCTGTGGCGAAGCCATCAGTGACATCGTTTACGATGGCTCCTTCGTAGGCTGAATTCCTAAAGCCACACACTGTTGTGCTGTGAAAGCTCTCCAAAGGATTCTTGTAAATATTTACCACCAAATTGCTGCCGCTATAGCTGCTGTCAGAGCGCTTCAGAGTATGGTTGGACACTTGCCTTGACATGGAGCGCAAGGACGATGACATAGACACCACCGTTGGCATAGTTGCAACATTCAAGGACCCAAGGTCCTCCAGACTACTACTACAGCCTGACATGTTTTTCATTTCGAGTTGTTTGAGTGTCTTGTATGCTTAAATACCGTTAAACTGAATTCAATTTTGCACATCTCTATGTATATGGTTGGGTAAGCTAGAGTTAAGGCATCTGGCTTCCTAACCAGATCTGCCTGCGGTCAAATCAAAATCTAAACTAAAATGTCTGACCACATCTTCGAAATTGAGACCGAGAAAGGTGGGCCGCCTTCAATCGTGCTCCAGCTTTGTGATTTTAGCTCTATCGAGTACATGTGATGCGAAAGTGTGTTTAATTGATTTAATTAAAAACTCAATCATTTTTTGTGTAAGGGGGGGATTGAAATTGAGGCAAATTGAAAATCAACATCTGATGCGATAAAATTGATAACAAAGCTCTGATCGGAGTGGATGGAAAAAATATGCACTCATATCATTAAAAATTGGAGAAAAAAAAATGGAATCCGATTGTTGATGAGAACAAGGATGGAAGGGGCATTTCAGGTTGAGGTCTCTGCTGGTGGAACATCAATTAGAGAGTCAATCGATGCGAGTGCAATTTATTTAAGAAAACCTACCTCAATGTTTGAGTGAACTCTTATTGAACTTAATTGGCTGTACATTTACTCATTTAGGCGATTAGTTTGGCAATTAAATTTTTTTTCTAGGAAAGCATTTGAAAAGGGACAATTTAATTGGGGAGTTGGTCTTGTTTTTTGTTGTCGATCTGGGCGAGGAGAGTTTTTGAATCATCCGATATCGAAGAATGACACTAAATTTGAGTGATTTCAGTTTCGCTCATATCGGAGTTGAACATTTAGAGTCATTTAACACATTTCCGGTCGTTGATATTGTAGTAGAGAACAGAGGTCAGCTGTTTTAGGTTGGAGTTTTGACTGTTATATTATGATGCCTTGGTTTCACTAGCTGACCCACCAAGCGTTGCGTTGGTTGGGTTCACCTGAATGACCCATTAAATAGTGACTTGGTTAGGCCAATACAAGTTTTATTGAAGTGCCAGTTAAGTTAAATAACAGATAGAAGTTATAAGTGAAATAGTTTTCGAGAAAATCAAACTTTTTGTTAAAGTTTGTATGGCAGGTAACGTTATTTTTCGACGTAATTTTCGAAAAACACCCCCTGAGATACTACCAAATAAATACTAAATACCAAGTTTGAAGAAAATCGGCCTTTCCGTTTAGGCTGTAAAGGTGCGAACAGACAGACAGACAGACGGACGGAATTTCCGGATCCACTTTTTTCGACTTCTCTATTATCGCAATGTTTGATTGTTTATGGTACCTATAATGGCAACTAAAAAATGGATAACATTGTAGTGAAATAATACTGATAACCAGTGCTGTTTTTTTTTTATCCTCAAGGGCATGTACCGGATATTTGCTTCCATTGAAAAGTTCTTGCCAACCGCGAACAGTTTAAATATCTTGAATCGATAATAACGAAATCAAACATCGCGTAAGTGTAGAATCGATAAAGTGGCAGGAAAACATGATCGAAAAATGCCACATGCTGAAAGAAAGGTGCCGCACGACAGCTGTTTGTCCAGTATTTACAAAAAGTTCTTTATGATGGACAATGTATTGTATGTAAAAACAAGATGCCCTGAGAACCTAAGGTGTGGCATGCCACGTTTCAAAACTTTTGCGGAGAAAAAGCAGGCGCAAAAACTCCTGGATCAACATTTATGGCAGCTGCATTTACCTAGCCTGAGACATTAAAAAAGTACTTATTAAGTGCTTTTGTTTTGCAGAATACAAAAACAACAAAATGTTTCGGTCTTTAAAAAAACAACATTTTTCAGAATGTTTGGTTTCAGAAATAGAATCATTTCCTTTAAATGTCAAACATGCCATTCATGTCAGCAATGACATCAATTTGTTATGTTTTCCAAAAATCAATTAAATTGTCAAAAAAACACAACACGGTCCTCAAAAGGTTTAGGTCTTAAAATAAAATCATGGCCACGAAAGAAACACCCACGCTTTACAAAGCTGCTTTCGTTCTTGAGTTTCATTTCAACAAGATGAAAATCTACCATTTACATTTTCCATTTGCCTATTTCAAACGATGCTCTCGAGAATACATTTGTAACACTTTTTTGTATTCAGATATCAAAAATAAAAAATAAAATACAAACCCCAACGGATTTCCTTTGATATTGGATGCCGAACAGGATACAGCAGCACCTAAGTGAAGTATTTCAGTTCAGTATGCTGTTGAGCGTAATGTTTTGCCAAGGTTATCTGAATAGTGAATATATAAAAAAAAACCAAAGCGAATGTTACAACACGCATAACATTCAGAAGTGGGACACCAGAAGTGGGTTAGATTAAAAAATATGTAACACTTTTGACAGGATATCCGATGTGATTAAAATTGATCTAAGTTGGTAACAATAACATGAAAAGATTTAAATATATATGAATAGGTTATTATTATCAATAATATTGGTAGAGTTGTTTATCTTTCCCAAGCCTCTGAACCTCTTCAAATGTCTTTCAGGTTAGTGGTTGCTCACCTTGCTCAGTGCCAATGTAAAAATTTATTGGCGCGTGTGTGTGTTGTTAATCTGCAAGAATGGAAGGGACCTACAGTTTACCGCCATGTCCGAACGGCTACATGAGATGCACTTTTTCGAGACAAGTTTTACTCTTGGAGGTTTTTTCAGTTCCTCGTAAAGAGGCCAGTACCCTACAGAATAGAATGT
Source organism: Platycheirus rosarum (assembly GCA_963971375.1). Lineage (NCBI taxonomy): Eukaryota > Metazoa > Arthropoda > Insecta > Diptera > Syrphidae > Platycheirus > Platycheirus rosarum. The sequence continues at coordinate 35,997,870 of OZ020507.1, forward strand.
GGCTATGAGCTTCCAGTGCCAATGTAAGTACCTAAAAAAGATATGCAAAACTAAATCTTGTATTGGACGATCTTTATAATGTGTGATTGCAGCATTAAAATAAGTTCTACCACCCTTAGTGCACTGACATAGGTCATCGTGTCATGGCTAGCTACAGTGATTATCACACGAATGACTCAAACCTGTGTTGTCCGAAAATGCAATGACCGTCAAAGTCTATAAGCGTGATTTTTGAGTCTCGGTGTCAGGGCAATGACATGCAATACAATGACTATCACACGATGTGACAAATCTCAGCTGTTCGTTGACGGTGAGCTGAAACTGCAATGACGCTAGTAATTTTTAGCAATGACGATCATACGGCGTCAATTAATTGAGTCATTGCGACTTTGTTTCCTTACATTTTGGTACTCAACCTTTTTTTCTTGCGGGAACTATAATGCAAGTTATGCATTCGTGCAGATTAAAAATTTTGAGATAACAACCAAACATGACTGTACGTACATATGTACGTATACATATGTACATATGTATCTTGGACTACAGCCTGTATGGTTGGGCCAGTCGTTTTCAAATTTGGAACATAAGGTTATTTTGACATTCTACAGAAATATTTAATATTAATTTTAGCTCAAATATTAAGAGGTAGGTGCCTGTCATATAACCGTTAAGTAAAAGCTTAATTTTCTCGAAAACGGCTACAAGAACTTTTATAAAAAAACAGTGTACTATAATTGTGGGTGTAGGTTATGTTTTGGTAGATTGTGATTTAAAAACGGTGCATCCCATAGAACGGTTTTTTTTCTTCGACTTTTTCGAAAACTGGTCATCCGATTTCAATCAAAATTGATATTAAGGAGATTTTTTTGAAAAAAGGTATTAAAATAAAATCGTTTTATTTAAAAACCGCTCCTACGATTTTGAAAAAAAAACTCACACTTTTTTCAAATGTTTTAAAGAATTAAAATGGCGTTTAAATTTTTCCACTGAAAACTATTTTACGTTCTTTTTTGAAACAATCAAAAGTCAGAAAAATCTAATAAAAACTTTGAAGTTCCCTTAATATTTTTCAAATTTTATTCCAAGTTGTGACCGCATATAATAGCAAGTACGTTCAATCCAGTCGTGCAATTATTTTTTTTAATAATTTGTATCGTCATCGCCAGCTTCATTGCTTACGTTCGAGGTTGCAGACTTTTTGCTTTAATAGCTCAAAAGTGGTATTGAATAGGTATATTCTTATCACAAAATAAATTTTTTTGAAGTAAAATGTTTTGTTCATCATCTGGCCGTCAACTCGTATTTTTGGTATACGAGATTGCAAATCCGATAGTACCACCAAAGCTGTTGAATAAAAGGGTGTTCAACTCCGAACGCCCAACAATGACAGCAATGGAATGGCAGAAATTCCTGCCGTTTCAGCGTTGGGACACAGCCATTGCAGTGACAAGCTACTTGTCAGCGTGTCCGTCAACAATGACAGGGCTATCACACGGTCAACACAAATAGTCCCAGCAATGACAAAAAAATGAGTGTGAGCGCAATGACATTGCAAAACAATGACTATCACACGATGTGACACTTTTAGGACAGACAATTACGTCATAGTGAAGTTAGAGGTTCAGTGCAATGACACATTACAAGGACCGTCTAATAAGCTTAAGAATGCAAGTTTCAGTCCAAAAAAGTGAATAAACTGTAAGTTAAATGTCCCCTTTAAAAATGTAAAAATTGTATGGGATTTTTGGATATTTTTAAATTATTTTTGTTGGTTCTAGGAGAGGGTCATAACGTCCCTGGATTCTCCACTGCGTCAACTTTACTCCTTTTTATTAAGATGACACAAAAGTTTGGAGGAGTTTCCCGACACTGGTGGTTAACTCCCTAAACTTACACGATGCTTGAATTCGTCATCACAAGATCCTCATATTTTGATGTGGCGACACAAGATCAAGCTGTTTGTTGACATGGAATAAATATATTTTTTCTGAGAAAACTACATACCTATCTGCAACCCCATAGCCACCCCCAATGGAGGATTTGAAATTATCTATTATTTTTTCTACGTATTTGTATTTTTTACTAGCTGCCCCGCCCGGCATTGCTGTGGTATTATTTACATTTTCTGGATTCAAGCAACAGCGCTTCGTTTCACATCTTCCCAGCGCCATCTATCGGGTCAAATATTTTCCAAAAGGCTTTCTTTTTAAAATTATAATTTAAATTGCATATCGTACGGTTTTGATTCAAATAGCCTATAAATAAGAATTTTCGATAAAAACTAGGAAAAACTAAAATAACTTAATTTAACCGTAACATTATTTTTACTTGCGATTATAGGTCTTTATAAGGCAAGTTTAGGATTCATGAATATAAAAAAAATTCAGATAACAATCAAACATGGCATTACGTTCATAGAGAAGCCTAAAAAAGTCATTGACAAAAAATGTCTGTCTCTCTGTCCGGGTGTATTTCGAGCTGCAGCCTAAACGGGTTAAGCGATTGCCTTTAAATTTGGTATGTGTGTATCTTTTGGCATTCGTCAGGGGGTAAATTGAAATTTTATTTTTAGGGCGAAAAATAACGGTACCTGCCATAACGGTTAAGGAAAAGCTTATTTTTCTCGGAAACGATTTTGATGAAAATTATTGAAATTTTTTTGTTGGTAGTAGCTATCAGGTAATTAGAACCAAATTTACCGGAAAACTCTATTAACGGTACCTTTCATACAACGGTTTTTCTTAATTTTCGACTTTCTCCGTAACGGCTTAATGGATTTCAATAAAATTATATTATATTTGAAAATATCTAAGTAGCCAAATTAATTTGGCATACCAAAATTTTGAATAATTATTTTTTTCTATTTTTAATTAGTTTTTGAAACTTATCAAACAATATATTTAATTTTTTTTTAAATCAGGTGTAAATTAATAAACTGTAAAAACCTGCATACCAAAATAAAAAAAAATAAAAAAAATAAAATTAAAAAACAGGATTTTATCAAAACCGGTCCTACCTTTTTCTTAACTTCTTTGTTAATTAAGACGTGTGATGGCATACTTAATTTTTACTAAAAAACCGTACTTTTTATAAGTTCAAACTGTTTTATTTTCAACGTAAATTTTACTTGTTTCTGTCAAAGATCTTACTGTCCAATGTAATTAGGCACATAAGAGTAAGTATGTGCGAGCCAGTCGTGCCTATTTTTTTGCCTGAAATCCCGTCAAAACTCAAGGTTAACATGCTTTTTCAAATTTCTTTTAGTAATAAAATGGCATTTAAAATTTTCAGCTCAAAACTATTGCGTATTTTTTGCAAACAGTCAGAATTCACAAAAAACGAATAAAAACTTTGAAATTCCCTTAATATTTTTTTTATATTTAATTTCACTCTGGGAGCACACATAATAGTTGGTGAGCCCTAGAGGGGATTTGGGGATTAATTCTAGCGCGTCAGATTAACATAAAGAGGAATACCTTGACTACGTCCACCATATATTAACCTGCTACACATGAACGTGCGGGTAGACGGGTCGGATTAGTAAAAAATAGATCGTTTGAAATACGCGTCAGATTAAAATAAGGTGGGTTAATTACATGCCAATAAGTGTGCATTTCAATAATCTGACGATTTGAGCGTGACGTAGTTGGGTCACAAACTTGCAAAAAATCGTGACCTTGACATTCTCGAGCGCGCTCGAATTTCTTTTTATTTTAAAGGACATAGTTCAAAAATAACGAAACAAATATTAACTGCCGATTTTCACAAGCCGAAGTAGCAAAAACAATCAATAAAATTTGGTGCGTGCTGCTCTAGTGAAGCATGTATTTTTATAGAAGGGGGTCTATTCTCACCACTATTTTAACCAGAAAGGGCATTGTTTAATTTATCACATTTAAAAAAGTTTAATGATACAAACATAACATTTAATGTAAAATTATAAAGTTATCGTACTCGATTATACCCCATTCTCCCCTAATGTCTAACCAGTAAAAGGGCTGTGTTTTGAGTGACCTGCCGCGCTAATTACACGACTTAGACGCTTTCATTATTTATTATAATTAAAACTTGAACAAAATCCTAAAGGTGTATTTGTATTCGACATAAAATCATAAAGATACTTTCGTTTAAACACAAAATTAGCTAAAAAGATGGTAAGGTCTTGTTTTTATTTGCTGACTCTTCCCATAGACAGACACAAGTCAACAAACAACAAAAACGTCAAAAACCGCTGAGCCGCAGCAACCACATCAACGATGAACAACTCTCTACAAACAAAATACCAAATGAATCAATAATAATGAACACAAACAAAATTTTTCGATTTTGCGCAAACAGTTATTAACAAAAAAATCAGCTGTGAATCGAGTCTGAGCAGTTTAAAAGGTTTAAATTGAAAAATTGAGAAAAAAAAATAAACAAAAACCCTAAACATTTGGAAATGTCTGCAAAGCAACATGTTGCAGAAGGTATAACCAAATAAACAAATTTCCATTCTATACTGGAATTGTTTCTTATTTAGGTATTTTTACTTCCAACCTCGGTGCAAATGTACCTAAAGTGAACGCGGGATATTGCATATAAATTTGTTTGAGGTCATGCTCCAGCTCCACTGGCGCAGCATAAAACCTGCGCCCGCACCGCTTCGTGTGAGTTGTGGAGTTTTAGGAAATAAGGTAAAAAGAGTTTCAATGTATTTTATATAAGCAAGAAAAAATAAGAATGAGTAACCGCCTTGCGAGTGGCACAGCACAGGTTTTTGCGGCCGAATCGAGATTGAGACTTGGGCTCTAACCAAGAGATACTCGCACTTGAATCTTGAACCTAATATAAAGATAAACCAGTTTAGAATGTTAGATTAACCTAACAAGATTCACCCAACAGAGTTAAGCATTCGTTCCGACTTGTCTTAAGAGATTGTTACATAGTGCACACTGGTATTGGTTTTGGTTCCTACCTTAGTTTTGTGGGACATGGCCAACTGCACTTAATATGTATCTTTGTTAATATTAAAGGGGTAAGACACAAGAAGAGGCGTTTGTGGTATAATGCTTGCATGATAAGTGTGTTCCTGATTTTTTCAAGAAATCTTGTATCTTGTCGTCAAAAATTATTTAAGGATGAAGAAGTTCGTAGGAGACTGTCAAAACTGAGATGAATGACACAGGGCACCGACTCTATATTTACATGTAAACGCACAAAATGGAATTACGGACTAAAAGCTAACTGAAAATTAAAACGAATTAAGGACAGATCTGTACTGAATGTTGGGAATTACTAGCTATTAGTGGTATAGTCAGAAACAACACCTTGTAGGCTATTTTGACTTTTTGGCTGGCGAAACATTGTTTTCAAATGATAATTTGCTTTGAAATTTGAAAATAAAACGACTACTGAACTTCATGGATCGATCGAGAATGAGCTCGAGTCTCTTTTCTTTCTTCTTTATTTTTAACATCTTTTCGTTTCAAATAACGGAATTTGCATACATACATTATATTAGAGCCTTAAAATTGCTTGAAAATGTGTAGGTGTCACACAAGTCACATGTCTATTTGTCTCATAAACATCTGAGCATCAAAATGGATCAAAATTAACCTAATGGATACGACATCAACCACCAGCCCATATGGTCTAACTTAACCTTCTGTTAAGGAGCTTTCTAATGTAATAAATGTATAGCTTTAAAGCTTTAAAAAAGAGTTGGTTGTCTGTAAAGTCGATTTACGGACTAAAATTTTACGTGATAACGTCATAAGAAAATATTGATGGCAGCAACACCAACATACAGCCCGTTAATTTACACCCACAAACCCTTTAGTTAAATCCACATACACACTTCAATATCTACATCTACTTTCTACTTTAAAAAAAACTCCGCCTATTTTGTGTTTCTTTTTCTCTTCTTGTTCTTTTTGAATTTGAGTGGAATTATTTTGGGAATTTGTGCCTGTTCTTTTTCATGTTCGCCTGGTGCTTGCGCTCGATTTCGGTTGAAAGAACCACAGTAAGCATAAGCATCAGTCAAGCATGCAGTCTTATCAGCATGAGTCATGTTATTTTGTACGTGTAGCCTGTCATGGATTTATAAGACGTTATCACGTCAAAACTCTTGTTGTCGTGAAGTGATACCGTTTTGATGCTTTGCATTTCATTTGAAGCGTTTAAGCCCGTTTACAAATGCATTTATAAAAAAAAGATGTTGTGGAAATATTTTTTTTAGACGTGTAGTATTTTTTCGGATCTCTACATTGCAGAAAATTGTAGCTTCAAACCACTAAGGAAGCCATACAAAAAAACAACGTGCACAAGACTAGTTAGAAGAATTAGAAATTTATGGAAGAATTCTTTGGTGCAATCTGCATAATTTGATTGGGTGCCTCATTGACATCAGCGTTCAGATCAACCTTTTAGGTATAAAAGACTTTGAAAGAAACTTTTCTAAAATCTTCAAATCTTGCAAATTCACGTATTTTTTTTCTGTGGTAAGAAAAATCACAAACTAAAATGTTTTGTCAAATTAATCAAATGGTCTTCATTTCCCGTCATAATGAAGTGCATCCTTTCCACTCCCACACAAAGCGTCCGAATAACATTCTTGGAACGCAACAGCCACAGCAATCAAGAAAGCCTTCAATTAATTGTCACTCTTGTCCACATCGCTCACTGCCCAAAACACAAAACCCGGCGAGGCTTCCAAAAAAATTAAACGCGCACGTTGGCGTTGGTGTATTGTTCCATGTTGATTGCTTGTGCAATTAAAATTTCTCTCAATTTAATGGCGTTTTCGTGTTGTACATGGAGATATTGAAAGCAATTAAGTATTTGTCGTGAACTCGATGATAATGGTTTTGTTAAAAATTTTGCGCCTTAATTAAAAAGTTAAAGGAGATGAAATTATGATGTGACCCTAGTGTCGAACGATAGAAAAAAATGTCGCCACAAAAATAAAATACATTGAACTAGGATAAGCAAAAAGGAATAAATTTAAATGCAAGTGTTGTTCGAGAACTAAGTTTAATAGTTCAGCTTTAAGAAATACACATTTCAAGAACTTAGAGGTGTTCCGTTTCTTTGATGCAAGAAGTACCACTCATGAAAAGTGGCAACGTTTCGTTTTAACGACAAAAAACAACATTGAATTTTTGAAGCAGTAAATTCGGCACGATTTCTTATTCCCCTTTGGACAATGCTGTCGGAATTTAATAAGCTGCCGTTGCAATTCTATAACCGAAGAACATGATTGCCAATCAGGAACTGAATGCGATATTATAAGGCAAAAGGTTCTGATTATTTGGAAGTTACATGTTTCTCGGGAACAGCTGCACCGATTTTGACAAGATTTTGCCAGACAGATAGCTGATGTTGTAAGAAATAACTAAGACTATTATAATTAACCATACGTCGTGTCGAGGTCGCTTGTTTTTTTCAAAAATTGCAACAAAAATAATAAAAAGGCTTTAGAAAAATGTTCACCCAATAAGTGGCACTGGGCAGGAAAATTCAAATACGAGGATTCCCCTGTACTTTTACAATTTTTATATCAACAATATTAAATTTAAATGACTTGGCCGATATTACAAAATTCTTTTTGTGTATTAACATGTTAGTTTCTAGGTATATATTTGGGTGCGAAAAGTAGCGCTGTTATTGGGATCCAGAATTTGTATGTTATACATTATACCCCAGAAACGCTGGGTGTGTTGGGTTTGCTATCCCATGTCTCGATGTTTGTCACCAATGGACTCCGAAACAACTGAACCGATTTTGATAAATTGGTCTATAAAATGTATGTAATTTGGTCCAACTGATAGCATTGTTTTCATCTCGATTAATGGGCTCAATATTTTTTTATTGCAAATTAAAAGAGCCACAGCAACGCATGGCGAGGTCTGCTAGTATGTGTATAGTTTACAAGATAGATACGGAAAAGCTCTAAGTGAAGAAAAAATAAACTCGAAACTCATTTTTGGCTTAAAGCTCTAACGATATCTAAAGTCAAGTTTAGTTCAGTTCTCCAATAGGTAGTCAAAAGATTTTTCGGACAAAACCTCCCAATACATCATTGCATAAGACTTCTTTGAAATATCATTGAATTCAAATAACGACAATAAGGACAAATTTGGACAATTATTTATTGAATTGAATAAAAATTGTTATTTTTTTCAAAGCCATTTTTCGATAATGATTTTGGCAATAAAAGAGGCAATATTTATATTTATTTATTTTATTCACCTTGAAAATGTGTATAAATCGTGTTAACATTTAGAACATTATTATTGGAGCTCATCAAATGCAGCTTTATATTCCACCATAGCCACCTAAACTTACCAACCAAATTGTTTATTAAAATTCAAGACCCGGAACACACCAAACGAAAGTACGTGTCTGAAGCACTAAACAATCAACAAAAAAAAATTAAAATACAAAATACACGTGTCTATTGAAAATTGTTTTGCTGAAAACAGTTTATCCATTTTTTTTAACCAAATCGACAATTAATGGTTTTGTTGAACTCTTTTCAAGTTCAAAAAAAAAATCTAATAAAATTATACAGATCATGCGATATCATATCAATTTTGAAAAAAGGAATTTGAGGATCGAGTTTGTCTTTTTTTTTTTAACCATACAAAATGTTTACTTTAGGAGAGCTTTTGTTTGTAAGAACCGCACTGACTAGTCTATTTAGGTGGCTAATATTCTTTGTTAAATGTACTTTTTGCAGTAAAAAACTATTAAAATAAGAATTTAAAACAACAACTAAGAAAAAATTAATAATTTTAAAATTAGAGATTTACATATATCAATGAATAAGTGGTTTCAATGCGTTGCATATGCGCCACAGGATATCTATCATGAAACAGCCATTTCGTGTTATGAATTATGATATACTTGTAGGCGTTCAAGCGCCGAGTTATGAATGTTGCATACTTTAGGAGTGTAAAACTTAACTTTGTAGCATTATGGCTTTTCTCCACCTCCCCTATTCTATACCCATACCAATATAATGTAGGTTAATAACATTTAAAGGCGTGATAGCGTTGCCAGAAGCAAACAAGCAAACAAAGTAACTTTCGCATTTATAATGTTAGTTGGTATGTACTGGAACAAACTAGAAACTGCGACATACCAACGCCAACAAGGGTGCAACTTTTTAAATATTGCCAATTGCCACTCAAATAAGCAAAATTGCTTTGAAGATTCGTTCGATTCCAATGTGTAAATTGAAAAAGGAGGTACATATTCCACAAACAGAGTTACCTTTGCTTATTGAAAACAATACTATGTATATAGCTTTTTCATTGGTTTTTATAATAGTGCTTTTGGTTTTGAAGCTTTTGAGAACAAATTTAGTAAAGTGAGAGTTTATTATAAACAAATAAAATCTAAATTCGACCCAATTTCTGTATATACAATAAACTATTGTAATCTAACGTACCCAATTTTCATTATACGCACATAAATTTTTCCCCTGAAATACACCCACATCAATTTTTTATTTGCGATTATAATAGGGTCTATAAGGCAAGTTTAGGATTCGTGAATATAAAAAAAGATTGAGATAACAATCAAACATGACATTACATTTGTTTAATTTTTTGACTTTCTCGGTAAGGCTCAATAGATTTCAATAAAATTGTACACTTGAAAAGATCTAAGTATTCTTATAAATTCTACAAAATTTTTAATAATTATTTTTTTCTATTTTTAATTAATTTTTTTTTGAAATTTCAATATTTTTAACATATAAAAAATATTTAAAGTTTTAAAATCAGTTGTAAATCAATAAGTTCTAAAAAACTACATAACAACATTTTTTAATAAGTTTTAAAAATAATAAGTTTAAAAAAAAAATCAAAAATTAATTAAAAATTTTGGTATGCAAAATTAATTTGGCTAATTAGATCTTTTTAATTAAAAAAATTATTGAAATCCGTTAAGCCATTACTGAGAAAGTCGAAAATTAAAAAAATTAACGTTATATGAAAGGTACCGTTAATAGACTTTTCCCCTAAATTTGGTTCTGATTAGATTATAGTTAGTACATACTTAGAAAAATATTCTCGAAAATTTTCATCAAAATCTTTGGAGCCGTTTTCGAGAAAATTAAGCTTTTCCTTAACCATTATATAGCAGGTATCGTTATTTTTAGCCCTAAAAATAAAATTTCAATTTGTTCTCTGAGGAATGCCAAAAAATACACACATACCGAATACCTAAAAATACCCGTTTAGGCTGCAGCTCGATATACACCCGGACAAACAGACGGACATTTTTTGTCAATGACTTTTTTAGGCTTCTTTATGATCGTAATGTCATGTTTGGTTGTTATCTCTATTTTTTTTATATTCACGAATCCTAAACTTGCCTTATAAAGTACCACCTATAATCGCAAGTAAAAAGTATTCTCAAGAAAATAACTCCAGCATTATCGAAATGCTCGCAAAGTTTGAGAAATCCATACAACCACAAACTGAAATAATCACGGCACAAATTACATCTCAGGTTGCTGAATCTGAAAAAAGAATCTCCGACAAAGCACGGATATTACTGAACTGAAACTTTCAATTGAGAGCATAAATTCGCGGCTGTCATCAATCGAATCAAAACAAACACGCGTTCGATCTGTTAAAAGAAGAAATTTGCGAGTTAAAACAACACATAATCGAACAAAAAGAGGAACATGTCCACACAAATTAAAGCAAACGAAGAACAACAACAACTTAAGGAAACTTTTACATGGAGTCCCACTAATGCCTGGAGAAAATCTGCGCTATATCTTTATTCACCTTTGCACAAAACTTAATTTTAAATCACCTAGAAGCATTTTCCGATTAGGATCAAGAACCGATACCGAATCGCCACCAAGTTGGTAGTTCCTCGAGCAGCATGAACCAACCTTACAGTAAAGAAAACTTTGGAAACCTAAATTCTTCTCCTAATTTTAACTTTTAGGTGTTGATGATGCAGACGTTTTAAAAAGCATTTTATGTATTAAATCAAAAGCAAGCGGTCTTAATGACATTAGTCCGATCTTAATTAAAATGATTCTCACTTATATCCTCAAATACATAACATATATTTTTAATTCAATATTAATGAAGGGAGTTTTTCCTCTCAACTGGAAACGTGCCAAAATAATACCAGTACCCAAAAGCTTCAATGAATTCAGATCGATTGCTATTTTACCATTCCTTTCCAACGTTTTTGAAAAAGTTATGAGTTCACAGATACACAGATTTCTCCAAAATAATAAATTGTTATGTGACAATCAGTCTGGTTTTCGTCCAAAACACAGTTGCACAACTGCTTAAATCAAAGTAACAGAAGACATCAGGCAAGCCGTTAATATTGATAAAATTACTTTTCTTGTCCTACTAGATTTCTCAAAAGCATTTGATACGGTAAACCACAATGTTCCCTGTAGAAAACTTCGAAACAAATTCAAATTCTCTCCATCGTCCACAAATCTCATAGCTTCTTACTTAAGCTACAGATCACAAGCAGTCGTTGTAAATAATTCAATGTCAGATTTCCTACCACTTAGTTTAGGCGTTCCACAAGGCTCAATTCTTGGTCCAATATTCTTCCACTTTGTACATAAATGACTTATCTAAATGTTTACTAAGTTCTTCAGTTGATATGCATGCAGATGACGGGCAGTTGCAGACGAATTTCTCCTTGGGCCTGGTGGAAAACGCTGCATGTGAAATAAATCAAGATCTGAACAGATACCTAGCAAACGGTATCTGCATAAACCCATCCAAACCTAAGTGTTTGGTCATTTCTAGGAAGCCGGTTGATACTTCATATTTTCCTTACTTATATCAAATCAAAGATTCCCAAAAAAAAACTTTGGCATAATTTTTAATAGAACTCTCACTTCGAAATAATCATAATATCAATACAAATACAATAAAATGTATTGTAATCAGCAAGTGGTAACCCTACGCACATTGCTCTCAGATTTGGGACGATTTATAATGATATGTACGGAAACCCTGTTAGAGCTTTTACTTGAAACAGAACTATGTAAGCCAATGTAACTGACTTACTTAACTGATACCTTCTCCCAATCTACAAGTGTGAAACACAAAATTGCGACAGCTAACTTTAATTATTTTGTTGAAGCCTAGTTCGGGTTTATTTAGCGAAAATCAACCACAGATTCAAGCCAGAGATCGCGAAGGGAATGCAAACACTCCTAGATCAAGCAAGTGCTACTACACCTGAATTTTGTTAGCATCAGAACAATCCAAAACCAAGAAGCCTGACCTTCTAAGGTCAAAATGGCGCACTCTTTTGGTCGAGCCTAAAAACAAAGCAGTGGAGTGGGAGACCAACAAGAAAACAAAAAAGAAGTAACAAATCGATCGAAAAGCATTCCTCAAAGAGTCTACTCACATCTACTGGATCGGGTTCTTCTTCAAAGCGATCTTCACCAACGATTTAGGTTTTATAACCTTATGGAAAAACGTTTCTTTCAAATGTGGACTTTCTGATTTTCCATGCAATGCACGAATGCTTTATAGACTAGGTAGGGTTCGGTTACAGTGGCTGTCAAGGAAGTGGTTATCTGATTTAGGCCTTTCGATAGGCTCATTGTGATACTATATTAAGAAGTTTCTCACTATTTAAACAAGTTTGAGCTTTTTATTAAGGAATACACAGCGGTGACATCTACATTTACTACATTACTGGGGTCATCGAGAAGAAGAATTTTCTTAAGTAGAAATTTAACTTACGTCTATGGGAGAGAGCTGATCATGTCCAAAAGAGGTGCGCAATGGATTCCCCGTCCTCTTCGTTCAAGCAACTTTTTGCAAAAATGAATAGAAAAAAAACCAAGTCTCGTGGCATTTTTGACTATAAGACAGTTGCCAGTATTGACCTTTATCAAAAAGCTAATATGCAATCTAACCAGAGTCAACAAACATTTAGAACGTTTCAGATCTACTTTTGGCCAGATTTTCTGGGTCGCTTGGCAAGTATACTAGTCGAATTTTCGTTTTATTTTCCTTGCCTTATAGCATTGGCTTAGTTATAACAATGGAAATAGTAATGTTTACCTTGTAATGTGATATTAATGTTGTAGTTCCTTTTCTGGTGAGCTAGTCGACTTTAAAATTTCCTGGGATGCCTCAACACATGCAAATTTTCTCCCATTACCATGAGAGAGATAACCGACAAATTCGAGTAGTTGCAGACTTTGTGGAAAAAGAACTTAATGATTTGAGCGCAAAGATGCCAAGATGCGGATATCCGATGAGGACATCACATTTCCTTCAGAAAGATATATATGACTTCTATGGTTGTAAGAAGTCCCGCATGGAACATGTTACAACTGTCTAGCAGACGGATGGAGAGATAAAGTCTGTATTTTTTTTCGGTTATTAAACCATCAATTTAAAATGTTGTCTTATGTGAATCTTGGTAGTGTAAGCCTTTACCGAATATCAATTGGTTAGGTGGTGTAGTCAGATTGACTTCGGATTGATATGAATGACTTCAGAATCTTGGTAAGATTAAAAGAATTCTTTATCAATAGCGAAATGGCTCCAAGACGAATAGCGCAGTCATTTGAATGTAACAATTATCGAGCCGAGTAAGGTTAAGGAGTATGTCCAAGGCAACGTAAGGCGTCGACCGGAGATCACCGCTGATCGCTGGACCTTGCTAAGTTTATTATGATAAATCGTTGTTTTTTCCAAAGCATTCCACACAATTTCACGTGAGTATCGGTGTAGTTTTAGTTTTATTTTTATTTGTATTATTTTTTATTTCCAGTACCTTTTTTGCAAGAGGAAAGTGGCACAGTGGCCTCTATATTATGCTTCTACGCAAATTTTTTTTGTCTAAAGTAAGCTCCAGGTATATAGTCAGTGAATTACCGTTAAGGGGACAAATGGAGGTCATTAGGGTTTACCACAGTTCACAGTTTCTTTGTAAAAGCTTACATTAGCTTTGTAAGTTATGTAATGAAGTTTTTAAAGTATTAAATCCCACACGATTGATAAGTCCCAATTGAATAAAGCTGTCAATACTGAAATCTAATAAGCTTATGATAAGTATCCTTACCAAAGTACAAGGTTGGGAATATAGAACTGAATCAGAGAAGCTTAGGCTGAAGCAGTTTAGTGGATTTAAAGTTGAAGACAAGAGGTCATTGATAAAATGAGAAAGAGAGTTGGAAACTGAACGAATGCTTGGGACATAACAGCATTCAAACTAACGTAATTAGTAAAATTAAACGAAATTAATCAATTAATTTGGGTGAAAATAATGGGCAGCAGAGGAAAATTTTGCATATACATATGAACCTATGAATAGAATACCTCAAGGATGTGCCTACTATTAAGAGAGTATTACACACATAAAGTATTAAATCTGTGTTTCTTAAGCTTTTTTTTAGAAATGCTTTCTAATATAACTCTTATCCTTTTCATCAGATTTAATTGAATAAAATTAAAATTAATTGGTTGACTCTAATGTGACCCAAATACAATAGAAACCTCCCCGAACAACTGTCTATGACGCTCTACATAATTAAATGCCGAAATAATTGTCTTTCTGACACGTTAGAAGTTTCAAATTTACAAATTCAATCGCGTGATTTTTTCCAACAAAATTATTTCCATAAATTGCATGCAACATCGTAAACAACCCATCCACCCTTCCAGACAGTCAAACTGGGCAAAAAGTTTATCCTTGTTGGTTCGGAAGAACAAAAAATAAAAAAAAATATCAAAAACCAAAAAAGTCAAAAGGAACGGAAAAGATTAAGTCTGAGAAGTCCTGAAAATGACTTGAACATCCCTAACAAGTGAAAAGGTAATTGAGGAAACAAAGCAGTCAAGTTCATTCGAAAGAAATTCCAAACATAGATGCATTCGCTTCATTTTGACGCAAATCCTTGGTCACCAGAGACACAAGAAACAAAGACAAACTGCACAAGAAACGTGCATTTTCGCAGAAATCCTTTTTTTCTTCTTGAAATTCCAAATATCGATTTACACTGCACTCTTTGTTGGAATTTCTGCTAACAAAGCCATTTAACTTAAGGCGGCCACAGTGCACTTTTTACACGAAACACACACAGATGCAAGGAACCACGAAGGACTTGAATTCATTTAACGGATGCGTAACCGCACTTCACACCTAACTTACATAATGATTTAGCGCCCAAAAGAATGGCAAACTATGTAAAAAAAAGACACTTCAAAGTACGATTTTTTCTGCTCTAATTTTTATTGATTGCGACGTCACCACACTCAAACCGCGCACTATTCATAAGGAGAGGGATAGTCTTTGACAGCTTTTTAGCCGACAAAACCGGCGAAGAATATTGAATCCGCTTTTTTGTTATTCGAACGAGTTATGTTCTACAACCAACCGAGGACTAAACGTACCGAAATCGTTTATCCACGTTTCAACCACAAAAACCTAGTCCATCGTCATCAACTACTTACAGCTACAACTGAATCCAATCTGCCGGAACGTTTTAGAATTCTTTTTTTTTCGTTCCGTAGTCGTTACGACGACGCTGACGTTCAAACAAATCAAAAGGGTGTACAAATGGGCCGCATCGGGCTTATGACAGTTTGGGGTTGCTGTCTCTGATGGCGGGACAGTAGGATGGGCTGTAATCGCTGTGGTGCAGGGATCCTGGCGTTGTCAGCGCTTACTAAATAACCAACACCAAGTGCATGCGATTGTATTTTTTTTTTTGGTTTACTTTGTTGAAGGATATAATAACAGTATCGATTTTTTTTTGCTTTTTTTTGTCTTTAAAAACCTTTCATAATGATTAAATGAGTTCTAAGACATGGCTGAATTTAGTTGGAATGTCACAGGGCGATTATGAGTGCCATTTTTGAGGCTTTGCTGTTGCTGGTAACTTTGAATTTTTTTTTGTATTAAGGATATTAATACCAGACAAATCCACAATTAATCAGATGTTTTACCCTCAGGCAGGTGATGGAACGAAGTCTGAAAATTATCATTCCAATATACTGTAGCTGAAAAAAGAAAATAATATATAAAATATATATGCACGGTTAGTGTTGGTATAAGTAGCTGCACCACACTATTAAATGTTTTATTTGTATTCGTGTTTATATTTATTTTATGTTCATCGCTAGACGCAAATGAACTCAGTTATAATTGTAAAGCCGACTGAAGAAGACGTGGTAATAAAGTTGTAACGTTATATAGAGTAAAGAAGAAAACGAATGTATTTCCCTACAAATTATAACAAATGATAAGATAACTAATTCCCCCTACAATTCCATCTTTGCATAGACTTCAAAGCCGCCTACGATAGCATACCCAGGATGGAACTTAGTAAGGGACTGTATAAGAGAGAGTTCGGCATCCTAAATAAGCTTAGACTGACCATAGACAATATTGCAAGCCAAGTAAAAGCCAGCAGTTTTCAATCCACACCGATCAACATCTATAAAGGACTCTGTCAAGAGGAGAGTCTAGCATTCTCTTCAAACTGACGTTGGAGAAAGAAATCCGCGACTGTGGTACCTTAACAAAAGGAACTGTCGCCACCAATTCCAAACCCGATTAGGCTTATGCAGAATTATCGAAAGAATTCCATATACATTTCGATCGCCATCGTGGCTTCGAGGATCCTACGTCATTCTTCCAACGCAGGCAACGCTGCTTCAACTATTAAAGGAGTTTTAAAAGGACCTTCCGAGCTGGTTCCTTTTTGCTCAAACGAACTTGGTACTCAGACCACCGAAATCAGCAGAGGGTTTTTTTGTCACCACATCCGCTTTGAGACAAAATGGACCTTCAATTCACCGTACGATTTTCCTCTCCAACGCGGTTAAAAGTTAAGAGCTAAAGTCGCGGATCTGTATTTTACTAGTGGTAAAACCACACATAGCATACTAAATATCAGTTCTATTGGATAATAGCTGTCACTTTTGACCCAAGATAGTTAAAGGATTGCTTTTTGTTGCACAATCCCTTCCTTGCACGCTGCCGCTATTTACTTTATTTTGCCTTCATTTTGTGCCGCCTGTTCTTTTAGGATGATGGAATCTTCTACAGCTTGTTGATTTCCAACAATGATTTTGATGTCATCTGCACAAGCTTTAATATTGCTTGGAATTGGTGAGAATATTACCTCTTGTTGAGGTCCCAGAGTCAATGATAGACATGGTCAGGTCAGCCAAAACAGTTGTGTCAATTTAGACGAATACTTTTAAGGCCTTAAAAAGCCGTTTCCGCAGATTTTATATCTCCGTTCTTATGTTCGGGACATGCCCTTACGCCAGTCTTCGAGCATTTCATCATGTTTAATGCCTGTATTCTAGTTTCATGAATTGCTCGATGTAATGTTGGCACTCCATATTTGATCAGTTTATCAAGTATGCTAAAGGCCGCCGACGCTTTGGCACACACAAGTGAAAAACAGGACCTTAACCGACTTCACGTGCGAAACTGGAGACAGATAGCTAAGGACTAAGCTGGCTGAAAAAGCTTCTTGGTTAAGGCACAGGTCCACTTTGGGCTGTAGCGCCACCTAAGAATCAGATTTTATAACTCCTTAATGTTTGGTGGTTGCAGCAAGATCTTCTTCTTGAAATGCTTGAGTCTCCATTTCTTCCGTGAGCTAATCATTCAACAATTCAATAAATTCAATAAGCTTCCCATCGCTCCAGAATGCCTGTATGATCGGTGATCAGGTTATACTGTCCATCCTTACAATATTAGTATCGTTTTGTATATTGCCTCATATTCTTTGGCGAATTGGCAATACATCGACATCAGCTCCTGATGCGGACCTCTCTGTCTATTTCTTTCCATTTTACGAACAATGTTTTTCTCCCAGACTGCCTTTGTTTGTCTGTGAGGTCTTTTCTCTGTTCCTCAGACCTCTTATACATCTACGCGTGCCCGGATTCTTTGAGATGATCAATTTCGGGGATGCTGCCAATTCTTTGACTTGTAGTTAATTATCGTTAGTGTTCTCTGGCAAACTATGGGAGCTTATGTACTCCCTTAATACTGGCGGTTTGGCATTGAAATCGCCCAAAAAATCGAATTATTTTGACGTCATATCGTGGGCAAACATGGGTTCTTGCTACAAAATCCAAAATTTTTTTTTTTTGATTAATTTTACGGTCTAAATACAATCTTGAAACAACCAGAAAGAAAAACTTTTTTAGCTTAAAAAATGTAAAAGAAAAAACAATTTGGCATTTAAATTAGCTTTTTACGGCCTTTAAGTCTACCAAAAATTGGTGTTTCGTCCCGGTAACTCACTTGGACTCTTCAGTTGACAGTGAGTACCTTTGTCAAGACCCAACTTTCGAGTTGTCACAGAGACGAAATGCCAACTTTTGTGGCCTTAAGGGCCGTAAAAAGCTTTTTTTAATTAAATAATTCAACAAAGTCCAAAATTAGTGCTAAGTCTTCCACTAAGTTGTTTTTAAATTTTATTTTTCTTACAACGTAGTAGAGTATGTATAAAACCTTCAACTAATTTGACATTTGTTTGGATATCGTGCTGTTTATATTAAGAAAACTTGTATTTTATTAATAAATGCACAAAATAAACCTAAAATTCCAAATGAATACTTTTAAAAAAATATTTGAATTTCCCTAAATAGTTTTCGCCTTCTTTTTAAATTTTATGAACTGCGGCCCTGAATAAAGGCTTTTAAACATGTTCCCATATACACATCCAATTCATCAAAAAACAACCCCGGAATGACCACTAATGAATGGGCCGGGTCAGCGCTGCTGGAAGGGATAAAAAGACTTCAGTTTTCCTCTATTTCTATACGTATTTAGTTGGCTCGTTCTGTGCCAGCTTTTCCAATGTGCACTATTATAAATCTTAATAAGTCGACTTATTCAATACGTTTGTCTGCATTCTTTAGTTAAGCTTGGCTATACCAATGACGTCATCGAAACATGCTAAGCTTTTTTCAATCTACATCAGCTTGCAGTGGTTTATCTAGTGACGAAATGGAAAAATAGATATTTCTATTTATACCGATGGGTTTTTGTAGATATTGGGTTGGAAAAGATGTGGGAACCCTTGTCATTTTAAGTGGGAACTATTTATTTTAAGGTCAATAATAAATAGAAAAAATATCTAAAGTCCCATCGATAGTCCCCCCCCCCCAGGGGGAAATGTGTGTTTTCGTACAAGACAAATGGAGAAGAAGGTGCAATTTCCCTGACATTGGGCACTTTAAAGCTTCGGCATTGATTGCTTAGACATGGGGGAGGCAATGAAATGGGAGACGGTCTGGCGCTATTATCCTTTTTCGAGCACTTATGTGTGTATGGCTTGAGGGGATGTGGCAGCAGTTGGCATCACTCGGTTGAAGTTGTGTGAATATTATTATTGTCCTCTGGGATACAATTGAGATTTATATGAGATTCGGACAGAAATAGTTCAAATACGGAAGAACAATATTGCATGTTACAATTATAGATATTGAAGGTCAGTTTTATTGAGGGGAGGGGAGGTTGTGTTGGAAATTGTTGCATGAGGTTAAGAAGTATTTGTAATTCGATTTATTTTCTCATGTTAGTCATTAAAATGGATTTGAACTAATTTCTGCAATGAATACCTCTACTCTTAATTTCAATTATCCTTTATAAGGAGGAATGCATTGAAATTTACTGACCTAGAAATAACAACATTTCAAGGACTTGTAGGTTTGAATCAAGATTCTGAGTTAGTAAATATTAAACTGAAGGATAGCAGATAGGCTTGGAAGTAATGGTTTGTCGTAGAATAAAACTTCATACGCCTGCCTGATGGAAGTGTTCAAGTCAACGATAAAATTCTGAATAATGAATGTGTTATTCATTGACGAAAGCTTTAATTGCAAAAACATCTTAATTTAGGGGTTGATAGCCTAGAGATCCCATGTGTCGGAAGAGTTAGCGAAATCGTTCAAAAACACGTGTTCATTATGAAAGAATTGACTTTGAAAACAGACATTTGGTGACGATAGGCACCTGCAGAAATGCTTGGTTGCCTATAATGCATGTTCTGGGGCTTATGAAAGTAAGGTTGAAGATTTGAGGTAATATTAAACATGCTTATTAATTGGTATTGCCGTATTTTAAGGCCAGATTTTAAGAAATTCAACCAAAAAAACCATACTGTAGAATATCTTGACAGTTTACTAACTTCTCTTTGGTTGCAATTACAAAAAAAAAATACTAGGGAGTCTGATGGGCTTTATTATAAAATAAGGAGAATGTGTCTCAACCTTAAATTTGATTTTAATATTGTTGTTGCCAGCTTGTTCTGTTTTGGAATTTTTTTGTATATAGAAAATAAAAAGGAACTCAAACTGCTTTAGGGAATGTAAAGAAAAATAGGAAACAAAATGAAAGCCCCTTCGACATAAGGCTTTGTGTATGCATATTTTACGACCAACTACCTATACCATATTAAGTAAGAACTGAGTTTTTCTTGCAAACCAGCTCAAAATGAACAATGATTTTGATAATAGGAACTGACAAACAATAGTATATTTATGGAAGGACTCGAGAAGGTCCTGGAATATAAATTATATAATTTTTCTTCAGATTCACCCGAAATTAATCTTGCTTACGTGTCATGCATTAAATATTTCAAAGCATCAAAAGTTCGAAGAACATGCTATTACGAGTTGTAGGGAAAAAATTGTTTAAGTAGAACCATAACTACCTATAACAATTGTTACACATTCTTGGTTAACATACATTGAAAGATATGTCAGTAACCTTTAAATCATAGATGATATCTGTCACTTCCTATTACGGGCTTTAATCCACTTCCACACTATTCAGATACAGGATATCATACCAAGAACACATAAACTAAACAGAGAAGCTAACAACGAACGAATGTGTGCAATGAACGGCCATGTCCTTGAAGAAAAAAAACTTTCTCGAACATCAACGACAACAACAAAAACCTTGAACGCAAAATATCCTAACAATGTGTCAATTATTCCGACAATGGCATTTAATGCTTCGCATCCTGTTCCCATAATGGAACAACATCCTTGATATATGTGTGCATTTCAATGTCGTCTTCAGTGTGATTTGTGTAACAGCAACATCCAATGAGGACTTCTTTTTATTTTTCGAAGCATTTATACATAAATCCTTCAAGTGAACCAAATATCGATTTTATGTACCACCAGTTGGTGTGGAAGTAGAGAGTTGAAGTTGTAGCCTTTTACAAAGGTTGCTCGGAGCTCAAGGCTGTTTTGTCCATACGCAGTTGATGTTTGGATATGAAACGGTATATTCGAGTTAGTTTAGTTAGGTATTTATATTAATAGTTCCCTTGAAATTCCAGCACATTGAACACACGTGTACTTTTAGTAGTTTAGTTTAATCTAGGTTTTATATTTTTATTTACTATAATGCATGTATTTTATATTTTTTATTTTTCTAATATTCATTGATTTGTGATAAAAACCTATCTCTTTCTTAATATAGATATGCATTTTCTAGGCGTGAGGTATGAGGTGTGAGTTGTGAGGAGTGAGGCATAAGTTGTGGTTCAGAACGGAAATAGTTAATCCAACAATATTGGCAGAAAAATCTGAAGAATAGAGGCTTCACTGAACCGTTCTGAATACATGGATGGCAAACTAAGGCATCAATTATATGTAATAGATATGTAATAGATATGTATTTCCTATACGTGAGGTATGAGGTGTGAGTTGTGAGGAGTGAGACATATGCTGTGGGTCAGAATGGAAATAGTTAGTCCAATAATATTGGCAGAAAAATCTGAAGAATAGAGGCTTCACTGAACTGTTCTGAATACATGGATGGCAAACTAAGGCATCAATTATGGATCTGCTTTGCAGATGGATGGAAATTCTTTGTACCTTTTACAAAGAGGCTTAGCTGAGAGCTGAAATGGTCCCCAGGTTACATAGCATTGCAAAATTGTCCTCAATTTCTCAATATAAAAAGATGCATTGAAGACCATTCTTTCAGAATGGTCAGTTTCCTTCTTTCCTCGAAACAGGAAACTACGGAACCAATAACATGTCCTAAAACAGGAAGGACAGATGTAACTTTAAGGTTAGAGAGAATAAAAAAGATAAAGAGGTCGGAAGAACAGACACACGACTTCACAAGCAAAAAAAGTCAGCCTCAGGGAAAAATTAAAAGAAATAGAGAGCAAGACACGCACCAGTTGTAAAAGTTCTAATCCGTCCGAAACAATATTCAGCACATAAGGACGAAGACGGAAATCCGACCACGGATCATCAAGGTTTTCTGGAGCGTGGGAAGTTTACTTTTTATGAATTGTTGAACGAACATCTCACCCAATTAATTGA
Organism: Platycheirus rosarum; assembly: GCA_963971375.1. Lineage (NCBI taxonomy): Eukaryota > Metazoa > Arthropoda > Insecta > Diptera > Syrphidae > Platycheirus > Platycheirus rosarum. The sequence goes on from OZ020507.1 coordinate 36,020,213, forward strand.
GACTCCATCAATAGCAACATCTAAGAATAGTATTAAGGAGATATATATAAGCGGTTCATTCTTCTTCTCCTCTACGTGAAAATCATACCAGCAACTATCAATGTGGTTTCATATCAGCATATCAACAATAAGTCAGATTTTTAACCTTAGGCAGGTGATGGAAATAGTCTGGAAGGTAACATTTCAATTTATCATCTTTTTATGGACTTTTAAACCTCCCACGATAGCTTACCTATGGTAGAACTTTATAAAGCCATGAGAGGAATCTGCATCCCAATTTACTTGACACGACTATGTTATATAGGCAATCAAGATATTTAATGAACTCTGACAAGGGGATGGCCTGACTTGTCTCCTTTTCAACATTGATTGACTCTTACACGTCGATTAGATGAACTTTCATCATCAAGTCCACAAAGAAACCGGCTTATGCAGATGACATCCACATTTTTGGTAGAAGTCAAAAAGCTGTGCAAGATTCCTTTATTCATTTCGAGCAACTGGAAATGCACTTTAATGAAGGGAAAACAGGTATATGGTGGCAGCGTCTCCGAGAAATATTGATCCAACAATTCGGGTAGCCGAGCGGGAGTTTGGGCAGCTATACCAGCTGGGAAAGTCTTTTGCAGCCCTTTACAAGACAGTTTGGTAGACCTTATCTGTCTTGTAAAAATGGAGTACACTAGGACAACCATTGGAAAGGTTTAGATTTCCCAAACAGCCTTAACCAGTGAAAATATTAATAAATGCAGGATACTGCTTTGGGATCTGTTCTCAGAAACTCGATCGTTATGATATTAAGCCCAATTTATTTGTTGGTTTTTAGAAGAATTTTAGAAGAAGAACTGCACTTCTTATATCTGAACTTGTTGAAAAATTGCTCAGTTGAGCTAATATTACAATCCATTTAGATCTCTAAAACATCATAGGCCTGTTGGATGACGTTATGCGGGAATATCGCGGGTAAATAATAATGGAAAATTAAAAGAATTTCATATAACTACAAAATCTAACATGACTGACCTTTAAACATCGAGAAGTTTCAAAAACCTTTGTGTGGATAATCATCGACTTATTTTAGTAGCATTTAAAGCTGTAATGTTCAGTTTTGATGGATTATCAAAGATTTCGTGCACCAAGTATGTGTTCCTTTACCATTTATTGCAGCTCTTGTTTATCTGCTTGAAATATAGGTGGCGTACTCTAAAGTGCATTAGGAATTCTTCAGCTGATGATGCCATGGAATAGTGAGTGGTAACCGAGGATCTTATATTTCTGCAGCGTTAACCTGATATGTGGTCGGACATTCGGGAGGAATATGGGCTCTGTGTTAGTTAGTACTTAAAATACTGAATTTAAGTGCTTCCCGTCTTGAAAAAGAACATTTGACATCCTTTTTTTGGATTCGGTATTTTCTTTAAAAAAAACCTTCAAAAACCCAATTATCAAGGATTATTTATTATTATTATTATTATTTATTATTGCTTTACAATAAATGTACAGAATAATATACAAAATAACAGCTTTAGCTGCCAGGGCTTTTAGCTGCTCAAGGATTATTTATTCTTACATTTTCCAACAAAAGCATAACCAAATCTTCCTGCATTCTGAAACAGTACTTTCAGTTTTTGTCATTTAATTTCACTAAAGTTCTCACAGAAAGTCTTATGTAACCCATCGATTTAAATTTATTTTTATTAAAATAGTTAAAAAAGAAATATTTACTTCTTCTTCGGAAAACACCAACAATCATTTCCTTGGAACGATTAAACATTTCCGTTTCGTTCACCGACTCTAAATCAATTTCAGTTGCCGCTAAAAGATAAACGGAAGGAAACCGTTTATTATCATCCATTTTTTGTTGCCTTGCAAATTATTACAGCAAAGTTCACTATAAGAAGGACACCAGCCTCAAGCAGAGTTGCTGCTTTCTTTCGTTTTTTTATCGTAAATTGAAATTTTGCCAAAAGAGGATGGGGAAGGGGGGGCAGTGTAAACAAAAATCGATATTACTTGGCTAACTGCTTATGAATATTACATGGTTGCATATACCAAGTATTCTGCATACAAAATGAACCAGAAAACAAAATATTGAATCGATATACAATATTCATTTACTTCCAAACAACACTGCGGAAATTTACTCAAGTGTAACATAAATTCAGATTTAATATTTGTATATATAATTATAAAGATTTTATCAGCATTAAATTTGGATTTTTAATTTAAAATAAATTTAAAATTAGCTCTTAAGGGGATGGTATAAGAAGAGAAACGGTTTGATGTTAAAAAGATTTCAGATAAACTGAATGGGTTTTAAAAATTATGGGAAATGTTTGTTTAGATGATAACTTTTTCGGTAGAAATGTTAAGCTATCTTATATAACGGGTCCGCCAAATTACTTTCTTTTTTTTTTGAAAATGCTTCATCAACATCGAGTGTATCTTCGGGTGTGTGGCACGTAGCGCCGTCCTGTTGAAACCAAATGTTGCCAATATCCTCCTCTTCAATTTTTGTGAACAAAAATTCGTTCAACATGGCCTGATAACGATCGCTATTGACTGTAACGGCCACTCCTTGCTCATTTTCGAAAAATGGCCCAATTATGCCTCTGGACCAAAATCCGCACCAAACGGTGACTCGTTTTGGGTGTATCGACTTTTCAATGTATGCGTGCGGGTTTTTGTGCCCCAAATGCGACAATTTCGCTTGTATACATACCCGCCAAGATCAAAATGAGCTTCATCTGAAAAGATGATTTTTTTTGGCAAAATCGGCATCGATCGCAGAGAGTAATGTCGCAATATTTCCCAGCGTTGTTCAAGTGTATACACAACCATATTTGTTTAGCGGAAGGATAAAACTAATTATCTGTCAAATCAGACATGAGCTAAGTGTTGCCATTCACGAAATAAGCACTAGTTGAAAAAAAACGTAAGTTGGCGGACCCTTTATTATGTATACCAAAATGGCGTGAAAATTGTAAAATAATTCATCAATTGATAACGGCTGGGGCGATTTAGCTTAATTTTCTTTCATTTTTTGGAAATTTGATTTTTTATATGCAATTTTATATATTTTCATATAATCAACGCTAATTATACACTTTCGCTGGACCAATTTTTATGATTTTTTTTTTAATGTTCGTGTTTACGACGGATTTTTGATAAAAAAATGTTTAAATTATCCCACATAAATATCAAATAAAAATCAAATTTTATGAAAATCCTTCAAAACTTTTTACCTTACCCAATTCAATTCACGATTTTTTGTATCGTAGTTAATCTAAGCGAAAAGAACGAAAAGATTAGCAGAAAAAAGCAAACAAAATTTCAACTTTTCACTTTTTTATTAACTTTCATGTTTTTTAATAAATCCGCCGTCAAAATGAACATTTTAAAAAAATCATGAAAATCGATCCAGTTTTGAATATTTTACAGCTAAAACACCAGGTGACCGCGAAAGTGTATAATTACCTAATCAACTTTCAATTCGAAAGACTTGGCTGATTTTGAAAACATTTCGTAATCACGGTTACGTTTGTGGGTTTTAGAAATAATTGGACCGCTTTCGTTGGTACCAGAAAAATTTAGGGTAAGCCCGAGCAACGCTGGATGGGTCAGCTAGTTTGTTATAAAATATTTAAAGTTTACACAAAATATAAATTATTTATCAATTTTGAATCAATTTCCGTGATTAAGTTGAACAAATCAAAGTTTTAGATTAGAATTATTGAAAATAACATTGAACATTCAATCAAAAGTAATAACAATATTTTAAATTCAAGAAAAGAATACTGTTTTCAAAAAATTTTAATCTATCTCAAGGCCGGTACATTTACTACGCTATAAACAAAAATTGATGTATATTTTGCGAGATAATTGAAAATCGTCAAGCACATCCATACATTTTATCGTACCTCGCTGAATTTTTGACAACTCACTTAAAGTTAGAATATGGGCGAACACTTTGAATATACTTCGATCTCATTTCTTTTATTTGAGCGCACTTAAGAAGTTATTACTACCCTACTACCCTAATATCATGAATAAACACACTCCGAGCGTTTAGGAAATTTGGACAGAAGATGAAAGGAGATACCGATGCGCATTGATATTGAATGTCTGTAAATCGTAATGGAAGGGAAAAATCGAGCCGGGTAAAGCGTTCCACATTCGTGTAGTGAGATTAAAGAATGAGACTCTATACTTAACAGTGCGTCCGAAATTAGGCACAAGGGCTCAAGGGTGAATCTATGAGCTTTCCTAGCGGTACGAGTATTACATGGAAAACTTTTAAAGGAAGGAATGCAATTGGCTATTTCACTGGAGCATTGTTTATAGAAAAAGCGATAGAACAACGAGAGACAGGAAACGTTTAGACGATGTTCTAGCGAATGAAATGTTTGTATCCAGGAAACGCCAAAGAAGTAACAGGGATACCTGCCCAGAAATGAGAGTTGTACTCAAGCTACGGGCGAAGGTACGCCTTATAAAATTATAGGCAGATCTAACGGGGAGAAATATTTATTGCATCAATCAATCTGGAAATGAATATTAGCAGCTGAGGTACTGTCATCAGCAAGGCATAGCAAGATGAAGCTGAACATCATCAGCATATAAGTGCACCGATGCATGTGAACAACAGGAGGGCAGATTATTTATGAATATGCAAAAGAGTATTGGACGAAGCATCGATTCCTGTGGGACTCCTTGTGAAATAGGTCTTAGAGGTGAACATGACTCTTTGCATTCTCCCTGAAAGATAATTAGTTATTAGTTCACAAGCACGGTCACTGAAGTCAAAAAAGTCAAGCAGTTTACATTTGAGAATACTGTGATTAACTGTATCGAAAGCTTTCGAAAAATCGAGTAAGCAAAGAAGATTGATATGACCCTTATCGTAGTCAATCCTAATGTCATCTAAAAGATTAACTATGGCAGTATTGCAGCTGTGATTTGCTCTGAAACTTGATTGTTTATCATAAAATAGATTGCAACTAGAGGTGATTTAAAATTTGCTTCTCAATTATTTTCTCCAAAACCTTAGAAAGGCAAGGAAGGATGCTGATTGGCCTGAAATCTGATGTAGAGTCACGTTTCTTGACAATAGGAAGAACTTTGGCAGTTTTCCAAGAAAGAGGAAGAGTGGAAGTGATAATGCACCAATTGATTATATTTGTGAACATTTTAGGAATTTCAATAACGATTTTAAAAATGTTGTTTTGTGTTCATTTGTTTATACAAAAATCTATTCGGAGAACATACTTTGAAAAAAAATGGTATTTAAATGGCACTTTAAAGTGCCGACGGCTTATCATGGACAGCAAATTTATGATAGGTATCAAAAAATACGTAAAATCTGATTACCTTTTGTTATAATCTGGATAGAGTTGGCATTGTCCCCAATTACTAGTATTTCTACATACATTTATTGTTTTCATACAAACATGTTGACAATTATATTATCGAGTTGTTAATTTCTAATCAAAATGCTTCAAGAACATTGCGTTAAGTTTGTATAACTGATAGAGTTCTTAAATATTTCTATTTCAGCATTATTGTAATCCCATTATGTACCCCGTAAAAAACTTTTTTTTTTTTTAATGAATAAAACAAAACTTACCCATAATTTAGGGCGCCATTTTTCAAATTATTCCCAACGAATTCCGTCTGTACTCTTGCCTGAACTGATCCCGATATGGCGCTATGCTGATTAGGAGGAGCTTGTTGATTGCTTGTTGCTTGAAAGCCAACAGTTCCGGCCGCCAGAATCATTGTAGTATTTGTATTTTCTTTGCTTACGAGTGGAATATTTATCCGAGCGTCATCCATATTTTTTTGGGACTATGTTTTACAAGAAAATGTTTTTTTTTTTAATGATTGAATGTTTTCTTAAACTTGATTTTTTGAAAAACCGTTCAAATATACATAAACACTTTTTTTTTGCTAGCGCATTTTCAATTGACAATCTTTTCGAATACCGATGATTTGATTATGGAAATTTATACGATTTAGAATATTTTTTTAGGTTTTTTTTTTAAGATTTGAATCAGTTTTAGGATAATGTAGTGTGATGCTTGGAATAATACATATCTGTTTTCATTGTTGCGTGAGATCAATCCGACTGATGTGAATTTTAAGAAATCTGTAACAATAATACAAAAAAAAATATTAACATTTTTAAATTAGATAACATAATATACAAAAATTAAACAAAAAGAAACTGCAGAAACGATTTAGCAAGAAAATGTGCTCATTTCGATAACGCCCTCATTTTAAATCATCATCATCAATGGTTCAACGACAAGTGTGTAAATTTATCTCATTGATAAAATACACAAAAACACAGTTTTCGAGGTTTGAATTTGATTAAATAATCACTTAAACCAAAGCAAACAAAAAAATCGAAATGTTCTTTCTGCGGTACAAAATAAAACTTTGATAATAAATTTCAAAGCTGAAATACAATTAAAAAAAAAAACTTAGTACTATCAGTAACGAAATACAAAGTCCAACGGAATTAAAACTAAGAATATTTGCAAAAAATACACACAAAATGTCATCACTGACACATCCTCTATGACAAAAACGCATAAATGCTCTATCTTTGTCCGTTTAATTAATTTATTTATTTTTTTAAAGTTTGCAGCTTAACAAATAAAATTGCACAAACGAATAAAACTTAATTTTTCAAGCAATAATTTCGCTGCCATTGTGCCAGCCATCACAATCAGCTCCTCAGGGTCAAAATGGCTTCAAACAACAACAAAGAAAAAACTAACATTGTATCGCTTGTTGTTGCTGCTATTTTGTGGGCGATTCGCGCGGATTTTGCGAGCATTCTATTTGCGGTTATCAACGACCTAAATGAGGCAACATTATGTATACAGCAGCGTCTATAGCAACAAACTTGAATAACTAATGAATTTTCTTATATATTTATGCACCCCATTCACACATAGTCGCAGAATATTTCTATTTTATGGAGGCGATTTGAATTTTTCGTTTTTTTACCTCGAATAAATCGCAAACGAAATGATGATTGAGGTAGGTTTATGATCCGATAAGTCGGTTAAAAAAGAGGTAAGGGATATGCTGACTGCGGTCAAGTCACGCTTGTGGAATTTATTTTAAGAACGAATTTATTGCCACAGTGAGGTCAGGAAATAATTGGGGTTGCTTAGTAAAAAGCTCATGGAAACGGTATCTTTGAATGGTGTACACACAAAAAGGAGCAGATGCTCATTTCTAGAATATTTGGTTTGATATTTAAATACTTATGCTTCAAAATGCATTTCCACATGTTTCGCGGTAGTGAATTCTAAGAGTGAGCTCCGGTTGTTGAAAAATGGGGCTCCGAAATATAACAGGTTAAAATTTGCATTTAATAGTTGAAGAATTCCAAACATCAATTTTACAGATCATCATCATTGTTGTTTGTTGTTTCAATTGAAATTGTCAAAACTAACGCCATATATAGTGATTCAAAACATGGTTAAAAAGGATAAACCCGATGAAATAAGAAACAACTTAGTTAAGTAGGTATATTGTTCATTCTCTATTTGAATGAGCTTTACCCAACCTTATGTGTTATGTGCCCTTCAGCGCACGGCAGACGTAAGCTTCAAAAAAAAAAAGAGTTAGTTGTCTCTAAGTCTGTAGTTTTACGTGATAACGTCATAAGAAAACGTTGATGGCAGTAACTCACACCCATAAACCCTCTCGTTAAATTCACACACACACACCAATATCAACATCTACTTTCTACTTTAACAAAACTCCGCCTATTTGGTATTTCTTTTCTCTTCTTGTTCTATTTGAAGTTGAGTGGAATTGTTTTGGGAATACGCGCCTGTTGTTTTTCATGTTTGTCTGGTTGTCAGAATACGTTTGCGATCGATTTTGTTTGAAAAAAAATGACCCAAAAATCTTCTCGTTAAATCCACACACACCCCTTTATTACATCTACTTTCTACTTTAACAAAACTCCGCCTTATTGTATATTATTTTTCTCTTGTACTTTTTGAATTTAAGTGGAATTATTTTGGGAATTTGTGGCTGTTCTTTTTAATGTTCGCTTGGTGCTTGCGATCGATTTTGGTTTTTGAAAGAACCACAGTGTCACGGTTAGAACGAGTTATCAATATGAGTCATGTTATTTCGTACGTGTAGCCTGTCATCGATTTATACGACGTTATCACGTCAAAAAAACTAAAAAAACAAGCTCGATTCGTATCTTGTTGCTCCAAGTTCTTACAAAATTCTTCGTCATCAGTTTCTATGCTCAAAAATTCAATCAAAATGGGTGGAGTTTTGTTAAAGTAGATGTAGATATTGGTGTGTGTGTGTGTGTGGATTTAACGAGAGGGTTTGTGGGTGTGAGTTAACGGGCTCTGTGTTGGTGTTGCTGCCATCAATGTTTTCTTATGACGTTATAACATTAAATTATCGTCGTAAACCAACTTTTTTTACTTGCGATTTTAGGTACTATAATGCAAGTTATGCATTCGTGCAGATTAAAAATTTGGAGATAACAATCAATCATGACATTACGATGATAGAGAAACATATTTGAGTTACTGGCAAAATTCTGTCCGCCTGTCTGTATGTACGGATGTATTTTGGACTGCAGCCTAAACGGTTCAGCCAATCGTCTTCAAATTTTTAACCTTAGGTTATTTTGACATTCTACAGAATTTTTTTAGCTGAAAAATTAACGGTACCTGTCATATAATCGTTATGCAAAAACTTATTTTTCTCGAAAATGACTCCAAGAATTTTAATTAAAAAAAATCAGTGTACTACTGTAATCTGCATTATATTTTGGTGAAAAAAAAAATTAATATAGTGGGCTAAAAACGGTACCTCCCATAGGATCGGTTTTTTTCTTCGACTTTTTAGAAAAATGGTTATCCGATTACAATCAAAATTGATATTCAAGAAGATGTAGGAAGCGTAAGTAATTTTTCATTAATTTTTATTCAACATTTTTTTTTGTATTTTTAATAATAAAAAAAAAATTTTTTTTTGAAAAATCAAAATTTTGAAAACGGGTAAGTGAATTTTTTTTTTTATTTTTTTTTAAAATCGAATAAATGCTTTGATGTTCCCTTTAATTTTCTTAAGTTTTATTTTACAATGTGACCGCACATATGGGCAAGTACGTGTGACCCAGTCGTGCAATTTATTTTTAATAAATTATTGGATTGTTCATTCTGGCAAACATATTTATTCTTCTTTGAAAACTTATGTCTGTATATCTGTCTGTCTATCTGTATATAAAACGCACTGTATTTTAAATGGCTCAAATGATAGTAAGAACTCTCGGATCAAAGCCCAAATTGACAAATTTCATTCACACCAAAATGGTGCATACAATGCACTCTCCACTCTGTACTTAATCTTCCCCACGTTAATGACCAGTCCCATTCTACTTGCTGCACTCTATGGCAGCAGTTTTTTTTGTTCTTATACAAATCACTTCAATGGTGGGTATCCACATTGAATTCTTTGGGGCTTCTTCTTTCTGACAAGAAATTATCATATCATCAGCAAAGAGCTGACACGTTCCCATAATATGCTGCGATATTAACAAGACTAATGTGTATTAAGTTTATACGCAGGAGATAAAGCATTTTATATGCATCAGGCAGATAATACTGAATTTCCAATTCTGGAAATACTTTCCTCCGATCATATTGTGTCGATGAGTTGTATGCTCCTGAGCAGTTGCCGCTGTTGCCAGTTGTAGTTTGCTTCACTCTTCTATAAAAGTTTCGCACCCTTTTTCTTCTATAACATCCTTATATCTCTTTGACTTCATGTTGCAGACGGTGTTTTTTCTTCATGCCGAACAGACGATTCTCAACCTTCATTCGGTTGGAAAAACTTGATAGGAAACTCTAGTTTTCTTCTAGAGCCAAAATCTGTAGACTTTTACATCTGCCCAATCAGTATCAGATTCGAATTATTGATTTTTGTCTGAGATGGTTGTGAGATTCTCTGCACTTTTTAGCCAGCATTTCGAAAAGCTTTTTAAGATCGATGCCATTGGCCACTGGGTTGTTGCAAAGCGTTAGGGTTGCTCGGTCATTTCCGATTCAAAGTTTCCTTTCTCTAGGAAGCTGTTAATTACTTAGAGGTTCATATTGATTAGTCTCATATGCGCAGTTTGGCACTAACTACGAAGTGATCAGTGATCGGTATTGGTTCCTCGGAAAGTACCTATGGATATCCAGAATACTGGAGAAGTAGGTGCCTTCCATCTATGACAACATGATTTATTTGGTTGCATGTTCGACCATCTGGTAATCAACTCATGTTGATTGTTGAGATTTGTTATTCTTGTACTCTTTATCACCATATTTTTGTTTCACCACAATCGAGTATTTTACTTTGCATGACCGGCGAGAGAGATCAATGATAGAAATCAATTTGGGACTTTGGGCTTTATCTTTCCCTTGCTTTAGTTGGTGAGAAGGATCCAAAGGACCCAACGCTCGTCAATAGTTCACCTCACGGCTATCCAGCGGGTACCACTTGAAGGTGACGATGAGATCTTGGTCTACCTATAACACAGAATACTATTTAATCTCAAATTATTGTTAATTAAATAAAATGTATTGCTTTTATATTTCTCTCTGACAAATTCAATAAACAAATTGTCTTATCGTCAAATGAATTGTAGTTTGCTCTTCATACTGAGCCACTTTGCTATTCACTTTGCCTCCAAATCTCTTGACTCCAATATATTCTAATTACATTCAGTCTATCTAGTGCAAAGTTCACGTGCCTCATAATCTGTCTCCCAATACTTGCTTTTAATTAGCTTTCCTTCGCAACGTTCTATTACACCTACAATGCACTTTTTCGTCCGTACCCCCCTCCCCTTTTCCACCTGACTATGAACAACGTAACGTATAATTGAAAATTTATTTAAGCAAAATAAACTTTCGTTTTTAACGCCAACGTCATTGTCCTGGTTTTTATTTTTAGAAAATAATTTCAAAAATCTAGGTGCATTCACTCTCGGTAGGTATACGCTTCACTTGTATCGCCTGGCAGTAGTGCAGCAGAAAGCACAAAGGCAAATATTGAATAATTTCTAGGCCAACAGGGCTCAGGGGTTGTTGTTGAAGTGCACATGCACTCGCAGTTTGGTAGAATCGCACGTGGAAATTTGCCAATCAGACAAGTCGACATTTTTTTATTAGTTGTTGTTTTTTTTTAGGTTACCGTGTGAACCATTTGTTTTTGGGAATAAAGAAAATTGTTGTTTGATTTATATTCAACTTTTACCTTTCCAATTCTTTCGATTTTGGAATTTGGAAACCTTCGTATGTTTACTGTACAGTGTACATACCTTCTGGGGAGGAAGTTCTCCATTGCTTGTGCTTTTTCAAGTCGTTTATCAGAGTTCGTGGCATACAGTACCTAGCCACGCTAACATGCAAACTATAATTCCCTTGTGGTCTGGGTTTAATTAAAGGTTGTTCGAGTTCTGCTTCTGGTCGGTTTGTGTGCGCAGCGGGTTGGAAAATGAAGCACCTGTGTTTGTTTTAAGGCATCTACACTTATAGCATATGCATGCGTAACGACGCAACGCGACAATTCGGTTCACATTCGGATGTGCTGTTCTAGTCTGGGGAGTAGTTGCAAATTTGATTTGCAGTTTGTTTTACAAAAAGAAATCCTTTCAAAAAAATTCTGACATGAACTTTCTTACGGAATCTATGCAAGAGCAACACGTTTTCATTATTGGAAGTAAGAAAGTTGCCAAAGATTCGACACCTTTTGCACAATTTACATTAATTACTCTAACTAACTAAAGAGGCTCTTACATTACTGTATTCGTGTATTCTTTTTTAAAGTTTGAAGAATTTGAGGCTTGTTTAGATAAACCATTTGGTCCACGGCGATTTAAAAAAAAAATGGGCACGACTGAGTCGCACTTACTTGTTCTTATGTGCCTAATTACATTCGAAAGCAAGGTCTTTGACAGAAACAAGTAACATTTACGTTGAAAATAAAACAGTTTGAACTTATAAAAAGTATCAAAACCGCAATACTTAACAGTTTTTAGTAAAATTGAAGTACGCCATCACACTTCTTAAATAACAAAGAATTTATGAAAAATGTATTTCGAAAATTGTAGGACCGGTTTTGATAAAATCCTGTTTTTTATTTTTAGTTTTTTGAAAAAAAAAATTTTGAAATGTTGGTATGCAGTTTTTTAGAGTTAATTAATATACATGTGAATATAAAACTTAAAATAATTTTGTTTGATTAGTTTTAAGAATATTGATTTTTGAAAATAAAAATTCAAAAATTTATTTTTATTAGAAAAAATAAGTTATTAAAAATTTGTATATGCAAAATTAATAATACTTCCTAGATCTACTCAAATATAAAATTTGACAGAAATTCCGTTACCGAGAAAGCCCAAACTTAAAAAAACCGTTATATGAAAGGTACCGTTTATAGACTTTTCCCGTAAATTTGGTTCTAATTGGATGATTCATCCAAATCGTTGGAGCCGTTTCCTAAACGGTCATATGACAGGTACCGTTATTTTTAGGCCTACAAATAAAATTTCAATTTCCCCTCAGGGGAATGCCAAAATAATCACACACACCAAGTTTGAAGATAATCGCTTTAGATCTATAGGCTGCAGCTCTTTATACATACTGACAGACAGACATTTTTCTGAATCACTTTTTAAGACTTCTTTATGATCGTAATGTCATGTTTCATTGTTATCTCAATTTTTTTATATTCACGAATCCTTAAATTGCCTTATAGTCCATATAATCGCAAGTAAAAATATGTCCCGAAGACCACTCCAACAGTGTAAATCCCATACACCATGCAGTCACTTTGAGCAGATGTAATTATTCTTCGTGTGTGAAACATGGATTTTCGTGGGTCAGACGTTGATTTTGATAATTTTGGTTTTTTACGTAACCGGAAAGATGGATAAAGGCGCAAAAAAATGGAAACAATTACTTCGTGTTCCATGACTTATTGACGTGTATTCTGTATTATACTCTGTTCAATTTATATTTTCAGTACAGACCTTATGAAAGAGAGCTTTCAAACACACTGGTACCTGCAAGTGTTTGCATCGCACTCAACTTAAGAAATTGCCACTTAAATATAAAAGAGAACCCTGAAATACATTGAAATTGTTGTTGTAATATTTCATTTAAACCACGTACATTCCACCAAGACCTGTCTGCTTCCCGGCTGCGAGTAGACTAATTATCAATTTGCCTCTCGGTACTGTGTTTATTTAAAAAAAAAAGCACTACTACCTGTATTTGTGTGAGATTTATACCAATTTATAATGCGCAGTATGGCAACCATTTGAGAGCTTTTAAATGTAGATAGCTTATTGATATCCATAACAGTAAGAGTGAAAGACAAATATCCTATCTTCCCTCTACTGAAAAGATAAATTAAACAGAGTATAATTTACAAATGTCAAAACAGAATTGACATTTTCCGCCATTTGTAAAACTAATAGCATCTTATACAATGTCAAAAAACAACATAAGCACGAATTTACCACTAATCCAGCGAATAGGATATTCATCGAAACTAATTGCAAACATTTCCAATAAAAGGAATGATGCCAAATCTATCGGATCTTTCGAGAGCAGGCAGCAGGAGCGATGGAATAAATCACGACGAATATAAGACGTGTTAGTTATAATTATTGAAGCTGTTCTTTAAAAAAACCGGTTTACGGGCGATAATTTTACGTGATATCTTCATAAGAAAAAATTGATGACACCAACTCACACCATATACAATCTCAATTATCACGTCAAACAAAATCTAGTATTAAATCTACTACTAATTAATAAATATAATACCTAATCTAGTAAATACAGTAGTACTAAATTCTAGTAATAAGTACTAAAAATCTAGTACCAAAAATAATATTGTACCAATAATCTAGTACCAATCGGCACCAGTTTTATATATAACTAGCAGTACATGGCGCCCGTTACTACGCCCTAGAAAAAACATGTGAAATGCGAAAATAATGCTAGCGGGACCAAACATTCACAGGAACGATCCCTGGACAAAACTATATTTACCCCATAAGTTTCATTAAAATTCCTTGGGCGGATATATTGGGTTTCCGAATAAGGACTTGACAACTTTTTTTAAAATAAAACGCAAACCATTTCAGATATTTCAAAAACCTTATCACCGGCTTGGAGTACAATTGAAACATTTATGAATGGAACTCGACTTCGCGGGCACGTTTGCAGCGGTCAATTCATTGGACCCAATTTTCGATGACTCGGCCACACATTTCGGCCGAAACGGACGCTATTTCGTTTTCAATGCTGGCTCTGAGCTCTTCCAACGTCGTCGGCTTGTTGGCATTAACCAATGACTTAACGTAGCCCCAAAGAAAATTGTCTATTTTGGCGTTAAATCGCACGAACGAGGCGGCCAATCGACTGGTCCATTTCTTGAGAAATCATCAAACTTACTTTTCAATAAATCGATTGTAAGGTGTGCTGTGTGGCCTGTGGCATTATCCTGTTGAAACCACATGTCGTCAAAGTCCATATCTTCCAATTCGGGTCAAAAATTATGGCGCGATAATGCTGGCCATTCACAGTAACGTGACGATCGTTATCGTCGACGAAAAAATATGGCCCATTAACGTCGCCGGCATGCAAACCGCACCAAACAGTTATTGTTTGCGAATGAAGTGGTGATTCATGAAGCAAACGTGGATTTTCACCCGACAATGATGCATATTTTGCTTATTGACGAACCTATTGAGCCAAGAATAAGTCCACGGATGGTTCTTGTGAACGTTTGGCTGACCCACCCGGCGTTGCTCGGGTGTAACAAAAATTTGTATTGTACTAAACACCATATTAAATAAAAATGGATGTATGTAAATATATCTTGTCAGCAGGAATCGGAAATGGGCACATGAGTCATGTTATTTTGTATGTGTAGCGTTTCATCGATTTATAAGACCTTAGTTATCATGTCAAAAATTCTTTTTTCTTCTAAGAAAGTTTGTAATCATAGTAAATAACAAATGCTTTTTAGAAAAAAGATAATAATAAGTGTGTCCAACTTCATGCAGAGTGTATGGAGAAAATGTTTCAGCAGCTAAGGATATAGAGATATAAAGATACAGAGATATAGAAATATAGAGATACAGAGATATAGAGACATAGAGATATAGAGATATAGAGATATAGAGATATACAGATAAAGAAATATAGATATAAGGAGATATAAAGATATAGAGAGAAGAGATATAGAGATATAGAGATATAGAGATATAGAGTAATGGAGATGTAGAGTAATTGAGATCTAGAGATATAAAGACATAAGGATATAGGCATAGAGACATAGAGATATATAAGGCTACGGAGATATGGAGATATAGAGATGTAGATATATAGAGATATAAAAATATAGAAATATAAAAATTTAGAAATATATAGAGGAATAGAGATATAGAAATATAGAAATATACACTATTCACTATCTTAATAAAAATAAATTATAATTTGACGAAAAACCTAATTTAGGCAAAATGCTTAATCTCAAGTCCACGCAGACGAAGTCACGGGTAGAACCTAGTTAATCATAAAAACTTCTGTTGAAAAATCTTGGAAAAACACAAACGTTGCAATAATTGGCGAAAATGTTGATCTATTACTTTTGGTTAGACTCCCCCAGTACCCAACAAACATTTCATCAAGCCATGCAAGAGTGGGGCCTTGATCAATAGCTTTCTTTTCCTGCATGGGTTTAGTACATGAATTTGTTCTGAAAATAATCTGCAGAGTAGCATAGTATGTATCTTTGATTAGTTCAAAAGTACGGAGCTCCTGTTAAATTTACAAGTACATCCCTTAACTTGAATCGAAATCATTCGTTCATGCAAGCCTTTGTCAACTGAAGAAGCAGCAAGACAACATTCATTTAAAGTGTATCAAAAAATACAATAGCCTCCTTAAAATGTGTGATCTTAGCTGGAAAAAATGGGCATAATCCTTTCGCAACTGAAGGCATGTTCATACATACTACTTTAGCATTATCTCAATTTGATTTTTTATTTAATTCAAGTCAAGGTTGAATGTGGATCAAAGTGACGATTTAGAAGAGCATCCTTACAACATCCTACAACTTAATTGTCAACAACGTATTTATTGTTGTTTGATATTTTTAACTCTTTTTGATAATAAACACATTTACAACATTTTTCCGTAATAGTTTTAATGTTTTTGAAAACATTAGCAGATGTAATGTGAATGAAAAATTAAGATTGAAAATAAAATATTTAATTATAACCTTTGAGTAAGATTCTCCATTATCAGTTTTAAGCTTCAGATAAATACATATTATTTATTTTAAATCACAGAGCTCACCACCGGCTGTCAATTTAGTTGAGGCTTAAACAGCAAAATAATAAGTATAACCCCTGCCATGT
Organism: Platycheirus rosarum; assembly: GCA_963971375.1. Lineage (NCBI taxonomy): Eukaryota > Metazoa > Arthropoda > Insecta > Diptera > Syrphidae > Platycheirus > Platycheirus rosarum. Next base: position 36,036,699 of record OZ020507.1, read on the forward strand.
TAGAAGGTTGTAATGCAATTTGTTTCTTCTATCTAGCCAAAGGTGATCACTTGCCACTACCCAGTCCCAAGTACAACGTCTAATGATATATCTGCTTCCGTGACTTAACTGATAAATGAGCTATAATGCTTAAGCGATTTGCATTTCCTTATACAGTTTTCAGTCATAAAACACTGACGCATTACATCAACATCTTGAGTGGTTGTCTGTTCATGCTTGTAAGACTAATTTTAATATAGATTCAAATCAATTTAAATTGTATTGGCTAATTCAGTAAGACTTTTAGATTATTTTTCCAGAAGGGTTATATATTTAGGATGATATATGTGGTCATAATTGGGCTGTTTAAAGCGTTAAAACCAACATTGAGCTTTTTGTAAATGTAATTTAGAGTAACATGAACTGTTTCAGAAAACGATATAATCGTTTTAACCAACCGAAGTCGTGTATTAGTCTCAAATATCGAAAGTTTACTTTGAATTCCGTAAATTATTTAAACAATTGAATATATATTCTTCCTACTGGATAAGTCATTGGTTAACATAAAATCAGTAATTTTAAATAAAAAAACCAAGGATTCATTTAGAAATATTAAAGGAGGTGTTCCGTAATTTACACCGTTTTGGATATCAGCAAAGCTTGAGTGTTTTTATAGTCCGGGAGCTGGCGACAGATTTTGGTGACCAATAGCGCCAGTAAATTTGACCTTCCCCAGAGGGGAAATTGAAATTTTATATTTAAGCCTAAAAATAACGGTACCTGCCATATGCCGTTTAGGAAAAGCTAATTTTTCTCGAAAACGGCTATAACGATTTTGATGAACATTTTTTAAGAACCACTTGTACGAGTGTCCAGCAAATTCAAGCACACGCAGATAAATGTGCCTACCTCATGAACCATAACCATAACTAAATGACCGTACCCGTTCAATCATATCACAATCAACATCAGCAGTTTGTTTTTGACCAACATTTATATGGACCAAGCTATGAACATCAGAATGAGACTGCAGCTCCGCAACCAACTTTGTTCGTAAATGCCTCGCCCTTAATCGTTGGGTCCGAGTAATCAGTTGCCGAACGACTCATTTTTAATGGATGGGGAAATTTTTCCATTGAAGATATAGCAGTTCCGTCGGATATAGGTAAAAGATACTTTTATCTAATTTTGATAAACTTCCTATATTCAATATTAGATGCAAAATGCCTAAAAAAAATAATTTAAAAAATAAAATTACCTATTTTGTTTTTATTGTTTAACAAATTTATTTATGTATGTGTTTATGTATTTATAGACAATTTGTATTTTGTATTTGTATTTTTATTTGCATACAAAAATTTTACACGATGCAATAAGATTTAATTTAATTTAACAATTTTATGTACGTTTTTAAAATTCTTTTTATCTTTTTATTTATAGTTTTGCGATTTTAATTAAATTTTTTTTATTTAAATTTAAATTGAAGAAGAGAAAAATGTGAATGCCTTCTGTCTTAAAGTAGAATGTTCGACAGTTCTTTGAATTTCAAACGGAAGTCCATTCCATATCTTTATTACAGTAACAACAAAAGGATTGTTGAGCAATGGTGTGCTTAAATTGGAGCAAAATCAGTCATAGGGGTGTTATGAAACATAATGGAACATGTAAACATTTAGTTTAAGTTTACATTCGTATTCTAGCTTAGGGTGGACGGCGGAGTTAAAAGTGAAAAAGGCTAATATAAGGCTTTTAACGAGATGTTTTTTAAATCAGTGTCCAATATATGGGAAGAAGACTTCAAGGAACGTAAACCACAGTAAATTTATCTAATAGATTATGATATTGCATTACAACATGTCAATTTATGATTAATTTGAAAACCTAGGTATTTAACATTGCGAACATATTCAGTAGTCTGTGTATTTAAACAATTGCTGGTATATCCATATTATAAACTTCATGTCTTGAGCAGACCATACATAGTGTTTTTGACGGATTAAGTTGAAGTTTATAGCTTAAATAACCCAATCTTCATTGATCCGAGCAACGCAATCTTCCATCAAACAAATTTTACGAAAAATATACAACAAAACATCGTCTGCATTTCATGTAAGTCATTAATAAAGCAGAAAAAAAGAAATGGCCCCAGTATTGACCCTTGTGGCACCCTGCAGTTGAAAATGAATGGGCTAGAAGATCCTTCGTCAGTCGTAATTTTTTGAAGCCTGTTATAAAGATAATTCCTCAAAAGCTTAAGAGCAGTACTAGAGAAACTGAAATTATTACAAGTTTAGAAATTTAAGTTTGATCATCAATACAATCAAAAGCTTTTGAGATATCTAAAAGGACCAAGTACCAAGTACCAAGAAGATTTCTATCAAGTGCAACACGAAAATCAGATGTAACCTTTACAACTGCAATTTCACAACTTTGTTTGTTGCGAAAACTCCACTGCCATTTACAAAGCTTGTTGTTGGCTTGAATGTAGTTAAGAATTTGATCAGCCATCAGCCGTTCAAAAACTTTACTAAAAAATGCAGCAAGGGTCTGAAATTAAAAGGTTCAAATTTGAAATTGGTATAACTGTTGGATTTTTTCCAAGGATCAGGAAACTCACTTCTATAGATGCAGGCGTTAATAATATCTTTCAAAGGTGGAAAAACAGTAGGTAAAATTAACCGAATAAATTTCGGTGAAACATTGTCAGAGCCGATTGCAATAGATTTAATTGATCTGATAGCACTTAATCATTTCCTGGCAAGATTAAGGGCACATTAATATTAATCAGAGGAGTAGCATAAATGACCTCATTAATTCTGGATTTAGTGAACAATTAAAAAAAATTGCTTCCAGAAACACCAATATCTTTAAGGTTTTTCCAGAGCACTTTTGAGTTTAACGAAACATCGAGTTTTTGCGAGAAATATCTTTTCTTGGTTAAACGAATAAGCAAAACTACTTTATTTCGAACAAAAATGTATTGACGTCTATTATACTCCGATGGATTTTTTTGTATTTTTTATAGAAACGCTCTCTTTCCTTTATTTGTGCTTCGATATCGCTACTGTACCAGGGGCAAACTCTTGATTTTTTAACTTGTTTGGTAATGATTGGAACATAATTGTCAAAAAGGATTTGCAGATCCATATGACCGGTAGCTAACAGATTTTGGATCACGGATGCTTCTCGTATTAAAGTGAAAACAACGGAAAATTAAATCGTGAATAAAGTCCGAAGTCAGCCTAATTTGGTCGTTACACAAAACTTTATTTTAAGAAGTAGTCAAAAATATATCAATTAGTGACGGATTCAACACTGACTGAAAAATTTGTCACAAAAATAGTTGAAAGGACGTGTTGTAGTATTTTCAACAAGAAGATTTACATAATTTACATTATACATAATAAAGAAGACATTATTGATGCTTCTGAAAGTGAATCGGATAGCGATATAGAAGAAAATTTTACTAAAACCTAAAATCCCGATGAAATTATTGTCATTTAAAGTTTTTAATTTAATTTTTGTAAATAAAAGTTAATAATTTATTAAATGTTTTTGAATTGATTACAATTTTTATTTCGTACTTTAAGGCTAATTAGTTTTACTTCAAAGATGCAGTCAAAAACCTAGGCAAAAATTCCATATATTCATCTAAAATACGAGTTTTTAAAGTTTTCAACGCCCTAGGAACTTTGCGTTAACAAAGAAAAAAGAGGGTAGAATAGAATTAATCCAGTACTTTGTCAGTTTATTGTATGCTAATAAGACTCCCAATATTTAAAAAAAAAATAGTGAAGGAAAGGTTAATCCATTATAATCTTAATTCACCTTCAAGTACAGCCACGTAAGAACTTAAAAAAAGTTTTTAATTAGAAAAAAGTAGTTTTCGTTATTTTTAGATTTCTCAAAAAGTACAAGACATTTGAGCATGCGGTTTTCTGCTTTTGAATAAAAACTTTTAGGAGAGTTAAATTGTGGAAAAAAATTAGTGCTTAGTTACGTTAAGTTTAAAAATTAGTTTGAAATTAAAAAAAAAAAAAATTCTAAGTTTTGAGTTTGAAAATTAATTTTTTCAAAAACTATTTACTTAAACAGCTTTATTTAAAAACAAAATAAAACAAGAGGTTTCTGGCTTTACAAAAAGATATATCATAGCATCGTGAGTTCAACCTTTGTTTTTAAATATTTTTTTTTTGTTTTAAATTTTGTTTTGTACTTTCTGTTTGTTCGAACGTCAAAATACATTCGTCACATTCGAGTGATTTTTGAGGTGAGTAAATACAAGAGTCAAAGTAAGAAATTTAATGACAATAAACAAAAAGCAAATACTCATGTGTTCGCTCTTAACGATACTTCCAAAGCTGGTTCATTTTGTTGGCAGCAGGAAGCCTGTTAGTATTTTTTTTTGGAAACCTCATAAGTTCCACCAACGAAAATTACTTTCCTCAATCCTGCAACTGTTGCCGCTATTAAAAGAATTCTTATCGCAGTAAACGTTCCTACTTTCCTATCCCCTGAGGAACATAAAAATGTCATGAAGTGTTCGTAAAACTATATCAGTCGATTAAACGTAAAAAAGGGACTCCTTCAAAAAGTTTTCCGGTGATTTGTGCATTTCCACCCACCACCCGCCATCAACCACATAGTACATCTTTTGCAAGGGTTTACTCGTTAGGTATAGCTTCTAGAGAGTCTGTAATATAAAAGCACTATTTTAGTGTTCTATAAGAATAGTTTGCTGCATGCAGTCCTTGGAGATCTCAAGCTTACGGACATTAGTTTTTTAGTGTACTAGTATGTGGGCCACTCTGCGACTCTGTGTATGATAGCCTTGTCGTGTCAGTAATTTTTTTAGAAAATTGTTTTTTACTGCCACAGGCACACAGTCAGGAGTTAAATATTGCAACCATTTTTGTGTATACTTTTTTTAAAATTATTATCTCGGATGCCCTGGAAAATGTAGGTCAAGAGGGCAGTCTGGATATTGCCTTCAAGCTAATAATTCTATGGACCAAGCTTCAAGCCTGTAGCATTAGGTGTCAACTTTTGTTGACACTGCCAAGATAATAATATTTAATATTTTGACTGGAACTGATAGTTTGGTCTTAAGGAACATACCTAAATAGACCAAAGCTTAACGAACCCAAGAACAGAGTTAGCCATAGCTGCTATGTGTACATAATGAGATCTGAAGTTGAATTCAGTACCACAAATCACACATAAATCCCGAGAGGTCGTTACTCTAGTCTAGAATGTAGATGATCATTAAAAAAGTACTCCCGTGTTGATGGAGGGTAACATTGCGGGGATATGTATGTGATTGATTGATTAAAATGTAGATTGCTCTTTTGACACCAAACACAAAATATTGTAGGTCTTTCTGAGGCTTTAATGATTAGTCACAAATTCAAAATCATTAATTGCAAGAATAAAATAATTGGGCCTAGAAGACTACCTTGTGGAACGCTAGATATTGCAATGATGGAATCTGAAATCGGGGATCTGAATAAGATCTGGTAATTGCGATTTGATATATAAAATTTCAACCATCGAAGAAAGCCAAAAGAAAATCCTAGAGAGGCTCTTCATCATTTTAAAAGGGAGGATGGATGCAGCCAGTTGAGGAAATAAAAAGGGCAAAAAATCGGCTAATAAATAACAAGGCCTCGGGAGCCGATGGCCTATCTGCTGAGCTCATCAAACTTGCAGGCCCAACACTATATCAAACAGTTCATAAAATTGTAGTATACGTATTGGAACCTGAAGAAATGCTGGAAGACTGGCAAAGAGAAATCATATGTTCCCAACATACGAGGAAAATACAATCGTATTATAGACTCTAAGGAGCCTGCGATAGGCAGAGTAGAATCCCAAAACAAAATTACACGACTAGGTAGGCTCACTATGATCAACATTACAAGCCAAGTTAAAGTAGCCAAATTGCTTTCCAGGGCAATCAATATTTTTTATGGTCTTTCTCACAAGGTAATGGTCTAGTTTGCATCCAATTCAAGGTCAACAAGAGAACTTTTGTCACTTAGTCCGGAAGGTCTTTTGTAGGTCTTTTTATAAAAGAAAGGAGTGTGGGAGACTTTGCTAATGTTAGAAGAATGCCGTAGACCAAAACACCCGAAGCAGTGCGAAACTAAAGGATATCGGCCAGCGATCGGGATGTATGGAAGAACTTATCGATATTTGCACGGATGATAATGAAATATTATCAAGAAGTTTATGGAAATAGGACCGAGTGATTTGAGGGCTGCTTGACTATTTGTGAAGATGGGGATATCCGATGAAGATTTCACGTTTCCACTTTTAAAGAGCGGTTTGCAAAAGTTCTATGATAGTTTGAACGTGCTTTCCTGTTGAAGCGATGGCAACTTCTTGAGCATATGCAATAATTACTTAAAACGACTCAGCTTTCAAGTTGATTAGAACTTAATTTAATTTAACAGTATTTCATAAAAGAAGGGATAAGAATCCAACTTTTTGCTGTTCTCCATCTTTTGGGAAGATGGATAAATGATCCTGTTCACATCCGTATATCTGTCTACTTGTGCAGGTACCAGGGGGTTAATTCTGAATCTTTGAAACTATGATGTGATACAAACATTTATTATATCCGTTTCTACAGAAACTTTTCATTTTATCATCCTTTGAACTCTTGCTTTATGCGATTATTTTTATAATTGATTAAATTATAATTAATTAAATTTTTTGTAAAACATTAACTACGGTCTTCATTTTATGCGTAACCATTTGTGGAATATCTAGCTTCTCAAATGGATGATTGGAGCGCGAGAATTTTCTGAAGGAACACAATGGCTTAGGTGTCAAATGTCAGGGAGAGAAGTGAGAAACAAATCAAGAACATGGTCTGCTTGCCCAGCATCATCCGGTATTCGAGTTGGCTGCGGCTCATGTAATTTAATGAATGATATGCTTTCAGACAATTAATTTGAGCCACAAGAAGTCAAAGTCCGTGTTCGATTATTGCCCGTATTCGGGAAGGCTCTCGCAAGCAATTTCATTCCCAAAATAAGCTACAAGACCAAAATGCTAAAAATTCTTTCTTATTTCATGAACACTCAAGACAAAATTCTGAAATAAAAGTAAAATGTTTTATGATGTTTGAGAATGGCTGTTCTAGCAGCTTCTTTTAATCTTTTTTCCGTCCGCCGGGCAAGAACTAATACGCAGATCCTTAGTAAAAAGTTCTTTAAAAAAAAGGAAATTATTAAAAAAAAAACTATTTCCCGTAAGTTTCTTTAAAGAACTCTTATATGCATTTATGGTTGAAAAACGATTTTTAAGTTGCCCATCTAATATTTCTTCAATTAAAAGGTCTGATAAAAGGTTCACAAACAATATAATGGTTTCTTTTTCTACTAAGGGGCTATAATTCCTCACAAAACTCAACTCCACAAAACCGCCAAAACACAATGTCATACTTAGTGCCATAAAAAATTTAAAAGACTTCCCATAAGACTTCCGGCCAAAGATATAACTTGTGTGTGTATAAGAATGTCCTGGTATTCTCGCATAAATCCTTCAGCCGATGGCACTATGGAAGAATTTACCTTTTCCGTAGTTTCCGTAGCAGGAGAAAAAAGAACACTACAAATACACATAAATATTCAAAATACTTTTCCAACACATGCCCAACGATTTGACATTGCATGACACGTGCTATTTCTTTTAAATAAAAAAAAAGAAATAAATTGCGATGCAAAGGAAAAGAAATCAATACTCCAAAACTAGGGTTATTGAAGCGTGAGAATTAAATGCCAGATCCTTGTCAATACCACCATTCTCCCAATAGGATCTTTAACGTTCAACCCTCTTTGCTCAGGTGGTGTATCTACAGATATACCCAAAGGAACTGAAGTAAAATTGAATGGCAGTCTCGGTTGAAGGTTTTCCATAATCCTTTTTCGTGATTATTACGGTTTCTAATTTCGGAGGTTGGGCGCCATTCTTCCAAGTTAGGGTTGCAAAACTTCTCCGGCAAAACAAAACAAACTTACTGCCATAAAATATCTTTCCAAGCACATAATTCCCACAAAATCCTTTTGAAAAAAAAAAATTTGTTTTAAGCACGCTTTTGTCATAACGATTGTATTCCAACATCGTCGTCCCTGCGTTGCAAAACTTTTAACTTTCTTTTTGTGATTACAATATTGTTTAGCGTTAACTGAACACTACCGTGCGTCGGACGTTAATTATTAAAACGACGAATGGAATACATTAAAACCACCCGGAGAGAAGTGAAGGTCAAGTTCTGCCAGGGTTCACTGACGAACAATTGAGGTTTTTATTTAGTACTAAGCCCAACACAGGCATTGTTTATTTAACAAGTGTTAAATGTTCCTTTGTTCGGAGAGGGAATTTATTTTATCATATTTTCAAGGAAACTTCTTGTCTTTTAAGGGATATTCTTGAAAAGGTTATTGTGTCGCTTCTATAAAATCTTTGATAAAACTACATAACAAAGGCCAGTAAAAACTGTGCGACCATAACATCAGATTCCGGACGACAGCACTGGTGAAGTATTAAGTGTTCCCATTCTATCATTTTTGTGGAGTTTTTTTTAAGTCATAAAGGTGTTCGGTTGAGATAACTTGGACTTAATTATATACCTTTTGGCGACAAGTTGATGTGTTTTCTAAAATATTAAGGACATAGGGAACCTTAAACGGCTACCTTAAAGTCAATTCTGAGACTATACGTTCAATTTAAAATCTCCCTCAAGGCTTAACATGAAAACATACAAAAGTACCCCAATATACAGTCATAATTAAAAAAAAATATTATATATGTAAAATCATCCAGGACGACGAACCATTACTCTGAATGTGACATTTTGATATGAATTCAGGAATTGGAATAAATTAATTTGCCTTTTGTCGTAACGATATACGTCAGTGGGCGAACATAGATATAACATGAAGACCTTTGTATGTCGTGGGAAGCCCATAGGTTGTTGCGATGGTGGGCTATAGAATAAACAACATGTAAGTGGAATGGAATAGTTTCATTTGGAACACTTTTAAAAAATATGACATTTTGAGGAAGAATGAATGCATGATTTTGACGTGAGTTATGATATTGCAAGAGTATGTGGGCGCAAGCCAAGAATTTCCAGGAAAGAGATATATGAAACAATGTTAAATGATGTTTTGATTTTGATTACTTGATGTTCATTCCATAAAACAAAATGGAACAAAATTTATCTTTATTTATATGTATGTGAAATAAAAAGTGATATCACTCAAAATATTCGCAGTAAAACATGAGTTTTTTTTCTGATTGGAGATTTTATTCTGAATTACTCTCTTCTTCCCAACATCTATCACACAATGTGAAGTAATATTTTTGACACATGGTAAAATACGCTTCATAAAAAAATGTTAATGATTCGAATGAGTAAAAAGATTATGAATAAAAACCATATTTTTGGACCTTGAACAAAGTCACCATAAAGATAGAAGTCGAACAGCGGCGTTTAAAAAAAAGATAAAAGCTCTTCCTGATTTATATCTTTTTAAAGTAAGGAGTATTTGCCATGACTACAAACAAAGCACTTGTTTGACTTTTATGTAACTGACTTTTCTCACAGTATGCTAAAAGAGTCAATAATTAAAAAAAAAGGAAAACCAACACAATCTTTAAATTATTGCATCTTTTTTTTAATAACTTTTTGATTGCTTAATTTGCACTAGACATTTATTTTTTTTTTTATTTTTACTTGCGATTATAGGGACTATTAGGCAAGTTTAGGATTCCTGATTATATAATAAATTGAAATAACAATCAAACATGACATTACGATCATAGAGAAGAATTAAAAATTAGTGACAAGTGACGAGCTGCAGCCTAAACGGCTTAAGCGATTACCTTCAAGTGTGTATCTTTTGGCATTCCTCAGAGGGATTTTTGAAATTCTATTTTTAGCGCTAAGAATAACGGTACCTGCCCAACGATTTTGATGAATTTTTTTGAGAATTTTTTTTTTTGATACTAGCTACTAGCTATCATTATTTCAGAACCAAATTTTCGGGAAAAGTCTACCGGTACCTTTCATATAAAGATTTTTTTAATTTTCTCTCAAATTTCATATCAAGATCTAGGTAGCCAAATTATTTCTGCATACCAACATTTTGAATACTTATTTTTTTGTATTAAAAATTAATTTTTAAAACTTTTTTTTCCAAAATTCAATATTTTAAAAACTAATCATAAAAAAATATTTTAAAGTTTATTTTTAGGTATATACAAATAAACAAAGAAACTGCATTTAAAAATTAAAAAAAAATTAAAAAATAAACAACTGGTTTTTTTCAAAATCCGTCCTACAATTTTCATAAATTCTTTGTTGTTTAAGAAGTGTGATGGCGTACTTAATTTTTACTAAAAACCGGTAAAATTATATTTTTATATGTTGTGATTTTTGTACTTTAATGTTACTTGTTTCTATCAAAGATCTTGCCTTCCAAAGTGATTAGGCACATAAGAGCAAGTCTTGCGATGCAGTCGTGTCCATTATTTTTTTTTTCAGAAAATAACGTAAATGATTTTTGAAGTATATTTTATTTTTTTAAATTAGGTAACAATTTTTTTCACAGTCTACAGAACCGATTGTCCACCGGGACTCCACCAAACAGTAGATTTTTCAAAAAAAAAAAAAAAAAATCAAAAACTTTTGAGAAATATTTGGAAAACTAAAATAATTCTGAATTATTTTAGCTCCTGCTTAAAAGATGGGTATGAAAAAGTTAAAAAAAAAATAGCAACACGCCATCTGTTGTAGAGCAACTACACACAGTATGTGAATTAGTTTGGTCAAGTTACCAAATTTTAATAAGTTAAATGTGAAAAATTGTATCTTATATGTTTTTCGGGTAGATATTCTATTAATTAGAAAAAGATTCATTCAAATTTGTTGTGTGGTTCTCCCATGAAAGGCAAAAAACACGAAACCTTATTTAATTTTATTTAGCTGGGTCTTCGGCTTTGCTTGCATTAGCCTCGGATACAAAAATTGAATTTTATTTTTTTAAACGTACATGACACATTTCATTTAATCTTCAATTTTAAGATAAAAGTCTTCACTAAAGAAAAGGAAATACTAAGATGGAGATTTCTATGCATCAGACCCGCATACCTAGTATTTATGTGTATCATTGCATATCTCTACAAAATACAGCTCGTAGTGATTCGGTGTTAACGTAGCTTTAAGAAGTGAAATAAAAACTTGCAATACCTACGCCATCTGTTTTACAGTAGAAGTACGCAATAATACTATGTATGGTGTGGATGTAAAAACAAACAAGAAAGAAATATAAGCACGTACGTGGTGGGTTCAGCAAATTTTTTCTTTGGCCAATTTACAAAGTTTTAGTTTATTTATTAAAAAAAAATTGTTCCTAAATGTTAATCAAGTAAATATCCTATAAATTAAAAAAAAAATTGTTCAAATTCGTTTTGTCGTTCGCGCGTGATGCGCAGTCAGGGTCAAGCCGAAACTTCTTCAATTTTATTATATAATTGTGATAGTGAAGTGATGACTAGTTTCTACTCGCAAGTTGCATTTTTCCTAGATAAAATGTTCCATAAATACAAATTATCCATCTACCTACCAAATTTCATCCAAATCCATTAAGCCGTTAAGGTTTGATTGGGGAACAAACATACAAACATTCACATTTTAATATAAGTAAGATAGTGATGATAAGAAAATAAGTTAAAATGAGATAAGAAGTACGCAACTAAGAAATGTATGGCGTGGATGAAAGAAAAAAAACTGTAAAATTTTTTCTTTGTCCAATTTTCAAACTGAAGTTAGTTTATAATAAATAAATATGGGCACTGCGTCCCACGTATCTGCCAAGTTTTTCACCACGTCTGATCTGGCTACAATATATAAAGCACATATTCCACCAAAACTCGAGTATAATTCGCATATTTGGGCAGGTGCTCCCATAACCCACTTGAGTTTTGTAGATAGAATTCAACAAAGAGCTTTGAAAATGATTAGCAACCGAACAACAACTGAAAAATTTACATCTCTTGAACACAGACGGAATATTTCTTGTCTTTCCTTATTTTATCGTTATTTTTATGAAATAGCTAATTGCATTCTTCCCTGAAACGATTCAATCGCAATACTCGCACAGCTAGGAATGCCCATCAGCTAAACTTCAGACGTACTGTCAAGTACAGAGACTCTTTCTGTAGTCGAACCCCACGAATGTGAAACGCTTTGCCTAGGTCAGTTTTTCAAAACTAATGTGCATCGACATCTCCTTCTTTAACATCCTTCCCAATTAACCTAATGCTCGCACGGTGTTTTAGCTTATTAAGGGTAGAAAAACAATCCCTTTCGCGCGTGCTTATAATAAAAAAAAGTCACATAAATAATAAATTACTTGTTTCTGTTAAAGGTCCTGCCTTGCGACCTTTAACAGAAACAAGTAATATTTACGAAGAAGTAGAAGATGAACATATAAAAAGTATCAAAATCACAACACTTAACGGTTTTTAGTAAAAATGACGCGTGCCATCGGACGTCTTGAATAATAACGAATTTATAAAAAAAAGTATTTCCAACATTGTAAGACGGATTTTACTAAAATCCTGTTTTTTTATTTTATTTTTTGAAAAAAAAAATTTGTTCGATATTTTGGTATGCAGTTTTTTAGAGTTTATTTTTATACAGCTAATCATAAAATTTTAAATAATTGTTTATGATTAGTTTTTGAAATATTGAATTTATGAAAAAAAGTTTCAAAAATTAATTATAAATAGAAAAAAATAAATATTCAAAATGTTGTTAAGCAGAAATAATTTGATTGTTAACGTCTTTCCAAATACACAACTTGACTGAAATCCAATGAGCCGTTACCGATAAAATCGAAAATTAAAAAACCGTTATATGAAAAGTACCGTTAATAAATTTTTCCTGTAAATTTGGATTTATTAAAATGATAGCCAATGCTTAAAAAAAATGATAGCCTAATTTTTAGCCCTTAAAATTAAATTTATATTTCTCCTCTGAGGAATGTCAAAAGATACATACGCCCCAAATTTGAAGCTAATCGCTTGAGCCGTTTAGGCTGCGCTCGTTATATACCCACACAGTCAGACAGACATTTTTGTTAATAACTTCTTTAGACTTCTCTATGATCGTGATATCAAGTTTGATGGTTATCAAATATAAATTTTTTTTTTATATTCACGAATCCTAATCTTGCCTTATAGTAGCTATAATCGCAGGTGAAGGAAGGCAAACAGCCGAATGAAATATGGTTCGAATAACAGAAAACAAAAATGTAAAACAAAAAGTCCCAATATCATTATTACCACATTTTCCAAGCTATCAAGCCTAAAACACATTTATAAGGCTATATCAATAGAAGAAATCAGCAAGCCGTTAACGATATAAATCTTGTTCGCCGATTCTGTTGGTCTCCAAAAATTCTTGAAGGTCAACGAACGAGAGTCGATGAAAAGATATTAGATTTCAGTTCTCATTTTATTGGTTGGATTTTTTTAAGAGGAGATGATTCTGTTGATCACGCTATTTTGTTCGAAAAACTTCGCAAACGTCAACTTTTTGCACACAGTTATGCCTTTTTTCCTGCGGATCAAGAGTTGCAAAAATTAACGATACCTTATTAAAATTTCTTGCCAACTTCAATGGTGTACCAGAATGGTGCCACAAAGGGCCGAAATTGTTTTATTTGACTATATATTTCTTTTCAAGAGAACAGCCTTTTGTGCTTTTTTAGCCGATTTCATGATTTTGCTTAAGCTGTGCATCATATTGACGCTTTCAAGCCTTAACTACTCAACTGATCAGCATAATATTTTATACATACAGGGTCTTTCATTAAGCGCTTTTAACTTTAAATTTAAATAAAACAAAGTGTGTATGAGATATCATCAAATTGTTTATTCGTTTTAAAGGCCTATCGATGCCATTATGTGTAAAATATAACATCGTTTAAATGTCTGCCGCGGCTTCTCTTGGTGGCGCGCATCCGAAGTGTCCAATTTTCCATCACTCTGTTATGGTCTGCGAAAGGCCGAGTTCTTGTGAGCGACGCGAAATCGACTACCTCGGATTCTCCTGGAATAATGCTCTCGGTAGGACGATTATCGCGACCGTACAATGGGGGAAGCGCACGAAACGTTGCCCGAACAGAACACCCATTTTGATAAAAAATTTTATCATTTGCACGTGTTGTTGGGCGCTATATCCGTCCATGGTGATTTGGCAAAACAGACTAAATAAATGACAGCCAATACGACACATGTAGCTTCAACCAGATGGTTTCTATCTTTACATTGTCAGGTTTACAGAAAAAGACACAAGCTCCTGATTTTACACTTTACACAATCGAAGATAATTGTGATAACCTCAAACACTTTAACCCAGATTAGTTCTTTGCACCTTAAAGAAAAAGTGTAGGAGATAAAGTGGAACCCTCCGACACACCATCATTTAATTTATTTAGTTAATTAATTTATTTATTGTTTGACTTGAAGTTAACTTTACATAACAATACAGTGAATAACCCTTCGAGTTCCTCGTAAGATTTTCATATTTTTTGTCAGCGACTTTATTTCTTTCGTAATTCCACTACAATAAATTTCCTTAAAAGTATAAAAACTTATAAATTAAATAAAAAAGAGGCTATTCTAAGCCTCTGTTTGTTCAAAAAAATCAAATTTAATTTATTCTATTTATTCCAGTTAAACACGTAGGTACTTTCTACCCAATGAAAATTTATCACAACATTTTCTTTTTTATTTGCTCAAGAGCACCAGGTTTTCCTTCTTTTCTTCCCATCTGGAAATGCAAAATCAAGAGCCATTATGGAAAATGTCAAGACGCCCGTAGACAGCTAAAGAACCTATTTTAACTTATTTGATTATGCACAAGCATTTGCCTGAGAGTAATCTTTTCATCAGACGCGGTGTGGCCCACGCGGCGCGGATCTTCAACTAGATTTGCAAAAGCAATTCAGCGAAAAAGTAAATTTTGTCCTCTCAACTTGTTACCAAGGACATCATATCAAATGGCAGAAAAATAAACATAAAAAAATGTTAAAGAAAATCTTAATTCTTGGCATATTTCAATGACAGTTCACACTGACTAGCTGATTTTCTAATTTAAAAAAAAAATCCTTTGAAATCTTTTCTTTCATAACTTAAATTATATCATCAATGTCCTTTGATCCAGGATTCATTGCGAACGACGCGACGCGACAACTAGTTCATGTTCTTACTTTAGAAAATATCAACTTGTTAATTATATCTGTCAAAGAACAAGGCCTTGAGTTTTTTTCTTATAAAACAGAACCATGACGAAGGACGGCGTCCTGGAAACGCCAAAACATTGAAAGGATACGCTCATGTAGACACACACATCCTTTCCCCGGTTTGAATGATTCGAATAAAACACCAGAAGGCGGGAATCTTTAACAAAAGAAGAAGACAAATAATCAAACGTGAAATGCCAGACACTTTTGTTTATAATTTTTTCCGAAACAAAGAACAATAAATAAAAAAAAATAAAAAAAATTCTCGGATATAAACAATTATTTGTGTGTCATGGACAAATGAATGCACTTTGATGAGGAAAATATTGTATTTCATGGATAATTTAGCTTTGTTATGCAGTTGTTTGGTTTCAATTTGGGAACGAATGTAGTTTTTGAATTACGTAATGATTTTTTGTTTTTTTAATCTTTTTTTCATGAAAACATATCGCATTAATGGTATTTGATAGCTTCGACCAAACTATTCTATTGAGGTCTTCAAAATAAAAAAAAAAAAAACAAAAAAAAAATGTTTTTAAATTGTTTTTAAGTAGCGGCTTTGTTAGTTGGACAGGTTTATATATAAAATTAAAAACGGAATACCATTTAAGCAAATCAGGTTGCTAAAATTTATTAAAAATATAGAAACAAGATGATTAGTTCTTGATTGAATGACTTTTGAAATTCAAAAATCAAAACATCAGCACAAAAACACAATAGTCCAGTCGATAGGTCTGAAGAAGTGGGGTTAGTAGAAAAATAGTTGAAACTCCTTTTCTGAAGTTTTAGACCTAGAAGACCAAGTGCAAAAAAAATGGAGGGACTTCAAAATCTATACATATCCTATACAACCAAAATTAATAGCAGGTATTTTACTTGCGATTATAGGGACTATAAGGCAAGTTATGCACTCGAAAAAAAAATCTAACAATCGAACATGACATTACGATCATAGAGAAGCCTTAAGAAGTGATTGACAAAAAATGTTTGTCAGTCAGTCTGTCCGTCTGTATGTATAACGAATTGCAGCCTAAACTGCTTAGGCGATTACCTTCAAATTTGGTATGTGAGGGGGGAAATTTATTTATATATTATATTTTTAAAACTAATAAAAAATATTTTAAATTTTATAATCACTTGTATATCAATAAACTCTAAGAAACTGCATACCAAAATTAAAACAAAATTAAAAAGACTAAAAATAAAAAACAGAATTTTATCAAAATGCATCCAAAAAATGTCGTCTGTCTGTCTGTCTGTCCAGGTGTATATCGATTTGAAGCCTAAACGGGTTAGGCGATTGCCTTAAAAATTTGGTATCTATGTATGTGTGGGAAGTTAAAATTATATTTTTAGCGCTTAAAATAACGGTACCTGCCATATAACGATTAAGGAAAGGCAAATTTTTTTCGAAAATTTTTACCGAAAAAATCTATTAACGGTACTTCTCATATAACGGTTTTCTCAATTTTGAAAAGATCTAAATATCCAAATTATATCTACATACAAAAATTTTGAATATTTATTATTTTTTTTTATTTTTTATTAATTTTTGATTTTTTTTTTGAATTTTTTAAAACTTGAAACTTATCAAAAAAAAAATTAAATCGTAAAATCAGATGTAAATTAATAAATTATAAAAAACTGCATAACAAAATTACAAACAAAAAAAAATTTCAAAAAACTAAAAATTAAAAACCGGATTTGATCAAAAACCGGTCCTACAATTTTCGAAATACTTTTTTTCTTAAATTCTTTGTTATTTAAGACGTGTGATGGCACAATTCACATATCCAAGGTAATATCATTAGAGGTTTCATTTTTGCAATCTTCTGCGCATCTGCCACAATCAAAGTAAAATGGCGGCCGCCAGAGACCATTAGCTTGTTTATTTGTTCTGAAAAATAGATCTCGTGGCTATATTTTAAAGTATTTGTGGTAATTAATTTAATTAATTTAAAAAAGCTTTTTAATAAACAAGAAAATAAGACAAAATATAAAACACACATGAGGTGTGTAGTTTTGTTCATACATTTTTTTGATGTAGGTCTCTGAGAACCGCCATTTTTAATACAAAGAAACTGATCAGATTTTGACAACCTGCGCAATATATTACCTTAGTTATGTGTACTGCGGTAATTGGGCACATAAGAGCAAGTACGTGCGACCCAGTCGTGCTCATTTTTCTCTCATGAAAGCCAAACAAAAATGTTAGGATAATTTCAAAGTTTTTATTCGATTTTTATGACTTTTGAATGTTTGAAAAAAGTAAGTAAAATAGTTTTCAAAATTAAAAGCCATTATATTTCGTTAAAAAATGTGCAGAAGGAGCAGTTATTATAATGAAGAAGAATACAAACTTAAACAAAAAAATAACACATACAGTACCTGGGCAGTACCCCAGAAAAAAAGGTGGCTATGAGCTGGATTTGAACCCAGGTTCTTTCGCTTTGCAGTCCGACACACTAACCACTAAGCCACGGGGCACTACCTACCTGTTTCAAAATATTGTTAAAAAAAAAATATTTTTTTTTTAATACAAAAAAAGTTTTCGAAAATATTTTAAACTAAAATTACTAAGGCTACCTACATCTTATTGAATATCAATTTTGATTGTAATCGGTTAACCAGTTCTCGAAAACGTCAAAGAAAAAAAAAACGGTCTTATGGGGTAGGTTAGTTTAGGTTGGATGGGGTGATGATTCAGTAGTCGAATTATCTCACTCGGATCTCGAGGATGCGGAAAGATGTGGGGAATTTGGGGGAGAATTAGTTATTGGGTGCCTCTTTAAACCATCCTGAGATTTTGATGAATTTCAGAATGTTTTTAAGTGGCTTTTTTGAAAACGTCGCGTCGCTAGTTCGTCGAAGAAGTATTCTCCGAGGGCTGTTTTCCTAGTCTGAGCTAGGCTGGGGCATTCACAAAGGAAGTGATATTAGCCCTCTTCTGCATCAACGTCTTGGCACCCTCTGCACAACTATGATATGCTAATGCATATTCTGCTCATGTGGGCCCTAATTGGGTTGTGAACCGTTAGAATGCCAACCAAAAGGAACAGTTGAAGTCTACCTAGCTTTTGAATGTATTTTGTATTTTTCTTTGAGATGTTTGGCCAAAGACTTCATGAGACCCAAAAATTTTCGAGTTTTGACCATCTCTCGCTTGCAGCTTTGAGGAAATCCTCGTGAATTCTTTCTATCTTATTTTCCAGTGGCTCAGTACCCAGAGTATGGTTTGGCTTGGTTCCATAGATGAAACGTTTTTGGCCAGTTCATCAGCCCTTTCATTTCCGTGAATTTCATAGTTCCGGGGACTCATCGGAGGGTAACAAGCTTTGTTTCAATAATTTGCCGCAGATCATTGCGACATCGGTCAATCAGTTTAGGATAAAAGATAAAAGGTGCTTTACGGCTTCGCAGCCTGCGAACACTTTTGCATAAAAAACACTACTAAAGTTTGGCACTTTTTTTGATCTATTATTGGAGGGTTTATCGAGAGGACACCAGACCCTACCCCTGCTTCCGTTTTAGAAACGTCTGTATAGACCGAGATATGATTTTCATTTATTACCCGGTTTTCATTTTAGCATTCTCCTGTAGGAAAGTCTGTAAGTGTCACCGAGTTTAAATCTAAGTGCGGTTACAGTATAGTCGGTTTGGGCATTCATGTCTATATATTTTCTATACTTTTATGACCATAATAGCCCTCATTTCAGTTGTTGGTATGCCTTAATCTTAGGGTACTTTTGTCGGTTTCTGTTTGACCGTAAGTTTCTTACCACTCAATTCCGAATTTACAATTTTAGTTTGGAGCATTATACACAGTCTATCTAGTCAGATAGGATTAATGTTGACAGAGTCGAGGGCTTGCCGAGTCGCACTGTATTCTATGTTATTAAAGGCCCCTTCAATGTTAAAATATACCCAAAATAAATTCTTTGAATTGGATTGATTTTTCAATAGTACCTACCACCTCGGGCAGAGCTGTCGCAACAGATTCGCCCTTCATGTCAGCATTTTGGGCCTCCAAGAGAGCATTGTCCCTTAATTTTGAGCGGATGTGGGTTTCAATTATTCTTTCTAAAGTTTTTAGAAGAAAGGATGATAGGCTTATTGGCCTAAAATCTTTTGGTTCAGTGTGACTGGGCCTGCCAGCTTTCGGAATGAAAATGAAAAGGGTGGCATAATGTCCTAATCCACCACTGGAAACAGAAGAATAAGGTCGTGAATCTGGTTTTGGTTACCTGTTCGTTGAAAATTGCTGTTAAAAAATTTACTGTCGATCTTCTTACTCTCTTCCAGTATGTCTTATTTGCCAAAATATCTGAAGAAGATCTGAAAGAACTCTAAACGTTTGAATTTCCTAATTTCACTGCGCAAGGGAACGAAATTTAAGTTAAGTTAATCTCCCCACCAAGAATTTTCTAAACAGTTAGCACCACAGATACCACGAAGTTTCCACAAAAGAATAACAGGCTTTCTGTGTTATGTTATGTTAGGTATACTGTAGTCTGTTCTTGGAGATTTGGCAATTAGGGAGGTCTAGAACAAAATCCTGAAAACAGTGATGACATGCACACTTGAATAAAAAACTCAATGAATCCACTTGAAGATAAGGATAGCTGACAGATGTCATTGTTGGAGTCCAGCTTTACTTTGTCCTAAACCGAGCAGTCAACCCCACTAACAATTTAACATATAGGTTTTCCAATAAGAGGTTTCATTTTAAATAGCCCGTAGTGATGAGGAAAACCCAGGTTTGTCGATTCTTTGTCAATATTTGGAATTAGGCATTCCACAAACGACATTACACCTTTGTTTATACACTGCATATAGTACTATCATGAAGCATCATTTTTTAATTCCGAATCAAGTCGCAATTTGGCCGCCTAAAAATATCCAATTGGTGTGGATATGAAATAAGAACAAACAACAAACTGGTAAAATATCGGTAAAGGTTCTCGTATCCACTATTCATAGTTAGTTTCGAATCAACCAGGAAGATAGCCAGACGAAAAATGACACCATGAGAGTACTATACACTATATTTTGTATAAAGACTTAATTCTTAAGGCTTTAACAGTTCATTTAACACATGAAATCAAGCCGGTCGATCACCAGCAACGTCATATCTTCGCTGATTGGATTCTTGAAATGCATCAAAATGATCCAGATTTTCATCGAAAAATCATCTTCTGTGATGAGGCCCATTTTCACTTCGGAGGCTACGTTAATAAGCAGAATTGACTCATTTAGGGCTCGGAAAATCCAAGAATGATTGTTGAAAATCCTCTCCTCTCTCCTCAACGTGTCACTGTTTGGTGCGGTTGTGATTGGACCTTACTTATTCGAAAATGAGGCTGGTGCAACTATAACGGTAAATGGATTGCGCTAATTGCTGAAATTAAATATAAAACTGGTGCCGACTGCTAGCTACTATGTTGTTGGTATAATAGTATTTTTGGTACTAGATGATTAGTACTTAGTACTAAAATGCAATACTACTGTATTTGTGTATTTAATTTAGTACTTAGTAGTAGATTTAGTATTAGATTTTTCCCTTATTGTCATGTAATTACAAAACGTATAATGACTTGTGTATGGAGTGGAGTAAGTGGAATTGTATATGGTGTGAGTTACCGGGCTGTATGTTGGTTTTGGTGTCATCAATGTTTTCTTATGACGTCATCACGTAAATTTATCGTCTGTAAACCTTTTCTTTACAGACAACCAAATTTTGCAAAAAAAAGTTTCTTGAGCATGTTATTTCTCGAAGATGTGATTACAATTGACCACAGGGATCTTTGGATTTAACGCCTTTCCTTTGGATCCAAGTGAAGGATGAGATTTATGCCACTGCTCCATGTTATCGACGATATACAGCCGCAAATGTGCTAATCGGTCATGGAAAATTTCATTATGCAACCATACCCGTGGCGGCCAATTGGCTAACATCGTTTTCCATTGTTAATGGCATACCTACTTCTTTGTAATAAAATAAACATCCATTGATCTCTCTTTAAAAAATACTGCTTTTTTATATCAAAATGAAACCTTATATTGGAAAACTCTCTAAATAAGCTATTTTCAGGTTGCTTAATGAACAGATAAAGGCAGATAAAGTAGTTTTGGTTCACATTTTATAACACCTTAATGCTAATAGCTTGCTTTGAATGTTATATACCTGGGTTTTTAAGTCGAGTCCTTCTCGTTCCACTGCAGCTTTATCCACTATACCCCGCGGTTTAGAAAAATATCATCAAACTTCGACTTAAAATAAAATAAATAAATTTATTGGCGCGACAGCTCCTTAAGGAGCCAAGGCCTAGTGACTTATACTCTCAACCATTCCTGTGTGTGTGTTGTTACTCTGCAAGAATGGAAGGGACCTACAGTTTGCCGCCGAGTCCGAACGGCTACATGAGATGCACTTTTTCGAGACAAATTTTACTCTTGGAGGTTTTGTCAGTTCCTCGCAAGAGGCAGTACTTCGACTAACAAATATTAATGTTGTTTGTATATGGCCCTAATAGGCAAGCCTTACACAAGTTGTTTGTATTGACTTGCCGGTAAAAGCCTTACAGCAGTTATACTTTTTTTTTTTTTTTTGTTAGTATCATTGGAATCTATTAATCTTGTATAGACCTTGCCAAACTCTGCTATTTTTTAAATTTTAATTGTGTAAGAGTTTGACTTATTTCATTGCAATACTCGCCACAAATTCGAAAAATTGGACCTTAAACAAGCTCTAAATTATTAGTTAGGAAGGGTGCTGTGTTTTGTTCTGTTTATCTGGGATCGATATCGGTCTTTTTTAACAAATTTATTTAAGAAAAAACTTTCAAGTTAAGCTGCCATCGTCATTAAAACTCAGTGAGAAAAAAATTTCCTTGGAATTCTTTTCAATTAAAGTTTGAGCTTATAATCACATTAAATCTTCCAATTATATCCCTGATTTGAATACTCTAACGAAGATTCGGAGAATTAAATTGTCCCCTTAAAATACTTGATGAATTAAGCGTCAGAAAATTTATTTCTGAATTTTGACTTTAGATAACTTTGTTGAAAAAAATTCTATTAAGTGTTATCCCCGGAAGGCATTTATTCATTATTCATTCTGTTTTAAAACCGGACATTCCAAGGGCTCATTTATCGTACTTCCCCCGACGTCCTCTACATCTTTTCTTTTTTCATAATTAAATTTAAAGGAAGAATTATCCTCCAGAACGAAGCACATGACAAGGGCTCAGGCAATGTCTTCTTTGTACAGACATTTCCAACTTTAGACATCCTGAGGGGCATCAATCTAAGGCACACTTCAGGGACTAAATCGAGAAAAACGTGTCGTAAATAGAAAATAACCTTGCTCAATATACCACCACCCCCCTTTACATTACACTATTTAAAAAGGACCAGTAGGATCCTATAGATAGATCAATAGATTTTTTTTGGTTGATGAATATTGAATTATTTTTTTTTATGTTTTGTTTACTTACCCGACAAAGTGTAGCTGGCACGTGCTTTACTTAATGATGATGAAAAACATCCTTTATATGTTTATATCTTTTTCGAAACGCACAATTTATTGCAATTTTTAAATTAAGGATATTTATATGAGAAGATGGTAAAAGTATCTACACTAAACACACTTAACAAGGACGCACACTTTCTCAACTTTCACAAATTTTTCTTTCACTTCTCATCCTTAATTTCTTTCAAGGTTTTGGTTAAGTTGTAATTTTATCACTTTCACTGTAAAATTTGGGTGAAAATTTTATTAAAAATTCAATAACGATAACCTTTTCGCACATCAAATACAAGTCGGTTCCATTTCAGTACTAGTGTACTTGGATTTTGGGGATTGAAAAAAAAACTTAGGTTTGGTCATGGATGGAAAGGACCATAGAGATACATACATGTTGGTTCTCTCTATAGATGTACTCAATTCAGTGGCAAGTGCGAGTGGCCTAGTTAAAAGTCACCACCCCATCTCTTCGGTATTGGAATTCATGAATGAATATGAAACTTTTGGCAAGTGAGCAGGAGCAGAAGAAATATCTCAAGGATGTGTGCTGGTTTTCTAAAATGGAAACTGGGTTTTCTGATGAAGTCTTTTGCTCTTTCGCTCTCTTTCTCTGACCTCAAAATCGAATGAGAATTGTACGGAAAAACGATGAAGGATGTTGTTGTCTTTTATTTATTCTTTTATTTTGTTTTTAATATAATGTTGAGCATCGGTATGTGCGGGAAACAATTTTTGTGAAGGACAATAGGTAATGTTGTTCTTTGGGAATTCACATTATGAAAAAATTCAAAATCAATGAAAGATATTGCTTATGTACTTTTTTGGAGTATTACAGATTCTCGTAGACTGAATTTATGCTCGGAATGGTTGATTTGAATGTTTTTATAAATTAGATAAACAATTTAAAAAAAAAAAACAGAAAATATTGTAAAAACTAGCAGAACTCGTTCGGAATTCGGTTTCCTTCCAGAATAGAGAAAATATTTCTTTTCGTGGAACCGATTTTGATGAACAAGTTATGTAACTCAAGATTCAGCTAGAATACAGAACTAGAGAAACGTCTTTTTTCAACGCTTTAATTCCAAATACGAGTTGAACAGCTCAGTGAACAAAGAGCCAATATTCGTACTTCGTACCAAATATATAATAAAGCGTACCAGAACCAACAGTTTGGCTTAAATTCGGTACAATTATTCAAATTTGGCAAGTTATTGTTTATATAGAGCTTGTATAAGACAAACTTTCAAGAGCCACACCTTTTAAATTTGACAATGGAAAAAATACTGCCTTATTAAATGTAAGTTTGGCAGGGTCTATACAAGGCTTTTAGATAAAGTTTTAAAATGGCCAGTAGTTCCATAGCTAACTTATTTTTTGGAGTCAATTTTGCACGACCAGTTAACAAGGGTAGCAAGAAGCAAGGTACTAAAATCTCATATATCAATTTTATATAACATGATATAGCATGTTTATAACCCATTTTGAAGGAGCGAGGTCTACCAGGTAGGTATTGAAAAGAATGCGATTACAAAATTGAGTCATCCCTACATAAACCAAAGACTCCATTTGTTTCCGTGATTTTGGCTAACCACAGCCACCACGAAGCTCCCACAAGGGGATCTACTTAAAAGGCAGCTTCTACCGACTAAACTCACGTAATTATCTTGGCTAAACTGTTGATCCGTGGTACTCGAATGCCAGGTTCGGCCTCGCTAACTCTGAAAGAGCCAAACTTTTGGATTGACCGGCATAAAGTCAAAGCCACATCAGCCAGATAAAGAACAACATTTTCGGAATTCGAGCAGAGCCGTAAAAAACTTCATCGTTATTCGACTGCCTGTCTGTACCATGCTGCCCGTTTAGGCCCTTTAGAAGCATTTTACTTAGTGTGCAGGTATATGAAAATTACGCCTGATGTAGATATCAACAAATATATCATGTGCCAGAGTATAGGACATTATTCCTGTGCTGACTGAAATCAAGGACCCAGGAAGCCACAGTAGGTTGTACGTCGATAAGATCATCGATTCGATCTTCTTCCAAAACGACGAAGCTATTGCTCAAACAATGTCAGGAGATGACTACCAATATTGGAGCAAATAGAACGGTCGGTAGAATATTTGGTTTCAACAGAACGGCTCTACGTGTTACAAAGTTGATGCCGCAATGAACAATTAACTGGTTATCGAGATCCGTCCAATTTGAATTCGTCGGACTTATTCTTGTCGAAAAAATAGGAGCCTGTCCTATCTCCAAAATTTATTGTAATCTATGCACCAGAGTGGTTAAGAGTAAGAATTATAGAATGTCTTCTACAACTTGTACGAATTCATTTCGAAAAAAAAGGGCCGAAAGATCCTTCATCAGTTTCACTCAAGTCTGATTAATGAAGCATTTCTGTATGGCTCTTCGTCATGTAGAATGCAACTGGACGTCGAAAGACACTATTTAAAAGAACAAGAAAACTGAGAAAGGTAAATCAAGCAGTAGGTCAAGAATTAAGTGACTATTTTCTTATTTAAAACCCACGAGCGACGATTGGATTGCGCTAGAATTTTGAATAAATTCTTCCCAATCTGAGAATGTCTAATGGGATTTGATGTAACATGCTTGATTTTTGCATTGGATAACAGTAATCTGAGTCTTAACCACCAGAGAATTGACATTTTAGCTATGCTGGTTGATTGGATGGGGATTAAATCTAACAACGAGGTAATATTTTTGTGTGTTGAGTATCCTCAAGGAAATTTCTTAGATGCTGATAAGAGTTTTCTCTTGAAAAACAATTAAATCCTTTATCGCTTTTTAAGAGCCAAAGGTTGGTTGATCCAAGTAATTAAAACAATGCTCTGACCAAAGCGCTTGGGCTGGGTAATGCAGGAATAAGTGAACCATCATTACCTGTTCCCATTCCTGGCAGCAATTGGCACAATGGCCATTATTCTTTTCTATAGACCAATTACCCGTAGTCATTCCCACAATTCTGGCAATGCTCGGATTAGTTGTCACATTCCCTTAATAGTACAGTAAGTTTAAGAACTTAACTGTCAATAAGAATGGATTCTTATAGCATTTAAAGAATTCACTGCACTTCACAGCTTCCTGCAGGACATTAACCACTTCAAAAGAAAAGCTATGAGGGACCTCTGATAATATCTCAAAAGTCCGACTATTATAAAAATGTTCAGACTTATTCAGACTATAGTCAGATATCCTAGAATTCAATCGCAACATAGCTTTTCCTGGTACCTACATTCTTTAACTTAGTCGAGAACTTTCTACATCTAGAAAAACGTGCAACATTAAGGAGGGCCTTCAATAAACTTCTTTTAACGTATTTGAATACCCAGCTGTTTGACTGTTCCATTACATGTTTAGAAAATGGAAGTTTTAAATCCCTACCATTCTTTAACATGAAAGACTAAGAAAAACGCTTTCCAGATACGTTCGAATAAGATTATTGAAGCCCTTGTTTGTTGTTAAATACTTTTCGATGGGCGAGTTTTTCGACTAAGTTGCAGAACGAAAGCACCGATTTAGTTGTTAAGCACTTTATTTGATGACTTTTACGAAACTTCAGAACTTGGATCAAAGTCTTGGAACTTAAGCACTACCATATCCTTTGGTGAGAATAGTCATTATGAGCAACTGTTTCCTTTCCTCGTTCTACACACAACTGCTGCAATGTCTGTTGTACCAGATGCCCTTTTTAAAATTATCTTGATAAATACTAATCGGGTTGCACATCAAAGTTCTTCTGTGAATGATCTTTCAAAGGTGGTTCCCATCTTCCTTGATATGACAGCATCTAAGTCAGACTTTTACACCTGAGGTAGGTATTAAGAGGATATCCTTCGCAGCTCCCAGCGTGTATAATAAGATTTTTTGCCGTTGCTTATTCACTTTTTTTTTAATTTTAAATTTGCATTCCTTTTTTAACTCTCGAAGCACTGATTCTTTTTAAGTGCATAAATTAATTAATTATTTAATTGGCAAAATATTTTTTTTTTTAAATGCGTATTATCACTAAACATTTAATTTATCACAGCACTTTTTATTATTTCATTTTAAACAGATTGTCCACGATAGAAACAAACAAATATAAGCTGTAAATATACCTTTAATACTAGTCTCCTAGCCAGCTCCTGTATCTAACTATCTAACTGGATTTCTTTCTAAACCTCGAAGCTGCTTCAAAACAACTTCGATAAAATAAAACGCAACTCTCAGTTCAATAGCTTCGTGTAGATACAAATAAAAATTAAAAAAAATATTAAAAATTACTGCGAATGCGCCATACAGCATCTCTCTCCAAAACAAAGAAATCTTGAAAAAAATTCATAAGAATCAAGAATATTAAAAAAAAAACAAAGAAAAAATATAATCTGTAGATACAAATATCAAATATTTTTTTCTTAAAAAAATGTACATATCTATGTGCATAACAAACACAATTATTTAAATAAATTTTATTGCCGAAGACTGTGTGGAGACTTTGTTTTGCAAAAAAAGATGCAAACTTTGCACAAAACAAACAGATAAAAGAATTATTTTTAGAAGTCAGAAGATGGAAAAATAAAAATGTATCTGATAGCGAAATGAGGACAATAATAGGCAAACATAATTCGTAGATACCTTTAATTAAAAAAAAAAACACTGCCGAGGATTCGTTATTTATATTGTTGCAACAAAAGAAATTGCAATTTCTGCAACGCACATCACACAAACTAACAACAATAACAGTGGGAAAACATACGGATGCGTCCCAGTCAAACTGTGAGATACACGCGAGCTAAACCGTCGCCGACAACCGTCAATATAGAGGTAAACTGAGAGACTGTTCGCCGCTTCGCGTTCCGAAATAAATTCAAGTTAGTTTATTCTGCTGGGTTCTATAAAAAATGGATGAATTCCTATCGCATTATTAAAGTGGATTTTGCAATTAATTCGTATCTTTCGACACTAGCATTGTTATTGGATTTCTTATCTGTAAAAGCGTGCTTCTAACGGAAGAAGAACATTTTGTAAATATTTTGTAAATTTACATCTGAATAAGATATTTATCATCCATCATTCCCAATTTCCATTTATACATATCTGTATCTTCAAACTTCATCATCTGTTCAAATTCCAATATCAACATCAACAAGAAGTAGGAAGATTTATTTCATTTTCCTTACTCCCCTTACCCCTACCAATTCATTCACTTTCCAATGATACATGGAACTCATTTAAAATGAATATTATATCATTTTTGTTTTGTTGCTAAACATTGAAATTCATTTGATAATTCATTTTATTTTTCCAATTTGATTGTGGTTTTGTTTTGTGTTGAATATTTTTAATTTCTATTGGAATTGGAATGAATTTGCGTCGGCAAAGACATTTATTCATTTTGTATTCGATTTTATTTTCAAAGATTCAAATGAATTTTTTGATGGCGGTGAATTGGTGGCAGATTGGCGGCGGTCATTTTATAGTTGACTGACTTGAGATGATAGTTCCAATCTAATTGGAAATTGAATCCTAAAAATTGTTTTGTAAATTTAATTTTAAAACTTCAAAATTCTGGATCAGAATATGGAGAGAATAAAGGATAAAGAATAGATATAGAAGAAAGGAAGCAAGACAGTGTTAGTGTTGAATTATGTTAATTGTGATGAATCATGATCAAAGATAAACCCAGTGAAGTGAGTCTTATATTTCCATTGCATCCACGCGGAATGGATATTTAATCTACACCTGAAAATCTTTGTGGAGTGTGGACTTTGAACATTTTAAATTTCTAATGATGACACGCTTATTGCTATGGGCAATATGCCAGATCAAGGTGGTAGGAAAAGGAATTTATTGGGTCACTTATAAATGTTTTTTTCAATAAGTGTGTTTTGATGTTGAAATGGAATAAGTCAAGCTTTGTTTGGGCTATAAGCAAATTTCTTCTTTTTTTTTATTTGAAAGGCTCGCGTACTTATGTATGAAACATAGTATCGTTCAAATGCCTGGCTTCGCATACGTGTGGTTCAATTTTCAATGATTTCATATGCTAACAAAATAAAAAGATAGAGTGCCCCAACCCCCAAACAAGTTTCTGGAAATAAAAAAGTTTAAACACGGCGATTAAAATCCTTCACTTATTTTCCCTGTCCATACCTATAGTTCAGTCATTGCGGTACATCCCTACCCTATGGTTAAGCTCTGAATCGTTATCGGATATATTAATCAATGTTCGCTGAGTAATCCAGGGGCGGATCAATTAAATTTATAGACATATAGATATTTAATAGATAATACAATTTTGTTGGTTTACATATTGTATTTTTTAGCACATCTTATACAGAGATATGATATTTTGTATCTTACTACTGGAAAAAATATTGAAAATGAATTTGCAGAATGAAAAATTAATTAATGAAAATTTAATTTAGTTGAAGGAAAACTATTAGTAAAAACCTTCATGTAAGACAGCAATTAAATTTATAATTAAGGCACAACACTACCAATAAATTGTTTAATGAAGCTCAAATTTGGATTTAGTAGAATTATTTATAGTTAATTCTTTATTTTTTGTGTTTAAAGTTTTCTTTTTTTTATGATGGTAGGTATTTTCAGGGTTGACTACCTGAATATTCGTAATCCAAATCATGGAACAAAAATTCTGTTCTGTTCTTATTTATGTGCTTCGGATGTGAAACTGCAACGAGAGCGTCCATTAAAATCTGATCCTGAGAGCAGATTCTTAGTCTAGTGGGGAATAATAAATCTATTGTCTTTTGTCATTAAATCTTCAATGCCACTATTCATGAGTAGCAATTGCAATGAAGAAACCGAACACCTCAAAGTTTTGGGAATATTTATTATAGACCTCTTTCTGTGGAATGACTATGTTTAACATCGCCAAGAATGGTATGCGAAGTGTTAAGGTTATCTTCGAATGTGCAAGAAATTGTGTACCCCGTCTGATCTAGCAACAGTCTACAAAGCGTATATTTGACAAAAACTTGTTTATAATTCCCATATTTGGGAAGGTGCTACCAAAACCGACCTCAATAACCTTGCGATAATAACTGATAAAGTGGGAAATCACGTTGAAACTGCTGCAGAAAGTCGGTACAACAGTGACCACTGTGGACTCGCTGTTGTAATCCAAGTTCCAAACGAGCTCATAGAGTTAGAAGAGTACGTTTGAGTGTATTCTTACAGTTAGAGTAAGATGCGCTGGTCTCATTTCATCAATTCCGTAGAAAGACAACTGTGTTCGAGTGACTTAGCCCCACCAAACAAGATGAATTTGAAGTATAAAAATCGATGAACATCTACAACGGATGGATAAAACAATATAATAAAACATTGGAAGAAGAAACATTACCCAAATACAGGGAACGTGAACAAAATAACACCTACAAAAACGCCAGTATACACACATTATAAAAACAAAAATTGGACTACTAGCAGAACTCAAAAACTTGTACACCGACTGGTACGTTCTGAAGATTAGGGCACTGCAGTTTTTCAATGTTTATAATTTTTTTTTTGGGAGTTGGGACAAGAAAATTCTAAGAGAGCAAATGGCAGGATACGTAGGTAGGTAGTCCTGTTCTCATGTCAACCCAATTAGATCCAGAAGAAGTTTTCTCGGAAGACAACTTCTTAATAATCGAAGATCCGCAAAAGAAAGTGGAGACAGTTGAATAGAGCCTTACTTCATCATTTCTTCGTTCGGAACGACCTTGTTCAATGACTTTTTGGGAAACGCTTCACACAACTTTTTGCTGTGTGGTTGTTGTCTGTGCTTTCATATGCTTACAATTCGTTGGCTGTGGTTTGCGAAATCTATGGTTGAATTCAGTGGAGACACAATGCATCTTTAGAAAATTGTTACATTTCGTGGCAACTTCAAAATGTTATCTATTTTTTCAAAAAAGGGAAAGGAAAACTCTGACCCCACTAATCTTCGTTCGATAAATAATGCAAGCATTAGCAAAGATTTTTGAAAAAAATATTCAATATGTCTCTGGCCAAGTGGACTGCGGACAAGAAAATCATTCCGAATAAGCAGATCCCACCAAAAATATTTTCATGTAAAATGTTGCCAAGACGAGACCGATTCGCACTGAAAAAAAAGTTATCAGATCTCATGTGGAGCCAAGCCTCTTACTCTACACGCCCTTACTCTATAAGGTCTTGCTTCACAAACTCTACACCTTAGTCAAAATATTTGGTTTGGCCGTTCCGTAACTACAAGAACTATTGTGTAACAGAAAAGTAATGAACAGTGAATAAATTTTTCAAGTGAATGTAAAAAAGTCACATATTTTGACTTTCAAATATGTGGCTGTTCCAAAGAAGATGGTCCGTAATACGCATTCTTTAAACTGAGAGGTGATCGGTTTCTTCGATGTACCACGAGGTACCACTTCTGGATAGTGGCATAGGAGGTACGTTTTGCCTTTACGACAAAAGACAACATTGAGTTTTTGAAGCGTTAAATTCGACGCGATTTTTATTTCCCATTGCACAATGCTGTCAAGATCAGAATTTAATGAACTTGTCATACACTGCCGTTGCAGTTCCACATCCGAAGAACAAGGATGAGAATCTGGAAACGAATATGCAAAGCTCAGAGTGCTGTCGTCAGTAAAAGAATTAATTGGATTAGTAGTTTCAGATAATAAGTCTTTGCTAATATGAGGAAGAGAGTCGGAGACAAAGCAGACCCTTGAGGCACACCAGCATATATTTTGTGAGTATCAGACTTGAATCCGTCCCACACAACTTGTATTGAATGGTTCAAAAGGTAATTACTAATCCAACAAAGAAGAGATTCTTCTAGTCCAAATGCACGCATTTTCGATAAAAGCGCTTAATGCCTTAGAAATGTGTGACAATTTTGCCTTCACCAAAACGGTGGAGAGATTGGTTCCACTTTTCGGTGAAATATAACATCAAATCACCCGTGGACCAGTTGCTTCGAAAGCCGTACTACCGGAAATTAAGAAGCTTTCGTTCTTCGAGATATTTCTTAGGCTGAAAATTAATCAGCGTTTCCATCACCTCAAAAAGAAAGGATGTTAGTGCAATTGGTCGATAGTTTTAGGGAAAGGCTGTACAAATGCTGTTTTCCATCCACTCATAAAGTGACAGATGGAAAAGCTTACGCAATGGTTTTGCTAGAGTTAAAGAACACTTTTTCAAAACAATAGCGAGGTTACTATTTATGCCAGCGGATTTATGTATGTTGAGATCTTTCAAAACTCTAGTGCGAAAGAAAGTCGGTGGGATTTCAGTTTTTTTGGTAAGTTACTTATGACAATATTTTTGTGTTTAGTTTTATTTTTTTTTAATTATTTGTTACAAGGAGTCCCAATATTAATTGTCAGACCTATAGCGTCAACATTTGCGGAAGTGGGTATAATGGAAACTAAAGTTATGAGGGCTCAAAAAAAACTATGAAGCGATTCTTGGGGGGGACAATACCGTGCTCCCTGATCCAGTTCAAGGCAAGACATGACACAATCCGCGTACGGTGTCCATAATGTTAATAGAAGAAAAGAGGACATTTTCAAAATATATATTATATATATATATATATATATATATATATTAATTATTCATTACACAGGAAATAACCTACAAAACTGAAAGAAAAAAACATTCTGCAAATCTACGTGAGATTACCTTTTGTTTGATGATTATATCACGAAGTTCCGTTATGTACGTACGGAGAAAAGCGTACGACAAAATTTATGTGGACTTATTAATATATAGATTATATTGTGTGATTTTGAGTAAAATCTGTCAATAAACAAGAATTTTCGAAAATAAGCGGCGCAGCGCCATCTATGGGTAATACTAAAAGCTCAATTTACTCTTTAGAATAACAGTTATCTGCCTGTGTGTCAAAATCGGTCCATATTTTTTTTTAAGAAAAGCTACCCCCGTGGCAGCCTATACGGCTCAAACTTTACAGGATCACTCACGGAGGGCAGCGCTAACGTTGATTGTCTGAAAATGTCAACAAAATCGTTCACGCCGTTTTGGAGTCCATAAAGAACATACATACGTAACAAGATGCATTCATTCACTTGTCTTGATGTTGTAATTTCAAATTTAAATGAGAAAGAAAAATAATAATTTTTACATTCTAGAAATTCTATTGAGACTTAAGAGACTAAAAAAAGGACATATAAAAACAAAAGAACAAAAAAAGAATTTTGTGAAAAAACTAGCTGATCCGCCCGGCGTTGCTCGGGTACACTATCAATTTTTTCGATTTTTACCATTAGAGTGACATTCTTGGTAACTCGGGTTCTAGACATCGGACAGAAGATTTCTTATTTGCACTCTCCAAATATGTCCTAAGATCTACAAATTTCATTAAAATCGATTTAGCCGAAAAAAGTAATTTGCGTAGGTTTTCGTTATACGTATTTATAGAAGAGAGAGATTCTACTGTATGTTATAAGACTCTTAAAGCTTTCTAGAATACACATACACTTCTTTCTTCGCAGTGCATTACTTTTTTATTAAAATGTACACTTTATGACAGACTTATCGGTGTTTTTTATCGTAGTAAGTCTTAATTCTCTGAGCTTCATTAAAAAACGCATTCATATGGAGGCTGACCTATCTCTCGGATTCCTTTTAACCTGCAGTCGCAGTCCTCATCTTTAATTTATAGGGTCAACGATCAATCCGCCCAGACAAACTCAGTTATTTATGCGAATGCAAATTTTCCATTTGGTGCATCATTCGGTGGCTGACTGCTCTCGAATTTAGTCCAAGCATCTATTAGGGGCAAGACTCTCGTTTCATACTCCACTTGATATAGTTTCACGACAATAGGATTAGTCGTCTCTGCAATGGCTGCAGCTATGATGTGGTGGTTGTGCTGAAACTGATACTGATTCTCGTACAAACGAAAGTGCCATATGGTGTGAATAATATTAAATATTATACATAATACTACATATATCAGGGCAGAAAACGCAACGTTGTTCAATAATAATCCGGATGGTGTGGCGCGATAACCTCATTTGGAATAAAGAAAGACGTCAAAGGGTTGGAAGATGGAAATGGGATCTCAGTTTACGGGTGAATACTCATTTTCACGGTTCATGGATCCATTCTTTTTAACACAAATGGAATCGAATTGGGAATGCGGTATTTATTACATAATCTATCTTAATATCATTCTGGGTGAAAAAAATGCTGGACGATTTTCTCCGGGATAAATAAATTGATTTGGGTATCCAAGTGTTCAAGAAAATGCTTTAACGTGGTAGTCGTTTTAATGAAGGGTAATAAATCAACATATAAACATTAATAGTTATAGTTATTTCATTTCCCGTGCATTTGCAACAAGTTTAAAAAAAAAAACATACGGAAAACTCAAGGCTGACAGAGGAGTTATGGCTTTTCCTGTTCGCAAGGCTGTTAATGTTTTTTTGGGATGGAATTCTTTTCTTCTCGTACAGTTCCAAGCGTATTAAAAAAAATTTAAATTAATAAATTCCCTCTTCCGGATACTATCCACCAACTTAACTTGTAGAATCAAACCACACCTTTCGGTTTATGAAAATGTGAGGATTGAAAACTTCTTAAAAACTGGCAGTAAACTTTCTTAGCAGAAGATCCACTTACTATCTGAATGTACATTACATATGGATCCAATATTTATATCTACATCGCCATCGACAAAATAAGATTGAAGTCTGGCACTTTTTATTGAAATTATGTGCATTTTGGTGTCAATGAATCTCTTCTTCGTTTTCTAATAAATAGTAACAAAGGCTTGTGTGCCGCAGGGCTCAATTTGTCATTCGATATTGTTTAATATTCATAAACGAAATATTGTTTTAAACTCTTATTTATTAAATCTTTGTTATCTCTTTTTATTTGTTACGATTGTACTCTCTCAGCTTTCATACAACTTACTTTCCGGATTCATAAAAAATTCCTTCAACTAAGTAACTATTAAACGTATGATAAGGTCATTAAAACCCTATTATCATCTAAAAATATTTTCATAGTTTTGTTTAGTTCGTAAGCCGCAGTGTAAGGTTATAGCTTAGGCCAACAACACATTGGATCCGGTAAGACAAAAGCAAGCCAGAAACAGAAACACAAAAACACGTTTGATTTTTGTTCTTCAAAGTCTTTCTCTAGAGTTTTGAAAGGTATTCATCCTGCTGCTATAGCCCGAATACATTGCAGAAGAGAGATGTCCTTTAACGCTGGCAAAACCACTTAGTTTCCCGTCTGTCCTATTCCTCTGATCTTTTTCCAAATTGATGACAATCATCATTTGTCCAGCCTATCCCCACGAAAATTTTTTTCCTCAATATTATATCAACCAATTGCAAAGTGATGAAAACCTTGATTAGTTTTTGGCTTCTCAAACTCAAAGTTTGAAAGCTTCTTAATGACCAGCAGTACGGCTCTCCCAGCACCACTGCTGAAACAACTAATCCAATAATTTTTTTGGGAGCCTGGTTATGTTTGCCGGTTAAACAAAATCCGGTTTATCACTATCCCGTTACACGAAATCACGTTTCAGAAAATCCTCTTTTACAAAAATCCCGGAACACAGAATTTTAAACAACTTTTTTTTCTATTTAAAATTAATTTTTGAATTTTTTTTTTTGAAAAATCAATTATTTTAAAACTAATCAAAGAAAAATATTATAAATATTATAATGTACATATATTAATAAACTCAAAAAAAACTGCAGACCAAAATTAAAAAAAAAAATGTTTGAAAAAATAAAATAAAAAACAGGATTTTATCAAAATCCGTCCTACAATTTCCGATATAAATACTTTTTTAATAAATTCGTTATTATACAAGACGTGTAACGGCGTACTCCATTTTTACTAAAAACTGTTAAGTGTTGTGGTTTTGACACTTTTTTTAAGTTCAGAGTGTTATTTTTCTACGTTAATGTTACTTATTTCTTAAATTTTGTAGTGCCCCGTGGCTTAGTGGTTAGTGTGTCGGACTGCTAAGCGAAAGAACCTGGGTTCAAATCCAGCTCATAGCCACCTTTTTTTCTGGGGTACTGCCTCTTGCGAGGAACTGACAAAACCTCCAAGAGTAAAATTTGTCTCGAAAAAGTGCATCTCATGTAGCCGTTCGGACTCGGCGGTAAACTGTAGGTCCCTTCCATTCTTGCAGAGTAACAACACACACACAGGAATGGTTGAGAGTATAAGTCACTAGGCCTTGGCTCCTTAAGGAGCTGTCGCGCCAATAAATTTATTTATTTATTTATTTCTTAAATTTTATTCGGGGATGTGACCGCACATATGGGCAAGTACGTGCGACCCAGTCGTGATCATTTTTACTTGCGATTATAGGGACTATAAGGCAAGTTTAAAATTCGTGAATAT
This sequence comes from Platycheirus rosarum, assembly GCA_963971375.1. Taxonomy (NCBI): domain Eukaryota; kingdom Metazoa; phylum Arthropoda; class Insecta; order Diptera; family Syrphidae; genus Platycheirus; species Platycheirus rosarum. The sequence continues at coordinate 36,072,921 of OZ020507.1, forward strand.
AAATAAAATTGAGATAACCATCAAACATGACATTACGATCATAGAGAAGTATTATCTATATGTATGTATAACTTTCAAATTTTGTATATCTGTATCTTTTGGCATTCCTCAGAGGGGTTTTTGAAATTTAGGGTTTAGGGCTAAAAATACCGGTACGTGCTATACAGGTAGCCAAATTAGTTCTGCATATCAAATGTTTGAATAACTTTTTTTATCTAATTAAAAGTAATTTAAATTTTTTTTTGGAAAAATCTATATTTTTAAAACTAATCAAAAAAAATATTTTAAATTTTATAATCATATTTTTTTTTCAAAAAATTAAAAATAAAAAAAACAGGATTTTATCAAAACCGGTCCTACAATTTTCGAAATACATTTTTCATAAATTCTTTGTTATTAAAAGACGTGTGATGGCATACTTCATTTTTACTAAAAACCTTTAAGTATTGTGGTTTTTAATACTTTTTATAAGTTCAAACTGTGTTATTTTCAACGTAAATGTTACTTGTTTGTGTCAAAGATCTTGCTTTCCAGTGTAGTTAAGCACATAAGAACAAGGAAAAGTCTATTAACGGTATCTTTCATATAACGTTTTTTACTTGCGATTTAGGTACTAAAATGCAAGTTTTGGATTCGTGCAAAAAAAATCTAACAATTACGATAATAGAGAAGTTGAAAAAAGTGGGTCCGGAATTTCCATCCGTCTTTCTGTCTCTCTGTTTGTCTGTTCGCGCCTCTACAGCCTTAACGGATGGGCAGATGTGCTTCTAACTCGGTATATAGTATTTATTAGGTAGTATCTCGGGGGGTGTTTTTCATTTTTGCTCTATGTCGGAAAATTACTGTACCTGCCATACATTTTTTAACAAAAAGTTTGATTTTCTCAAAAACGGCTCTAAATATTTTTATAAAATTTTCAGGGTGCTAATTTTTTATAATAAATTTGTTCTATAACGGTACCTCTCATATAACCGGTTTTTTCAAATGCGGTTTTATCGTAAACTATTATCCTGATTTCAATAAAATTTTGCACACAGGAAGTCATTTTTAATTCAATTAATATTGCATTTAAAAAATTTGAAAAACTTTTTTTCTCGATTTTTTTAAAATTTTCCAAAAAAAAATTTGGTTTTCAAAATATTTTGAAAAATGGGTTGATTGAATTTTTTTAAATAATTTTCCCAGATAAAAACTAAAATTTAAAATATTTTTTCGAAAAGTTTTTCAAAAAAAACGACTGGGCGAACGATTTTCAATATTTTTTTTTCCTCGATAGACATTTAGTTTTAAAATTTTATTGCATATTTTCTAAAAAAAATATATTTTTTTATTTTAATAGACGTCTGGTTTTCAATCTGGCAGTACTTTTTTCGGAGTTGGTCTTTTTGACAGCTGCCACTTGATTTATGCTCAGTTTGGTTTGCTGTTTCATAATGAATAGACTTACTCCCGAACAAGTTTGCAAATTGTGCAAATTTATTACCAAAATAATGGTTCATGTCGGTGGAGCAGATCATCGAAGAAGACCCGAATGAGTCCATCCGCCATCGTGCGCAACAATTGGAGATGTGCCCATCCACTTTATGGAAGATTTGGCGGAAGAATCTTGGTTTACAGGCTTACAAAATCCAACTCGTTCAAGAATTTAAGCCGAACGACCATCAAGCGCGTCACACGTTCGGTGAATGGGCCCAAAACTAGATGGCCACCGATCCATTTTCAGAAAATTGGGAAAATTGAGCCTCGGTTGGAATTTATTCGAGCCAGCCACGGCGGCCACTTCCCCGAAATCATTTTGCATCATAATGCAAACCCTTATCTTTATAATCAAGCTAAATTCTTGGCCATAACATTAAACTATATGCAAACTATAAGCGTTTTATTTCTTCTTGAAAGCCACACGTTTAGAATAAACACCCTTTATATACATACATATGCAGCCACTAAGCAATTATCTAACATAAGAACAAGTTCGTGCGACCCAGTCGTGCATTTGTTTTAAATTTATTCGACGATGTGACCGCACATATGAGCTAGTACGTGCGATCCAGTCGTGCAATTTATTACAAATACGTATAACTTCTCCTGTTTTAAAACTAGTAGAAAATATACCACACATAACACTTTTGTTGAAAATATAAGCTAAGATATCAACTAAATTAAACGAGAAGTTCTTAATAAAATTATTCGAATAACTGTTTTGTGTTGCAGACTTAGGTTTATCAAGAGACAAAATATATTGGTATAGTTCAAAAGATGAAATCGGTTCAGAGTAAAAACTATTTTCCATCATACTTTCCTTGATAAAACAATGTTCTGAGCAAAAGTTGTTGGTATTTGTTAAACAAAAACCTGCATTTATTAAAGTATCAGAAGCAACACTCGTAAAGAAATTATTAAAAATATTGGCCATTTCAAAGGTGGAGTCTATTTCCTTACTCTCATAGTGATGCATGATACTGTGTCCAATAACGAATTTATAGAAAAGATTTCGTTTACGATTCCCTATTCCTTTTGACTGGTACTATATATAACAATCAAACATAACATTACGATGATAGAGAAACATATTTGAGTCCGTCTGTATGTTTGTTTGTCTGTCTGTACGGATGTTTTTTGGACTGTAGACTAAACGGTTGGGAAAATCGTCTTTAAATTAAGAACTTAAGGTTATTTTCAACATTCTACAGAGGAGTTTTTTCAATTTTTGTTTAGCTCAAAATCTAACCGTACCTGTCATATAACCGTTATGTAAAGGTTTATTTTTCTCGAAAACGGCTCCAAGAATTTTTATGAAAAAACAGTGTACTACTGTAGGTGAGCATTATATTCTGGTGAAAAAAATAATATGGTCGGCTAATTACGGTACCTCCTATAGTACCCGTTTTTTTGTTTGACTTTCTCGAAAACTGGTGATCCGACTACAATCAAAATTGATATTTAAGAAGATGTAGGCAGCCTAAGTAATTTCTTAACTTTTTACGAAAACTTTTTGTTTTGTATTTTTAATAATAAAAAAAAGTTAAAACCAATATTTTGAAAACGGGTAGTTGAATTTTTTTTAATATTGTTTTTAAATGTATTTGAATTTTGGGCTTAAGTTTGTATTTATTTAGTATTTAAAAAAAATTAAAAAAAAATCACTTATCCGCTTTCAAAATATTGATTTTTCAAAAAAAAAAAAAAAAATCCAAAAAATTATTAAAAATACAAAAAAAAAATTTGAAAAAAAAATTTATTCAAAATTACTTAGGCTACCTACATCTTCTTGAATATCAATTTTGATTGTAATCGGATCCCCAGTTTTCGAGAATGTCGAAGAAGAAAAACCGGTCCTATGGGAGGTACCGTTTTTAGCGCACCATATTAAATATTGTTTTCACCAAAATATAATGCATACCTGCAGCAGTACACTGTAAATAGCCTTAAATTCAAAATTTGAAGACGATTGGCTTAACTGTCTAGGCTGCAGTCCAAAATACATCCGTACAGACAGACAAGCAGACAGACGGACAGAATTTTTCCAGTAACTCAAATATGTTTGTTATGAGAGGATAATTCCAATTCGGCGTCTTCTTCTGATCATCGGCAAAGTATTCGAAAATTTAGTTTTGGATTGGTATTTGACGAGATCAATTACTATTTATAAATGCAAAGATAGAAAATAAAATCTTTATTGAAAAGAAAACATCGTGAGAGTTTGAAAGATAACATCTTCGTGGTTTTGACAATCGTTCTTAAGATGACCAACCTAAACCCGAAATCTCATATTTCTGTGCAATAAATAAATTATCTCAGTCAATTTCTAATTTATCAAATCCCTACACTTTCAAATGAATGTTTATTCTTATTATAAAATTGTTCTTTTGTCATTGCCGATTAATTAATAACTTTAATATTAGACAAACAATGTACGAAAAACTTACAGTTCTCCTTACAATCCGCCAATTTGTGTTGGCGACGACATTCGTAAGATTTTAAATAAATTTAAACACTTTCTAAGTACACATGAACCCAATACTCGTGTCGAACTGTTATCATTGTTGAAAGATTTGACGGACACGTTTTTCATTACAATAAAAAAAAACATTTCTTATAATTACTCTGTACTTACAAATTTAATTCTATCAATGAAACATTACATCGTGAGAAGTGTACATTGAACTTGGGATTTAGTTTTTCGCAAATTTTTTTTATAAATTTTTTTTTTAAATCATTCACGATAAGAACTTATAGCCTCACTAGTGCGATTGCTTTGTGAATAACTCCTTGTTGTTTATTAGAGCTATTGATATCTAAATAAGAATATGTTCTTGAAGTTAAAATGTTGCAACATATTGTAAAATTGAATATATTACAATTTGTTACTTTTGATCCCACTTGAATCTTTATTATGTGAAGGCTTATGTGATTAGATTATCTTATATCCGACTTCTAAGTCCTTCGTGGGCCAACTGTTTTCGAAAGCCATAAAACAGATTAAGTATTACCAGAAGGATTAGATTAAGGTTGTAAGTGCTTAATAAGGTTTTAAGGCAGTTTTCAGTATTTTAAGGTCAAAAATACAGTCGGAGGTGGTAAAATATTATCAACTCAGCTGTTTCGGAGTATCTTTAAGATTAATAATAATATCTTATCTCAACAGTTTAATTGTACTATTCAATTAGAAACAATATTAAGCAAATAACAAATACTTCAATTACTTTCGATTTTGTACAAATAGTTTCAACTAATCCTATAGAAACCATCATTTTCTGTACTCCATAATTCTTTTTTTTCTTCAGGGGTCTGTTACTAGGTTATTAAACTGTGACTGCGTTTGGATATGAGAGTCTGCTTCAATGGCAAGAAAGCCAAAGAGTTCAAGATCGATTTACTTGGCGATTTCAAGATAGCAAGCATATAACATAAAAGTGTGTGTAAAATTGAGTTTTATCCTCCATTTTGAATTTTTAATTTTATATTTTGTAAAAACAAGTAAATGACAACAAACTGTCTTAGGATTTAAAGTAATACAGATGATTCAACAAGAACGTACAATGACTTCCGTTTTATAAAGTCTGTTCAAGAAATAATTGTCAGTACAGGGCGGTTTTTTTCAAAACAGTGGCGTCAGTGTATATTATCTTGACACTGAATTGATAAAACTTCTACTTGAAAAGATTCAAAGCCACTGACTAACGTACATGAATTGTGTATCTCTTTAAAAACAAAAATCGTATACTCCACCATGACCGATCACCACTCCATCAGTCTTGATGGAATATAGAATAATGAATAATGATCGTTTGCTCACTTCAACCTTCCCTCGCTGTATACATTTTCCACCAAGAGAGTTACCTTTGCCAATTAAAAAACAATACTTTATAGCTTTTTCATTAGTTTTTATCATAGTGCTTTTGGTTTTGAAGCTTTTGAGATCAAATTATGTAGTGTGGGAGGGTAGGTGTTGTCGTATTTGTGTATTTTATAGTTTTTATAGTTGGATAATCGTTAGAATTTTGTTGGCTTTTGTATTTTAGTAGAAAGAAGTTATTTTCTCAAAGTTTTCAAGTGTATTATATGATATTGTATTTTAATAAGAGTCAAGTGGTATTGTAATTAATAAACATAAATATTCATATATAGTATCTATATATAAATAAAATAAAATCGTGTTAGTTACACTATTTATAACTCGAAAACGGCTGAACCGATTTGGCTGAAAACTGGTGGGGAAGTAGCTTTGAACCAGGAGAGACCCATTTGCTTGCGTTCCCGTGTAACGTGACATAATACTCGATTTGAAATGTAAACAAAAATATAGAAAACAAATGACAACAACTGTCAGATCGATTTATCTCAATGGGCAAGTTCAATGCGTACACTGACTTTTAGTAAACTAACTTTTTGTCAAAGTGAAATCATTGAACGACAAGCTGACCCCATTACATTGTTGAGGTCAACTGCGAGTTGAAAGTTTTTTGAAAAACTTTTTGAATAAATGTCAACTAAAAGTCATTTAACTTTAAGAGCCAATCGACCAATCAGAAGCAAGTTGACCGACTTTTAGTAGACACATTGAAAGCCAGAAATCATTTTCGAAAATCGCGAAAGTGTTATTTTTGTATGTTTGTGATTTGTTAAAAAAAAATGGACACTACTGGGTCGCACGTACTTGCTCTTATGTGCCTAATTACATTGGAAGGCAAGATCTTGGACATAAACAAATAACATTTACGTTGAAAGCAACACAGTTTGAACTTATAAAACCTATCAAAACCACAATACTTAACCGTTTTTACTTCGTTTTTATTTCGAAAATTGTAGGAAGAATTTTGAAAAAATCCTGTTTTTTATTTTTAGTTTTTTGAAACAAAAATTATTTTTAAATTTTGGTATGCAGCTTTTTAAAGTTTATTGATATACATGTGAATATAAAATAAAAAATAATTTATTTTAATTAGTTTTAAAAATATTGATTTTTGAAAAAAAAAATTTTAATTAATTTTAATTAGAAAAAAAAGTTATTCAAAATTTTGATATATTTAAAATTTCAAAAACCCATTTGAGGAATGCAAAAAGAATCACACTTACCAAATTTGAAGGTAATCTCTTGAGCCGTTTAGGCTTTTTGTATATATTGCGCACGCGTACAAGGGATTAGTGTTTCCCTTTTAATCTTAAACACACTAAGCGAGCACAGGAAGGTTAGAGGAGGAGCGACAGAAGGTGTCGATTAACATTGATTTTTAATGTTTTCGAATTGAAATAGCAAGGAAAAACCTCGCCGGGTAAACTATTCCAAATTCTTGTTGTACGCCTAAAAAAAGAATCGCTATATTTCACGCTACTTTAGGCTGCAGACAGACATTTTGCTCACTATTCGCATAGATCTGCGACTTAAGAAAACCCCACAAAAAAGTCTAATGGGGTCAAATCACACGATATCGGTGGTCAGTTCACATCACTTCCACGTGAGATGAGCATGCCTTCAAATCGCTCTTGCAGAATGACCGATGTGGCATGAGCTGATATCGTTGGGGTCCATTCAAATTTAGTCACTGTAGGGTCTTTGGTAACCTCTATGGTAAGAGCTGGTAAATCAACTTTCAGCAGCTCTTTGATGAACTAAAATTGTGCCAGAGAATCCAAAAATAATTACCCATTTGAAGTTTTGCAATCTATGACATGTTCAATTTCTCAAAAACTTGAACGCAATTTCTTGGAAAGAAATCTCAACTTTGCACTAAAAAAAGGAAAGAAACGAGCTTTTCCTAATTTTAAGCACAGGAATGTTTGTATTTGTATTTAGCATTTAATTTATCGCGTCATCAGTTATCGGTATATGGCGATGAAATTTGACGTTTAAAATAATAAAAAAAAAAACGTTTTATCGCCTGCAAAAGTTAAAGAAGCTGGAGAGTGCAATAAATTGAGCCGATAAAATGTCGATACTGTAGTTAAAGAACAGTACTGAATTGGATAATTAGTATTAATTTTTAGCAAAACAAAGTTGATATTTTTTCTGAGAGCAAGTATTCAAGTTTCTGAGAAAACGGAAATCCCGGAGAAATTCAAAAACTTCATTTGAAATTTCGGATATTTCCGTTTTTTCTAAATAAAACAAAAAAAAAATGTAAACAATCAAGAAGCATTACTGAAACTAAAACTATTGATCTATATGTAATAAAAACACTACAAAATTGACAATTAGTTATTTTTATTTTGAATCTATGAAGTGAGAAAGACAATTTCTTTGAATTCTCTTAAGTTAAGGGATGCGTGCATCAAATCTAAAGAAAAGTCCTGGTTTAACTCTAAGTGTAAAGAAACAGGTTCAAGGAAATAAGTTTCCGATCTTACAAAGCCAACCCTACAGAGGAAAATCGGGAAAAGCACAATCAAGCAAAGAACTCATGTAACTCCGTTATTGAAAGAACCAAATTTTTGCATGACCAAAAATTACGGCAAAAAATTCTGCAGTGTCCCAAAGACAGAAAAAATGTTTGTTCCTTTGTTAAAAATATAAAAACTCCTCAATATCTTCAGTTCCAACGCTCATCGACAATAACAAACCAATTATTTACTCTTCAGAAAAGGCAAGCTTGCTCGCCGCCCATTTAGCTGCCAGCTCCACGCCTCACAGCAACGTTGCGTTGTACTTGAAAATTTTTCCATGGGACACATTTTTTTCGCACTCGTAAAGAAGCAAGATTTCTCAAAGATCTAGATATACACAAATCCGCTGGCCCGGATGGTATACCCCCGATTCTTCTGAAGAGCTGTTCTTCCACACTGGCAAAGCCACTACGTAAGCTTTTCCATCGCTCCTACTCTTCTCGAATATTTCCTAGAAGATGGAAAACAGCATTTGTCCAGCCTGTCCCTAAGAAAGGTAACTCATCCTTCTCCTCCTCCTTACGACCCATAGCACTAGCATCCCTTGTTTCTAAGGTCATGGAAATGCTGATTAACCGTCAACTTAAGGAATTTCTCGAAGATCAAAAGCTACTACATTACCGTCAGTATGGCTTCCGCTGTAATTGTTCTACTGGTGATCTGATGGCATATCTCACTGAACAGTGGAACAAATCCTTACGTCGCTTTGATGAAAGTAAGATTAAGATTGATATCTCCAAGGCATTTGATAGAGTTTGGCATGAAGCTCTCTTATCGAAAATGCGTGCTTTTGGGATTGATGATACTCTTGTTCGTTGGATTATAAGCTGTCTTCTGGACCGTTCAATACAAGTTGTATTGGACGGATTCAAGACTGATTCCCACAAAATAAATGCTATTGTGCCCCAGGGCTCTGTTCTGTCTCCGATTCTTTTCCTCAATTTTTATAAATGATCTTCTGGCTGTTACTTCTAATCCACTTAACTGTATTGCTGATTGCTGCTACACTCAGGTTTTCATATTCGTTCGATAATTGACGTCCTTCGCCTTCGGACGTACATGAATGGTACTTACATCGAAGAAATCGAAAATCTCTCACTACTCGGTATGTGTGTCAACGACGACCTCCGTTGGAACGACCATATATTTGAGATAGCTAAGAATGCTGCTAAGTGATTAGGTTTTCTGTATCGGTGTAAGAAGTAGTCTTCTCCTTCTGATCTGACTACAATTTATATAGCGTTTATACGCCCTAAACTCGATAACTCCCACCTCTAGGCAGGTGCTTCGCAAACATCGCTTCACCTGCTCGATAGAATACAAAATCGAGCATTAAGATTGATAGGAAATAAAACTGCCGCTGATACAATTGCCCCTCTCGAACACCGACACAATGTTTGAAGTCTTTCCTTATTTTATCGTTTCTTTTATAAAAAATGTTCACTTGAAGTAGCCAGCTGCATTCCTCCCCTTAAAAGTTTCTCCGTAATACACGTCTCGCAAGGAATGCTCATCAATTTGCCCTTGAGCCCAATTTCGGACGTACATTGAAATATAGATATTATTTTTTAGCCGAACAACACGAATTTGGAATAGTTTACCCGGTGAGATTTCCCCTTGCCATTTTGATCTGCAAGCATTCAAAACCAATGTTAACCGACACCTTCTATCTTTCCCCTCCTTATCATCCTAATGCCCGCACAGTGTGCTCTACATAAAAAGGGAAACAAATTGTCCCTTGTGCGCGCGTTAATTATAAAAAAAAAAGTTGCTGTCATTTAATGATAAATAAACACAATTTTTTTGTTTAATTTTTTGCGTAATAATCGGAAGTTTCACATTTTTGTCATATCTATAACTTCTCGGTCGCAATACATTCGACCTTTGGAATTTCAAAAACCTTCAATAATTTTTAGTTGATATGAAAAGATCAGTACAATAAAATATAATGTTTCTGATGGAAATAGTATAAACAATGGTTACTCACAAGCTAGTCGAATAGAGCTTAGAGCCAGCCACACGTCATAATTATTATTCAAATAATTATACACTAGGTTAGTTAATCACCATTGTAGAGTTCGCGAGTGCAAACTGAGTACACGTGCACCCAAACCTAACTCCCCAAAGCTATTAAATATCTAAGTACGTTTAATACGTTTATTAGTTATCTTCCTTGACCACTGATTTTAAGCTTATTCATGCGTTTCGTTGAATCAAGCACCCGGATTAAATAAATTAACCTCAAAAGGGGTTACATAGTTACACAAATGATGCGGATATGACGTTTAAGCGACTTGCACGCGACACTAATAAATAAATTGTAATCCAAATTAGTTTTGTTTTTTAATGTTCAATTTGTACTTTATAGCTGGCTGTATCTGAAGGAAACATACTTTGAGATTTCTGTTTATTGTCTTCAGACAATGTCGAACAAAGCTTGGAAAATTGACTTTGTTCATCTTTTTTCCGCGAGTCTTTGATCAGCTTTTGATCAACTTGTAAACAAAAGTCCTTTGTTCGATATATTATTAATTTAGTTGTTTGTCTTACCAGACTAGCAATTTATGATGTAAGCTAATTGATTTTACGAGGTTGGTATTTAAACTTTAATAGGAGCATGAGGTGATTGAAAAAGGAGTTTTAAATGAACTTGAAAGTCAAGTAAGTTTGACATTATTACATTTAGCAGAAAAAAGATTGTAACTTCGAAATTTAAAAAAAAATTCATGACTTACCAAGAAATTGTTGTTGTTAAATCTTTTTAATTCAAACATATTCTACGACTTGGTATTTAAGCACAGAATGGCTCAGTTTATGTGCTGGATACCGCGCACAGCTCCAGCTTTCTTTTTTGATTTGGACATTTTCAAATTTAATCGCAGTTACCATTGCCAACTGATTTTCCTTAAAGGGCTTTAAAGATCCTTTTCCATAATTTGTTTGAGTACGAAAACTTTATTATTTCACAGGTTTCTTCCGCTTCATTTTCTTTAATGTAGAAAATCAAAGAGGTCCTTTGAAAAAGCCGTTGAATAATGATATGTACATTTATGTATATACAAATGTATGTATAAATGATAATAATATATGTACATACATTTATGTGTGCAAACCATCAATTATTTATGTTGTTATTTGTTTTATTTTTTTTTTCAGTTTGATTTTTTTTAAAGTAAAATTTAAGTGAGACTGTGATGTAGCTTAATATATTTAAGCAAAGTTATTTTTGATATAACCATGTAATTAATAACCATTAACTTGCACTATTCTAACCAGTATTCCATTATCAATGAACTGCACTTGCATCATGGAAGCCGATCATCTAGAAATTCTCGATATGTGCATCACCAACAAACACATCATCATAACATTTACGAACATCGGCGGAATGTTTCATGCCTCTCTCTCTCTCTCTCTCTCTCTCTTCTACTCTTATTTTTACGGTCATTGTTCTAAAGAAATAGCTAGTTACATTCCTCCTCTAAAAAAATTTCACCGTAATACTCGCGCTTCCAGGAATGTCCACCAATTTACCCTCGAGCCCAATTTCGGTGGTACAGTTAAGTACAGAGATTCGTTCTTCAGCCGTACAACCCGAATTTGGAATGTTTTGCCAAACTCTTTTTTTCCTTCTCATTATGATGTCCAGAAATTTAAAACCAATAAACATCGGTATCTCCTTCTAAGCCCCCTCCTCTTTACCTAAGAACGCGCTGTTTCCACTGACATTAAACTACGAAAAACTTCATTTGGAAATAACACATGGAAAAGAAAAGAACTACATTCATGCCATATATAGGAGACCCAAACTTAGCGTAGCTCGATTCATTGATGAAATCTATACAATGATTAATGTACATAAAAAAAAAATAGTACATATTAGGTGATATGAATATCAATATACTAGATGAAAACAACTCTCTAGTACTAAAATATATGGAGACAATGGCATCAAAAGGACTGACGAATGTAATAAAAAAGACTACACGTATTGACATAAGACCAAACACATCTATTCTGATTGACCACATGTACGTTACCATCACGAAACAAGACATTTTTTCAGCTCTTGTTGAAACAGATCTCGCTGACCACTACGCTATACTCTACGCTATAAAGAAGGATTAAACGATGAAAGAATGTTAAAAGAGGTCGACGTCGTGCACATGAATCAACAGAAAATTAATGAGCTCATTCAACAAACAAATTGGGAACATATGCTTCAAGAAAACAATGTTGAAATCCTTTATTATAACTTCGTTCTAAAATTTAACATATATGCAGGGTCAACCAAATTTAACAAAACCCGAAAACATACAAAAACCTTGGATAAACAATGACATAATCTTAATGCGCAAAATAAGAGATGAGTTATATAGGAGATGGAAAAATAGTCCAAGAAGCCAAAGCTACAAACAAAAATTTATAAGTGTGCAATCCGACCCCAGAAAGACTTGGAGCGCCATAAATGAACTTTTAGGAAGAAAGAAAGTTTCAATCGATGAAGTTGTAAAAAAAAAATTTGCGGATCAATTTGCAAATTAGCTATCCAATATCATACACGTGTGCAATATTAAAACACATATAACGAATCAAATCCTGCAACTACAACAAAGTATTTTCATTGAAGAAGCCAGCGAAGATACTCAACATTTTAAGAAAAATAAACACCAAAAAAGGACCAGGAGCTGACAACATAATAAACGCTGAAATTTTTGCACTGATTATACGAACCATAATCATTCGTAGCATGATCCAAGGCTGTGTTCCAAAAATTATGAAAACATCTATAATTCGACCTATATACAAAGGAGGAACAAAAAACATCGTCGAAAACTATAGACCAATTGCTATCATGTCAGCTGTAGAAAAATGTTTGGAAGAAATATCGCCGAACGTCTTAATAAATTTATTACCAAACACCAAATCTTACGGACCAACTTCTAGCAGAATTTACAAATACAGTTAATGCAGGACTTAATCGTAACCATCACGTATTTGTCTTGTTTATTGACTTCAGCAAATCTTTGATACCCTGAATCAAGAAAAGCTTCTAGAAACCTTGAACAAAATTGGTGTGAGATGATTTTTGTCGGAATGGTTCAAGGACTGCTTAACTGATAGATCGATTAAGGTTAAAATATCAACGACCCTTAGTAAAGAAAAACCTACTAAATATGGTGTTCCACAAGGCTCAAAGTTGGGTCCCATTTTGTTCATTTTATACATCAACGAACTTCTCAGATTATTTAGAAACAATACAATAACAAAACAAAAGTAATGCATATACGCCATCCATTTAAGAAAGAACAAATTGTCAATTTGTTTTTCCGAAACAACAACTGTCCACTGCTAACTAACAACGAACCAATCGAATTGGTGAAAAAGATGAAGTATCTTGGAGTTACCATAGATGAACATTTTATTTGGTGGAAACACATAAATAGAAAACGTCACCAACTAAAAAGTACCCTATTTGCATTGGTTTATCTTAAAAGATTCTCAAATTTCGAAGTTCTTAAACAAGTTTACTACTCACTGGCAGAATCGCGAATTCGAGATGGGATCATGGCCTGGGGTAGCGCCTCAAAAACACATATAGATAAAATATTAAATCTTCAACATCGTCTAATCAAACTGATTAAACCACTTAATGCGCACTTTAAAGCTCTGGATTCAAACGCAATTTATGAAGTGACTGCATTACAATATTATATGGAAGACCAAAGATGCCTACAGCCAATAAGGCACACAATCAAAATACCAGAAGAAGAGCACTAGGGATGCTTGAAATTCTATTATCTACCAACCTATACGGGGACAAAGAACTGTGATGTAAGATTCCGAAGTTTTTGAACTTGAAAAGTATTCAAAATTTTAAGAAAAGAAAAAAAGAAATTAAAAAAATACTTTCTAGAATCGCATTTTGTTAGATAGTAACGTAAATTAAAATAAGTGATTTCCACTTTTATTGTGATACTTAAGTGTTCAATTCCAATGTTTAGATTACTAAAACAAATATGTTAAATAGTAATTAAAATTAAAATATTAACTGACTTCAATAACTTTTAAATTCAAATAATTGCCTTTGTTCATAAAACTTATTATATTGAAAACTTATTATAAATAAATGAATTTGAAAAATGAAAAAATTAATATAACAATATGCTGATTCTCATTAAGATTTTTTAATACTTGGCAACAATTATCAATAAGTAATTTGTATAAGTCAAGATGACTTTTTGGAGGTATATAACTCAAACAAAAAGAAAACTTCATGAATTTGATCGAAATTAACCTTAACTATAAGCTGATCTAAATCATAGTTCAAATTAAAAGATGATGATGGCAAAGCAATTTCCGTGCTAGTAAACGTTGAACGAACTGCAATCATAACACCGCCACCTCTACCAAGACCAAAATCGAGCGTTAAGATTGATAGGAAATAGAACTGCCGCTGAAACAATTGCCCCTCTCGAACACAGACGCAATGTCTCATGTCTTTCCTTATTTTATCGTTTCTTTTATAAAAAATGTTCACTCGAGGTAGCCAGCTGCATTCCTCCCCTTAAAAGTTTCGCCCGTAATACTCGTCTTGCTAGGAATGCCCATCAGTTCACCCTTGAGCCCAATTTCGGACGTACCGTGAAATATAGGGATTCTTTTTTTAGCCGTGCAACACGACTTTGGAATGGTTTACCCGGCGAGATTTTCCCTTGCCATTTCAATTTGCAAACATTCAAAACCAATGTTAATCGACACCTCCTATCTCTCCCCTCCCTATCTTCCTAATGCCCGCGCAGTGTGTTACATTAAAAGGGAAACAAATAAATTTTATTTATTAATTTATAATATATATATATAAATTATAATATATATTTATTAATTATAAAAAAAAATCAGTTCCTTTATTAATTAATTTATAACATTCGAATTTGGCCGGCGGGGCTTTAAGATAAGTAGCGATCAGATTTATTATTGCCTGGGCAGATGTTGAAGGTTAAAATGTTGATAAATGCAGCCATTTTTTATTTTGGATAACTTCAATCACGCCGCACCAAAATTGACATTACTTCCAATAACACTATTATGTTTACGTTGATTGTTTTGATCATTAACTCCATCCAAATAAGCGTTGGTCTCGTCACCCTTATTAGCAGAGTTTAAAGGGGCAGCAACTATGTCATCAACAAAATGCTCGCAAAAACTCTAAAAATGCTTTAGTTCTGAAAGCTGCAAAGCGAAAACCAAAAGAAAAATTATTATAATTTCCATTAAAGACAAATGGTAACTCTGAATCAGTTTTTTTTTAAGTAAACACAATTAGCGTGAGAGGCAAATTGGCGATCAATCTACTCTCCTCACAGCCGGGGTGCAGACAGGTCATGGTGGAACGTACGTGGGTTTATGGAATATTACAAAAACACGTTCAATATAACTCCGGGGTTCTGTGTTTTACTTCAGTGGCAATTTCTTAGGTTCAGTTGGGTGAAAACACCCGCAAGTACCAGTGTGTTTGAAAGCTCTCTTCTTCTTCTGAAAACGTAAATTGAACAGAGTATATTCTAACATCCAAAGGAATCCTTTACAGTTTTGAGAACCAGTGGCATCATTGCCGAAATGCCATCTGGGAAGTTTTCTCTGAAGTGCTGGGTTTTCGACCCCCACAACGAAACCCCATACTATCCATACTATCGACCAAATAGTCACATTACGGCAACACCTTTTCATCGATTTCAAAACCGCGTACGGCAGCATTTTTTAGAGATGAGTTATAGGAATATGTATAGAAATCAGTGATAACATTCCTGCCGTGTAAAATGACGATGACTGTGTAAAATGACGATGGCAAACGCATGCTGTTCGGTCAAGGTCGGTAAAGACCTCACCAACACATTTGAAAAGGGATTTAGAAGAGACGATGCGCTGTCATGCGAATTTTTCAACATCATATTTGAAAGAATAGATTAGAACTCTCACGCCAACACCAGAGGCACGATCTTTCAAAAGTCCGTCCAATTACTCGAATACGCCAACGATAGTTTTAAGGATCATAATTACATCAACAATTGATCATAATTTGAGCATAAAAGAAGAAATAAGGTAAAAATCTGCAGTTTTTTTTTTAAATTTTTTAGGGTAGTTTGAAAAATAACATTTTTTGAAGCACCAAATCTTGGTAATGAGTTGACATACAAACATGTTTGAATAGTCAATATTGTAGGAAAAACACTTTTTACTTAAGCAAACAAATTTATTAATGAAAAACCAAAGAAAGGTCGAACATTTTGCAGTTCATCCTCCTCCCCGCCACACATTTTTTTCAACATGGTGCACGAAGTCCATATCTTAAGAAAATGTTATTTAACCATCCCTTAACATTATCCCAAAGTTTCAAGCCCAATTTCGGACGTACTGTGAAATATAGGGATTCATTTTTAGCTGAACAACACGAATTTGGAATAGTTTACCCGGCGGTATATTCCCCAGCCATTTTAATCTGCTAGCATTCAAAACCAATGTTATTCGTCACTTCCTATCCTTTAACTGCCTATCTTCCTAATGTCCGCGCAGTGTGCTCTGCATTAAAAGGGAAACAAATAGCGCTTTGTGCGCGCGTTAATTCTAAGAAAACAAATTTTGGCGTAGGTATGTGCTTATTGATCTCAAGAAACAGAAGTTTTGTCCAGAAATAATATACCGATCCTAGAGTAAGAGTGCCTAATTATATACTGATACTGATGTCTTGGACAGCTTTCCTAACTCGGAAGAAAATAAACAAATATTTTCTATTTCATGTAGCCATACTAGGTACGTATATAAACTAAAGTATTAGCATGTGTAAGTAAAATTATATCGACTACTTGGCTACATATCTCACCAAATTTCCCAACAGACACGTGTCGTTCCTTATTCCAACCAACACAAATTTCAAAGATCTAGCCGAAGCCATTTAAAAAAAGTATTTTTTTCAATTATTGCAACAAATAAAAAAATTTAAAAAAAATAGAAATGCCAAAACAAAAATACGATAAGACCAAACAAACAAAAGATCTGACCTACCTCACCGCGGAAACATATTATCTCACTTAAGTACCAACCTATTTGTTGTTGTTATTGTTGTTGTTTTAAGCAACATTTCAAGTAATCTGAATAATATTGGGTTTACTGTGTCAGCTGCCAAAGCAAGCAGACTGTTGGCTCTTTAAACAAATCCCAGAGTTCATTCACTTTTACCCCTTCCCAGTGCTTGCGCACCATGAAAACACAAAGGAAATTAGAAAAAGCCATCCGTCAGATGTGTACCGCGCTGCCGAGTGCATTTTAAGTACACGAGCACTTAAAATGAACCAAAATAGAGAATGGTTGCCTACATGAATTTCTATCAATGGAAAGTGAAGGGGTCGCAGTGAACAGATGAAAAATCTATGAACGAATCGCATTTTGTGAAAAAAAAATTATTTAATGACAATTGATTCAACACTTTATCTTCCAAATTGAAAATCCTTTGTTTGTTTCAACGAATAATTAATAAGTAATTATCTATGATCGAATCGACAGTAAATGCAACTTATGATGAATTAATTATACCTGAGTTGGAATGACTCAGCAACATTTTTGTAGTGGAAATATTGATTGGAAATAAATGTCAACATTTTTGTATTCAACATTTATTAGCAACATTTGCATTTGGATTCAGCTGACAATTTAAACATGTTTAGAGATGAGGTTTGTGCAATTTAAGTGCTGCCATCTTGATTGAATAAATGTTTTCTTTTTTTAACCCATTTTAAACTAACGGGTGATTTTTTTGAGGTTAGGATTTTTATGCATTAGTATTTGACAGATCACGCGGGATTTCAGACATGGTGTCAAAGAGAAAGATGCTCAGTATGCTTTGACATTTCATCATGAATAGAGTTACTAACGAGCAACGCTTGCAAATCATTGAATTTTATTACCAAAATCAGTGTTCGGTTCATTCACCGTAACGTTGCGTCCAACAGCATCTTTGAAAAAATACGGTCCAATGATTCCACCAGCGTACAAATCACACCAAACAGTGCATTTTTCGGGATGCATGGGCAGTTCTTGAACGGCTTCTGGTTGCTCTTCACTCCAAATGCGGCAATTTTGCTTATTTACGTAGCCATTCAACCAGAAATGAGCCTCATCGCTGAACAAAATTTGTCGATAAAAAAGCGGATTTTCTGCCAACTTTTCTAAGGTACTGATTTTGGTAATAAAATTCAATGATTTGCAAGCGTTGCTCGTTAGTAAGTCTATTCATGATGAAATGTCAAAGTATACTAAGCATCTTTCTCTTTGACACCATGTCTGAAATCCCGCGTGATCTGTCAAATACTAATGCATGAAAATCCTAACCTCAAAAAAATCACCCGTTACAATGGACAAACGTGAAAACAAAATGCATATTGAATTTATGAAATATTATACCCCCGACTTCGCAATAATTAGAATATTGGTGCAGAGAGTATTCGCGAAGACCGTGATCCGTGATCAATCAATTCGTTGCGTTCCCTAAGGTTTGGGTTCTTCAAACTTTGGTGTACGTTTTAATTTTCGTTTGTGGGCCCTGGAATACTTTCAAATTGATCCATTTTTTTATCGAAAAATTGTTTTAGCGACAGAATTATATTTTGGTTAAAAATTGCAAAAATTCCCGTAATTGGGTTAATGAATATCAAAACTTTGTTTTATGCGGTGTCGTATTTCAAAATTTTTCTTTCAAATTGATCCATTTTTTATCGAAAAATTGTTTTAGCGACAGAATTAAATTTTGGTTAAAAATTGCAAAAATTCCCGTAATTGGGTTAATGAATAGCAAAACTTTGTTTTATGCGGTGTCGTATTTCTTAAAAAAAAAATACGGAAGGAGCGCGTGTTACTGTTAATGGAGTGCACTACAGTACAGAGTAATGATCCATTAAATTTTCTTCCCGAAAATTCAAGATATTAGTGTAGCTGACTAGTGGTTTTAAGAGGATAGCACTTCATGCCATACAACTTACGAATCAATCGCTTTATTGAGGGTAACGTTCCATGAAAATATCATCTCAAGAAATGGTCCTGTCAATTGGCCACCAAGATCTTGTGATTTGGCACCATTGGATTACTCTCTCTATGGAAATATGTATGCGAAATCTCTTGCAAAAGTCGATGAACCCGAAGCGATTGAAGATTTGTGAGCCAACATAACTCGTGTTATTCTTGGAATAATAGCTAATATGCTCGAAAGATTGGTTAAAAATTGAACAATTTAAGTGTTGATCATTCAAAACATCAGAAGAAAATTATGTTGCATCTATCAGTTAATGGCATTTGCCAAACTAACATCTCAAATAAACGTTTTCCTCAGTACGTTGAAAAAGTCAGGAAGCTGTAATTGGATCACCTTGTATGTGAGACTGGGTTTTGTTCTCAATATAGAAGGTTTTGCAGGGAAACTAGTCTCAATTAAATTACTACTTCATGCAATCACGATTGGAATAGTTAGTATACTCTGTTAGATTTTTATTTTCAGTACAGGAAAGATAGGATATTTGCCTTTCACCGTTTCACTCTTACTATTATAGATTTTAATAAGCTATCTCCATTTCAAATCTCTCACACAAATGTCGGTAGGGTTATCAAGTCTTAATTCAGATTTCATGAACAGAAACATGTAGATCGTAAACTAAATCTAAAAAAAAAAAAAATAAATATAAATTAAAAATTGAAATAAATCTAAATAAAATCAAATCTATTTTTTTCTACACCACGAAGAAGTAAAAAAAAAAAGTCAAATAGTCGACAAATATTATGAAGCTGTATTTAAACCGTTCTTTCAAAAAAAAAAAAAAAAAAAAAAAAAAGATGTACGCAGAAAAACCGTTTTCCTTAAACTTAAAAAATAAGCTTCAATTCTTAAAGCTCCATAGCAAAACCCAAAGAAAATTCCCATCAACGAACGAATCGTAACTGTACCAGTGTTTTTTTTAATAAACACAATCAGCGAAAGGCAAATCGGCTATTATTCTCCTCAAGGAAGTCATATGAGCTATCTTTTGCGTCAATTCTGCTCATGTGGGTTCCGATTGACTTGTGTCCCGTAAGGATACCAACTCAGAGGGATAGTTGAGGTATGCCTAGCTCTAAAATGGATTTTGTATTTTCCTTGAAATATTTGGCTATAGACTTCTTAAAACGCGACAGTTGATACTTGTTGTTTGTGGCTTTGAAAAACAGCTCCTAAATTCTGTTTTCCTATTTAAAATAGGCTATTCTTCCATTGGCTTGATTCCATGGATGAGTTTTTAGCCAGTGTACAGTGACCCATCGGAGGGTTACAAGGCATGTTTTACTGATTAGTAGCAGATCGTTGCGACAGCAATCAATCAGTTTGGACTTGGAGACCATTGAGGATATGGCCTCAAAAATACGAATATTTTTTTCTCCAGGTTAAAAGATAAAAGGTGCTAAGCATCTTCCCCTACTGCAAACACTAATGTATGCCTGAAAAACACTACTAAAGTTTGGCAGTTTTATTGATCTATTATTGGAGGGTTTATCGAGAAGATTCAAGATCCTACCCCTGCTTCCGTCTTAGAACCGTCTGTATAGACCGAAATATGATTTTTGGTTTTAACCCGGTTTTCCTTCCAGCATCCTCTTGTAGGAAAGTCTTTTAGTGCCACCGTGTTAAAATCTAAGTTAGGTACAATATAGTCGGTTTGAACTCCAATGTCTATTCAGTTCTCTATGATTTTATAACAATAATATCCCTTATTCCCAGTTGTTAGTGTGTTTTAATCTTAAAGCACTTTTGACCACCAGCTCCTTTGTGAAAAGGTCTATCGTTTATTGCAAGAGCAGTAATATTTGGGATGTTATATTTTCTTGTAAGCAAAACTGATTCGGTTTTAAGCAGATTGATATCTAGTCAGCAGCTTTTGGCGGGATTGTTGAGTTTATCAAGAACAGCTTGCAGAAGTTCATAAAAGGTTATAAAAAATTTACCTGATGACATAAAAACGATGTTGCCAGTTTGAATAAATTCTCGTTGACGACCAGTAACCAAAGGAGTGGAGATAGAACCTCGCTCCGTGGTGTTCCTCTAAAAGTTCTGACCTTAAGTTTCTAACCATTTAATTCTGAATTTACCATTCTTGTTTTGAGCATACATCAGTCTATCCAGTCGGATAGTAGTAGATAAATTTTTACAGAGTCAAGGGCTTGCCGAAATGCACTGTCCTCGACACGTTATTGAACGCCCCTTTTTCTATCAGTTAAATAAGAAACTAGCCATATATATCTAAATAAAAGCCTCCAATTCTTTTACAGTATACAGTTTTCCTAGGAGGATACTACGGATGGTCAATCAAATTGAAAACCTTGGTTAAATCAATTAAAAGCCCAGCGGAAAACACATTTAAATTTTCGTAGATCTCCCTGGAAAAAATAATTCAAAGCATCTTCGGTATCTATGAGTATAACGTATAAACACGAAACCCATTATTGATACTCACTTAAAACATTATTTTTGTTCAAAAACCCCAAAATTCCACTTTTCATCGCTTTTTAAATATTTTGGAGAAAACTGGTAATATGGATATCGGTCTGTAATTAATAATTATTCATATGACAAGCTTAAGCTAGTATTAGACGGTCCTATTAATATGTCATTGCATTGACCCTCTGATGTCACTATTACCTAGTTTTCTATCCTAAAAGTGTCAAGTAGTGTAATAGTCATTGTTTTTCATGTCATTGCGCTGAATGCTCATTTTTGGGTCATTGCTGTGACTATTTGCTTTGGCCGTGTGATAGCCTGTCATTGTTGATGGGACAGGCTGACACGTAGCCTATGACTGCAGTGACTGTGTCCCAACGGTGACAGCAGGAATTTCTGCTATCGGAGTTGTGGACCCTTTTAGTCAATAGATTTGGTGGTGCTATTGGATTTTTAATTTCGTTTACCCAAACTACGAGTTTTTTTTTTTTTTTTTTTATAATTTACACGCGTGAAAGGGGTTTGTGTGTACCCTTAAAATGCTTAAACACCGCACGAGCATTAGGGAAATGAGGAGGGATATAAGAGGAGATACCGATGCACATTATTTTTAAAGTT
The DNA here is from genome assembly GCA_963971375.1 of Platycheirus rosarum. Taxonomy (NCBI): domain Eukaryota; kingdom Metazoa; phylum Arthropoda; class Insecta; order Diptera; family Syrphidae; genus Platycheirus; species Platycheirus rosarum. The sequence continues at coordinate 36,094,933 of OZ020507.1, forward strand.
CTGCATATCAAAATGGGAGGGAAAAACAGAGCTTGGCAAAGCATTCCACATTCGTGTGGTGCGACTAAAGAAAGAATCTCTATACTTAACCGTACGTCCGAAATTAGGCTCAAGGGTAAACTGATGGGAATTCCTAGCAGTTCGAATATTACGGTTGAATCGTTTAAGGGGAGGAATGCATATGGCTATTTCGCTGGAGCATTGTTTGTAAAAATAACGATAAAATAACAAAAGGCACGAAACATTACGGCGGTGCTCAAGAGATGTAAATGTTTTTGTTATTGTTAGATCGCCTATCATTTTCAAAGCTCTTTTTTGAATTCTATCTAGAAAACTCAATTGGGTTTTAGGAGCACCTGCCCAAATATGGGAATTATACTCGAGTTTCGGTCGAATATATGCTTTATATACTGTAGCCAGATCAGACGGGGTGAAGAACTTCTTGCATCTTCGAAGGAAACCTAAACACCTCGCAGCATTCTTTGCGATGTCAAATATGTGGTCATTCCACTGAAGGTGGTCTGTAATGCACATACCGAGAACTGAAAGGTGTTCTGTTTCTTCAATGCATGCTAATAATAATGAACTTATCATACACTGCCGTTGCAGTTCAACATCCGAAGAACATGGATGTGAATCTGGAAACGAATATGAACAACTGAGAGTACTGTCGTCAGCAAAACAATTGATTGGATTTGTTGTTTCAGATATAATAAGTCATTGATAAATATAAGGAAAAGAGTCGGAGACAAAACAGAGCCCTGGGACACACCAGCATTTATTTTGTGAATATCAGATTTGAAACTGTCCAATACAACTTGAATTGAGCGGTTCGAAAGGTAATTACTAATCCAACGAAGAAGAGATTCATCGAGTCCAAATGCACGCATTTTCGATAAAAGGGCTTGATGCCAAACTATCAAATGCCTTAGAAATAGCAAATGCTATAATTTTGCTTTCCCCAAGACGATGGAGTGATTGGTTCCACTTTTCAGTGAGATATACCATCAAATCACCTGTGGACCTGTTGCTACGAAAGCCGTACTGCCAGTCATTAAGAAGCTTTCGTTCTTCGAGATATTTCTTAAGCTGAAAATTAATCAGCGTATCCATGACCTTAGAAAGAAGGGACGTTAGTGCAATTGGTCGGTAGTTGGAGGGTGCAGAAGATTCGCTTTTTTTGGGGATAGGCTGGACAAATGCAGTTTTCCATCCACTTGGAAAGAGTCCAGAGGAATAGGACCGATGGAAAAGCTTACGCAAAGGTTTTGGCAGCGTTGAAGAACCTCTTCAGAACAATAGCGGGGATACAATCCGGGCCAGCGGATTTATTTATGTTGAGATCTTTCAATACTCTTGCGACTGAACGAGTGCGAAAGAAGATTGGTCCCATGAAATCATTTACGTTCTCGAGTACAGGAGGAGTTCTGACACCTGCGGCCAGTGTTGAGTTTACGCGAATTGGGCAGCAAGAAGATCTGCTTTTTTCTTGCGAACTGACAGCAGGAGTATCGTTGAAGACGAGCGTAGGAACTGATAATGACGAAGAATTCTTTACTTAGGGCCAGATGATTTATTTCAAAGAAATTTGCAAAATTCTAAGAAAATCAAGAATTAATATGTATTATCACTTAAAAAAAATGTTTGGGAATTGTTTTCAATTTTAAAAAATAAGTTTTATTTTTAGCTCGTTCCTAGAATATTTATAGCAGTGGGCAACATAAGAAGTAAATTATCTTTATATGTACAATACATGGCATGAGCCAAACTAGAATCTCAAATAAAGATTTTCATCAGTAAAGTGATCAGTAACTAATTCCTAAATCCGATATTAAGTTAGCTAAATTTTATTAATTTGTGAAGTAGGTATAAGCTACAAGAAAAAAAATGGCCAATGCATATCTTAGAATAATCAACTTATGCAGCAATCTAGTCCGTTAGCATTTTAAAAGCATTGAAAAATTGTCCACAAATGGGGATTTTCGAAAGGAGGTCTATTTTAATATCACCTAAAAAAAATTATATTATTCATTTTTTCCTCTGACAAATAAAATATTGAGCTCATCGAGCTTACTGCCATCAAAAAAACTCCGACACCAGCGGCGTAAAATTTGTTACAAATGGAAAAGAAAGCATAGTCCGAAATTATTAAATTATCCGGTGAGTATCATATCGAACTTATTTTCGAAGTCGGTTCAAATAATAGTAATTTTGTTTTTTTCTTAACAATTTTTAGAAACTTAACGTAAGTTTTTTTTACATATTTTATTTCTTCTTAATTTGATCGCTTATAACATTAAATTTTCTTACATAAAAACATATACAAACTTTTTTATGTGTATTCTATTATTCGTATCTCTCTATCATTTTACATAATTTTTCCATAAAAACGGTTTTCGGAAAGTCTTTACAAAAATATTTTTATTTTAAGTATATCTTTTGCTATTTAATATTAAACTTAACATTAAGCCCTAAATATTTTTTTTTAAAACTAGTTCTACACTTAACATTGAATACTATCAGTGTTACAATTTCTCTTTCATCGTCTTTAATTTTGTTTGTCTATCTCATCTTCTCTTAAAAAAAATAATAAATTTAAACATTTTACAAACTAAAAAAGAAAAGTTAAATTTTGTTTGCTGGAATTTACTTATGGTTTCAGCAACTTCCTAAAAATTACTTGACTCTTGAGAAAAGTGACTCCGTGTACTTGTGAATGAATTGAATAGGAATTTCTAAATGAGTATGACGAAAGTTTTGACAATCGTTTTGTGGTTTTGGTAATATTATCTCCCCTCATTTTTTTCACGAAAAACTATACTTTAGACTCACAAAAAATAAGGCAAATAAATAGTTTTAAATAAAAAAAAGCAATTTAACGTAAATAAATTATTTAATTTCCATTTGGGGCTTTTGACTTGAGGGGCAAGCCTTCTTCTTGATCCATTTCGGTTGTTCCATTGCGCTCTGGTGGGTTATTCCAGGATTGAAGCTCTCCACTTCCCATTATCACATAGACAATAGCTCCAGATATGTATGTAGCTGCCAACACCCAAAACACTATTTGCCATTGGTGGTAAGTTTTCTGAAAGAAAATTCAAACGATTTTAATTTAATTTTGTTTTTTTGTTTTTAAGGAATTCATCTGAACTTACATCATGATAAGTGAGAGCACCAACCATCCATGTTGAAAGGAAACCGCCGAACGATGAGAGTGTATTGGCTAATCCAAAGATAGTTCCACTGAAGTTGGGTGCTATGTCCAGACCGTTTCCTAAGTAACCAGCTGTCACCGCACCATGGAAGAACAGGGCAAGTGTAAAGATAGTAACTGACCATGAGGCCCTATCTCCAAGGTATACTTGAGCAACCATCAATAGTCCAGGTGTGAAAAGAGCTTTAAAGAAGAGACATTTTTTTGTTATTTAATATTTCTCACTGTTTATCTGTTAAAACTAAAAAATATGTTAAAATGTACAAAAGCTTTTAATGCCTTTCCTACTCCGTCTATTGAAAAGACAATATTATTATCTCTTTCAAAAAAAAGCTCTAAAAGTTTGTTAAAAGCTTCTCCGTTCAGTTATCAGTTTCAGTATTTATACCAAATATGTCTTTTTTTTTGCTGTCAGCTAGTACTAAAGTTTCTTTTATACGATCCTCAAGTTCTCAGCCTTGTTGTATGGTGCGTATAGACATTGTCAAAAGTGGATGAGCACACTTTATACGGCTTCAAAAGATTTTTGGTGTCGTATGCAAAACATACATACAACAACACAGAATTAGCTAAAGAAGTAAAAGTCCAACGTTTCAGAACTCAGATGGGTGAGTCATATAGAGCGGATGGCCATCCAAATTGCGTCCTGAAAAATCTTTGATTGCAGCTAGAAGGGAAGACGCGAGTAGAAGAAGGCCGAGACAGGGGTGGCGCACACAAGTGGAAGAGAATCTAGCCCAACTTCACATAGAAAACTGAAGGCAGCTGCAATATGGACCGAGCTGGCCGTAGAAGCTTGTTGGTTGAAGCTAGATAAGAGCACCCTTAGGTAAGTCAAGAAAAAAAACATCGTTCATTTGATTTTAATCGAAGGACCTTACTACAACGGTCCAACTTTTAATTATTCCTTCTAGTTTTTTTTTTGCACTTACCGAAAACAGTAAACACCTTCCTTGTAGCAGTTGTCGATAATGTTCCCTTATGTCTCAGGAAATCAGCGAAGTATGATGAACTTACAGCCATAATGTATTTACCAAGGTATGGTAGCGATGAGAAAAATCCATTCTGTAAAAATAAAATCAAAAAGTTTATAAAAATTCTGTTGAAAGTTAAGTAAGGTGTTTTGTTAGGAACCTAAGAAAAGTCGAACTTTTTGCACAGGGTCAACATCCAAAAGTTTCATTAAGTTATGACCTTTGTCTGCTTAAACCCATTTTTCCGACCTGTCGATTGAACTATAGGAATTTTCCTGTTTTTGTATTTGGGTAAATTATTATGTTCCATTAACAATTGCTATTTCTTAACTGAAATCTGAGTTCATGACAAAAATGAATAAGGAATAAAAATTGGAGCCGGCGACACAAAAAAGGGACGTGCATAAAAAATTCGGGACCGAATGAGAAAGCATTCTGAACGAATAATATGAAAGAAAAGAAATGGAATATACAGCGATCGCATTTCTATGTACTATTATATCTTATTATGTACCGCGTTCGCTTTATACCACAACAAATGAAAATGTTAAAAGCATAACACAATTGAGCTTTTACCTTTGGTTTGGATGTTGTAAGTCATCACTTATCACTCTTCACCCACTTAATGAAGCACCACGATAAATGTTCCTTTCGTCAAAGAAAATCATCCGTAAAAGTCGATATTCGAGATATCAGAAATCAGAAACAATTATGTATAAGATCAACAAGACTCGGAGTTAGGAGCAAAACACATATATGCTTTACAACTGACCTCATCCCGTTACGTATATAATATCGAGCAAAAGTTCAGTCTTGTTCAGTTTGTATATATGTAACTCGCTTTGTTACGTTATCCTTACGTACTTCAAACAAAGCGTTTATGGCTAAAACACAATCACGCTTCAACTTTGGCTTCGTCACGTTACATTTCACACACTTTGTGTTCGCTTTAAGTGACATTTTCCAAATTTCGGTTTTTGTTTTTGCTTTTTTCTGTCAAAGCTAGCAAAAGTTCAAAGTTCTAATTCAGCTTTGCGTTTGAGTTCACGTTACCTTATCTTGTACATGAACCAAACGTAGTTGCAAAGCCAAAGCGACATTGTGGTAGGATGTATTAATTTCCTATGAACTTGTAAACGTCAGCGAAACCAAAGCTTAAGCGTGATTGTGTTTTAGCCATTAAAGAAAAAGTAATCTTGTGATAATCCTAAAACAATTCTGTACATTTGAACTTTTTCAAATTGTCAAAGTCGGCTGTAAAGCGTATTTGTGTTTCTACTTATAGGAGTTCGAAACAGAAAGCCCATGTGCAGCAAATTCATCCTTTAAGCGGGGTTCACATGGGACAATGCAGAGGCCAAGACAATGGGACAAGACAATCATTTTTCCATGTGAACAATTGTTTACAGGACAAGACAATTGTCATTATATTGTCCTCCGAGCTAGCCTGCCGAGCTATCTCTGAGGACAATATCGACATCATCCCACCCCGTTCAAGAAGCTCGGACAAGACAATTGATTATTGTCCGATTGTCTTGTCTGCATGTGAACGCTGCTTTAGTTGTATCGCCTTTACTGTCGAATATCAAAAGATTTGCTACAGACAAAAGTGTGTTCGTAATAAGCAGAGAATTGTTGAATATTTTCATTGCATCGAATGTTGCAACATTCAGGTGTACTGTTTGGTGATTTTTTTTTATTTTGTCCAATAAAACGAACAAACAAGGGTCAATCATCATTGCAAAATTAATTATTCTTAACGAATTGAATTCCATAAATTTAAATGTATGTTCGCAATCAATTTAATTGTTTATCCTATCTATTCCCACAACGAAGGACATTCAATTTATTTTCTTATAAATTATCTAATTGAAACGACCAAGTGCCTAGTCTTGTAATATGTGTTACGGGGGCGTTAGATAAACAAATAAATTTGTATTAATCTGCCGGAGAATTTATTACTTCATTATATTAATCAAACTAACCTTTTCGATCTTGAAACTTAAAATGTCATGCATGTAAGTTGGCAATTGGTTGATCACAGTAAAAAATCCAAATACAGCTAGTCCATGAGTAATGATAATGGCCCAAACAGCAGACGATGTCAAGAGTTGACCCCATGGAACATGACTGGGACGCTTTTTGGATGTTGATGAACCGATAGCTTCTTCGATTTCACGACGTTCTTCTGGTGAGATTCTTGGATGTGTTGCGGGAGTGTCGAAAACGAAGAGGAACCAGCAAACGGACCAGAGCAATCCAATGGAACCTTAAATTGAAATAAATTTGTTTTAATTAAAAGTGACAAATCGCATATTTTATGCTTCAGTTATTAATTATTGTCAATGTTAATTAATAAGCATAAGAGTTTCTAATAAAATTAAAAAAAAAAATATGTGGAAGGTTTTTCTAAATTGTCATATGTTGTGTTTTTCGCTAAACGTATGCCGCTAAAAAGTTAAATTAAAATTAATTCAAAATCGGATGGAAACTTCTATAGAAAATGCCGAAAATCCCAAAAAACATTGAAAGCACATTGAATCTAAGGACAAAGAGGTTTCTCCACATAAAACCCATCGAAAGCGCAAAAAGAAATACTTGAATGCAATTCGTGATCTAATGGAATTCTATTTTGGCGATGCAAGTCTATCGAAGGATCGCTTCCTCATGCAGTTAATAACTCAAGATCCTTTTGTTCCTTTGGAGTTGTTTTTCACATATAACAAAATGAAGAAACTTACCAATTCCATGGAAGACATTTGCCAAATCCCTGTCCAACTCACAACTACTCCAATTGGATTATGAGCAGCAAAAAGTCCGTCGCAAGACAGCATTACCCGTTGATCGGAATGTGGACCAGACATTGTACGTAGAATCCCTTCCACCAACTGCCGAACATGAATGGGTCAAGAATATGTTCTCCCGTTTTGGCCCAATAGCATGTGTATGAATTCGAAGAAGAAGCAATCATCAAGAAAGCAATTAAAGCATTTCGTAAATTCAATGGTGTTCTCTGCATGGATACAGCAGATCCTGCTAAACTCAGTAGTGTAAAGTCCTTTATACGCGAACAAAACGAAGGGCAGCAAGAAACCGAAGCAAAAAAAACAATCGTAAAATCACTAGTGACTTGAGCAGCGAAAGCGGTACTAAGCGCTCAAAGACCGACTCAGCAGACGAAGCAGCCACATATATTACTACCGCTGAAACAGACGATCCAACTGAGATTGACGCCGAAGGCAACAAACGCCGCAAACGAAGAAGGGAATCCCGATGCAGACTTCGTTGAAATTCGTGTTTTGCCCAAAAAAGATTGCAAACGGCTGTGAAACAAGTATCTTAACATGCAAAGGGAGAAAATCGCACAACTCAAACGTCTGGCTTGGAAGAATTCCCAAAACGAAATAGACTCAATGAAGCCAATCGAAAAACCCACAAGAAAGTTCGAGAAAATGAACATGAATTTCTATGGAGCAGGTAATGAGAATGACGAGAATCAAGCGGCCAAATTCAATGACAGACCCAGTGATTCACCAAAAATCAATCCTGCCGTAGAAAAAACTCCTCTTTTCAATTACAAACCGGGATTGATTGTTGAAGTCGGCTTCCTGAAACCTTGTGTGACTCTGAAGGAGTTCAAAGCTGATATGAAGCAATATGAGACGGTCAAGTATGTTGACATCAAAGAGGTTGCGATGTCGGCTTTCCTCCGCTTGGAATCACCTCAGTAGGCGGTGAACTTTGTCAAGCAGTTATCTTGCGCTGAATACAACCGTAAAATTCTGGCGTGAGGCGGAATCTGAGTATTGGGAGAAGATCAAACTGGATCGCGAGGCGAAATTGAATAAAAAAGTGAAGATTCAAAAGAAACGCGGACGCGAGAAGATGAAGAAGGTCATATCGAAACACATGCGATTCGGAGACGATGATCCTGAATAAATTTTGTTATGAAAAAATATTCGTGAAATGAAAATGTGAAAACTGAAATAAATAAATTGATTTCTTAACTTTGGATGTGCTTAACAGGATCAGATTGTTATTCAAGTACATTAGTTTACTTGTTAACTTTTTCATTTCTAAGCATTTATTTCAAATTTAAATCGTACTTTACAACTGAAAACATGTGTGGTTCATTAGATGGATTCGGACTCTACTCAACTCAACTTTGTCCATTGAAAAAGATAGTAATTTTTTATCAAAAATATCAGTCGAATCATCAACAACAGATTATTAAATTCGTCAAACATTTCCGGCAACGTAGAGTCGGTTTTAATTGACATGACAGTCTTTTGATTTTATCAGCAATTTTAATGATTTATTATTGAATTACTTTTAATTATAAGTATCTGACTGGCAATTAAAAAAGTATATTTTTGGAATTTCCATTTGAATTGTCAAAGATAACTTATTTTATGATTTGCTGATATAATTTAAGACATTAATGGATTTTTATCTGACAGTTTTCATTGTTTTATTTTCACTAAGCCGTAAATACGGGCGAATTAAAGTAATTTTTTGAAGAGGGCTATTGATTGAGATTTGATAATTTAATGATTGCCAACCAGAAAATTTATTTTTATATGTACCCATACATACGTAATGTGTTTTTATAACATCGAAGATGTTTTGTTAGAAATTAATTTTTTTTTCATAGTTTTATAAAACAATTTGATGTAAAATCAGATTTTCAAATAAAGAAATACATACCAAATTGAATTGAGCACGTACTTGCTCGTATGTGCTTAATCATATTGCAAGGGAAGATCTTTGATCGAAACAAGTAACATTTACGCACAAAAATAACACGTTCTGAACTTATAAACAGTGTCAAGACCACAACCCTTAACGGTTTTTAGTAAAAATGAAGTATGCCATCACACGTCTTATATAATAACAAATTTATGAAAAAAGTATTTCGAAAATTGTAGGACGGAATTTGATAAAATCCTGGTTTTTATTTTTAGTTTTTGGAGAAAAAAAATATTAAATTTTGGCTTGCAGTTTTTAAATTTTATTAATATACATACATGTGATTATAAAATTTAAAATCATTTTTTTTTAATAGTTTTAAAAATATATATTTTTCAAAAACTAACCTTCAAAAATTAATTTTAGTTATTAAAAAAAGTTTTAGACTTTTCCCGTTAATTTGGTTGTAGTAAAATGATAGCAAAAAAAATGTTCATTAAAATCGTTGGAGCGGTTTTCGAGAAAAATAAGCTTTTCCTAAACTGTCATATGGCAGGTACCGTTATTATTAGGCCTAAACATAAAATTTCAATTTCCCTCTGTGGAATGCCAAAAGAATTAAACACACCAAATTTGAAGATAATCGCTTAAGCCGTTTAGGCTGCAGCTTGTTATACATACTGGCAGACAGACAGACATTTTTTGCCACGAAATTGGTCTTTAGAAATACCCGGCTCCGGCGTTAAGATATCTACAAAGCCACATGAACACCTGATTGAGTCACTCGTAACCAAATTGACCACCTGTTGATAGTCGCCACCACTCGAGCCTGATAACGAAACTAACTTATCGAAGCTCCAACAATGATTCCGATCACTATTTTGTATTGATATGGTGTTCCTAGATCTAATTGCTTTGGAAAGAAGTATTGTATTAACCATTTGGGTTCGAATCAACATGGATGAAAAAAAAACATCATTGGTACTGCTGACTCCATCTCAGGCGATAATTCCAGAGATCAGAACGATTGGTTTGGATGATGAATGCACCGTCTGAAAGTAAGAATCCTACGGACAAGCGGAGATTCTATAAAAGAACTGAGAAGAACAGAGAAAAAAAACATTGCACACAATATATGTTAAATGGAGGTAAATAGAGAGCAAGGTCCGTACCAGGTATACAGTAATTTTACGATGGACATTTTGTAAGGACGCAGAGGGAAATCTTTTAAACAATCCTGCAGGCATTCTAAAGCAATGGAAAGTGTACTTTTATGAATTTTTTTAACGGTCAGCTCACGGAAGAAATGGAGACTCAACCATTTCAAGAAGAAAACCTAATGCTTCATGACCCTGTATACGAGGGAAGTCGATTCTGAAGAAGAAGATACAACGCGAATTGTTTGAAATCAACCTCAAAGTAGAAGTTATAGAAACTAATAAAAGTATAATCCGGAGCCTAGCACCTAGCTCGTATCAGCAAATATGAACCAATTGGGAATGTCTTTTGCATTTTCAACGTGGTGAACCTTGCTTACTTTGGAAGGATGGCCAAGACCAGAACGCCCGAGTGCGAAACTGGATAGCGTCGGCCAGCAATTGGAATGCATTTAAAAACTTTTGGATGAGGCCCGGAACGTATCCCGGTTGCCTTCTGTTGATGATGATAAAAAAAATAAATAGTTTAACTACTATTCATGAATAAATGAACTAGAAATACTTGTAAAAAAAAGCCCAAATTTGATGCCATAGAATCTCTCGTATTTTTTTGTCCGGTGAACGGATTTCTTCGAGTTGTGTTTAGTTCAGCAGTTTAAACATTAAACTTTACGCTTATGTAGTTTATAAGGCATTTACCGTCACATTTTCGACACAAAGTGGTTTAGAAAAATACAAGTATGCAAAACAGATCATTTGATAAGAAACTAAAGTATGTACATGTGTGCGGATTTTTTTAAACTTTGACTTTTATTAAAATAAAATAATGAAATTGTTAACTATTTTTGCATAATCATAGATCTTATAAAAGTGACAAACTATTAAATAAAATTTGTTTCTGTCTGAAGTCAAAACTGAAAATTCCAAGACAAGTGATTTTTTCAATCAACATTTGTATGAATTTTATACGAACATTTCCCTGGTGGGACGGGGGAAAGGAATTATAACCAAGCTCCCGAAAAAAAAGAATTTAGAAAGTGGGAAAACTGAAGGCGGATTTGTGTTTTGCCCGCTATTGATAAAATAGAAGCAAAGATTCTTCTGGAACTTATAAGAGAACACCTAGACGCCATACTTGATGCCGAGCAAGTTGGTTTATGCGAAGAATCCTCATGAATTGATCATATATTAACCTTAAGGATCATGATTGAGCAGTGTGCTGTTCGTATACTCAGCGCGTTAGAGAGAACGATTTTGAGCAAGGATTCGACAGCGTCATACAGTAGGAGCATTCCGGATAAATTAATTGTCATTATTAAAGCAACAAATGAAGGATTAAAATGTCACGTTATACACGAAGGTAAATGAGTTTAATGAATTTGATGTCAAAGATGGAGTCAAGCAAGGCCGCATATTGTCGCCAATACTGTTTTCGTTGATAATAAACGATGTTCTACGAGCAGTCTCGGCAGGAATGACTCGGAGGGATTTCCTAACTGAAATGTTTTCATCATGCGGACGACGTATGCTTCCTCGCTCATAGGATTATGGATCATCATCAAATGACAACAAGGATGGAGAGAGAACCTGAAATCGTGGAGCTGAAAATCAATACGGTACTGGCAAAACAATGTATAGAACCTCAAGCAATGTAGTGAAATCCGCTTACACAAGAAGGAAGAAGAGCTTGGTGGCTGAGAAGCACTTGGCTTAGAGAAGGAATCAACTCGTCTTGCGTCGCTGAAAATCATGACTCATGATATATGCAATGCTTCTTCATCAAAGTTTAAAGCTTGAAATTTTGGAAGCTATCTAATGCTTTATAACAATAACTACAAAAACCTTTATTTTGCATGTATCAATATACTCTCAGCCTCGAATTTTGTTTCATAACATATAATCCCGCCCTGAAACCTTCAACCGCGTGGTAATTATTCTAAAATTGCGATTATTTGTTTCAATATCTTTGAACTTAGACCCAAAAGTCCAAATGATGTTATATATATGTCTACATTGACGCCAAACGCCTATTAATAGCTGACACAAATTCGTAATCACATTTGTAATAAAAAAAAATTCAATTTAATTGCAATTTTTCCATTCATAAAAACAAAACTACTCAAAAGCTGTATAGAACATTGGCAATCCCAGACTTAACACATCCACACTGTAGCTTTACTAGCTATTACACTCAAGCCCGCAGTGAGTCATCCCAAGTACTGAGACTAAGGCCGACATCACGAGCGCCATAAGTGCACTCCTATGTGAAATCAAATATGCGATTGATCACGCTTCGTTGGCAAACGCTTGTTTACAACTTGTAATTGTATTTTTCTACTGAATTCAAAAATAAATAAATTACAGATACAAATAGTTTTTGTATCTTTTACTCACCGGTCAGATAGAATACACTAGCCCAGCCAAATGATGAAATGAAAAATCCACAAATTGGCATGGTAATGGCAGCGCCCAGGGATGAAGCTGTTCGAAAAGGAATTGTTTGCATTTTTTTAATGAATTCATAAAGTATCTATCAGATAAACTCACCCATCATGTGGGACATGAATTTAGAACGATCTAGTGGGGGAATCCAAACTGCAGCAACTGGATGAATTGCTGGCCAAGACGCACCTTTAAAAAAATAAAAGAAAAATCGAAAACAAATTACTTTACAATCTATGAACGATGAAGTCGTTTCTTACCCAACATGAAGCCAAGAACAACTCTCACAACAATCAAAGCCACATAATCGATGTGCGCTGCAATTGGTGTAAATAAGGTCAGCAAAGACGCCCAGAGCATGGAGTGACCGAATACCCTTCGACCACCAATCAATTCGGCCAACCGGCCACCGGGCAATTCTGTCAGAATGTAGCCCCAGAAGAAACTACCAAGGACAAAGTTCTGCTGATACGAGTCCCAGGCGAATTTTTCCTCCTCTTCCTGCACTTCGGCAGGTGTTGAACTGTTGTGGTTAAGAAGCATTGACACATTATCGGTAGTGTTGCTTTTGACCATCGCCACAATGGCGATAGTGAGATTGACTCGCAGGGCATAGTTCAGCATGAAGCCGAGCATTGTCATTATATTCAGTACTTGACGACATGATAGGAGATCTGAAAAATTAAAAATAAATTATAATTTTTGTTTAGAAATAATATATTGTTTTAAAAATAAAGCGCATGCATCTACTGTTAGATGTGGGCGCAGTGTTTATGAATAAATTATTCACGATGACATTCACATTGTCGTGACAGTTCTGACAATGACTTGACAGTTTGATTCATTGTTTGTTTGTTGTGCAGCTGAGTCAAAGGTTTCAATGTAACTGAAGGTTGTGAGGTTTATGTTTATGAGTGACTTAGAAGCTAATGCGTTTTCTTATAAAACCGCATTTTAAATTTGCTTTAACCATTCGAGATATTGATTTGGACAGTTCTGCTTTATCTGTGGCATTTGAAAAACTCCAATCAATGTGGATTTAAATCTTAGCAAAACTGGACAAAACTAGTAACGCATATCATGTGCAGTGGAATAGGAATCGTAAGCAATTAGCGGTAAATGTGGTATTATTTTTTTGCACTAGATGGCGCTTCGTAGTTGTCATTCTCAACATGGGGCACATTAATAACAGATGTCAAGTTTATTTTACATATTATTTATAAAATAAACAAGAACTAAAGCGACTCATCAGGCATCAATTGACTCACATTTCTTACTTCGCGATTTTGTGCAAAAACTCTGGATTAAGTGCGTAATGAATCGAAGATTTCATATTAAAAATAAAACTACCATTTGCATTTGAACAACAAAAATTACGACTGAACTGAGATAAATTTGAATGACTAACTACATAAACTATTGACTTTTTCAATGCTTGCAACATTGTATCTAAACAAAAATCCAACCACCAAGAATTTTTTTTTATCAGAAAGATTCTAAAGCCATTTCCTCATAAAAAAAAACTAAAACAAATAAAAATAACTTTTCGAACATTGCGTGTGCTAGTTTTTTATTTATGTTTATCGATAGTTATAATTTAATTGACACTGACCCTTATGAAATGTGTGGCACGTGGCGTTTTCAAGGTTGCAATATTTTAGCTGGCTAAAAGTACGCGTATATTTTAAATAAATTTTCGACGTAGTATTTTATTTTAGAATCTGCAAAAAATCTTGAACTTCTGCCAAAATAATTAATTATATATACATTGTTTAATCTTTAAGACACACCCCCATAAACGTTTGTGTAGATTATTTAAAATAAAAAAATAAAAAGCATTTCCAGGCACAAATAATAATGACAACATTGAAATATTAAAATGATGGATTAGATTAATCGATGTTTTACGAGTATGAACCTGTATTACCTTAAAGTTTGCATATATAAGCATTGTATGGTGGACTTGCTTTTTGATATTAAAGTATTCAAATTCATGAATCCCACAGGGGAAGCTAAAGCAGTTAAAAGTAAGAAGAAAGCTGCATTCAAAGCTTGATCGAAATGGTGCACAGATCAAATGGCTCGAAATTTTGGACAGAAATTGCAGGAAAAACGCACAAAGTGCTATTAACTTCAGCAGCAAGTAGAAATTTCGAGCCCAGCTATTTTCCTATTTGAATGTTCCAATGTTCTCGATGGCAATCGAATATCGGTCATTGGCAACATGGAACGACCTAAACGCTTTCACGAGATCCGTCATTGTATATACACTGCCTATAGTACTATCATGGATGACATTTAGCTTCTGGTAATTTTCAACCTTAACCGACATTTAATATACTTTTGTTATTTGTTCTTATTCTATATTCACACCAATTAGCGATTTCAATGCCACTCATTGCGGCTTGTGCAGCAATTAAAAAATTATGCTTCATGAAAGTACTATGGGCAGTGTATATGTATTGTGACCGGATAAATCAATTATCATGACAAATGTACCTCAAGGCTCTCGGACATATTGCAACCTCTTAACTAATTTCTCAATAAAGAATCGGACATTCACATGGGAACGAACCAACGCAGGAAACGGCATTTCCCGAAGTGAATACAATTCTTACAAATGAGCAATATATGTATGACAGCAAAAAAAGGCATTTATATCATCAGCTGGACAGTTCATCATGTGGATCGGTGCTGTCATTCAACATCGGTAACATAAGAATAAGTTATAGCCAATCTCTTATGATTCCAGAACACTAACCAAATGCAAGATCGAGAAAAAAGCGTTGTCTCTTCCTTGGGCTTGTGAATGGTTCCAAGATTTCATAACTTTCATTAAGTTGCGTCTAAGGACCGATCACAAATTCTTTATTCCAATTTTTACTACAAAGAATATGGACATTCTGGCACCACGGCTTCAACGCTTGAGAATGAAAATGATGAGATGCGACCTCATAATTTTGTTCAGCCCATATAAGAACCTGATTGCAGCAGATGCAGATAAATTTAGTCGGCAGACTCGTAATGCAAAGAAAAGCAGTAATAACAAACACGTTTACTTAGCGGCGGTCGTAGACATTCCAGCCACTGACTCAAAATTAGAAGAGATCTCGACTGAACAGCAGCGCTATGCTGCTAGTACTCTCCGCCAAAACTCTTCCTATGTGATTAAAGAGGGACCAGTTAACAACAAATTGACCTACCGAAGTGACATCGCCCAAAAAAATAGAAGATTATGAAGAACTTCTCCTTCTTCATAATCTTCTAATGTATGGCCTTTGGATTTCAGATACGTCCTTTTTAAATGCGCTGGCACTTGACCATTTATGATTTCTTACCCACCCGGCGTTGCTCGGGTATACCATACGTTTTCGAAAAAACGAACCCAGCGTGACGCCACCTAGTAATAATAATAGCCTCTGTTACTTCTTACAAAATAAGCTATCTGCTTGTGAAATCACCCCAGCAGCATCAATGGGTGATTAAAATGGCCTTAGTTACATCTTAACACATCAGCTATCTGCCTGTGAAAATCCTGTCAGAATCAGGGCATAAAAAGAATTTTCAAAAAAAGGCATCTAGGGGTAATTGAAAATAGCCTTACTTAATTCTTACAATATCAGCTTTCTTCTTGTTAAGATCCCCTAGAAATTGGCCCATAAATAAGAATTTTCAAAAAGAAACACCTATTGGGTAATTTAAATAGCCTAAGTTACTCCCTAAAACATCAGCAATCTTCCAGTGAAAGTCCCGTCAAAATCGATGCAGGCGTTCCCGAGATTAGCCTGAACCAACGGACAGAAAGCCAGGCAGACAGACAAAAAAATTTAAAAATTGTGTTTTTGTTATAAGTATACGGTATTGTATATACATACTTTCATATGCATATAGTAAAAAGTTATTTTAATATTAAAAACATACACTTCATTTTTATTTATTTGTATAGTTTACGGAATAGATATCTGCGAAAGAATTAATCTTAATTATTTTACGAAAAAGTTTCTCCTCTTAGCGGTTTCATTCTCAATTAAGTATCAAGCAGCCCTACTGAGAGTATCTTTGAAAAACTTTTTAACTAATTCAAATTGCCAACGATAGACACAAACAACAAAAAAAAGGGTCAGTTGTATCTCAACAAACACAGATACAAATTTAACAACATATAAATATGATACAAGGGAAGATTAATTGGTTGATATGTTTTTTTAAGATTAATTGATTAAAAAGATTATTGTTTCGTAATTTTTTAGCAAACAAACAAACTAAACTCATATATTGATTACTAAAGATTAAGTTATTATTTTTTTACAATGAAATTGTATGAGACTTTGGATTGATAATTGATATGTAGGAAATAAAACTTGTTGTGGTTTTTAGTTATATGTAAGTGCGTAAATAAATTCTAAATATGGGTTATCGGCCGCAAAAATCAAATTACAAGTAAAATGTGTTGCGGTAAATATGTTCATAACTAAAGAGTTTGTGGTATGAAAACAAGTGTATATTTCATTTCGTTTACAAGATACATACGTAAGTTCTATAATTACATATGTATCAATTACTTGCATAATAAAGCTATCAATGTGTCTTTCTTTGGGAAAGAAAAACTAAGTGTTTTTCTTTCATCTGATCTGCATCAACTTCCTATTATCAGGGTTTGTTCATTTGAATGATGTCATAATTCTTCAAATTTGCTTATATTTTTCGCCCGCACTTAAAGTGTTAAACACACACACATAATGTTGATAAACATTCCTCATTCGTGTGGTGCGACTTAAAATGCATATGTGTTCTCTTTCTCATCATCTCTTAAAGTATTGATTTCTTCAAATTGTGATATAACTGAAAATAGGGTTGTCATCAGTTTAAAGATCCTGTTGCTTCTTTTGAAAATGTCTAATTCGGAAATGAGATAGTCCGAGGTAAGTTTTAAATCATCATTACACCAGCTTATTTTTGGCATTTCTTATGGCAGCCAGTTTCCAAATATTCGGGAGCAAAAATCAATTAAAGACATAAAGGACCCGCGGGGTAAAAAGTTTCTTGTTCTTTGTTGTATAGATTGATATCTTATTAGATAGAATTAAGTCCAGATTTACTGTTATGTATTCATCTTATTTTTTTTACTTTGTTGAGGTTTCGAAATCATCCAGCCATTGTAAGTCTAAAAAACTTTCTATATTTTTTGTTGATATAAATAAATCTTCTCGATTTATAAAACAAGTTAAATAAAGACAACTTTTTAAATAAAAATCCATCCATCACAGATAAACAAGCCGGCAAACTAAAAGTAATATTTAGATAGTTTTTATGTTATTTGAAACGTGTATGATCCACGGTCAACATGGTTGTTTATCCCAAAAATCAACCAAGCGTGTTCTTAATTTGCGTGCTTCCAAAAACGATCATTATTATATAAATAGGTGTGTATCTGTGTTTTTATAAACATTACTATTCTTCGTAGAAGTGATATAACGTATATGTAGGTTCAAGTTTTAGATACATTTAGTTTAAATGTATATCGCAATTTGATTAGACTCTTTTGATAGACTAATTTATTAATAAAATTCAATTAAACTTTGTCAACTGCTACTTACGTATTTAAATTGTTTTTTGTGAATTATTTAAAAAGGGTCATTAACATAATAATATACAATGAGGTACATTCAACTCAAATCGATTATTTATGATCAAGTTCCCTATTTGATCTATGCAATGCTGATAGTACTTTAAATTAAATAATAGAAAGAAATACAAACAAATTTAATACGGTTACTCATTATTTTATCATTCTTACTTACCAGAAATCTATTATTTTAGATTAGACCAAAGGGCAACCGAACCCCCTTTTATGATTTGTGTTTAAACTCTTTCTATTTAAAATACTATTTTAGCAAAAGCTTCGACAAGGTAACTCCTCCAGCACAACCTAGTAGTAATTAAAATAGACCTTCTTAATCCTTACAATATCGCCACCTAGTGTGTAATTTAAATTGGCTAAGTTACTCATTGAACATCAGCAATCTGCCAGTGAAAGTCTCGTGAAAAATCGGTGGAGCCGTTCCTGAGATTACCCGAAACAGACAGAAAGACAGAAGTTTTTGTTATAAGTTCTGTGTATACTCTCATATGCATCTTGTTAAAAGCTGTTATTTTGATATTAAAAACAGATACTTCAGTTTTATTTACAAGTATAGATAAAAGTCATGAAAAAAACGTATATCACGTCAATAAACTGACCACGAGAATCTGACCTACAAGAATCTACGCAAATAAACCTCTAAAAAAAGCTGCTAACATTTTCAAAATTTGTTTTTCAACTTTCAATGCAAATGATCAACAAAAATACAACACTTATCATTACAAGCTTTTTACAAGCTACACAATAAAAAGCACAGACAGAAACCCAACGAAACAAACGGAATGAAATGCCAAATTAACAAATGTAATTCTGAATCCATGTGAATATTAATTTAATGAGTTTCGTGGTTGATCAAGTCAAGTTGAAGTTGTCAGAACTGAACGAAAGGTTCCTTTTAGATCTGTCAAATGAATAAAAAATACGTAACCAATTAACAATAACGTTCAGTTACGGACGACATTCTCTTCTTCTTTCCGTTCATTTAAAGTCAAAGTTCTTATGCCTTAAAAGTCTCTGTGCAGAGACACGGTAGAATTTTCCTGTAGCGCCTCACTGTTTTGTCGTAAAAGGCCACTAAAGAAGAAGACTCATCTAGGGAATGAACGCTAAGACGGCAACACTTATATAGCTAAAAAGTTTTTTTTAACAAGAGGGTTTGTGGCCCAATTTGTTCAACCAAAATCGATCGCAAACGTATTTTGAGTACCAGGCCAACATGAAAAAGAAAAGGCTCAAATTCTCAAAATAATTCCACTCAAATTCAAAAGAACAAGAAGAGAAAAAGAAATACAAAATAGGCGAAAGTAGATGTAGATATAACGAGAGAGTTTGCGGGTGTGAGTTAACGGGCTGTATGTTGGTATTGCTGCCATCAATTTTTTCTTATGACGTTATCACGTAAAATTACCGTCCGTAAACCGAATTTACAGACAACCAACTCTTTTTTTTTTAATAGGCGATTCATGAGTTGGAAAGCCTTCCTTTCAAAGGATTTCGTTGATTACAGTGTAGTTCAAAAGTATGAAAAGTACGAAATGACAATTTATACTTTGTACAAGATTTGGCAAAATAAACCAACCCGGTGTTGGCTTGAGGGTAGGAAACGCATGTTTGGCGTTCAACAACCGACAGCATGTGCTTTTTGTGAGGCAACATACATATTCAGGTTTTTCACAAAAATGTTGTTTCACTCTAGTGAAATAACATCATATTTATATGGTGATATATAGTTAGAGTGAACTGAAGGCACCATTCAATGAGTGACCGGGAACCACTCTAGGGATCTGGTCAATGCTGATTTTGACTCCAGATGGGTAGGCACATCGCCAGATTAAGCCTTAATAGGCAGGTGCTGGCGTAAAGCTTATCTCGATCTGATATCCATTTGCGTGGCACGTTGTCTAGTCGATGTTGGTTCTTTTCGACATTTTCGGAAACAGTAGCGATATACTCAGGGGAACGGCTGCTCGGGGTCCTGATGGAAACATTGTGAAATTCTTACCTGACAGATTCTTGGAGTATCTTATTTAACTCACTCTTAGTACTGACCAGGGATGCGATATTTCTTACATTCGAGTTGTATTGAAAATGTAAATTTTATATAGTCGAATAAGGTTCACAAGGAATAACGTAGGGATAGAGTAAACTAAGGGAAATGGATATCTTAGTATCTATGTACGTATATATAAGTTTATTTTTCAATACTCACTATTATTTTGCTCAAAAACAGAAAACAAAAATCTGTTGTTAAATTAAGCAGAATAATTTGTTTTAATCCTTACAAAATCAATAAATCAAAATTCCTTCTCAATTCTTCCAATCTCGTTCTTAATATTTATTACAAAATTTCAAATGGATATTCAACATTAGCAAAGTATCTACACTGCAGTATATCATTTTTTTTGTTTTCTTTTTTTTATCTCGATTAGTTCATAGAAAATCACCATAAATACACAAATCAATATTTTATTTTGGATTTAATTGATTTGCTTTTTTAAAACATTTGGTCATTCGCATAAGTTTGATGAGATTTTACTTTTACTAACGTCATCATATAGTATAGACATATAAACCTTCTTAATAAATTATTTTATCATCGCAATAAGAAACACAATCAAGTTATAAACTTTTTTGGTTAAATATGATAACATAGCAAACAGAGAGTGAATCATTCTTAATGAATTCATTCAGGTTTCGTGAAAGATATAAAGTTTTAGTATCTGTTTGTGAACGATAACATGACCTGTTTATTTTTTTTTCATTTATTTATTCGTTCATTAGCCTGGTTCTTAAATATCCTCTTTTTTAACAAAATAATATATATATATATATATATATATCCGGCTATTTTGGTATAAAAAACGACGTTTCACTAAATAAAACATCGGAGCAATGAACGACAGCAAGGTAAGCCTGTTCTCTTTGTAACCCTTGATTTGTTGCACCACAGAAATATCTGGCGACCTACTTAAATTTAGGGTTAAATTTTGTATCTTTTTATGAATCTCTTATCTTTTCTTATGAAAGTACAAATAAGTCATGCGGCAAGTTATTTCTTTTCTTTTCACAACACAATTTCTACGGAACAACTGCATTTTATATAAAACCAACAAGAAATCGCTGCGACAGATCTCTTGGCAAAACTTTCACAGGGAAATATTTAACATAAGTCTTAAATTCCACATCGCATTTTTCAACAAAATCACTAATAGCATTCCAGAAATTGCTTAAAATTATTGACCAAATAAATGCATCTGTAACGCATTCAGCGCTCAATCAAAACAAACCAAACCAGCTGCCGGGGAATCTGTCAGAAATTTATTTATTTTGGAAACACTTATGGAAAATGCATTTTTATAGAATCTTACTAATTAAAAATAAAAAAAAATTAAAGTGCTCTTTTTTTCGGCTAAACTATTAAATTCATAATATGGCTTTTACAAGTTGCAATTTTCCTCTTCGATTTCCTGACATTAAGGCGAGAAACCTATGTTGTCGCAGGGTATTGCTTGAACCAAATCACTTGGCCAACGGTTGGTTGCACAGAGAGAGGATTTAAGAGAACACAAATGGTGCGCAAGAGATTTAATGAATACAATGCCAGAGATGAAATACTTTTTTTGAAAAGTCGTTGACTCTGGCTAAAACAACCAAAAAGACTCTTTCACTCTTTCACTAAAGATGAAATAAAGAGAAATGCAGAAACTAAACTTCTTGTGAAATCACGGCGTTCAAAAGTGATTTAAGTTTGGAAGGAAAATAAATCGGGGCTAAAATATCGTAACGGAATAAAGTCTAATACCGCTGTCACACGCCACGAACTACTTCGGCGATCTATAATGTCGAGATAGTTTTTTGGTCGTGTGGAAAGAAACTGAGCCAACACAGTAGTTCGATTCCTGGAGATCGAAGTGGTATGTCGACAGCTATACGATTTGCGCGTTGGCTTTGACATAAAATTATACGTCGACGCATATGCGGTTGAATGCCCTTACAACAACGAACTACTCCGTCGACATGGTAGATATATACGGCGTGTAAAAGCGGTAGTAAAAGATTCGTTGTCACATGATTACGTCTTCTTTCTATATTGTTTTTAGACAAACAGTTAAAACTAAGAGTATTCAAGTTTCTGAGATATGCATTTACTCAGAAACCTGAACACAATTTCTCACAAATTAATACCATCTTTTTGGATTCGCTTGCTGAATCTTAGCAAATCAAAGGCATTTCCGTAAAAATTTAACAGATACAAAGTTTTGTTTCTTTCAATTCCATGTGAGAGAAATATTAAATTGGACTAACATTCGTTCATTTGTTGATCCTTGGGGTTTGGCCACTCTCATGCCAAAATTAGGTTCGTTCAATAATTTTTTTTTTGCAGAAAATCTCTCTTTGTGAGATTTCTGAGAAAAAAATACGGAAACGCATGAACCCAAAAAATATTCACAATTCTTAAACGTCAAAAAATATTATTAGAAACTGAAGAAATTGAGAAATAATTTTCTTCAGAAATAATTTAAGATTTAGTTAGTAATATCAGAAATTCGCAGGATAGAGGAAATTATTTTCCGTATCACGACTCACGAGCTCTTTCTTCTGCGAAATTGTCCGAATTATTAGTCTACTCTACAGGAACAGAAACTATCAGCAATTCGTGAAAATTCGTTGGAATGTCCCACTGGCTGTGGAACATACTTTTAACTCTATATGTTAAGGCCGGTATTACACGGTGCGGTGTGAGGTATGAATCAATAAAATGCGAACAAAAGAACTATCAAAACCATACAAAGGTGAAAGACGAGCTCTTCGGTGAATTGCGATCCGAATTTTAAATTTTGAATTTAAGATATGCCTTATAAGCCAAAGTTAAATGTAATTTTTTTTTCTAAATCTACTTTTTTGGTGCTAAAAATTAACTTATTTTTCTAAACAATATTCTATACAGCCTACAGCTAGCAGGTACTTTGTGGGAATGCTAAATAGCCTTTATATAAACATTAAGGCAAATTATAACCTTGGGTTTGGCCTTTTTATAACTTTTAAAACAAGCTATTAGCAATTAACTGTCATAAAAAGGTTTACAAAGCAACTACTTACATTTCATGCATTCCTATTTACTTCTATAACACTTGTCAGCAAAAGTCTTATAGCTGTTAAATAGCGCCAAAATTACTTGTATAACGCCTTAAACTGTTTCTTAAGAAGTCTGAAAAAAGCTTGTTTAGAACCTTAAACAAGTTAAATAGTCAGAGGCACGGACCCTTTGGCTAGCAGTCCGACAAACATAATTCAATTCAATTTCAAAGAGCCAGTGTAATTAAATTTATTTTTAAAAGTATAACTTGTACATTCTTTGTAATTCTAGAATTATTAAATGAATTAAAAACCACAAAAAACCATTAGATACTACAAAGTTCCATTTGAAAAAAATTAAATGCTTTTGTTAACCCTCGTGCATATGATTCATAAATCACCATTCAAATTCTAAATATATGAATGAATGATTTAAAGATGTGTATTTTTGATGTTTATAAACCCCCATTTAAACAAGTTTTAAACTTGAATTTAAATATTAAAAAAAAATCTTTTGCAAAAAATATTGTTTTTATATGGTTATTAAATTTAGCCTGTTAATTTTTTTTTTTTTTTTGAAGTATCAACGACTAATGGCTTTTCAACAATAGTTGTCATTTTTTTTATGTGAATTTTATTTTTTTTGTGCAATTATATTTGACAACTTAGCACACATACAGTTCAGAGTCGTTTGGATGAGAGCACTGATTGTGGACTTTGTTAGCCAAAGACACAATTTATAATAATTTTCCTGAAATACAAGTTTTCAAAATGATGTGATTTCATTTTGCTGGACAAACAACAGATTTTTGTTAATGATAAATGGTAAATATTAGAAGAAGAAAAAATAAATTCAGATTGGTCATCATCGTTTTTATTTTGAATTATAAGGCAAACAGCATTAAAACGTTAAGCACTTAAAAAATGTGTTAAGCTTCACGGTTTATTCTTTGAGTTAACACACTTTGCAGGGAAAAAAAGAATTAATAAAAATTTAAAGCACACAATAAACTGCTATACTAGCGTATCAGACGACTGAAGTTATGCTGCATTAAATTAAAAAAAAAAAACGATTTGTTAAAAATTAGTTAAGTAAACTTAACTGATATAAAAAAAATATGAGTATAAAGATAAATACAAATCAAGATTTGAGGCTACTCGTATAATTTCGTATTAATACTAAAAACTCAAAATTTAAAATACATTAAGACGCTTAACTTTATAAATGCATAGAAATTGTTTAACTTCAAGAAGATTTGTACGACTTATTCATTTTAAGCAAATTATCAAAATTATATGAATTTAGTTGACGATTATGGCTTTTCAATTTCTTTTTAGGTTAGTCAAACAAAATTCGGTTGACATTGACCTACTCTAACTGCACTAAATTGCTCTTAGTAGCAAAGAGCAGGATTTAGCTGTTCAGTGAAATTTCTCACTGATAAAAAACTGCCAGCTTCTGATGCTAATTAAAAACCAACTATAATAGTCATGGCCAAATATAACCAACAGTATACCAAAACTAAACAGATAACGGACTGTTTCCTTATGTTTCTATAAACAATATGAATTACTACATACAACAAACATGGCTATCTGTTAGTTTATTTATTGGCATATGCAAAAGCTGTTACAATTGCTTGTGTGAGAGAGATTTAGAATGAAAGACCTAAAGCTTAACGAAACTTATCGAAAGACGCACCACCAAAGCTATTGAATAAAAGCATGTTCAACTCCGAACGCCCAACCGTGCAAACAATGACATGGCAGAAATTCCTGCCGTGTTACGTTTGGGACAAAGTCCTTGCAGGGACAGGATATGTGTTTTGATGACCCATCAACAGTGACAGGGCTATCACACGGTCACGGCAATTTATCACTGCAGTGACCTAAAAGTGACGTGTCACGGTGCCTGTCATTGTTTTCTTATTTTTGTCACGGCAATGTCATGCAAAACAATGACGATCACACGACGTGACACTTTTAGGACAGACAACTACGTCATAGTGACCTCAGAGTGTTACAGCAATGACACATTACAATGACCGTCTAATAGTAGCTTTATAAATTATTTTCAACTTTCAGTTAAGAGAGAATGACAATGACAATGCTGGGTTCTATTTTGTATGCCAAAAGACGTTTCATACAGGCGGCCATTTATGATTTTTCACACATACACAGACACACCTACATATTTAATCCTTTCTCGTTAATCTTCGGATTATTTACCTGTCTCCTCGAATGTTGTTGATATATGTATTTATATATAAGGCTCATAAAACCTTTATTAATAACAAAAACAACTTTGTTTTGCAAAAAATAATTTCCTAGAAACACCAAGGTAAATTCTCTAGTCTAGTCAGCAAGTCGCGCAGTTAACTTCAAGAATAGTTTTTGAATAAATTTTATTGTTTTTTGTTGTTTTTTTTTTTGTGCCAATAGAAGTGGGAGTTTCGCACTAGCATGCGGAATGACGACCTCCGTTTGATGTTTCTGCAATCTTGAATTTAGAATATAATTACCATAAATTGTACTAGACGGCCGTTAACAATCCCGCCTGTAACAGAATACATTAAAAAAAAAAACCTAAACATTTATGACTTCGGAAACATACAAATACATATTATGTACATATATGTATATGCACAAATTGAATCTCTATGACATACATTATAGTTAAGTATATATGTATATAATAAATAAATTATAACGCATATTATGTCAATTTTAATAGTTTGTTCTTATGAAATCTTAAGGTGTGTCCACACCAAAGAAAAATTTGTTTAAAAAACATTTCTGAAATGTTATGCTACTTAAACCTAGAACAGCCACAGCAGCAGTTTTCCGCCTATCCATAGTTTTACGGCCGACGTGGCCGATCTATACTGTATCAACCCTCGACTGTCTAAATAAAGGAAAGCCTCGGGTGGGATAAAACCACCTCGAAATATTTATTTTGGGGGTAGTAAGCCCCGAAGATTTGTCCATTAGTCGAATTCTTTGCTCTTGCAATGTGACCTCGAATGAGCTTAATTAAAGAGTTATCTATCCTGTTTATATTGGCTTCGTTATAGAGGACTTCGTTAGGATAATAGTGTTTGTACTCCGACTCTGATGTTCTGTGAAGTCCAAGACAGGTACGAAGACACTGTCTCTCAAACACCCGAATCTTTTCCATTAGAGATGGTGCAACGTTGAACCACACAGGGCACCCGTAGGCAATCATCGGCCTGATGAGGGCCATGTAGCAAATCACTTTCACCCTACTTTCAAGGCGACTGCTATAAAACAACCGTCTTGTCAGGGTGAAAGCTCCCCTAGCCCTGGCCAGAACAGCCTCTACATGTCGATTGAAATATAGATACTGATCTAGCCAGATACCAAGATAATTTACCACATCTTTACTCGCCCGTAAAGCACATGGACATCCGGTGGGGATGTCCATGTGCTATGTCCACTATGTCCACTATGTCCACCCATCCAGTTAAACAGATGATTCCCTCTGAGATTCGCATTTGGTTTTCCCAATCTGCATGTTTAGCATTCCAGTCCCCGGCCATTAGGCGCAGTTTTAAGCATTCGAAAAGTTCGTCGAGATCTGCAATGAAATTAATGGGCTGAAGTGCATCTGGTGCGTAAACCGCGATTATATATATTCGCTTCCCATGTTGGAGTGTTATGCATATAATGCAGGTTTCTAGCGACCCGAATCTACGCACTTCATTATTATATATGACTAATGCCCTTTCGTACAAAAATTGCAACACCACCACTTTGAACGGAGTTGGGCCGGTCTCTTCGTACGATATTGTAATTTTTGTGAGTCAATTTGCCATTTTTGTTTAGGTGACATCTGTCAAATATGCTGTTCATTATTCAGTGATTGATGCCAATTTACCATAATAAGTTTTAAAATGAATATTGGTTATAGTGCCCCGTGAGTGTGTCGGACTGCTAAGCGAAAGGTCGGGGTTCGACTCTCCGTCAGAGCCACCTATTTTTCCGGGATACTGCCTCTTGCGAGGAACTGACTAAACCTCCAAGAGTAAAATCTGTCTCGAAAAGTGCATCTCATATAGCCGTTCAAACTCGACGGTAAATTGTAGGATCCTTCAATTCTTGCAGATTAACAACACACACACAGGAATGGTTGAGAGTATGTCACTAAATTTATTTTTTATATTCGTTAGTGCAAGAACTGCGCGCGCTGTGCTCATTTTATGGTAAACGTTTTCTTCATAGTCGGCTTTTTTACATTACGAGGTAGTCGATTCATCGCCGCCATGCACAAGAACTCGGCCTTTTGCAAGCGAAGTTGGTGAGGCGGTAACCGTCAGTAACGAGCGCTATAGAACGATGGTATATAGTTTCTTATGGCCAAAATTAAACCATATGGACATAGATGACATGTAATACCAGCAGGATTGTGATTCGTGCCACAGAGCGAAGGCGATGATTGACATCATGCATAAATGATTTGTTAATACCTCACACAGCTTGATTTATTCTATTTCAACATTTACCCGCCTTTATTCAAAAATGCCTTACATGCATGACTACAGGGTGTGTTTGTCAGCATGTATGACTTATCAATTCTTTTTGTTTTTGCTTTTAAATTGCAAAATTTCTCAAAAGTCAGTTGTCAAAAGTGCGGTGACTTTTAACTTGCTTGCGGTCCAGCTTATCAACTTCTTGGTATCTATCGGACTACAAAAATTGATTGTTCTTCTGAGTTCTGACAAACTCAAACTTTCCACACTGATAAGAATAAAAATGAACAAAGGCTCTGTATTGTCTATCTTTGTTTCCAGGGATTTTTTCCTGAAGTTTTCAAAAGCTATATCTGTCAGAATAAAACAGAAAAAAGTAAAGACAAAACAATTTACCATACCACAAGGAACCCACGGAAGTCAGAGTCATAAACTGATTTTGACCCTAAGGTTGAAAATAAAATAAATAAATAAATTCGCTTTGTGATTTCTTATAATCACTGTAGGTTCTTTTAGACAAAACCGCATGCAAAATCCACCCAAAGTCCGAATTCCAAGCGATTAGCTCAAGGAATCAACGCGAATTCAACACACAAAAAAAATCGGTTGAAATAAATAATTTTGCAATTAATTGTTTATTTAAGTAATGTTACTTCAGATTGAGTTCGCAGTATGACGCAAACACATCTACACACACTTTCAAACGAAAAAAGGGGCTCGCCTTGCTTCTTACACCTACCTTAACGCTTCTAGCCCTATGTTAGTATTTCATAAATACTGTATCTACACAAGTTGCTATAACCTCTATCTCAACAAGTTTGTGTAGCTATCGCTCGGCTAGGCGACATTTGCTTGTGTTTAGCTGAACTGATCTAAGAGCTGGCTTATCGCGGAAAACTTCGCAGTGGAATATTTATTTCTAGTTATCATTGGTTCTCCTCTACAGAGCTGATCTAGGACATCGAGCTCAGATATGGAGTCACACTACTATCGAAGTGGGGTGATAGATTCATTCTCAGAATTTGTATTTAATAATCAAATCAAAGATTCCAATACTTTCAGCGATAGACGCATATAAGCAAGATATACTAGTTTGATTCATGGAATTGTGGTCAGATCCAGTTAAGGCAGTTAGCCTGGTCTAAATTGCGTTTTTGGACTAGGGTTTGGCTTGCAAATGGAAATAGAAAACTCTGAGCAGCACATCCCACACACGGTTGGAGTGAATGTATTTTGTTTACATTCCAAAATGTAAACAACATGAATGCAACAAGGAAGTAAAGTTGCATCATTTAAATGCTAATGAATAATTTATTTATTTGTTAAAATTTTAAACAAGTTCGTTTAAATGATTAACTTAAATGGTCGTGTTCAATAAAATAAAAAGCTACACGGGTTTGTATAGCTGCGCGCCGCCACCTCTCTCCCTCGATGATTTGGGTCATAAAATCTTATGAAATTCGTGTCAATGAACTGAATTAAGTTACTTCGACTTGACCAGCCTATGGGAAATTTTGTTTACAGCGTTTGAAAATTAATTCCAATGAGTTGTTGTTTTTTTAGTAGCTGGAATTAATAAATTGATCGCAGATATTTTCTGAGAAGTTTGATTAGACCAATTAAATAGAGTGATCTATTAACTCTGGGATCAATTCTATTATTCTGGTTATTCATCGGAAAAAACGCATCACATCATTAAAATTATAGAGATAATGAGTTAATTTTATTTAATAGACTTTTAAATGTTTATAATATAGACGTTCTACACGTATCCCAGAGCGGATTTGAGCAACTTTACGAAACGATTCAATGAAATATTTAATTAAACGAAAACAAAATCAAAATTTAAAAAATGGCTTCAGCCATTTCAAAGCCAAAATACCATTCTTGAATACACAATTTAAATTTTTGTAATACAATAACTACGGACTTCATTCTACATGTATCCATGTGTGTAATTTCTCACTTAAAAAGAAAAAAAAGAAAAAAAGGGCGGAGACCTCTTACATCATTTTTATAATGAATTTTGGTGTTTACCACAGACATTTAAGGTTATTTTTTAAGAAAAATGTCGATAACTTTGGTTTCGAGCCTATCAAATAATCAGCAGTACAGTTGATTTTTCATACAAGACATGAAAAAACTGTTATTTAAATGTCTACTATGGCGTTATATCTAGAAAATGACCATTATTGTAAAGGTAAAAACAGAGCTACATTCGTGTGGCGCGACTAAAGAAAAGATTTCTGGTTTTTGCAGTACTTCCAAAGTTCGATTCGAGGGTTAAATGATATTGTTTTAAGGCGGGAATGCAGTTTTTGTTTTTACTATTTCACTCGAGCACTATTTGCCCATCATTGTTCGAGAAGTAAATCAGTCTGTAATTTCGTTTGACCCGCGCCCCGTGGCTTAGTGGTTAGTGTGGTCGGACTGCTAAGCGAAGAGCCTGCGTTCGAGTCCCGAACATAGCCATCTTCTTTTCCGGGCTATTTATTTAAATTCGTTTGACACCTTTAAATCTTAAGCCTCTTTATTGGAAAAGATGGGTTTTTACCGCCAAATCCAGCCAGATATTGGTCCTCGCAGATGACATTACATTTTAGGCTGTAGAAGGTAAACCAAGTGCATAGTGGCAGGGGCAGCGAGAAAGAAAGATTAGAGTACAAAATAAATGATGGTCGAAAGTCTAACCAAAAGTTAAAAAAAAGAAACTGTCAAAGTAACAAAAATTCAAGGATCATTTGCATACAGTGATGGATTAGCCACATAGGCAACATAGGCAGCTGCCCAGGGTGGCATATTTTAAGGGGCGATATTTTTTTCAACGCTCAAAGTAGATATGATGCAACTTGGGTTGTTGAAAATTAAAGCTGTTTTATTTAAAAGCGTACTAAAGTGGTGTCAATTGCGATTACTTTTCTTTTTGACCCGTTCACAGTAAAAGATTGATGATTGCAATCAAACAAAAGAAAGCCAATTAATCTCAATTTCAATTGTTTCAAAAATTAACGGCAGTAAACGCAACCAAAAGAGGTAGGGAAAGGGCGGTAATTTACAGCTCTGCCAAGGGCATCGAAATTTCCAAATCCGCCACTGTCTACACACTGAATTCAGATGCCTGGGTCATGTAGAGCGGATGGACAGCAATACTCCGGCCTGGAAAATCCTGGATATTATCCCGGATGGACGGATTTTATTGGGGCAGACAATTCTGCCCAAACTACAAAAGAAGCGCAAAATCTACATGAAAAGTCATGAAATCCAACAGGTTGTTATAAGCTTTAATTTTTTTGACAGTTATGTACCTATATAGATAATCAATAATTTACAAGATTGCTGCCAAAAAAATTTATCATGACAATGAATTTTGTAATAAAACGCCATGACACTAAATGATCCAGAGTAAGTAAACTCTGGTTAGACTCAATAGACATACTTGTAATTTTTACAACCACAAAAAAGGTGTATATAAGACAGTCACACAAACAATTTAAGGTATGAACACATTTAAAAATAAACAACACTCTCTCTTGCTCCATTAAAAGTCAACAAAGCAACGTCGCGTAATGTAAAGTAGACACAATAAAAATAAAGTCAATCTTAATTGCTCATTCACCCGAGAAATTCTGGCCAAATCTATAATAAAAGTCAATAAAATGATAATGCCTGCTTATCTTTCTCATCCTTCGTCGAATTAAACAGAAAAATAGTAAATTTTGTTATAATTGAGGTCAGGGACATTACGACTTACGAACGAAACGTAATTATACACATATTTGTGGGTGTTATGTATACGCAATGTGTGTAGATAATTCACATTTTATGTGTTAAACAGTGGAAAAACTGACACATGTTGCGTGACGAAAGAAACTAAAATTGACACCGCGTCACTTTTTTTTCTAATTACAGTCACATGAACGTCACGGATCAATATCATAAACAAAGAGCCCCAAGGATAATACATTAATATTGTG
This sequence comes from Platycheirus rosarum, assembly GCA_963971375.1. Lineage (NCBI taxonomy): Eukaryota > Metazoa > Arthropoda > Insecta > Diptera > Syrphidae > Platycheirus > Platycheirus rosarum. The sequence goes on from OZ020507.1 coordinate 36,126,590, forward strand.
TTTTTTTTATGATTTGTTATTGATTGTTTGTTTTCATGCCACACCTGTTTTTATGTGAACTTAAACTTAAGGTCAGACTAGACAGTTTGTTGTTTTGACAGCAATTGCAATAAAAGTCATTGAACTAATTCCAAGTGAGCGAGCAGGATAAAGGATGGAGGCACTTTTTTATGACATACATAATAATTAAAGAAAGAGATTCCATGATAAATGCAATGTTGTCCTGTCACGCATCCAGTGAGTGATTTGCCAATATTTAATTGTTTTGCAAAAGAAAATCACTGAACATTTATTTTTAGAAACACAATCTCATCAAAACAGACAAATCCTCATTAGTAGAATGAAGGAAAGTTTTTTCCTTTTAAGATAGTTAGAAAAAGGAAACAGAGCGAAAACTAAGTATATTGTTTTTGTGAAGAGAATGAACTACGAGTATACATTTTTTTAATTGTTAAATTATATTTGTGAAAATAACTTTAAATAATAAAAAAATATTTCTAAAAGTTGTCAACACCAAAGAACCATTTTTTTGAACATTTCAGAAACATTAAAAAAACATTTCTGAAATGTTTCTTTTTTTCTGAAATGTTTTCTTAAATGTTTCTGAAATGTTTATTTGGGTCTGGGTGCTTCGCGAAACATTTCTTAAATGTTTCTCTGTTTCCCTTCCGAACGGAAAACTTTCTTTATTTTTCAAGCATTTTAGACAAGTTTTTTGTTTTTATTTGTTTGTATTTTGTTCATAATGACAAAACGCGATGCTATGATTTTTTTTTCTACAATCCATTTTGAAGTACATGAAGTACAAAACTGGAGACATAAAATGGAAAACAAATAAACATTTAAAAAATGTTTCTGAAAGAAAAAAAAACAAACATTTCAGAAAAATGTCTGAAATGTTTTTTAAACAAATGTGAAACATTTCAGAAATGTTTTTAAAACAAATGGGAAACATTTCAGAAATGTTTTTTAAGCAAATGTTTCTTTGTTGTAGACACACTATACTAGTTTGTCTTAAGATCCTGACTTAGTTTTTACATTGAATACATTCAAGGTGAATTCGTCGGCTTTTAAAAAGCAACTAGTGCAGGCATTCCCTTAATTTGAAGAAATGTTATTTTCATACGTTTGTTATTTTTGAAATGAAATTTTCAAACCTACAAAAGCGATTTAGAAAAATCGCACAATTAATCCATTTGGCTTTTTACATTTTGAAAGGAAATCCCTTTGCAAAGTCAGCAATATTAATTATAACTTTACCGCCAATATCTTATCAATATGCCTGTTTGGTTATCGGACAAATAAACTTTTGTTATTTTCAAATTAAAAAGCGTGTTGGTTTCATTTGTTTTTCCAATTGAGTAAAGTCAACAATAATTACATTTTGCCAAACATTGCGTAGCTCATGGCAACTGATATCTAATAAAAAGCAAAGCATATTCTCCACAAAACCTCTTAGCCTTCATAAATATTGTCAACGGAAAATGTCGCTTATCAAATTTATTCAACTAATTATGATTGTTGTTTAGGTTTTGACGTTTTGACAGCAAGTCAATATAATGAAGTTTAACTTACTTTTCGCAATTTTCGATTTCGATTTGAATGGATGACAAAATTCAAATTCGATATAACGCTAACTGTCAGCGAAGGCAATGCTTGAACTTCACTGACATTTCAATTAGATGTCATTTTAACCTATAAACTTTTAAGCATGTCGTCGGTAATCAATTTGTAACAATTGATTCAATATCAATAAAGTTTGAAGAATTTTTTTATTTTAATTTGTTGTTTCTTTGCTAACTTAATGACATAAACATTGAAAAATGAGAATGACGACGATCAACGAACCTCGAATGTATGTAAAAGCATATTGAGGACACACGATTGACTATGATTATTTATTGAAGAATATTTCGATAAATATAATACTTACTGCTTATTTTACTGAGTCCTTGTTTATCGGGGTTAGACATTCCTTGTGCGCCTGCAATAAAATAGAAAAAAATTGTTTTTAGAAAATTGTAAAAAAGATGGAAAGTAAGTAATTGTCAAATAGCGAATAAGTGTGGTTTATTTTAAAGTCAAACATTTTAAAATTTAAAATTCGGCTCCCTTGTATTGATCGAATGATCGAATAACTACTATTTTACCTATACATTTATTATTTAAAATTGTACTAGTTCTACTGAACTACATCGCTTCTTTCTTAATTTCTCTATGGACTAATAGATGACGTTAGAAATAATTTAATTTTTGGATAAATGATTATTATTCTTTTCGCAATTTTTCTATTTCTGTAAAATAATTCGTATTCATCAAACGAAGCTGATTATTATTAAGCTTTTGAGCGAAATATATAAAATATAATAATTTAAAATATAAAAATGTTTGTTTTGTTTTATTGTTCGTATTTAATGAACTGCGGCACCGTTCACCGTTTGTAATTGATTTATATGTTTCTGCAATGTCATATTCTACAAATTCTCCCGTTTAATCTTGATATATCAAGTTCAAGATGTTCGTCATTTGTCTTCCCTCTCTATCGAACGAGCAAGGTTTTTATATGAATATTGTATCTCTGTTTTTTGAAGAACCATCTAAGTCCACCATCGGACTTACGATAACGCTATGAGCACAGTAAAACTAAACATCCAATAGGTGGTGCTCGTATTATACCAGCAAATGTATTAGAAAGAGCAATAGAAAATTTCAAAGTAATTAATTACTACAACAAAGGGAAAAATATGAATCTATATCACACGATTAGAAAGTTTCTGAGCATGATTCGAATAATCTCTATCATTTAGATATTGGTGTTTCCGTCAGACTAAAAAAGAAAGGCCTTATCCATATTCCTTAACTCAGAATTATGATCGAACTAACCTATCTATGGAATAAAAATCACTTCGATGACTGAAAATGGTAGAAAATGGTACCAGAATACTTGAAAACGTCAGCGGTTATGTCAAACAAATGCATAATTCCCTGCAATTAATGTGTCACGTACAACGTATTGTTCGATAATTGGGAATTACGGCTTCAGTGAGCGAGTGAGTGACATGAGTGATCGAATGCAAGAGTAACTACTTTTGGGATGATCGATGATGGCATTCGTAGTCTGACGTATCGTTTAACTATTACAAATTGTACTAGCTTCAACTTCATTGTGTATTTATTGATTTCTCTATTGGCTAACAGATATCACTAGGTAAACTTTTGTCTTGGACAATTTCATTAGCTGTATTTTATTATGAACTATGATCCATGTAGATCAGCTAACGTACATAATGGCTACAACACAATCACGCTTTAGCTTCGGTATCGCCTGACGTTTACAAAATCAACCATAGGAAATCAATACATCTTACCACAATATCGCTTTGGCTTTGACGTTACGTTTGGTTCGTGTACAAGCTCAAAGCTGAAGCAGAAACTGATTGAACTTTTGCTCGTTTTGACAGAAAAGAAAAGAACAACAACTGAAATTTGGGAAATGTCACTTTAAGCAAACACAAAACGTATGAAATGTAACGTGACGAAGCCAAAGAAAAGCGTGATTGTGTTTTAGCCATAAAACAGCCGAGATCAACTAAAACATTTTGTTCTGTGTTGTGGTAGCAATATGCGTGTTCATAACTCTGTGGTACTATTTTCCAATTCTTATATGTCAGAACATATTTTTTTTTGGAAACAATTTTGTATCTTAATGTATTTTTTTATTAGAAAGATAGAAATTTGAGACATTTCTTTAACTTTTTTACATAATAAAAAAATTTACACAAAATTAATACCAACATTCGTGAACAAATAAAGACGATTGGTCGTGCCACCACCACCGTGGAGAACAGTAGGAACTAATTTTCAGATCATGAAACATGATCTTGTCAAATAAAAACTTGTGATAAGTTGTTGTTGTAAGCCATGTATAATAATGGATCAGAGTTGATAATAAAAAAACAGCTTGTTGCGATTCAGAAGAAGGTGAACTTTTGCAATTGTTTTTATATGTAAAATGATTTATGTATGTATATTCATCAAACGAATGTAATGCCCATGAAATTTTGAGCAGAAATGTCTAAAAAACGACGACAACATAATAAAAGTTGATATAATTTCATTAAAGTAACTATCAGTGAGCACTCTATCTATTCAATGAAAACCTGCTTGATGACTGAAGTGAAATTGCCAAAAAATTGTACTAGAATGCTCTAAACGGAAGCAGTAATGCCAAACATATATAAAAACTTATTGCTCGATAATTGCCCACAATAATAATTCGACCCAGGTTTTTGCATTTAGTAACTTAGTAACTTAGGTAAGGTTAGTAAGGCTACTCCAGCCAGCTTGGTCCATAGCTAGCTGCCTGCGCATTATTCTTGCTTCAAAACAGAAAAGTTCGAATTTTCTTGAAAATAAAAAAAGTACTAGAAATGCACTCAAATGCTTATGTACTCTAATACTCCTTTGCTTTAGAATTAATCTGGTACTTTTTTACATAAAAACATTCAAACATCATATTTTGACAGTTGATTTCGACAAAGCTAGAGTTTATTGGTTCAACATTTAAAGGAAAATACAAAGAGAAATATAAAGAACAATTTTTTTCAAATAAAATAAATACATATATGTATGTTTCAGTTTTGTTGTATCTAATGGTAAATCTAAAAAAAAACGGCAGGTGTATGTGTATTTTGGTAGTCAACAAGAATAATAAAAGAACACATTTTCCTTAAATAAATTAAACGAAATCGAACTAAGCTATTTGACGCCAACGCAATTATTTTAAATTTTAAATGGTCTCGCGTCACAACCAACGTAAATTTGCTATAATTATAGGACGTGTGCAACTCCTACGATTATATCTGTTGGAAAATGAACAATATTTTCGAGAGCTTGTGTTTTTTTTTTTCTTTAATAACTTAATTCACCTTCTATAAACAATGATGCAGGCCAACAAATATTTGCAACCATTACAATGATGATTTTGTGTGTGTGTTTTTTTTTTTGTATCAAGGTAAGCAATATTTGTCAAATATAGAAATTAAACAACTGTTTCAAAATTGCTAAGAAAAAGAAAAACTTTGTATTCGAATAAACAGATTTATTTTCAATTGGATTTAAATGCATCACTCACAAATTATTCTGCGAACAGATGTATGAGAAGTACTAGAATTATCAGAACAAGAAAAAAATCATTTTTTAAGTAAATAAAGAAGTTTTGGCGCTATGCCATATGTCATAGAAATGCTTCAACTAAAACTCAGGTTTAGCCAACCGTATTAGCCACGGTATAATACAGCCACAGTAATATAATAATAATTAGAGCGCGCACAAGGTATTATTTGTTTCCCTTATAATGGAAGGACAGGAGGTGTCGATTTAAATTGGTCCAAATTCGTGTTGTTCGGCTAAAAAAAGAATCCCTATATTTCACGGTGCGTCTGAAATTGGGCTCAAAGCTGAACTGATGAGCATTGCGTGACGGGTATTGCGGGAGAAACTTTTAAGGAGAGGAATGCAACTGGCTACTTTGAGTGAACATTTTTTGTAAAAGAAACGATAAAATAAGGGAAGACATGAAATTTTGCGTCGCTGTTCGAGAGGAGCAAATGTTTCAGTGGCAGTTCTATTTCCTATTAATTTTAACGCTCGATTTTCTATTCTATGAAAGAGGTGAAGCGATGTTTGCGAAGCACCTGCCCCAGAGGTGGGAGTTATACTCGAGTTTAGGGCGTATAAACGCTTTATAGATTGTAGCCAGATCAGATGGGAAAAAAACTTCTTACACCGATACAGAAAATCTAAGCACTTTGCAGCATTCTTAGCGATCTCAAATATATGGTCGTTCCAACGGAGGTCGTCGTTGACACACATACCGAGTACTGAGAGCTTTTCGGTTTCTTCGATGTAAGTGCCATTCATGGACAATGGCATTGGGGGTATGTTAAGCTTTAACGACAGAAGACAGCATTGAGTTTTCGAAGCATTAAACTCCACACGATTCTTATTACCCCATTTGACAATGCTGTATAAATCGGAGTTTAATGAGCTTGACATACGGCACCGTTGCAATTGTACGTCCGAAGGCGAAGGACGTGAATTATCGAACGAATATGAAAAGCTGAGGGTAGAGTCGTCAGCAAAACAGTTAAGTGGATTAGAAGTAACAGACAGAAGATCATTTATAAAAATGAGGAAAAGAGTCGAAGACAGAACAGAGCCCTGGGGCGCACCAGCATCTATTTTGTGGGAATCAGACTTGAATCCGTCCAATAAAACTTGTATTGAACGGTCCAGAAGATAGCTTCTAATCCAACGAACAAGAGTATTATCGATCCCAAAAGCACGCATTTTCGATAAGAGAGCTTCATGCCAAACTCTTATCAAATGCCTTGAAGATATCAAGCTCAATAATCTTACTTTCGCCAAAGCGATGTAAAGATTTGTTCCACTGTTTGGTGAGATATGCCATTAGATCACCAGGGGAACGGTTGCTGGAAGCCATACTGACGGTCAAGGAGAAGCTTTCGATCTTCGAGATATTCCTTAAGCTGACGGTTAATCAGTGTTTCCATGACCTTAGAAAGAAGGGATGTCAGTGCTATGGGTCGGTAGGAAGAGGGGGAGGATGGGTCACCTTTCTTAGGGACAGGCTGGACAAATGCTGTTTTCCATCTTCTAGGAAAGATTCCAGAAGAGTAGGAGCGATGGAAAAGCTTACGCAGTGGCTTTGCCAGTGTGGAAGAACACCTTTTCAGAAGAATCGGGTGTATACCATCCGGGCCAGCGGGGGAAATATCAGGAGCAATAATCTCTTACTTTCACCAAAGCGATGTAAAGATTTGTTCCACTGTTCGGTGAGATATGCCATCAGATCACCAGTGGAACGGTTGCTGCGGAAGTTATAGTGACGGTCATGAGAAGTAAGAAACAAGTAAAGAGTATGGGCGGTTTGCCCAGCAACATGCGGTATACGCGTTAGCACATTGATCAGCTGTGTAAGGTGATGTAACCCGACAAAGAACTCAATATACCTTCCTTTGGGTGTTGCCTGACCAGAATAGCGGCGCCAATTAGAATTGTGTACATTGAAATAACGATTTCAGTGCGAGGACAAAGGGAAACAACTTCCCAGATGGAATCAGACAGCTCATCATTGGGGAAGGCTCTGGCAAGCAATATCATTCCTAAAATAAATGACGAGAACATGGTGGAAAAAAGAAGTGGCAACGAGCTATACCCATTTAGAGCAAATTCTGATAAATCAGTATTTATTCCAACCTGAGTCTCACTAAGTGCCAAAAAAGCTAGCCTGTACTGTACAGTGTAGACGTACACGTGGAAGAAATTCTTTTTTAGGCTTAAGTAATAATGAATTTATGAAAACAAGTATTTCGAAAATTGTAGGAGAGGTTTTGATAAAATTATGTTTTTTATTTTTAGTTTTTTGAAAAAAAAAATTGTAACTATGGTATGTAGTTTTTTAGATTTTGTTGGTTTACATCTTATTTTAAAATTTTAAATATTTTTTTTTCATTAGTTTCAAAAATAGTGAAAAAAAATTCAAAAATTAATTATAAATCAGCCCTATCACAGATTCCCTCGTAAAAAAAAATTTGAACGTAACGCTTCACCCCGAATACGAAAAAAATCAAATTACAAACTCCAAACGGAATCAGCTATGATCCAAGCCTCTTTTCTCACTTTCGGAATCGGCTGATTTGTGTCAAAATGTGAAAAGCAAAACAAATTTCACTTTTATTTTGTATATTTAATTGTGTTTTGAAAAAAGGTATCTGAAAATGGATTCATTTGCGATTGCTATTTATGAAATAAAACAAGAAAACGCGCAGATAAAAGGAAAATAAAAAATTATAACGTAGGATTTTAAGAAACACATTTAGTCGACTCGACGAAAATCACTGGGTAATTTATGACTTCTTTTTGAGAATATCCAAAAGCCTTTGGAATTGGGGTTTGTTCGTATTCACTTTTCTTAAATATTTGTTTAAAGTTAAATATTTATTCTTCCTTTGACTGAAAATACTTACATTTTTTTTTACTTGCGTGTTAACTGTTTTTCAATGTTTTAAAATATTCTATTAATTCGGGTTTAGTGATAACACTTTCCCCGAACTCCGAATTTCTTACGAACGTTTTCGGTACGACGCGACGGGACCTTTTTCGGAATTTATAGTATGATTCTATTACGACGGAACCTGTGATAGGGCTGATTATCAAAAATCGCAGGTACACCGCAAAGAACTTGGTGCGGTTATATCAAACATAACAAAACTTGAGTGACTCATGACTCATGACTCATGAGTTAATGAATTTTATTATTAAAAAAAATATCATAAATTTCTTTTGAATATCAAATCTTAGTTGTTTTATCAAAAAAATCAACTTAAGATCTTTATGATAGTTTTGTATTTAATTGCTTTTACTGGGTGCCTCAGTTTTGATTTTTATTTACAAATGTCTATTGAAAACATTTTATAAATGAATTAATAAAAAAAATAATTGGCGCGACTGCTCCTTAAAGAGCCAAGGCCTAGTGTTGTTAATTTGCAAGAATGGAAGGGACCTACAGTTTTTGCCGAGTTCGAACGGCTAAATGAGATGCACTTTATCGAGACAATTTTACTCTTGGAAGTTTTGTCAGTTCCTCGCAAGAGGCAGTACCCCAGAAAAGTGGTGGCTATGAGCGGGATTCGAACCCAGGCTCATTCGCTTAGCAGCCCGACATACAAACCACTAAGCCACGGGGCACTATGATTTTTTAAATGAAGTATTGAAAAAAACTACAGAAGCTTTTGGTTTGCGTAAAATTGTACTAGTTTGTAATTGGCATCTGTTTTCTGTCATCAAGTTAAATGTCGTAATCAAACAAATGGCTCACAAAATATGGCTATCTCACTCTCTCCAAAAAAAAATTTACGAAATTTTCATTTCACAATGACTTTATGTCAAAATAATGACAAACAATGACAATCAAAGTCAATGCCATCTGTTGGAATGCTGTTATGTTACTCGCACCCCAAAAGGTGTCTTTTTTAATGAAAGGAAATATTGCCATACTTACTCACTTGCTTACTCACAATTAAAAATTCAAAACATTATTTTGTTCATATTGTTTAATTGCGAAAGCATTCACAGAATTAAATTGACGTAATGATTCGTATTTAATAAGTGTTCACAAAAATTAATTTACGTTACGATGCGTTAAATTATATTTATCTTTCCAAAAAAAAAACACAGTAACTATTTACATAAAAAAAATTAATACAAACAAATCTAAAATAAATAAAAACATGGCAACATGAATACAAAGAAAAGTATTAACGTGCTTGAAATATAAAACTCTAAACGTTTTGATGGGCGTGAGGTTAGCACGACAACTATCGCGTGACGGTATTTAACGTCTCGTCGAGACCAATGACATTAAAAAATAAAAAAAAATAAAAATAATTAATTATCAGTCACAACAAATTACGGATGTGTAGGATAAGCCAACAAACATTTTTTATAAAATTAACAACAATTAGGTGTATTCTTAAAAATACCAATAAAGTGTGATACAGTGACCCGCAAATCTAAATTGCTTGACAGTATTCCTGAGGTGTTTGCACCAGTGTCATTTAAAAAGTGAAAGCGTTTTGTGGTTTTTATAGATTTAAGTGGCAAGTAAAACAACTTGAACAGTCAATTTAAATAAACAAGATACTATGCCACCATTATAAGTACAGTAAGATGCGATTACGAAATCGATTTGTGAAATTGAGCCTGCAAAGAAACCATTAACAATATTGAGAATGTGCAGTTGATACGATATTTATTTGTGGAATCATATATGGAATTAACCTCCAAGAAACAAACTTTATGAAAACATAACTTTGCATACCGTGGAAGTCGCCTGGTTAAACTTAATATACAGAAAGTCTCTAAACTTAAATTGTAGTCAGTTATTGACTTACTGTCAGAACTGTATCTGAAGCTTTAAGAGGTTTAGTGAGGCATTTATAATACAATTTCCCACTGGAAGTAAACTATTTGTAAAAAATATACGAAACAAAACTTCATCCGTTCTAACGGTTGTTGTCAATGACACTCCTTTCGTTAGCTCTTTTAAAAAAGCTTACCTATTTCGTCTCCAACTCCACGCTGCCAGATAATGTCATGAGTCCCCTAATTCTAAAGCACACGCATATAATTCCATAGTCCAAATCTTTCGCACTCGTGCTGTTTCTAAAATGTTATGAAAACGCTGATAAATTATGAGCTTCTTAATGACCGGCAATACGGCTTTCGTGACAATAAGTTCACTGGTGATCAGATGGCTTATTTCACTGAATAGTTAAACAAATCTTTACTGTGGGCAGGTAATGTTTTTAGTTTTTCTTTGAAAAATTTGTTGATCGCTATGAAAATTCACAGCTGTACTAATTTTGAAGATTGCCTGAATATTTTATCAAAATCGTTTACATCGTTTCGGGCTCAAATGTTACCTTGGACACACATAAAGATCGATTTTGATATTAAGGTTATGACGGCCTTACTCGAGCAACAAATTTTCTGGATCCCAATAGCTGTGCCACCTACCGGATCCAACTATAGCTTAAAACCACAAAAGTTACCATGTGAATACACACAAAAAAATATCTTCAAAATCGTTCAAATTTAAATTGTTGATATGAAAATTATATAAAGGAAAATCTACATTTCCGTAAATATCTCCACTCCAACACCACCTAACGGAGGTTAATCTTATAGGAGCAAGCGTTGAGTCAATATTAAAATAGCCAGACAAATTCTAAACTCGGTCACTCCGTTAGGATTTTTTTTTTATTTAAGCATTTAGCAATATTTTGAATCACCTCTCGGTAAACTCAAAAAAGCAACGGTTTAAGATTTAAATAAAGACATTTTTTGCCGAAACAAATGCAAGGTAGAAGACTATAACTTTTGAATATTTGTAAGGTAAACAGATGCAGAATACAAATTCAAAAAGCCATACAACGCTATACTAGCTACATGACTATCACATTTCTCCTCATCCGTCATATTTAAAAAAAAAATAGTTTTACATGGCAGTGCGTCAGATTTTCTTAACGCTGTGGTAGTTTCGAAAGTCTCAGTAACTTGAAAACAAAAAAAATATCCATCCTCATTACTAGAAGAACTCATCTCGAAAATGGGTAAAAAGTGATTTTTTCAATAAGTTAATAAATAATCTTTAGTTAATTCTGTGGAATCAAATATTTATCTTTAAAACAATTAAAGCCACAGGAAAATAAATTGCACAACTGGATCGCACGTACTTGCTCTTATGTTGGGCCACAGCTTCGAATTAAATTTGAAAAATACTAAAAGAACTACTAAAATAGTTTTCAGCGGAAAAATTTAAACGCCATTTTATATCCTTAAAAAATGTAAAAAAAAAAACAAAAAAAAAACAACTTTTTTAAATATAAAAAAAAATTATTCAAGAATGCAAAGTTAAACACAAAAATTACTTACATTTAAAAACAAAATTTAAAAAAAAATGGGAACGACTGGGTCGCACGTACTTTCTCTTATGTGCCCAGTTACATTTTTGACAGAAACAATTAACATTTACGTTGAAAATAACACAGTTTGAACTTATAAAAAGTAACAAAACCACAAAACTTGACAGTTTTTAGTAAAAATGAGGTATGTCATCGCATGTCTTAAATAACAAAGAATTTAATAAAAAAGTATTTCGAAAATTATAGGACCGGTTTTGATAAGATTCTGTTTTTTATTTTTAGTTTTTTGAAAAAAAAAATTTGTTTGTAATTTTGCTATGCAGTTTTTTAGAGTTTATTAATTTACACCTGATTTTACAATTAAACATTTTTTTGATAAGTTTTAAAAATATTGAATTTTCAAAAAAAAAAAATCAAAAATTAATTATAAATAGAATAAAATAATTATTCAAAATTTTTGTATATAGAATTAATTTGGATACTTAGATCTTTTGAAATATAATTTTTTTTTGAAATCCATTGAACCGTTACCGAGAAAGTCGAAAATTAATAAAACCGTTATATGAAAGGTACCGTTAATAGACTTTTCCGGTAAATTTGGTTCTAATTAGCTGATAGCTACTACCAACAAAAAAAAATCTCAACAATTTTCATCAAAATCGTTGGAGGCGTTTTCGCCCGCCATTTCGCTTTTGAATTTGCCACCGCGAATGAATTTCCTGTTCCCTTTTCTGGGATAGAAAACAAAGCTGCTGGTGTGACTTGGATTCAGGGATGTATGAAAAGGAATCCAGCCTTAGTTTAAGGAACCCTGAAAACACTAGTCTGGATCGTGCCACTGCCTTAATTAAGAATGTTGTTGAAGAATTCTTTACCAATCTTATAAAACTATATGAGCTCTTTTCAAACTCATAACATTTTCAATTTGAATGAGATAGGAATAACAACTGTCCTTCTCTCGCCTAGGGTAAGCCCTTTTTATTTGTTTAAATTTTAACCTACTTGCAGCTAGATGATATTAAGTCCATAATAAAAACAATCAGCCCCATATAAATGTATGATGAAAGTTTTTTTATTTATACCTTTTTTACTAATACCAGGTCATATCCACCAAATGGAAAAGTACTGTTTCCCAGATAGCATCTGCAACGAGGAAATCTTGTAACTATGGTAGGAATTATTAACGCAGCTGGCATGTCCTTACCCCCAGTGTTGGTTCTACCAAGAGTTTTAAATACTTATAATTATTATTTATATTAGCCTTAATGTTAAATAATAAAATAAACATGAACTGAATATGATACATGAAAAAGTCTGACTTATGTATGTATAAACTGTTAAGTTATTTTTAATATTATTGTCATCGTGCCGCCGAATAATATCATAAAGTATTAAAATTAACTACTTAATCTTTAAATCTTACTTTTTTTAAATGTTAGTTTTTACTTTTACAACTCTGTTTGAAATTCCTTGTCTCATTCTAATTTGCTTTTCTTTGTGTTTTCCATTCGCTTTTCAAATTAAATCTAGTAGTCAGATTAACGCTTCTCGAAAAATATTGCATTTCACTTTATCTCATTTATAAACCATAAGTTGTAGCTTGTAGATGCAAGTTGATAAAAAGTTAAAACTTAAAAAAGAAGCGTAAGGAATGTAAGTCAGATTACCTATTCTTAAAGACTATTTTCTATGTATAATTTTCCTTTCAGAAAATAAAATTGTTTATTTGGATTGAGCAATATTTATTATCCTAAGAAGTTTTTTTTCTAATCTGAAGCTACAACATTATATTGAATTAATAAATCAGTTTTGTTAAGTTTTCTTAATGATAAGTGTGTTCTTATTTGTTTTAAACTGGATATTTAGGTACCTGCTAATCCCTCCCCAACCCCTTTGGCAAAAAAAATTAAATTAAAGGAACTTCAAAGTTTTTATTCGATTTTTATAACTTTGGATTGTTCGAAAAAGTACGTAAGATAATTTTTTAGCTGAAAATTTTAAACGCCATTTTATTTCTTTAAAAACTATTTGAATTTTTTCTCAAAAGTCGTAGAAACAGTTTTTAAAAGGATTTTTTTCTTATCAACTTTTTTAATGAAAACAAGAAAATATTTGAAGACTGCAAACATAAGCACAAAAATAACCTAAATAAAAAAAATGAAAAAATCAAAATATTGATTAAAAAAAAAATTAGAAAAAATACAAACAAACAATGTTGAAAAATGAAATATTTTAGTATGAAATTACTCTGGCTCCTTACATCTTTCTGAATATCAATTTTAATTGCAATGTATTAACCAGTTCTCGAGAAAGTCGAAGAAAAAAAACCCGGTCTCGTTTTTAGCCCACCACCGTCTTAAATTATTTTGTCACCAAAACCCAACCCAAACTCATTTTGTTCATAAAAATTCCTGGAGCCGTTTCCGAGAAAAGATAAGCTTTTACTTAACGGTTATATGGCACGTATGGTTAATATCTGAGTTAAAAAGAAAAGTAAAACAGCCCTCTGAAGAAAGTCAAAATTTCCTTATAAAGAATGACCCAATCTTCTTTATAAGGAAATTTTGACCGTTTAGGCTGTATCTAGTTCAAAATATGTAAGTCCATAGAGACAGGCAGAGAATATTTTGCCAGTAACTCAAATATGCTTCTCTACCACCGTAATTTCATGTTTGATTGTTATCTCAATTTTTTAATCTGCACGAATGCATTATAGTACCTATAATCGCAAGTAAAAATGTTTGTAATTTTTAAGCGGCTTAAGTCAAACAAGGCCAAAAACTATAAAAGGCTTTAGTACCAAACAAAAAATTTAACGAATATCTTAAAAAGATTTAACATATTTTTCACTTTAAATTTTCTAACAAACAAAATTTAATTTTTTTTTTTTAATTAGGGTTTTTTTTAATTTTATGTCGATCTCTACGTATTTGAAGCCACATTTCTTAGAAAACTATCAAAAAAAGGTGAATTTTAATACACAATTTTAATTACACCTTAGCCCATAACACCAATAATTCGGGAAAATCTCTGCACCTTGATCACTTCTGCTAAACTTTTGCTAGCATCAATAAAAAACATTTAAAATGTTGCTTAATAAACAAATTTAAAGGAGCAAATACTAAAATTTCTTAAATTTTAATGAAACTTCTTTTAATGCGTCTATATCTGAATAAAAAACACAATTTTATATTCGCTTTTTCTTAACTTAATTTATTTTTACAAGCAAAACATTATTCACACATAAAATTTATCTATCTCATTAGGTGTTGCAAGATAAATTTATTTTTATTTTTACACAAATTGCACATTTTTTCGCATCTGCAATAACTCATTGTACACCTGCTTGTCGCTGTCATTTACATTTGCATTCTACGGGCGTTATCTCTTCTGACACTTGAATAATAATCAATCTTTTCACTTATACCGATCGACGACGACACAACGATGACGCCTACTTTCTAACAACCATATGAATATGAAACCACTCTCAACCACTTTTTGAAACCTTTAACTCTATCGATGTCCACCACTTGAAACGTCAACAATTTATTAATTATTCACCAGAAACCTCTCCTTTACTAGTTCCATATAAACCAAACACGGAAATTTATCAATGAAATGCTTTGTCGGTTTTTACAAAAAAACAAACAAACAAAAAAAAAACAATGTAATAGCTAACAGAAAAAAGATACAATAAATTTATTCAAACACGTGGTTGTTGTCTTGGATGGCGGTTTGCCGCCAAACATACATTTCTTCGCTGTTGCCATGTGCTGCTTGCAAACGTCAGGGTCTACATTATTTCTCTTTTGATTTTCTTTGCAAGCATTTCTAAGAATATTGATAGATAGAACCCTCTGCAGAAAACGCACACAAAAATCAATCAAAAATAGATCAAAAATCTCAAGTCGCCATGTGGCTGATCGCACACGAACTCAAGGATTTAAATTCGCCAAATAAATCCGCGCCATTTCATTCATTCAATGCATACCTTGAACACTGCTTTCAAATGAAGATTCTATTCAAATTCGATTTTATCCTTTCGCCGGATGTTTAGACACAATGTTGCTGGGTTGATTAACCCTTAAAACCGGCTAAAAAAGATTCACACTTTTCGTTTAAAATTTTATATTTTTCTTTTAAATATTTTCCTTATTTCACTTATTTTTACAATTTAATCAATTGACTAAATTTATATTTTTAAATATAAAACTTGGAATGGCAATGTGTAGGTATTTGTTTTGGCAACTTGTTGGCACTTTGATTTACTTGTTTATATAAATTGTTTAATTGCAAAAATGTATTTAAATATGTGATGTATTAAAATAGGTAACAAAAACAAAGGGTTGAACAATATTTAAAAATAAATTTTTCACTATATTCACAGAAAAACAGATGGGAAGACAAACGTATGTTTTATTTTAAGAATAGACGTAACCGCCACAACACCACGAATTCAACTGAATCTTTTAGCAACGTTGCTCTGCCTTTTTCTGCCATGGAATCGCTTGCGAGAAGTGCTACTTTTTCGGTTGGTATCTCATGATATAATTTAAATGTTTGATTTCAGTTTGCTGTATGGTTGCCGTGGTGTTTTATTGTTGCACTTTAAGTTAAATTATTTTTTAATGAAAAAAAATGTTTTGTATTTTTTTTTATAAACATTAAAAAGATTTTTATAGATTGGTTACAATTTATTAGTTTTAATTGGGCAAAATGAAAAGATACTTTTTGTAACAAGTATCTTTACTTGCTAGAATAATTTTTTTCTTCCGTCTTTAATACTTTTTTTTATCTGAAGTGTTTCATAAAATATTTAATCAATATTTATTTAACATTTCATTTTGCTTTTAAATTAAAATAAAAGTAATTTACCATTTTTTTCTTCGTTGGCTTAACAATAAATCACACTACTACGTTGATCTGTTTTGTTTTTGTAAATTTTAATTTAATTTACTTGGGTAAAATATTTAAAAAAAAACAAACTAATTTCAAGGTATTTTACTTAGATATTTAAAGCGAAGTTCCTTATATTTTTAATAAAGAACAAAATGTATATATTTATCTTGGTGGGCTTAAAGGCCGTAAAAAGCTATTTTTTATTAATATTTATTTTGTATCTTTTCAAATAAATTAGTTATTTAATTTTATTACTTGCGATTGTAGGTATTATAATGCAAGTTATGCATTCGTGCAGATTAAAATTTTTGAGATAACAATCAAACATGACATTACGATGATAGAGAAACATATTTGAGTTACTGGCAAAATTCTGTCCGTCTGTTTGTCTGTCTGACTTTCTCGAAATCTGGTGATCCTATTACTACCAAAATTGATGTTCAAGAAGATGTAGGTAGCATAAGTAATTTCTCATTTGGAAAACTTTTTTTTGTATTTTTAAAAAATTTCATTTTTTTTTTTTTTTGGAAAAATCCACATTTTGAAAACGGTTAGGTGATTTTTTTTTAATTTTGTTTTAAATGTATATTAATTTTGTGCTTAAATTTGCATTCTTAAATTATTTATTTTTTATTTTTTTTAAAAAAATGTTAAAAAATTGTTTTATAAAAACGGTTCCTATGATTTTTGAAAAAAAATCACACTTCTAAACATTTCTTAAAGAAATAAAATGGCGTTTAAATTATTTCACTCATTACAATTTAACGTACTTTATTCGAACAATCAAAAGTCACAAAAATCGAATAAATGCTTTGATATTAACTTTAATTTTCTTAAATTTTATTCAACAATTGGACCTCACATATGAGTACGTGGATCCAGTCGTTCATATTATTTTTTTAATCTTCCTCTCTTCAAGTGACGAATTTATAACCTCGACTGCGACGACAACTTTTATATTTCACTGCTTCACTGTAAGGCTCTACTTCTGGGGTTCGCCGGATTGACTTTAGAAAACGTCGACAGGCCTCCCGGTCTATTCCATGTCAGAGACCAACTTAACGAAGGTGTCGTTAAATTTGTTTCATCCAGGAGTTTTTGCGACTGCCTTTATTACGCGATAGTGTTGGGAATTGCCACGCTATAGCCTTTTGAACTGGGTTTTCAGGGTATCTACCACATGGCAGCAAAGTTGATCATGCGTTATATTGTTACCATTAATCAGATAAATGAAAAGCTTAAAATTATTTAAATTGGTTTTTCTTTTTTATTTAATTAAATAAATATTTTTTTCTTAAATTTTTTGAGTATGTTTTTTATATTTTCTCACGACGCGTTTCGGAAATTATTCCATCTTCAGGGCGAACTGCGAATTGTTGTATTTTCTTTTTCTTCTTTGCCTGTTGTATACTTCTTTGTCTGCTGTATTTTGGTTTTGTTCTTTGTTTATTCTTTTATATATAGCCAGTGCATATTTATTGTATATATCTGTCTTCTTTTATTTTGTGTTATATTTTAATGCTGTATCGTATAATCCATTCGTTTTGAAAAGTAATTTACCGTTGAGAATGTTGTCCTGTCTTTTTTGTTCGCTTTATATATTTCAAACTCTTCTAATGCATTCATTAACCTCCCTTTCTTGCATATGTGCATTGGTGTCAGATTATGATCAAAGTCAGTATAGTTATTATTATGATTGTTACTATATCCATCTTATACTTACGCGATCACAACATCGTTTGCTCTCGCTATAAAAAACCAAATTTGGTTGGGAACTTTTAGCTGACTCCTACGGGACATCTTAACGTTGTAATGGGTTGCTTCTACATTTCTCAAATGGCCATCCAAAAACCGCTCAACAATCTTTACGGTGATTGAACGGTAGCTATCGGAATTTTGTGTATCACCCTTCCCATTGTTTAATGTGAGAAGGGAAATTTGTTCACAACGCTGATAAGTTGAGAGATGGTTCTAGATGGCTCACGGCGCGACATCCAGACCCGATGTCATCTATCGTTTTCCAGAACTCTGAAGGAATTTTTTTTTAAGTTTTTCACAGCAGAACTAACTTTTTCAACTGTGATCTCAGGGACTTCTTATTTGTTACGTGTATTATTTGAAAATATGTCTATTCAAACCCCGCTCACAAGTTAAAGTCGAAATCGGTTAACCGATTCCAGAGATATTCCAAAAATAGATCCCACAGATGGTGTCGTTTTTAATCCTTTTATTACCCTTCACTCCTTTTTTTTAAAGTTCTTTGAACCGTTTGCGGGGAAATAATGCTTTTTGAGGTTTATTGGCAGTAAGCGTTAATTTTGACCTAAGATTAACTTTAACTGTGTAAAATTGCAAAATAACCTCATTATCAAAATATAAAGACAATTGGCTGTACTCCAAAATACATTTGTTGCAGTCAGACAGGTGGACACCTGCTTTGTCAGTCCTAATTCCATTGCGAGTGCTTTGGAGCAACATCTTTTCCATCGAGGTTTAATAAAAAGAGGAAGTTAAGTAATCTTCCCACAAATCATACATTTTTTTTTTTTTTTATTAACGCGCGCACAAGGGATTGTGTTTCCTTTTTAATGTAGAACACACTGCGCGGGCATTAGAAAGATAGGAAGGGGAGTAATAGGAGGTGCCGATTAACATTGGTTTTGAATGTTAGCAGATCAAAATGGCAAGGGAAAATCTCGCCGGGTAAACCATTCCAAATTCGTGTTGTTCGGCTAAAAAAAGAATCCCTATATTTCACGAAACGTCCAAAATTGGGCTCAAGGGTGAACTGATGAGCATTCTTTGCGGGACGAGTATTACGGGAAAAACTTTTAAGGGGAGGAACATGCCATTTGTTCCCGCGATTTCA
This sequence comes from Platycheirus rosarum, assembly GCA_963971375.1. NCBI lineage: Eukaryota > Metazoa > Arthropoda > Insecta > Diptera > Syrphidae > Platycheirus > Platycheirus rosarum. The sequence goes on from OZ020507.1 coordinate 36,145,871, forward strand.
GTTAACCACAGCCACCATTAAGCTCTCACAAGATGTCCTACCGCAATGTTATTAAATGGGCCATCCATCAAATCATAAGCAACAGATCCGAAACCCAGCAATAATATGGATATCCTCATCGCAGGACCCTAAAGGTCGAACACCGTTTTCAAGAAACTGAGTCTATTGGGCTGCCCATGCTTGTCGCTTTAATAAGTGCTTTTTATACATCAGGCACACCCATATGCCATGGGCCAATTCTTATGCCGAAGCCAAACCTATTGGAAGCGCTGGTCTTCTAACTAAAAACTGACGGCGATTCCATTTATTCTTCGATTCCAGATTCGGTTGACATTGACATTCCTACTTACCTTAAAACAGACACCAACTAGCGGCGCACCTGAATTTCCAAATTAACCAAAAATTTTACATACCAATCACCCTCATTGTGAACCTCAGAATCAGATTGACGTTGTCAACCAATTCAAACGGATTTCAACCTTTCAATCTATACTCAAAAACTATAGAACGCCATGATCCGGAATTACAAACGATACCAGCTACCATCATCACCAGCATCGATGGGCTTCAAATTCAAATAAATTCCGAATACACTTTTAAAACTTAAAAATGGCAACCCTAAGCTCAAAACTTACAGTTAATACGTTTTTATTTCATATCGGTCTTTGGTCTTTTATGCGGTGAAAATGTGAGATGCTAAATGAATTTTTATTACATGCAGATAGTAGATACTTGTGATACTTTTTCACTTGTGGTTGTGTTTGTTTGGCTTGTTTATGGTTCTTCAGATCAGCTATAGTTTGAGTTGAGTGCGTTTTTGATGTAGATGTGCCGATACAAACTGGTATAAACCGATTATAGAGTGGGATTGGACGCAACGAAAAACGCCGCGCCACCGATGACGGTCGTTGTGACTTGTGAGTCATAGATTTTGTGGTGTGTCTCGATTGTGGGTGTCATTGAGTTTCCTTTTGTCTTACCAATAAAGTAAAAACCTCTGTGTATTGAAACACCACCAACAACGTTTGTAGTTGTGAATAATTAAAAAGTTGTAATTTTTTTTTATTTGATACCCGTATGTAGGTTGCGTTGATAGGGAACTTTAAATTTGAAATTGCATTCAGTTATAACCATTTTATCGACAGATGAGTCAATCAGAACGTCAATCTTAATCATATAAAACGAAAATCTCAAACTTAAGTTTAATGCACAAGTTATTTATTGATTAATAAGATTGAAATGTATTTCTTCACTTAAAAATGTTATCAATTTTAGAAAAATATCCAAAAAGTTTGAAAAAATGTAACTGAGTGTATTTTTTAGAATTTATTTATAGTTTTATTTTTTTTTAATATGTAAATATTTTAGAAAATATTATACAAAAAATTAAATTAATTGCTCAAACAGAAGACAGAATTTAATTATTTTTAAAGCTTAAGGTTATATTTAAACAAAATATGTTGAGCCGTTCTTGAGAAACATTAAAATAATAAAGCAGTGCTTAAGTTATTTTTTATAGTCTAAACACTTCGAATTATCTCAAAAGATAATGATAGGTTAAGAAGAAGCAGCTTTTTTTCATCTGAACTGCATCTTATCAAACATTAACCTGCCTTTACCCATTTTTGTACCTATATATTCTACTTCTTGAATTACCGCCTGTTAACTGGAATTACCCAAAAACACAGGGTACGATGTATTTATCTTAGTATCTTTTTAATGAATCTGAAGTAAACAATAATTGGCAAAGCGTGTTCTATAATAAAATCGAGCCGGTGAACCCACAGAGGTACACACATTATACCGACAGGTTTGTTGAAGTTACACATGTATCTATCACCTGGTAGAAATACTATCTTATCTTTGAAATTTACCCAGATTGGTCTCGGATTGACTTATGATAGCAGGATTTATTGAGTGATTAATTAAAAGGGTGCAAATGCAGTACACCTTGAATAAGAATAAAAATTCCCACTGCTGTTATAAATATATTAAATTACTTTATTTGGTATTAAATTGTTGCAGAGTGCATCATTTTTATTTGTTTTATTATTTGCTCTTAAATATTTATTTTTCATATCAAAGAGAATTAAAATTGTGGAAAACTGCATTGCTGTCTGCTCGATCAACGCCCTACAAAGTATGAGGTTGAATCAATAATTAAGATGTAAAATGCATAACGTAACGGAAAATATACATATTTAATTTAAAGTTAAATGATTCAATTAATTAACAAGATTGTCTTACATAAAATAAACCTTTATTTTTTAAAAAAAAGTAATTGGTGTTGTTTCAGCTTAACTTGAAGCTTTTTCAATTGGATCACTAGGGCGTATACGTAATTTTTTTTGTATTTGTCAGATGAGTTTTTTGAAGAAATATAAAATTAAAATAATTTTATATGTTAGCTATAGATAAAAAGATGAAAGTATAATTATCAAAACATATAAATAAGAACCTCTGCCTCTTCCGTGAAAAAGTTTCAAAGTCTTAACCAGAATGGCAGTACATATTTGACAATAAAAGTTCGAATTAAGGTACTATAGTTACTATAATGGAAGTTATACATTCGTGCAGATTAAAAATTTTGAGATAACAATCAAGCATGACTTACGATGATATAGGTAAAATTCTGTCTGCTCGTATGTATTTTGGACTACAGCCTAAACGGTTGGCCCAATCGTCCTTCGATTTTCTCGGGTTGAATTTTCTTCGAAGAACGGTTTTTGTATTTTTTAGTAATTCAAAAAAAAAGTCCAAAAATATATACATAATGTATTTTGAAAATGGTTGGATGATTTTTTTTTTAATTTTATTTTTTTTATTTCTGTCGTCTATGGGGTTAAGTTTGCTTTCGTGAGTTTAGTTTTTATTAAAAAAAAGATTTAAAAGAAATCATGCTTTTTACATCTATGTAAAAACCATGTGTCCAAAACTACTGAACCGATTTTGATAAAAAAATTGTACATATATTGTGTGTAATTTGGTCCAACTTGATGCATAGGATTGTTTATATCTTGGATAATGCAGTTAATATTTTTGTATTGCTTTTTAGATGTTTATTTTGGGTTAGTGTGTTGGACTGCTAGGCGAAGGGTCGGGGTTCGACTCCCGGTCAGAGACACCTTTTTTTCCGAAATACTGCGAGGAACTGACAAACCTTCGAAGAGTAAAATTTTTTTTCAAAAAAAATTGTATTTATAGGCTGATTTTGATGGGACTTTCACATGCAGATATAAAGTTGTAAAGAGTAACAGAGATTATTATTATTATTACCGTAGGTAGCGCTGGGGTCGCTTCTTTTTCCGAAAATTCTAATAAAAATAATCAAAAAGTCTTTAGAAAAATGTTGACCCGATAGATGTCACTGCAGTGAACTAAATATCGTAGGTGATATTGACGAAAATATTTGGTTAATCATTGAAGAAAAAATTTATTCAAATTGACAATTTCTTGCAAAATATTTATTCTTCAAAATCAGTTAAATTTTTTGAATTGTCGTCTAAGTTAGTACGTTATTCAAATAAAAGAATTAAATTGTCATATTGACGAATATAAAAATATATATGTTGATGAAATTTGATATCTTCAATCGCATTGTTCAAATGTATAATTTTTTCAAATTGAAAAAAAATTCGTCTTAAAGAGTAATCCGTGTCCTTTACCGCATACAAATATTTTACCAAATTAAATAAATTTATTTAAATCCAGGAAATTATTTTCCTCATTTTGACATTTTTTTTATTGAAAAATTATTTTTTTTTTCGTTTGTATAATATTTTGATTTTTCATTGTCTATAAAGTGTTTCAAGTGAAAGGTTTATTAAAGCTCATAAATGGAACGTTTCAACAGCATAAAATAAAGAGAAAAATAAACCCTAAATGATGAGTAAAATTACTTTAAACAACATAAAACAAAGTTTTTTATATAGCTATATACTATTATTTCAGATGCTCGATCTTGCGCAATTTTTTATTTTCTGCACACCTTTTTGGTAACAACTTCTTAAAAGGTGAGTGGTAGCGGTGGAAACAAATTGCACATCCGCTTTTCAAAAAGAGATGTAAAAGCCCACAGGTCCGTTAATTGGGTCTTCCACAGCGCCAGCGGGTTGTGACGTTGAGCTGAGCCGAAGAATACATTAAAAAAAACATTCATTTGCTATAAACTATGTCTACCTATGTATGTGTTATTTAAAAAAAAAATAAAATAAATCTTAAATCTTTGTGTTTTTTTTTAAGGAAAAGATTGTGTTTAGGATTTTGTTAGTGTTGTGCGGAGTGGTTCACCAATTAAAAACTAGCCTTAGACCGAAGTGGAAAATTCTTTATTCCAAATGAAGAAAGAGGTATGGAAATATGAAGACATTCTTTTTCAATTCGAAGAAACTTTGATGAGAAATGAAGAAAATCGTCAAATTGAAGAATATTTTTTTCAAAATGAAAAATTTTTTTTCACAAAATTTTAATATTGCATGTTGAATCTTATTCAGTTTGATTCAACAACTTAATTAAAGATTTCAGGAATTAACGATTTAATCGCCAAATTAACACATAGTTTTTGTTGACCGTATATTGATCACCCTTAAATTTAACCTACGTTTTTATCAATATCACTACCACACTAAGGCAGGAGATATTTGAAAATGAGGTTTTCTTTGTACTTTTACAATTTTTATATCAACAATATTAAAATTAAATGACTTGACCGATTTTAAAAAATTCTTTATGTGTATTAACATGGTTAGCTGTTAGTTTCTAGGTATACTTGGGTGCAACGCGTAACCCATTCTGTTAGTTTTCTTAAACAAATAAAATGACATTTTACCGTTCAATTCAGAAAATGATTTAAAAGCAGCTGAATTTTCGAACAGTTATTGAATATTTAAAATGGCAAATTATAAGTTGGTAATTTAACGGGCTAAATATAACTACAAACAAATTTTTGTCGGATGGAATCAAGAATTGATCGATAGTGTATATTGTATTCCCAAATATTGCACAATTCAATAATCAGGATTAGTTGAGTGAACGAGCTATTTTGGCGGGAAAAAATAAAGACGTAAATAATATATAAGCAAACATTTTCAATAAAATACCAAATCAATTACTTGCATACATATCGACACAGCTATAAATCAAGATGATCGCTTGAATTATGCCACTGAATTTGTGAAGTCTCTTGATTTGCTTGTTTTGTCACCGCATCACTCCAAAAACTACGAATTTTAGTCAATTTTTACGAAAAACAGCTTAATATGTGTTCCACAAGACAAAAAGAGAGCACTCACGAGAGAGTAAAATATTTCTTCCACCTAAGAATTTTAGTCCACGAAAATTCTTTGGGCAGAAAAATGAGTTTCATGTTACGTCAGTTTGACAATTGAAAAAGTACAGCTGGGATATTAGGAAGTAAAATAAGTAAACTTCGACTTCGCTTAGATATTATTATCGGTTGGCGCACCGATAATAATATTACGAAAAATTAGTCAAAGCAATAATTTTAGTTTAAAAAAAAAAATAAGATTTTTGTATGCAGTTTTAAAAAATAAAATCTATACACATAAATACAAAAGTGTCTATCTTTAATATCAAAATAATGGTTTTTTAGCAAATGCATATGAAAATATATACATTACACTCCTTATAACAAAACCACAATTTTCAAAATCGGCTGCACCGATTTTGACGGGACTTTTACTAGCACATTGCTGATGTTTTATGGAGTAACTTAGGCTATTTAAATTACCCACTTAGTGGCGTTTGGGTTGTTTTTTTTTTGAAAATTCTTATTCATGGACCGATTTTGGGGGGACTAACAGGCAGATAACTGATATTGTAAGGAGTAAATAAGGCTCTTTTGACTACCCTTAGCTGGCGCTGGAGTTGTTTTTTGAAAATTCTAATGTTGTTATGTTTTTTGTATATGGGCATTTCAAGAATAAATAAATAAATAAAATAATTAAAACAAAAAAAATACATAAAATAAATAAAATAAATAATATATATATAAAATAAATAAAATAAATAAAATAAACAAAATAAATAAAATAAATAAAATAAATAAAATAAATAAAATAAATAAAATAAACAAAATAAATTAAATAAATAAAATAAATAAAATAAATAAAATAAATAAAATAAATAAAATAAATAAAATAAATAAAATAAATAAAATAAATAAAATAAATAAAATAAATAAAATAAATAAAATAAATAAAATAAATAAAATAAATAAAATAAATAAAATAAATAAAATAAATAAAATACATAACATAAATAAAATAAATAAAATAAATAAAATAAATAAAATACATAACATAAATAAAATAAATAAAATAAATAAAATAAATAAAATAAATAAAATAAATAAAATAAATAAAATAAATAAAATAAATAAAATAAATAAAATAAATAAAATAAATAAAATAAATAAAATAAATAAATAAATAAATAAATAAAATAAATGTTCACGAGACTTTTACATGCAGATAGCTGAGGTTGTAAGAAGTAAAGCTAATTTATTCACCCCTTTGTACCGCTGGGGTCGTTTCAAAAGCAGATAGCTAATTTTGGAAGAAGTAACTAAAGCTTTTTTGGTTACTAAGTGGCGCAAGATAGTGTAGGAAATTTCATCATTACAGCAGACGAGAGTTATATCATAATTAATGGACCTTGTTAGTCTAAGTGAGTAGGTTTCCTATGTTTTGATAAGAAATATCAGTTATTCACGAATAAGTGATGGATTATATTGTAAGTTCAGTATTTTTGTATGACTAAGCAGTTGATTATATGTCCCTTCATTTTAACTAAAAAACAAAATCACTGTGATCACATACATTTGAAATATACACAACGAACATTTGTATCTGTTTTATATTTTGTTAGATTTTACACGATTAATATTTTTAAACCCACACAAAACTTACAGGTCTTTATGGAGGAAATTTTGGAGAAAATCACTTAGACTAATTTTATTAATAATTTTTTTTAACAAAATTCACCAAAAAATGGAAATTCTTTAAATTACATAACTTAAACTAATTATGTACTTCAAACTAAACAATATAGTACTCATTCAAAAGACTAATTTTAAATTTATTAACACTTTTCCTTTAAATAAAGTCAAGTTGGACCGTTTTGTATGATGTGGACCTTTCAAGTTGTTAGTTCATCAAATCGTCTCAACAGTGTTTACTTTTATTTTTATTGTATTTAATGTAACCAAATTAAATTAACACCCGAATGACCAAATTGGTCATGGAATCATTCGGCGTGAGATTTGGGCTGTCACTATCACCCTTGATGTGCCAGCTAAATAAATAAAATTGTCCTTGATTTTGATGCTCCACTTGTGTTAATTCTTAAATGATATCATAGCAAATAAATGTATTGTCGGATCTTCAAAACATTAAGTAGTTTCCTACTTCAGACTATTTAAAATAATGAAAATAGACATAGATAGGAATTTTGCGATAACCTCTTAATTCTTAGAACATTTGGCAACATAAAAATGAAATCAGACTTTGAGGGTGTGACTTTAATTTTAAAAAAATGTTTAATATTTCATATACATATTTCATCGACAGATTCAGTCTGGTAAATAAATGTGTCATATTGTTTTCTATAAGCTGATCATAATACAAAACACAATTTGAGACATAACTAGAAATATTTAGATTTTTATAAAAACTTGTGTAAACGCAGTTGTTTTTTTTAAATTAGAATGACTGACGCAATTTAGCTAGATCACGATAGTTTAATATTGAAATTACTCTGATTTTTTTTTGATTTTTTGAAATATTCTGGACTTTTGACTAAAACTCGTTTCCTCTAGAATGATATTTAGACCTAATCTATAACCGACGAAACGTCGCGTCAAAATATGTCAGATGTGTACTCTGATTATAGGCAAAAGTGTATTTTGCTAAGAAAAAGAAAAAAGATATTTGTTTAATTTCTTTATATTTATACAATAATACAAAAAAAAAAGGTATTCGAACATTTTTCAATGTAGTTTGTTACATATGTATTACTGCATATCAATGTCTATTGTAATCTATGAAACAGTTCTAGAAGAAGTCAAAGAAAAAATGGTCTAAAACAAAATCCACATACACAATAGTATACTGATTTTTTTCATAAAAAAAATTTAGAGCCATTTCCGAAAAAAATAAGGTTTTACTTAACGGTTATATGTCTTCTTGAGAATTAAAAATAACATTATATTTAAAACTTGAAGACGATTGCCGTTCAGGCAAAATACATCCATATAGACAGACAGACAGAAATTTGCTACTAACGCAAATATGTTTCTCTAGCTTCGTAATGTCACGTTTGATCGTTATCTCAATTTGCAGATTAACTACACGAATGCATAACTTGTCTATGTCTAATAGTTCCTAAATGGCAAGTAAAAAAATTCCGAAAAGTCTATTAACGGTACATTTTATGTAACGGTTTTTTGATTTTCTTGTTAACAGCTCATTGGATTTTCTATCAAATTTTATATTTGAAAAGATCTAGATAGCTTAATTAATTCTTCATATCAACACTGAACAATTGTTTTCGTTTTCTATTTATAATTAACTAGCTGACCCACCCGGCGTTACTTGGGTATATCATACATTTTCTGGGCTCTGAAAACACCGCTACATATCGAGTCTAACACTAACTAAGCACGAGTAACTTAATTGTGTCAGCGCACAAAAAAAAATAAAATATTGTTGATATGAAAATATATGTGCATAAAAAAGCCGTTACTCCTTACAACATTAGCTATCTGTATGTAAAAAGTCCCTTCAAAATCGGTCCATTAATAAGAATTTAAAAAAAAAACCCTAGCGCTACCAAGGGATAGTAAAAGTAACCTTAGATACTCCTTACAGCATCAGCTAACTGCTGATCTTCAACCCGATCGGCACCAACACTTCACAGGAACCATCCTTGAACTAAACTATATTTATTTATTTATTTTTATTTATTTATTTATTCATTCATCTTAAACATGGGAGTACAGTAAGAATTAGATTCTTTTAATTTGTACTTATAGATTATACAATATATAAATTTTCTAATCTTTAAATAAAGTTATATAATTTGTTTAAATAAATATTAATATTAAATTATAATAAGAGATTATAAAGCTTTCAATTAAATAGGTTATTACTTTTAACATATGATAACAGGGGTCAAGGGTAGGGAAGTCCACAATCGTATAGCGTGAACAAAGAAGAGTCGCAGGCTATTTAAATAATTAAAGCGAGGAAGAAGAGTTCGAGCAGAGTTAGCGAAGATTATTTTTTCTACCAGCGCGTTTGATAACTCTGTCATAACGTAAGATATAATAACCTGGCAATTCAATAAAAAAATCTGAAATGTCTGCTTTCAACCAGCTTTCGGATATGCATATTATATCTATTAAACCATTTGAAAAAATAATTCGCAATTCATCTATGTGAGATGATATACTTTGCGCATTTAGATAACAAACCTTAAAACCATTGACTTTCTTTGAAAAAAATATCAAGCATAACGCGACCAGCGCTTATATTGTTCATACCATGATTCATATAGGTTAATCAAATAATTAAGAGAAAAATCAATTAAAGAAAAGAAATAAAAATAAAAGAAAAATTAATGAAAATTCAAAAGAAAAAAGGAAAATAAAGTATTATCTATGTATACAGATTTTTTATTTTTTTTTTAGAACTTATCAATAAATTTTATTTTAAATTTTATGATCGCCTGACATATTAAATAAATTCTAAAAAACTGCATACCATAATTTTATAGTCAAACAACAGAATTTTTTCAAAATCAGTCCTACAACTTTCGAAATATTTTTTTTTAAATGTATTATTATTTAAGACTTATAATGGCGTCCTTCATTTATGCTATTATTTTATAAGTTCAGACCGTGTTATTTTTCTACAGAAATGTTACTTATTTCTGTCAAAAATCTTACCTTATATTGTAATTAGGCACATGAGAGCAAGAGACCATATTTTTAAAAGTTGGTCTTTTTAGCAATCACTTTTTTAATTTCCAATTTTATAGACAACGTTTTCAACAAAATTGTAAACAATTTGATTCTCAATTCTCTTGCCATTGTCAAGAAATCACCAAAATCTTTTTCTGATACTTTTTTAAAGTCTCGGGCAAATACATAATTCAGCCTTTAACCTCGAAAACCATGTTTTATAATCACATTAATCTTAATATAACTCTTTAGGCTTTAGGGGTTGTTCGTCGTAATAAGAAATAGTTTTCGGATTATTCTGCGTACTAAATAAATTCAACACACCAACCACTAAGTAGTGCCCCGTGGCTTAGTGGTTAGTGTGTTGGGGGTGAAAAATAAAACCCTTCATTGAAAAGATAAATTTAAGTTATTTTAAGGCCGAAAGGCAATTAAAATTAAGTTAGAGATTAATTTAGAGCGCCCGCATAGGGCCAGTAAGTTAATTAAGATGATAGTTTTAGCTAGTTTTAAGATTTTTGTCTAGCCTGTACGTATAGCTATAAGTTAAATGCAAAAATAAAAATCAATTAAAAGTAAAGTAGTGTGTTGGACTGCTAAGTGAAGAGCCTGGGTTCAAGTCCCGCTCATAGCCACCGTCTATTCTTTTAATCTACAAGAGTAAAAAAATTGTCTCGAAAAAGTGCATCTCATGTAGCCCTTCGGACTCAGCGGCAAATTGTAGGTTCCTTCCATTCTTGCAGATTAACAACATACACACATGAATGATTGAGAGTATAAGTTACTAGACCTCAGGTAGCTGTCGCGCCAGTAAATTTATTTATTTTTATTTATATAAATAAATTCTGAGAGCAATTTTGTACTCACCCCGAATGTTTTGTAACAAATTGCAACTTTTTCGGTGACGCACAATGCAATTTGTTGCGAAACGTTGATGGTGAGTAAAATATTGTACTCAAAATTTATTTATTACGCGGAAAATTTCCGAAAAATATTTCTTGTCTTGTTCTATCATAAATGCAAAATCAATTTGATATTTTAATAAATAAATTACCATACATTTGCAGTCAACTGAGAAGATTTGCCACTACTTTTAACTTCTAATGACCCAGCCATCTGAGTCTTTGGACTCTTGGGACTTTTAATCTTCTGGTAAGGTTAGTGTCTATTACGTTAAGGACATTAGAAAAATATTTATAAAAAGGTCGGGAAATGTAATGAGGAGTGTTAGAGAGGTTGTTAAAATCCTATTTTTAATAGCAATCAGTGAAAATACGTCAGTTGACTTCACTTTTCACTTGCTATTGGAACATTAAAAAAATTGGACCAAATAATAGGAACGATTTGTTCCATTTGTTCTGGCAAAAAAAAATCTTTGAGTGATTTACCTTCGATTAGTATAGTAATTGTGTTTCAAATCATATGAAAACATAGTTAAATATCCATTTAAATGTTTTTTCCTGATACATTTTCCTGATCGCTACAACTGGCGCCGTACAGTAAGACCAACTTGTATCGTGTTCTTTACCATCGTAATGCTATATTTGATTGCTATTGCAATTAAACGATATTCGTCTCCCTCCTACAACTTATATAATTTGGTTAACTACACTGATAGAAATAGACAATTTAATCGTTTCGCCATACCAACCGTTGGTGTACATAAGCTAAGCCCGCACCAGCCCACATGATTAACAATCAAATATCAGCTTCAAAAAAAGAAAAAGAAAACTCAAGCGAGAAAAGTGACAGCGTCTATCATATCATGGAAGAAATACACACAGGCGTTTGCAAAGCAACACAGATTTGAACCTTAATGTATCTTCCAAATCGTATGGATCACAGTCATGCATGGTGTATAAGATACATTTATCTAATCCAATCTAAATCCAGGTATTTCCTGATCAGGTATAAACTCACGCAACTGAAGGATTAAGGTACAGTTGCTTCATTAAGAACGATGTGGCTTCAACTAGAAAATGTGCAATTTTTTTTGAAAAAAAAAACATCTGGCAGATACACCTAATAAACAGAAATCTTCATGGCTTATTTTTTTTTTTATTTGTGGATCTGGGTTTATGATGCCAGGTAAAAATGTACATAACCAGCTGAAGAGACTTTTTATTTGATGGATTACTGCCGATCCATGTGCTGTATCTGTAAACATAAGCTGATGATGTGTTTTGACCTTTTTTGAACCGAATATCCATCTTTTTAAGTGTATCTATATCTAGATATAAAAAAAAACTTATTTTTTTATAACCAAATTCCATTTCCGCAAAACGTTGCTATGTAGGTAAATCAAATATTGACATTATGGCTGCACGAATGTAATTTTATGCAAAGCTATTCCAGCTGTTGTATCTTTTAATAAAATAGGGGAAAATTAATACTTCACCTTTGTTCAGGTAATTAGTACCTACTTATAAAGCTTAATTATTGCTGATAGTCTGAGACTGATAGTGTGTTGCCATGACTAGACGTAATACGTAATGTAAGGAACTTACAAGTCTGCTTCTATTTTCTGTTTCTTTTATTATAGTTGAAAGTTTGCAAACAAAACAAACAATTAATATGGAATATTCACACTATTCGTCTGGCACTTGATATTATTATTCAATTAGTGTTGGTTCAGGAGCGGATACAAAACTTTGTTTTGGAAGGTGTGGAATGCGTACACTGACTTTTAATAAAACTTTTAGTCACAGTGAAATCATTGAACGACATTGACCCATTATATTGTAAAGAGAAACTGTCAGTTGAAAGTTTTTTGACTAATTTTTTGCATTGTATATGAAATCTATAGTACTACTATGAGGCAGCTTCCAGTTTAGATTTAGTACTATAGTTAGTAGTTAGTATTAGATTTATTACTAGATTTTTTGACGTGATAAGTAAAGATACTCTAAAGCAATAACATAGGTACAAACATCTGCAAACAATGTGTTTTATTTGTAAAATAAGTAACTAGGTAGGTACTTCCATTCAAATTAAGTTTTTGCAGACTTACAAAAAATTATATAATAATCAAAGATGGTAACCATTCAAAATTGTACAAAAAAAATAAACCAATAATCAAATGTCAGCAAAATAGTTAAAACGGTAAATTTCATCCTGTTGCCGTATCTATAAAAATCCCACCCACAAACAGTGTATTTTCAAGGCAGAAATGAAAACTCCTTACATACCTGACAAAATTTCTATCTTTCATTCTCTCATTACCAATTATTCTTAGGAAAATGACAAAGAAATAACACGAAAAAGTTTTGAGGATTTGCTTCCCTCTGACTGCTAACACTTCTAACATTTTTCTAACATTGCATATGTGTTGAATACATCTCCCCGACTAAAAGTCTACACTGATAAATAGCGAGATAGCGAAACTAGATGACGCTAGGTGAAATACCCATCTTGATAGTACTATAGAATAGAAATACAATGCTAAATGTCCATTAAAAGTCAATTAACTTTAAGAGCGAATCGACCAATCAGAGGCACGTTGACTGATTCATTTTAGAAATATTCTATTGCCGCTGCCGTTCGCTGTAAATCGCGAAATTGTTATTTTTTACTTGCGATTATATAAGGCATGTTTAGAATTCGTGAATATAAAAAAATTGAGATACCAATGAAATATGACATAACGATCATAGAGAAGTCTAAAAAAAAGTGATCGACAAAAAATAATGTCTGTCTGTTTGCCTGTCTGTCTGTCTGTCAGTATGCATAACGAGCAGCAGCCTAAACGGCTTAAGCGATTAAGCGATTATCTTCAAATTTGGTGTGTGTGATTGAAATTTTATTTGTAGGCCTACAAATAACGGTACCTGCCATATGACCGTTTCGGAAAAGCATATTTTTCTCGAAAACAGCTCCAACGATTTTAATGAAATTTTTTGAGAATTTTTTTGTTGATATTGGCTATCTTTGATTACAACCAAATTTACGGGAAAACGGAAAAGTCTATTAACGGTACCTTTCATATAACGTTTTTTTTATTTTGGGATTTTTCGGTAACGGCTATTTGGATTTCTGCCAAATTTTATATTTAAGAAGATCTAGGTAGCTTAATTAATTCTGCGTATCAAATTTTGAATAACTTTTTTTCTAATTAAAACTATTTTTTGAATTTTTTTTGAAAAATCAATATTTTTAAAACTAATCGAAAAAAAATTATTTAAATTTTATATTCGCATGTATATTAATAAACTCTAAGAAACTGCATACAAAAATTAATTTAAAAAAAAATTCAAAAAAACGAAAAAAATAAAAAACAGGATTTAATCAAAACTTTTTTCTTAAATTCTTTGTTATTTAAGACTTGTGATGGCATACCTCATTTTTACTAAAAACCGTTAAGTATTTTGGTTTTGATACTTTTTATAAGTTCAAATTGTGTTATTTTCAACGTAAATGTTAATCGTTTCTGTCAAAGATCTTGCTTCCCAATGTAATTAGGGACATAAAAGCATTTACGTGCGACCCAGTCATGCCCATTTTTATTATGTTGTTTATGATTTGTTTTTAAAAACATATGAAGGTAACTAATAAACCTTATTGTGCGAATTTTGTTATTAAAAATGCTCAGAAGATCTAATCTTTCCCAGCAAAGATGCAATGCAATGAAGCTTCGTAACAGTGACTAATCAATCCATTGAAGGAGAACGACAAATAGGATGAGAGCAGCAATCCGTTTTTATGAAATGACTTCGTGCTTTTCAAACAATGGACTAAACGGCGAGACCGATTTTGTTGAAATATTCAGAAATTTTTAACCGATAGGTAGCGTTGGAGTGGAGATATTAACGAAAATTTAGTTTTCCCTCTATGATGTATGAAAATGGTGCCCTTGGTTGTTTTAAGGTATGGATGAAACCGATAAGTGAAGCTTTTGACGGGAACCAAAAAAATATTTTGTGTTTCAAGTAAAGCGCACTCATTATGTTCTTGATTTTGCTAAAATTTTTAGATAATCCTAACGTTAGCTCAGATGTTGATCATGCTAGCTTTAGACCCACGATTTTAATTTCCTATATTTTCAACATTAAATTTGAATGGCTTGACCGATTTTAAAGA
The DNA here is from genome assembly GCA_963971375.1 of Platycheirus rosarum. Lineage (NCBI taxonomy): Eukaryota > Metazoa > Arthropoda > Insecta > Diptera > Syrphidae > Platycheirus > Platycheirus rosarum. Next base: position 36,160,929 of record OZ020507.1, read on the forward strand.
CATTTTTTGAGAGTTTAAAAAAAACCTTAGTGGTTTTTAGTTTTAGTTGGACCGGGCAGGAGCAGTTGTTGTCGGGATCCAAAAACGTATGTATACGCAAGTAAGGAAAAGTTGGTCATGATCCAAAATATGTGTATAAAAATCAATGCATGTATGTTCCGTTGGAATCATTTTCAGACAGACAGGAACGAGTGATTCTGTGTAATTTGGCAGCGATCAACAGAACTATTTTTTTTTATATATGTTTGCTTACTTGTGACATGGCCAACCACATATCATCCATAATCTTTAGATATATAATAATATGTACTTCCCGTATGAAGACCTTTCTGATCCTTTAAGATTTGGACCCGATAAGCAACGCTCGAGTGGAAATATTGACGAAAATATAGTTTTCCCTATAGGTATATATTTCCTTATCAATCAAAATTTTAAAGAATTAACAGATTTTAAAAACATTTTGTGTGTATTAACATTATTACTTTTGTAGTTTTTAGCTATTATTGGATTCAATATGTGGCGCTTTCATTGCTGTTCAGAAAATCTATGTTAAATACGAGCAACGCCGGGTGGGTCAGCTGGCAGAGTATAAACCAACATTTGTTTTTTTTATAGCAACGATTGACAAGTTCATATAGCTCATAGCCATCTTTTTTTCCGGGGTACTGCCTCTTGCGAGGAACTGATAAAACCTCCAAGAGTAAATTTTTTCTCGAAAAAGTACATCTCATGTAGCCGTTCGGACTCGGCGGTAAACTGTAGGTCCCTTCCATTCTTGCAAAATAACAACACACACAGGAATGGTTGAGAGTATAAGTCACTAGGCCTTGGCTCCTTAAGGAGCTGTCGCGCCATAAATGTATTTTTTTATTTATTTATTTAATTGTGCATTGATGAAAATGGTGGTCATCTCTCTGATATTTTTTTTCATAAATAAAATTTATTTCATACAAAATTAAATATTATATTAAAAATAAAATAAAAAAAAAGATATTCAATTTTTACACGCATGAGTGACTTTTGGCCCAACCTGTAGATATGGCAACTAACTTTTAGGAGTAACTCAACTGACTAATCAGTGGCCCGTTGACTGACATTTAGTCGACGCATTGAACTCACTGATTGTCTTTGCAATTTTCGCCATTTTGTCAAGATTATTTTGAACATATAAAGTTGTAGTTTAAGTAATATAAAAGTATGGATGGAATGTGGAACGTGAATCAGATGTGGCATTCCGTTTTAATCAGATTGCAATTCGTGATGATGAGAGCGATCAACGACCGACGAATTAACGAATATTCATTTATTTTGACATTTCCATTAACGGTACTTTTCATATAACGGTTTTTTTAATTTTCGACTTTCTCGGTAACGGCTCATTGGATTTTCATTAAATTTTATATTTGAAAATATGTAAATGTCCAAATTAATTCTGCATACAAAAATGTTGCAATAACTTTTTTTTCTATTTAAAATTAATTTTTGAACATTTTGTATTGAAAATTCACTATTCTTAAAACTAATCAAGAAATTTTATATATATTATTAAACCCTAAAAACTGTGTGCCAAAATATCAGAAAAGTATTTTTTTTTCAAATAACCAAAAATAAAAAACAGGATTTTATCAAAATCGGTCCTACATTTTCGAAATACTCTTTTTCATAAATTCGATAACATATAAGACGTGTGATTGTGTACTCTACACTTTAACTAAAAACCGTTAAGTGTTGAACAGTAAAACCTATTTTCATCATTAAAATAAATAAATGTTTTTTTAATAAATAATACTGTTTCCCGGATTTGTTTTTGTGAAAAAAAAATTATTTCAATTGATTTACCATCGATTGGCTTTAAGTTTTTTAATGTTTTTATTCTTCTTTTAACACACAAAAATATCCAATTGAAAATTTTTAATGATGGTTTTTAAAAACTGGCCCCTTAGAAGAAATTATATTTCCATCATTTGGTATTGAGTTTTTTCATTTATTCGCCGGTCGTTGCTCGCTCTCGTAAGAATAGTGCTTTAAATGTTATTTATTTACTTCACCTTTTTTTTCTTGTACTTCTTTTTTAACCGACAATTGATTCTCGAACGGGACCACAACTCTTCAGCTTCTCTCCTCTGCACTAAGGCTCCACTGTAAGGTTTGCCGGGTTGTTTTTAACAACATCTCAAACATCTTGTTTTGGATTTTTCCATGCCTGAGGCCAACAAAATGAAGACGTCGTTGCATTATTTTGATCCAGAAGCTTTTAAAACTGCTTTTCTTCCGCTAAATTCTTGAAAAATATGGCATGCTATTGCCTTTAAACATTGCATTTTTTTCGTATTTTAACTTAACTCTTAATAAGTGCCGACAATATTCCACTCCTCTCCTCAAAGCTTAGAGCACCAGCTGCGGAGACATCAAACGGTCACTTGTCACCTAGAAAAAGCCAAGATGTTGCCAAGTAATTCTTTCGCAATCATGATGCGGATTATAACGGGTCCGCCAAATAACTTTTTTTTTTTTTGAAAATGCTTCATGCACATCGAGTGTAGCTTCGGCTGTGTGGCACGTAGCGCCGTCCTGTTGAAACCAAATGTTGCCAATATCCTCCTCTTCAATTTTTGTGAACAAAAATTCGTTCAATATGGCCCGAAAACGATCGCCATTGACTGTAACGGCCACTCCTTGCTCATTTTCGAAAAATGGCCCAATTATGCCTCTGGACCAAAATCCGCACCAAACAGTGACTCGTTTTGCGACAATTTTGCTTATTTACATACCCGCCCAGATCAAAATGAGCTTCATCTGAAAAGATGATTTTTTTGGCAAAATCGGCATCGATCGCAAGCAGTAATGTCGCAATATTTCCCAGAGTTGTTCAAGCGTATACACAACCATATTCGTTCAGAGGAAGGATAAAACTAATTATCTGTCAAATCAGACATGAGCTAAGTGTTACCATTTACGAAATAAGCACTAGTTGAAAAAAAACGTTAGATGGCGGACCCTTTATTATACATTTGTTCTTCTCTTTAGTAAAACAACGTGTCTAGGAAACAAACCCTGCGTTTAGGGTTTCGTCATTATGTATTTCGGACGCGCATGATATCTATTCGTCCAAAGCTTTCACCGTTCAAACTTCAAACGTTCCAACTCTTAGAACTAAAAGTTTAACGCAGACTTAGGACTACGGACCAAGCTTATCTCCGCAATCGATGGGTTAGCTAAGGTTTAACTTTGGTAACATAATGTGGAACATGAGTTGGACCGAATTTGGGCTAAGACCAATAAAATACAATTGACTCTTTTTTTATGTAAATCTAACCTAGTAAATGTTTGCAACATTTTTTTTAAAGAAACTATGCTACCTAGGATGAACGATGAACCTTTACCATAAAACTTTACTCCAACATTGGATTTTCCATCTCATTCTGTTTCATATTCTGTTTCATAGTCTGTTCAATTAACTAATCGCTTTGAGTTGCTTACCCTTTTTTTTAATTTTGTTCCATTTATTCGTTGACCTCTTCTGGATCTCTTTAATGGATCATCTTTATGTTCGCAGTTTGCACATCATATCATATGATTTAAAAGGGGCTTATGAGCTCATCGACACTATCTCCATAGCAATTTTATATCTATGCTATGCCTTCATTTTCATTTTACTGACGTAAGGGGGCTCGATCGTCTTGGCCTCCAAGATGAATATTGACGTTTTTTTTATTTATGTCATATTAGCTTGGGTATACTATACTTTTTTATTTACTTAAGATTTATCTGTTTTTTTTTTAAGTAGGACGGGTGGTATGTGAATACCAATACTACGTACGTCTTTGCTTTGTTTGAACATATTTCTTGTGTTTTATGAGAGAAATATTTTGTTTCTAAAACAAAATCTTATTGATCAATAAAATTGGATTCAAATTCAAGAAATGTCATAAAATGTGCGATTTTTGTCAAACAAATGAGAAAAAAAATAGACAACATTTGTTCAGATATACTTTTTTACATATATATTTTGCATATGCGTATATATACATACATATGTACATATTATACATAGTTTTAACTCAATATGATCTGATTCTGATAGCAATAAGAAAAACTGAAAAACAAATGGCATACAAAAACCGCTATTTTGCAAATCTATTATTATTCTATTACAATTGATACAAAATAAATACGAGTTCCAGATCAGTGTTGTGAGAATTTTCCATAGTAAATTTCTTATTTGGAACACAAACCTAACCCGGCCGGAATATTATTGGTTAAACTAATTAATAAATTAAACCAATTTTATGTGTAACAATATTTGTTACCCAGTAAAGATTTTTCTTCACCATTCTATTACAATTTTATTTCGATTATATGTTCATACTATCATCAAAAGCCTAATTTTATGGGTAATTTATAGCTAGGGCAGTATTGGAAGTCCCAATAAAACGCTATATTCACTCCATAATTCACTTTTAATTTAACCCCCGAAGTAACAACTGACGTCTTGTTGAATAAATTTAGAAGGGTGTGTTCCAAATTCAATTCAGTTCTTGGACAGAGTCATCCGGATAGAATATCCAACCATGACGTCATTAGTGACTCTTGATGACAGAAATAAATTCGGTTTTAGAAAAAAACTGCAGTAATTTAAGTTTCAATTGATGCAGGTTTTGTCTAATGTCTTATTTGATTGATTCCAAAAAAATTATTTAATTTAGTCAATTTGTGTCACTGTTGACGTAAAAATACAGAAAGGGGCTGTCTTGTAATATTGTAACATGATACTCAACGAACATATCCTTTTTTTACTACATTCCAGTTGGTTGACATTTCTTTCCAAGATTTATCTCAACTTATTATATTCACTAATTTCACTAACCTAATTATCGACACTTATTGTTTGTTGTTGTTTGCCGTATAAAATTTTACTGCGCTAGGTATACACTTACCAATAAAACACGGCTAAAATCACAAATTAAATTTTGCATTCTTTACTGTTCGATTTCAAACTCAACGAACTTTTTCGTCATGTTTCTGAAAACAATAGGTTTGTTCGATGTTCCCCGCCCCAGTGCGCACTTGGGAATGTCAGTGCATTAAGTCAAACTGACAAAAAACTGCATAGCTGCTCCGGTGTTGATTTAACATCAAACAGCTCCGTGCAACATTTCTTTTATTTAAATTTGTTTTCTTTAAACAGTGGCAAATAAATAGAAGTTAATAAAATGACCCACGAAAGCAATATTTTGTCTATACGCACATTAATAACTTAAAACCTACAAAATAATCTACGAAATATTTGATATCATAAAATAGCGCCCCAAATTTGCAAATAAATTCCTCCCTTCTCTTCCCGAATTTCTGCGAACAGCTGATTTGAATTAAAATTTTGAATTTTGACAGCTCCGAATTATTACACCAAGAAAATACCTGGGGCGCATGAGGGCGCACTCAATGCGTGCCCAGTATTCATAGTGCAAAAACTATGGAGCGAAAAAGGCACATAAAACACTTCAGTGGGATTTCAGGGTACACCAGTGCGCCCCAGTGCCGACATCGAACAAAGCTAATGATCAATGTCTGTTTTTTACTTTTTTTTTTACTACCAATGCCATAGCTGTCGAATTTACATGTATTAAAACGATTCGGAATAAAATGGCGCATAAGTCCAGTGTCCATTATAGCGAATTCCACATGACTGTTTTGGGTCATAACTCATAAGCACATGTGATTTTGACAGTTTTTAATGCTGGGTCCTGTCTATTATAGTTGGGCCGTATTATATATGTAATATACAACAACAACTTGCGGGATCTTGTTTTCTAAGCTTGGTTAGTTTTTAAAACGCAGAAACAGTTGGAACTCCGGTAGACAGATGTCTAGTTTCTTTCAGAAATGTTTGTACTACGGTGAACAAAAAAAAAATAAAAACAAAAAAAATTAGATGTAAATAAAATATCAAAACAATTTAAAAAACAAGCAAGATGGATGACGTTGCAGAAAAAATGGCTGCCAAACATGCAAATGAAATATTTTTTTAATAACCCATCGTTTTATTATCATGAGAATCATATGGGTTATTGACGATAGTAAAACGCGGTTTAAGGTTTTTTCCGCGCTTATAAGTAACTGTATACATAAAAAATTCTACTAAACAGACCTTACATGCAAATGGTAAACAAATGTACAAGCATTTATTAAATTTGTGAAAAATTGTATTGTTTAATCTGAGAAACAAAAATTAATTGTCTAACTTTTTTAATCTATCGCTTAATGTTAAACATCCTACCAGTTTTCTATAAGTGGGCGCGCATTTTATTTTGAATCGCCAACGTATATTCTCCGGTTAAACACTTGTAACCACATTTGTTTCACTTTCATCAATATCCTGTGGCATTCTTCTTCAGCATCCTTATCTGTTGCACTTAATCAACAAGAATAGTTAGTTGCCTTGTCAGTGCCATATATAGCTATAGGCATCAGAAGGATCACATAGTTTAGTTGTTTTGCATTCCATGATGCCAATAATAAATCTGGGGAAACTCCTGTAGATATTCCAATATCCGCAGTGCACACAAACTGAGAAATACCTCAGAAGCAAAAAATAAGAAATAACCAGTTAAATCTGGTAAAGTCAAGGTGAATTTCAAAAGCATGGTTTAATGATTTGGACTTTAAAATGTACTAGCTTTTAAAGGATTATTCACATGAGAGCGACCAAAGACAGACGAATGACAGAATGTCTGTTCAATTTAATGTTACCAACCACAAATGAAATGATATTAGGTGTAATTTAAGGCTGAGTGTATGTTGTGTGGACAGGCGCGGATACAAGGGGGGGGGGCAATGGGTGCAATTGCCCTCCCCTGGGCAATTCTTCGTTTCACAATTATTATAAAGTAAATTTTTTTCAATCCCAGCCTTAACCTATAACAACCAACACGCAAACGCTTACGCATCACTTTTCACTTTTCATGTTATTTATGTAGATACCTTTATTCACATTCTTGAAATTGCGTACAAAAAACCATAACACTTTTTTCTTTTTTTCCCAAAGGCAGAATAGAAGTTTGGAGTGCAGCCTGCAACTACGCATTTTAGATATACCTAAGTTCTCTGTATGAAAGTATGTATATGTATGTACTCGTATATGTATATATTTTACGATTCCATAAGTTATTTCCTTTATTTGCGTTCGGCGCCCGCCTGTCGCGTGCGTCGGTCGTTGAAATGCCTATCATGGTTTTATGTTTTTTTTTTCACTTACTGAAGAATGAACCCTTTTCTCTACCTGCAAGCATTGAGAATAGGAATAGGGATGATGTGTGATGTGTGATGTGTCAACAAAAACAAATTTGACTTTATGATCTAAGATACTCGTTAATTGCAATTGGTAGAAGAAAACAGGCAACGCCTTCAACCCATAGTAGAAACCATCATCTTCCTTGGACGGCAAAATTTAGCATTTCGTGGTCATAGAGATGATGGAGCTATACTTAGAAACACAGTTGATTCAAACCAATCTGACGTGACCGTGAACGAAGGAAATTTTAGGGAACTTTTAAGGTTTTGAGTATCTGCTGGAGACAAATTAGAACAACATTTTCAGTCAGCCTCTTCTAATGCTACATACATAAGCAAAACAACACAGAACTCACTTATTTCATGCTGTGGGAATGAGATTTTCGATCAAATTTTGAGTAACGTTCGGGCCTCACGTTACTATTCCATACTTTTCGATGAGACAACGGATGTATCTCACCTTTCCCAGCTGAGTGTAATCTTACGATACGTTCATGAAGGTCATATTTGTGAGGATTTTGTAACTTTCGTAGATGCATTTGAGGAACTGACTTGTTCCAGAACTGACGAAGAATACGAGTCCGATGAGGAAAACTGGAGAGAAACCAGAAAAATATTATCTGCCGAAGAGAAGTTGGAGGGAAGTTCTACATCAAAGGAGGTGTCCTTAACTGGCAAAGCTTTAGGGCAAATTATCTTGTTCCAGCTAAAAAAGAAGCTCAAACTTCCTCTTGAATCATGTGTGGGAATAGGGACAGACGGGTGTGCTGTTATGCTTTCAGAAGTTCGAGGTGCTGTGAAGGTGATTCAAAAGGAAGCGAAAAATGCTGTGAAGACTCCATGCTACAGTCACAAGCTTAACAACTCTATTTCTCGAAGTTCGAAAGTACCTGCTATTCGAGACGCTGTGGCAATCATGAAAGAGGTAATAATGTTCTTCAAATCGCACCCAAAGCGAAAAACTGTCCTCATGAGCACCTTGGGGTGTGCACTCACATCACTTTGTGAGACTAGGTGGGTAGACCGGCATGAAGGTGTACTCCAGTTTTCCTTAGACCTAGCCAAGATTGTGGAGACATTGGAAACGATTTCACAGTGGCGTGACCCAAGTACAGCCAGCAAAGCTTCCTCGTATGTTACAAGCTTATGCAATACCCAGTTTATTCTCTCAGTATTGTGTTTAAGTGATGTGTTGTCTTTAACACAGTCCTTGAGCAAATTGCTACAAACGATATCTCTTGACCTTACCAGCAGCGCTATGCTGGTGAAAGACACAATTTCCATTATTTCAAGTCGCCGGGAGAACATAGATACTAATTTCAAAAATATCTGGCAGAGAGCAAAAAATTTAGGTGATCAATTGAATGTTGTGTTGAAGATTCCTCGTATCCCACGTCATGGTGGACGCCAAATCTACCGAGCCAATTTTGACACAAATTCAGCTGAAGAATACTACAGAATATCTTTATATGCACCTGTACTCGACGTTGTTCTAACTGATTTGCGTGAAAGGTTTCAACCTGAAACATTAGATGTGTTTAAGCTCACGATTTTCATCCCAGAAAATATAATCAAATATAATACTGATGAGTTTGATACCACCGTTAAGTCCCTATTGGATCGCTTTGGAAAACTCCTAAACTTAAATATAGATGTTCCCCTTTTTTTGCTTAAAGATGAGCTGGTGATGTGGCGCGAAAAATGGGTAAGAGAAAATGAGCAGAAGAACAAGCTTCCCGACACTGCCCTGGATATAATTGACAAATGCAATAAGGATGTGTTTTGTATTATACATAGTTTCCTTCTTATTCTTGCAACGCTTCCAGTTACAAATTCTTCGGCAGAAAGGTCTTTTTCTTCGTTGCGGCGCCTTAAAACATATTTAAGATCAAAAATGGCTGAAAACCGCCTCCGCGGTCTGGCACTCATGCACATCCACAGGCAAATCCCGATCGATGTTGAGAATGTTATTACTAGGTTTTCGAAAACCGGCCACCCAAAAAGATTAGAATTAAGTATTTAAGAACTATGCTTATCATGTATAATAATGTATAATGTAATAATGTACTATAATTCCTTTATTTAAATTAATTTATTTATTTATTTTTTTAATACGTACGAGTTTCTATTTAATACTTTAAGACATGCATACAGAGCATTATTAAAAGATGCTAAAGTAATGTAAACGAAGATGTTTGATCTACTATTTAAGAGTTATTTACATACGAACTTTATTATGTACCTGCACATGCTTTCCTTAATTCAATTAAATAAATTGCTATTTTTATATTCGATTGTGCTTATACCTCTTTAATATTTTAAGACAAAAATGCAGAGAATCATTAAAAAAGCGTAAGTATTCGATGGACCATTTTTTTTAAAGTTAAGCAAAATATTACGAAAATTGCCCCCCCCCCTGAACGAAATCCTGGATCCGCGCCTGTGTGTGGATCGTATGGGGAATGTGAATACATTTTGATAATTTGTAAATGACTTTTAACATGAGAGCGACCAATGAATTAACGAAAATTTGACAATTTTGACATTTCATCCACATGGGCACAAGATACGACTAACTTGTTCTCGCTCATTTACGGACGGGTCCGTCCGCGCCATTCCAACCATTATAGTTCAGCCTTAACAGCTGAAACAAACCAGTTGTGAAATATTTAACAAGAAACTTCATTTTCATAAGCTTATCTAGCATATGAGCTAGGTGAGCTAGGGGGTGTAACTGCAGTTCACTATAAATAGATTTTTTTCAAACTTTTTTAAATTGAATAATATAAGCAAAAGTACGAAGTTTTGCAATAAAAAAGTAATAGTAAACATTTGGGCACAAGTAAACATTAGCTACCATTTATTATTTTATATTTTGTTGATACATATTTTTTGTAGATAAAAGGGATTAGTTGCTCTTCTACCTCTGCCAATGTACGCTTCTGCATTGAAATTTTGTTTCCATATTTGACAACCAATTAGCTTCAAACGCTATTAGGAACCAACTCGAAGTTGGCTCCTAGCAGTCCATACCTATTATTTTATTCGCTTAGTCATCGGTCGTTGGTCACTATCATGTGAAATTTAGAGATTATTCACACAAGACAAGGCCAACGAATGAACGAATATTCGCTCTCATATTAATAGTCCCTCAATAGTATGATCTGAAATATGCACTGCGGCCTTGAGAGTACACTATCTATACATCTATACACATAAATAAAAATGAAAAATCAAAATAACAGCTTTTTACTTGATGTATACCATTGTATATAAACTGCCTATAGTACTATTATGGAACATCAAAAAATCTTGTGGAATCAGCTCGTGTGATGGCGCTAGTTGTGACCGCTAGATTTGTGAGAGAGAATTAAGAGAACGTAAGGCGGGAAGGAAAAGAAAGAGACCAGAAGATTATTAAGGGTGTTTTGTTTCGCTTAGCTGAGGTGAATTAATTTTTTTGGAATTTGTACACGATACAAACATTTTCATTGGTTAAAATCGTTTTGATGTAGGCGTTTTTAGGCGTTGCTAGTAGAAATCCTTAGCAACGGGTTTTTTAAGGTAAACAATTAAATGTTGTTGGTAGAAATAGGCAGTTAGGAAGGTAAACAAAACTGACAACCATTTTAATTTTTGTTTATTTTCCTTTGCTTGTAGCTTTTGTTTACATTTTTTGAATTCTTTAGATTTACAAATTTTTGTTTACTATTTTACTACAACCATTGTATATAAACTGCCTATAGTACTATTATGGAACATCAAAAAATCTTGTGGAATCAGCTCGTGTGATGGCGCTAGTTGTGACCGCTAGATTTGTGAGAGAGAATTAAGAGAACGTAAGGCGGGAAGGAAAAGAAAGAGACCAGAAGATTATTAAGGGTGTTTTGTTTCGCTTAGCTGAGGTGAATTAATTTTTTTGGAATTTGTACACGATACAAACATTTTCATTGGTTAAAATCGTTTTGATGTAGGCGTTTTTAGGCGTTGCTAGTAGAAATCCTTAGCAACGGGTTTTTTAAGGTAAACAATTAAATGTTGTTGGTAGAAATAGGCAGTTAGGAAGGTAAACAAAACTGACAACCATTTTAATTTTTGTTTATTTTCCTTTGCTTGTAGCTTTTGTTTACATTTTTTGAATTCTTTAGATTTACAAATTTTTGTTTACTATTTTACTACAACCATTGTATATAAACTGCCTATAGTACTATTATGGAACATCAAAAAATCTTGTGGAATCAGCTCGTGTGATGGCGCTAGTTGTGACCGCTAGATTTGTGAGAGAGAATTAAGAGAACGTAAGGCGGGAAGGAAAAGAAAGAGACCAGAAGATTATTAAGGGTGTTTTGTTTCGCTTAGCTGAGGTGAATTAATTTTTTTGGAATTTGTACACGATACAAACATTTTCATTGGTTAAAATCGTTTTGATGTAGGCGTTTTTAGGCGTTGCTAGTAGAAATCCTTAGCAACGGGTTTTTTAAGGTAAACAATTAAATGTTGTTGGTAGAAATAGGCAGTTAGGAAGGTAAACAAAACTGACAACCATTTTAATTTTTGTTTATTTTCCTTTGCTTGTAGCTTTTGTTTACATTTTTTGAATTCTTTAGATTTACAAATTTTTGTTTACTATTTTACTACAACTTGCTTTGTTGCCGCTTGCGAAAAAAATACATATACATTCTTAAAATTTAAACACAATCTTACTTTTTGTGTATATATTAATTTCCTTGAAGAAACAGATTTTGGTTTTGACATTGTATATAAACTGCCTATAGTACTATTATGGAACATCAAAAAATCTTGTGGAATCAGCTCGTGTGATGGCGCTAGTTGTGACCGCTAGATTTGTGAGAGAGAATTAAGAGAACGTAAGGCGGGAAGGAAAAGAAAGAGACCAGAAGATTATTAAGGGTGTTTTGTTTCGCTTAGCTGAGGTGAATTAATTTTTTTGGAATTTGTACACGATACAAACATTTTCATTGGTTAAAATCGTTTTGATGTAGGCGTTTTTAGGCGTTGCTAGTAGAAATCCTTAGCAACGGGTTTTTTAAGGTAAACAATTAAATGTTGTTGGTAGAAATAGGCAGTTAGGAAGGTAAACAAAACTGACAACCATTTTAATTTTTGTTTATTTTCCTTTGCTTGTAGCTTTTGTTTACATTTTTTGAATTCTTTAGATTTACAAATTTTTGTTTACTATTTTACTACAACCATTGTATATAAACTGCCTATAGTACTATTATGGAACATCAAAAAATCTTGTGGAATCAGCTCGTGTGATGGCGCTAGTTGTGACCGCTAGATTTGTGAGAGAGAATTAAGAGAACGTAAGGCGGGAAGGAAAAGAAAGAGACCAGAAGATTATTAAGGGTGTTTTGTTTCGCTTAGCTGAGGTGAATTAATTTTTTTGGAATTTGTACACGATACAAACATTTTCATTGGTTAAAATCGTTTTGATGTAGGCGTTTTTAGGCGTTGCTAGTAGAAATCCTTAGCAACGGGTTTTTTAAGGTAAACAATTAAATGTTGTTGGTAGAAATAGGCAGTTAGGAAGGTAAACAAAACTGACAACCATTTTAATTTTTGTTTATTTTCCTTTGCTTGTAGCTTTTGTTTACATTTTTTGAATTCTTTAGATTTACAAATTTTTGTTTACTATTTTACTACAACCATTGTATATAAACTGCCTATAGTACTATTATGGAACATCAAAAAATCTTGTGGAATCAGCTCGTGTGATGGCGCTAGTTGTGACCGCTAGATTTGTGAGAGAGAATTAAGAGAACGTAAGGCGGGAAGGAAAAGAAAGAGACCAGAAGATTATTAAGGGTGTTTTGTTTCGCTTAGCTGAGGTGAATTAATTTTTTTGGAATTTGTACACGATACAAACATTTTCATTGGTTAAAATCGTTTTGATGTAGGCGTTTTTAGGCGTTGCTAGTAGAAATCCTTAGCAACGGGTTTTTTAAGGTAAACAATTAAATGTTGTTGGTAGAAATAGGCAGTTAGGAAGGTAAACAAAACTGACAACCATTTTAATTTTTGTTTATTTTCCTTTGCTTGTAGCTTTTGTTTACATTTTTTGAATTCTTTAGATTTACAAATTTTTGTTTACTATTTTACTACAACCATTGTATATAAACTGCCTATAGTACTATTATGGAACATCAAAAAATCTTGTGGAATCAGCTCGTGTGATGGCGCTAGTTGTGACCGCTAGATTTGTGAGAGAGAATTAAGAGAACGTAAGGCGGGAAGGAAAAGAAAGAGACCAGAAGATTATTAAGGGTGTTTTGTTTCGCTTAGCTGAGGTGAATTAATTTTTTTGGAATTTGTACACGATACAAACATTTTCATTGGTTAAAATCGTTTTGATGTAGGCGTTTTTAGGCGTTGCTAGTAGAAATCCTTAGCAACGGGTTTTTTAAGGTAAACAATTAAATGTTGTTGGTAGAAATAGGCAGTTAGGAAGGTAAACAAAACTGACAACCATTTTAATTTTTGTTTATTTTCCTTTGCTTGTAGCTTTTGTTTACATTTTTTGAATTCTTTAGATTTACAAATTTTTGTTTACTATTTTACTACAACCATTGTATATAAACTGCCTATAGTACTATTATGGAACATCAAAAAATCTTGTGGAATCAGCTCGTGTGATGGCGCTAGTTGTGACCGCTAGATTTGTGAGAGAGAATTAAGAGAACGTAAGGCGGGAAGGAAAAGAAAGAGACCAGAAGATTATTAAGGGTGTTTTGTTTCGCTTAGCTGAGGTGAATTAATTTTTTTGGAATTTGTACACGATACAAACATTTTCATTGGTTAAAATCGTTTTGATGTAGGCGTTTTTAGGCGTTGCTAGTAGAAATCCTTAGCAACGGGTTTTTTAAGGTAAACAATTAAATGTTGTTGGTAGAAATAGGCAGTTAGGAAGGTAAACAAAACTGACAACCATTTTAATTTTTGTTTATTTTCCTTTGCTTGTAGCTTTTGTTTACATTTTTTGAATTCTTTAGATTTACAAATTTTTGTTTACTATTTTACTACAACTTGCTTTGTTGCCGCTTGCGAAAAAAATACATATACATTCTTAAAATTTAAACACAATCTTACTTTTTGTGTATATATTAATTTCCTTGAAGAAACAGATTTTGGTTTTGACATTGTATATAAACTGCCTATAGTACTATTATGGAACATCAAAAAATCTTGTGGAATCAGCTCGTGTGATGGCGCTAGTTGTGACCGCTAGATTTGTGAGAGAGAATTAAGAGAACGTAAGGCGGGAAGGAAAAGAAAGAGACCAGAAGATTATTAAGGGTGTTTTGTTTCGCTTAGCTGAGGTGAATTAATTTTTTTGGAATTTGTACACGATACAAACATTTTCATTGGTTAAAATCGTTTTGATGTAGGCGTTTTTAGGCGTTGCTAGTAGAAATCCTTAGCAACGGGTTTTTTAAGGTAAACAATTAAATGTTGTTGGTAGAAATAGGCAGTTAGGAAGGTAAACAAAACTGACAACCATTTTAATTTTTGTTTATTTTCCTTTGCTTGTAGTTTTTGTTTACATTTTTTGAATTCTTTAGATTTACAAATTTTTGTTTACTATTTTACTACAACTTGCTTTGTTGCCGTTTGCGAAAAAAATACATATACATTCTTAAAATTTAAACACAATCTTACTTTTTGTGTATATATTAATTTCCTTGAAGAAACAGATTTTGGTTTTGATTTGTAAATTATGAATTTCGCTTCCCAATCCGATAGGCGTTAGGTGCAAATTAGGTGCAAATTGTGTATAGAACTTCGTTAGAAAACTCTTATTGAAAATTCATAGGTACAAGGACTTGGATTTTAATTATAATGGGTAGAAAAGGAAAAAGATGTTATTTTGTTGAGCTATGGATTCAAGTTATGGATTCTTAATAATGAAACTAATCAACAATGGCATTATTATGAAAGTAAGTACTTTGAAGTTAGTGACCAAATATGTTTGTAGGTTTTTGCATATTCATATAAGGGATGTCGATAGATGGCTTGTTGACTTTTTTTAATATTAAGATTTTTTTATAACCAATTACAATTTTAATTTGCGATTATATGCATATAATATAATATAATATAACGCAAGTAATGCATTCGTGCTACATACTTGCTCTTATACAATAACTTGCAAATGTCTAGTTGCATAATAACCGGTGCTGCATACTCTTAGGTGTGGGAAAACGCAATTTTAATGGATATAGAGCCCAAAATTTATTCGTCAACCTAATTTTTCAATATAACGTTTAGTGCAAATTCAAAAAGCCGTTTAGAGAGAGGTGAAAATAAAAAAAACGTTATGAATACATGAAAGGTACCGTTAATAGACCCTTCAGATATTTATTACTTTGCGTTTATAGGCACTATAATGCAAGTTATGCATTATGTAGATTAAAATTTTTGAGATAACAATCAAACATGACATTCGATGATATAAAAACATAAATGTCTGTCTGTCTGTAAGTATGTATTTTCGACTAACGTTTTTGCCAATCGTCTTCAAATTTAGAACTTAAGGTTATTTTGACATTCTACAGAGGACTTTTTAATTTTTTTTAGCTCAAATATTAACAGTACCTGTCATATAACCATTAAGTAAAAGCTTATTTTTCTTGGAACGGCTCTAAGAATTTTTATGAACAAAAATCAGTGTACTATTGTAGGTGCGGGATATGTATTGGTGTAAAAAATTCAAGATAGTAGGCTAAGAACGGTACCTCCCATAGGACCGTTTTTTTATTCGACTTTCTCGTGAACTGGTAAGCCGATTAGAACCAAAATTGATATTCAAGAAGAGCAAGTACGTGCGATGCTATTGTGCAATTTATTTGTAAATAAAATAATATTTGTAATAATAATAATGAATAATACAGTTTTAAAAACCCCTCTGAGGAATGTCAAAAGAACTACACAAACCAAATTTAAAGGTTACCTCTTTAGCCGTTTAGGCTGCAAAGAGCTACACATTCAGAAGGACAGAATTTTGTTTACCATTAACATTTTGTTTCTCTATCATCGTACGTAATGTCATGTTTGATATGTATGTATATTTACATATTCGATATGTTCATATATTGATATGCAAGATAATAAAGGTTTATCTTATAATTCTGCATTAAAATATTTTTGATTAAGGCATTAGCATTGTATATGTATCATGTATGTAAATAAACACATACAGTGTCAACATTTTAAAAAAGGCTCGACGATTAACAACAACAACAACAACGACGATTAACAACAACAACTTCTACTACGAGCAACCCAGTAGTGCAATTCATTCATAAAAAACACATTCCGTAGGACCAGATATTTTTTGTTTTGATATTTTAAAATTTTTGCTTACATTTTCCTAAAGCCTCTTGTTGCTATATAAAAATCCCTAGCAACGGTTTTTTAAAAATACAGAATTTGTTGTTGGTAGGAATAGGCAGTTAGTCTATTGACTGCGATTTGAATTTTTGTTTATTTTGTTTTGTTTACATCTGTTTTATGGGGAATACGAGCACTTATACTAACATACATATTTTATACATTCGTACGAAATTGGCTAGAATTCTTTAGGTTTTTAAATTTTTGTTTACTCAAGGGACGTTGCCGTTTGTAAGAAAATATACACATACAGTCTTAAAATTTAAACACAAGCTTACTTCTTGCTATGCATATTATACAAACGCCCTTGAAGAAACGGATTTTCGTTTTGAATTTTGCTTTCCATTCATAGGTAAAAATTACATTGTAAACAAAGACTTTTTTGTGAAAATATAAGGATGAAAAAGGGAGATACTATTATTTGCGTTAATTTGTATGTCAAGTTGCATTCTATTGTAATTTAGCCTTAGTTTTCTAATTTTGCAAATATTTTGTTCAATTTAGGTACATATATGTACCTACATATATGTACATATATTTTAATAACATATGTATATTTTAATGAGTAATTTTTTCAAAAAACCTACATCTTCTTGAATATCAATTTTGATAGTAATCGGATCAGCAGTTTTCACCAAAATATAATGCTTACCTACAGTTAGCAGTTGCACTGATTTTTTTCATAAAAATTCTTGGAAACGGCTCCAAAAAATAAGCTTTTACATAACGGTTGTCTAACAATTACCGTTAATTTTTGAGCTAAAGAAAAAATTGAAATATCTCCTTTGTAGAACGTCAAAATAACCTTATGCTCCAAATTTGAAAACGATTGGCCAAACCGTTTAGGCTGTAGTTTAATATACATCCGTACATAGATACTTTCATAAGGCAAGTTATGCATTCGTGTTCTTTCATACGTACGTTTACATATAAAATAAGTACTTTCTTCTTTCTTGAACACTGTATAGTGTATAATAAGCCATCGTTATACCTTATGTAAAGAAAGTCCATCTTTTAAAATCAAGTGATGAGAAGGAAAATTTGAAGAGAGCTGCGCAGTAGAATTGCCAAATAAATTGGTTCAAGCCATAGGTAGGTAATTATATGACTTAAGCCGTTAAGGCTGCAGATCATTATACATACAGACGGACATGCAGACAGACTGACAACCTGACAGACAGACATACAATTTGTTCACTAACTTTTAAGGCTTCTCTATTATCGCCATGTCATGATGTCATGCTTGATTGTTATATCAATTTTTTGTTTATAGTCACGAATCCAAAACTAGCCTCATAAAATTTGCCTTTGAAATTGTTTGTACATACGTATATACAACACGGCAACCAAAACAAAAAAAATCATATTAAAAACAAACATTTCCCCAACAAAGCAACAACAACTTAACTCACCTCACTGCATGTATTTTTTTTCCTTTTCCAAATAGCCCTGTCTATTTCTAACTTCATCTTTATTCTCTATTTAAAAAAAAAATTTCTCTTAAAATTCTCTTTTCAAATCTGTCAGTTAGTTCTGAATCAGCGAGACAGGGGGCGTGCGCAAAATGCGTCGCCATGATAGTACTATAGTTTCTATATACAATGTGTATACGAAAGGATATACAGTACTTATAACAAAAACACCATTAAAATTTGTTTTGTCTGTCTGTCTCTCCCTCTGTCTGTCTGTTTTTCTGTCTGTTTGTTCCGGGTAATCTTGGGAACGGCTGCACCGATTTTGACGGGACTTTCACTGGCAGGTAGCTGATATTCTAAGGAGTAACTTAGATTATGTTAATTACTCACTAGGTGGCGATGGTGTCGTTTTTTTTCGAAAATTCGTATTAATGGACCGATTTTGACGGGACTCAGGCAAGGAGCTCATTATGAAAGGAATAACTAAAGCTATTTGAATTACACTTAGGTGGCGCTGGGTTTGCATATTTTTTGAAAACTATTATTTTAGAACGATGAATTGAGTGAACAGTTTTTGATAAATTTCATCGCGGGTAACAGCTTCTAGAAAATAAAAATGAAAGTAACAGTAAAAATAATTGAATATGGCGCTGCAGTTGGTGGATTTTTGTATCGGCTTTCAATAACCGAAAGGGAATATACATGTTAAGAAAATGTTTTTTTTTTAAAGCTTAACTCTTTGCGGTGAATAAATGCAACTACAACATTAAATATATTTTTAAATCATATTTTAAACATTAATTAATTACATTAGGAGAGGTTTACTCTCTCTTTTTTTATTCTGTCGCGAATGGAGTTAATACTTTAGCCAAATTCTTCTATAGGTTCCTTTTTCGTATCTTATGCGCGAAACAGATTGAACCAGCAACAGCAACAGCACCAGCAACAGCGTCCGCCATTATTTGAGAACCAATGTATTTCAATTGCTCAAGTTAGATTAGACCAGCAACAGCAACGTCAACAGCGTCGTTAGACCAAAGTCCTATTTTATGACACAAAGTGTCAAACAGAAGTAAGAAGACGATGCTGGTGCTGGTGGCAATGTGTTTCAATTTATTTTGCTGGTCAGCGTGCTGTTTGCTGTTGACGGTGCTGGTGCTGTCGCTGGTTTAATCTGTTACGCGCTTTACTGTAATAGAATAATAATAGACTTCCATGTTGTTCTCAAGTGAACTATTATTCTATAAAGAATTTGTGGGTTCACACTATGACTGTATAAACACATATTAACGTGAACTATTGCGGTATTACATTTAGACGTTATGAAGTCCGCGTGTTTCGTTTATTTTCTTTTTAACGGTTGTCCCGTCCATTACGCGGTATTACACTTAGATGTTTTTCTTATTTTTTGCATCGCGTGTAGCTCTCTTTCTTTGTTTCTGTTTGTCCATAAAAGCAATGGCTGCGTTCACATTTTGTGTCCTTTTTGTATTGTTGTAAAAAGCATGATTAAAAACAGCTAATACACAGTTGATTGAAGAACAAATGGAAACAGAGGGTAAATCCAAAGGTATCTTAAAAATTGTTGAAGTCTTTTCTCTTTTAAAGAAACATGTTATAAACAGCTAAATATGTTTTACTTCTGCTTCGAATTTAAGGTAACCAATTTGGTTAGGTTGGTTCGCTCACAAAAAAAATGGATTCTTGGTATCCGAAATGCAAATCCAGTAAAACTGTGAACTCAGCCAATGCCAAAGAATAAAGAAGACGAGCAAAAGGAATTTAAAAAAAAAGCGATGCTGATCCAAACCACAACCATAGATAAACAATATTATGAAGAGAAAAATCTTCTGCCTTCTTTTGACAATGCCTACAAGCTAAACTGTCATCTCGTTGACCTTTTCGGATAAGTATTAGTGCTGAACTGTCGTCTCATTTACTTTTTCGGATAAGTATGAGTAAAACACAATGCTTGAAAAAAGACACAATGAATGATTACAAAAGAGACAACAAAAATTGAGGTTGTTGGGAAATGGAACGTACGAAAGATTTGTCTCTTT
Source organism: Platycheirus rosarum (assembly GCA_963971375.1). Classification (NCBI taxonomy): domain Eukaryota; kingdom Metazoa; phylum Arthropoda; class Insecta; order Diptera; family Syrphidae; genus Platycheirus; species Platycheirus rosarum. The sequence goes on from OZ020507.1 coordinate 36,181,105, forward strand.
ATAATATTTTTACTCTATGCCCTGAATTCTCCGGGTTGAGACGATCTAAAATATTTCTATTTCACTTACTCTCTCTTTCGCACTTATTTGCGTCTTTGCAAACACGTTTAAGGATAATACCGCACATAAAGATGGACTGGTATTTACAATTTGACAGCTTCTGTTTTGAAAACGTAAAAAAAATATTAAAATGAGAAATAAAAAATACTGGCGAATTTCCGTTTTCTTTAATTTATTGCACATTGAATGCACGCACGCAAGTCGTCGTTGTTGTTCGGTCAGTCGATTTATGTCGGTATATATAATTTAGTAAAATCGCGTGCTTTAAGACAACACGCAACAAGATACAGGTGAATAAATGACTCCCAACAGCAGTGGATTAAGTTGGTGTCGCCTTGTGCTTCTTAAATAAATTTATTCCTCCACGTTTTAAAATATGTTACTTAAAAAATTACTCATCTTGCTTTTATATATTATTATAATTATGACAAACTATTTATTATTACTCTAAAACTTCATATAAAAAACTTGAATAAAAAAATCGGTAATTATACATAAAAAACAATCATGAAATCAGTTTTCAATTTCTTACAGCCAAAAAACTAGGTGACCGCGTAAGTGTATATCTACCAAAAAATCAGTTTAAGGTGAGGTCACACTAGCCGGAATTGCACTGCAGCTGAACTGCTCTGCAATGGAACCACATATTTTTTGTACGGAATTGCATCTGATTAACCGCATTTAAGGAATGTCACTCTAGCAACACTAAACAGATAATCCTTTGACGCTTTTGCTGAACTGCAGTTGAACTATCAGACTAGCTGTCGTCATCGTAGCCATCTTTCAATAATATTTAAAAGTCTTTAGCTTGACAGATGGTAGATGCACTATATTTTGTAGAAAATAATAAATTTCGTTCCATTAAATCACCTTCCATTGGAGCAGTACAAAAACTGCAACATTTATGATTATGATTATTTAGAGATTTTTTTTAATCCATTGTCATCGAAGCCATCTTTCGATGGAAATTTGACAATTGTATCTTGACAGATTGTCGACGAACTATATTTTGAGAAAAAGAGTATTTCATTTAAAATGTGACTTAATTGTCTTTAAGTCAACTTTTCCATAAGCACTAAAAAACTAATTATTTTCAACGGCTTTTTATTAAAATGAAAGTTCAAATGCAGTCTTCTTTCGGGTACTAAAGTTCAAGAGTTTTTCAGGTGTGGTTTGGAAGAGAAAACATCAAGTAACGTATTTATTAACAACATAGCATAACTTGAAGTAATATGAAAAATTAAGTTAAATTCAATTTCACGATATCTATATGTATGTTAAGATACAAATTAAATTTGGCTTGCCGCCCCTTTAATTCAGGCGCCTTATGCAACATATTAGTAACACATTGCAAACAATACCTCCATGTCCCTAAAAAATAATAATCTGTAAAGTTGTTTGGTTAAAAATAGCCCAACAACTGTACCTGCATATCCTTCAAAAGGGCAATGGGCGACGTCTGGACCAGAAGTCAATGACTTTTCCAAGGAAAGGGGCTCGGACTCTGCTTCATTGTCTGTCAGCTTTAAATTCAATAAATTTTGTTTTATTTTTTTTATTTAAAAGGGCGTGTTTAATAGAAGTAAACGCGATGCGTTGAACTTAGTATGAAGTATTTGGTTGCAACAATAATCAAGGAGAAGAATGCGAATTAAATTGACAACATAGAGGGTGTTGTTGGCAAGATGAGATCAGGTCTGATTGCTAAGTATGGGATGTTTAACACAATATTCATATACATCTGTAAATTTTGTGTTCTCTTTTCATTGGCTTATGCGTAATGGAAAAAAGAACATAAATTAGGGAAATACAATGCAAAGAAAATAATTTAAATTCCCATATCTAATAAAATATACATAAGATGACATTAACGCCCGATTTCGTACTTATGGGTGTGTTTTCCTTGTACGGCAATTTAAAAGACTTGAATTTTTGATAGTTAAGAACTGCCAAACTGTATTCGATTCGCGTTCCACATACGATCCACATTTCAATGAACAGATTTATCCACGCGCAAATAACCTCAACATATTCCAAAATAATTTTAGACATTTCCGCGATTATAACAGATTAGTAAACAATTACACTTTGGAACGATAGCTTCGACATCATTACTCAATAATACATTACCAGCCCAGACCTGCAGCTACGTCAAACGAATTCATTCAGATTATTGAAACTTGCTGTGAAAATAACGAAAATAAAATATGAATGTCGTTATCAATTGCACGTCAATATTTTTGTTATTGTTATTTGAAAAAAATATCGATCTTTGATGACAGTAAGTGTTTGACGTTCTTTTACAGTTTTGTATGGTAGTATTAAAAATAAATGTGTTGTTTCTTTGCTATAGTTAACAAAACCGTAAACAGAAAATGTAGTATTTTTGAAATTGTTTATTTATAACTGGACTTAGTAAATACAAACATTTAATCTTAGACGAGCCTTAACGTAAATAACTGTTATAAACTTATTTTTTAGGAAACGTTCTACAATAAAATTTTAACGTACTTATTGAGTAAAATGTCAGAAAGCAAGCAAACGATTCGATTTCCATCTGCAATTTATTTGTATATTACCCAGTTCACGTTTTTTTAAGTTTTTGGATTGCTCAAGAAATTTCCTGAGTCACTTTTGATGAAGCTTTTATATTATGTTATTATAATTTAATTTTTTACACAGCGTCATTTGACACCGATTCTCCATCAATTCTTTTTGGGCACGCCTGTAGCTTTGTAAAAGGATACAATCAGCCTTATTATTTATTTATTCGATAAATTCAAATCTCTTACATAGACTTTACAATCCTTTATAATTGCTCGAGTATATTTAGTTCAATTTTAATTTTAATTGAATCTGACAATATTCTCAAAGTTTTAGTTAAAGACAGTAACCTATTAAAAAAAGAAGTTTAAAATAACTAAATTAGTTTTCGTTTGTAGTCATATACTTAAACAAGACAGTCTCAAAATTATGTGTGTCAATAAGTCTCCTGATGCTCTGTGGCAGTGAGTTAAACAATCTAATGGTATGGACGAAAAACTGCATTTCAGTTGTGCGGCATGTAAAGCGAGGTTGTATTAATAGAACGCGATTATCTTGCAAAAGACAGACAATTGTATAAATACGAGGGTTCTTTAATGGTATATAAGCTTGCACAAAAAATAAGTGATCGTTAGTTAATGTAAGAGTGTATTGTGCATCACAAAATAGTTTTGGAAAATCTACTGACATGATCACGCCTCTTGAGATTATATACGTATCTTGCAATATTATTGTAAGCAACGACCAATCTACGCTTAGTTTCAGCACTATGGTTAAAAAAAAATTCACAACCATAGGTTATGATAGGAACGATGAGTGATTTAGCTATTAATAATTTAGTATTGGCAGGTGTGAATTGTTGCTACAAAGAAATGTTTCTGAGAATCCCGTATATTCTGCCAATGATTTGTTGAATTTGGTCATTCCATCTAAGAGTTTTATTAAAACATAAACCTAAGTTTTTTCTACTTTCAACGTTTTTTATTTGGCTATTACCAAGAAGTATTGGAGAGAAATAGCTATAATCCAAAAAATTTTTGCAAATAATAAGGCAGTTAGATTTAGTAGGATTTATTTTAAATTCATTTTCTATGGAACTGCTTACATTTTCAAGATCTTCATTTATTTTGCATATACCGTCTTCAATCAATCCCAGTTTGCAACTAAAGTAAAGCTGGTAGTCGTCGGCATATAAATGTTTTATAAACAGTGAAAATAAAAGGGGCCTAAAATTGATGCTTGTGGAACACCTTTTTGTTTTGGCAAGTAATTCGAGGTCTTATTGTTTACAAGAGCTTGAGATCTTCCACACAGATATGAATTTATGAGCTTGCAAGCAAATGAGGAGAAATTGAAAATATTTTTCAATTTATGTAATAAGATATTGTGATTGATTGTGTCGAACGCTTTCGGGAAATCTAGTAAAACTAAGAAAGTTACTTGATCCTTATTGCATTCCTTATATCCTCTGTTACCTTTACCAATGAAATCACGCAGCTGTGTTTTGCCTGAAAGCCAGACTGGATGCTATTAATTAAGTTATTACTTTGCCATTTCTATTATCTTGGACAAGAATAGTAAGATCGACTGGGTCTGTATTCTGCTGCTGTGCTGTGTGTGAATAGACTTGTTGCGAATTCGTTTTGTTCTAATCAGGACATGTGCATTAAATAGCTTTAGATTTTTTTCTTGGAGAAAGGCTACTTATGAGTTGGCAGATGGAACTGTATAAATCATATGCTAATCAGTAAAAGCTACATCTCTTTCAAGCCCTTCCATATCAATATTTTTAAAATCTCTAAAAAGTATAAGTTCATTTTCATTTTCTACTGAGTCTGCTTTAAACGTAGCAAAAATTAGATCATGTCGAGAAAAACATGGTGCCGATACTTGATTGTAAAACAGAACGTTTTCCAATTGATTGACGATAAAAAGATCAAATAAGGTACAGCTAGTGCTCGTGTAATGGGTTGGGTTTGTTTTATTTATTGTTCTAAGGATAAGCTGCTAAGAGTTTCAGTGAAGGATTTGGACATCTCATTGCATAACAAATTGCAGTTAAAATCACCAAACACAATAATGTCCTCATACAAAGATGAGTACTCTTCTAAAATGTTATAAAAACTAGATAAGTTTGTAGAGCTATCTGGTCGATAAACGCAACCGAGAAGCCACTTTACTGTTCCATTGGAAGTTTCAATAAAACAAAATTCTATCGGATTATTTGCGGGTGACTCAACCACAATTCGACAATTTATACATTGTTTGACATACATCGCAACACCTTCACCTTTGGATTTTCTATCGACTCCAAAAAGTTTATAACCACTTAAACTATCGTTTACTCCTTCTCTAAACCATGTTTCGGAAATACATATTGCATCCACATTTGAGCAAGCTTTGTGCATTAAAGTGACAAACATGAAATCCCCTTTCTAGATTACAAAATGTATTTATATTTGATCGGGGGCTTAAGTCCCTACCAGTAGATTGCAAAATTGTATCAATTGCGTTCATTAAAACTTAATGAACACAAAAACACATTGAACACACGAGATATTGATACCAAAACGAACACAACTACCATGACTAATGAGACACAAAATATTTGGCTACAAAAACGAAAAAAAAACAAACAACAAAACAAAAAAGTTAATACTATAAAAAAATAATAATAATACAATAATAAATTAATAACGATAAATTTCAATGAATAAAAACTATCAAATATCATTTATTTGATACACGTTCTTCTATCGTATAATTGATAATTTGGTATTACTGGTATCAATTGATATTTGTAAGCCCATTGTGAATACCGATCAAAACTTAATTATGAATGGGTTTTGATTTGACGTTCGACCTTTCTAGTTTGTCTTTGGTTTTTGTGTAGTGGTTGAATAAGTTGATTAAATAATTTAAATTGTTTTTAATAAATAAAATTCGGATTGTTTCCTTAAAATATTTTGTTTATTTAATGATGTTAGAATTGATAGCGAAAACCCAAAAGTAGTCAAAGGAAATTATATATAGCCTGGGGTATAATCGGCTAAGGTGATATGTGATAAGTGATTGTCACAATCAAAAAATGCAGGGGTGGAATCGGCTAAGGTGATATGTGAAAGTCAAATTTTTTATTTTATTATTTTATTTTTTTTTTTTTTATTATTTATTTTATTAAATTTTCTGTCTGCGTAGTGATTACCACGAAAATTACAAATTCTGGCATCACCTAACGCAGATTGTTGATTGTGACAATCACTTATCGTAATCACCTTAGCCGATTCCTAATAATTGTCTTCAAAAAACAATTTTTGGCTGATAGAATTGGTATCGATATTTTTGATAGCCGTAATACTAAGTTTATCAAAAGAACTATTCACAATAGATTTAAGATATGCATACAATTCACAGTTTATCAAAAACTTTTATAAATGATCAGCATAATACCGAATTATTAATTTTGTCGATACCTATCAAATATTATCGTGTTGTGTATCTTAACGATCTTTTATTCATCGCTCTTGCTATCACCTATGCCAAGAGAATGCGGGAATTGCAACAATTGTTTGGTCCCGAAGTGACTGTGTTCCCCACTACACTTCCTACCGCCCTCGCCTAAATACTCAGTCACGCGGTGTCATATGAAGCTGCGTATAAAATGGGTCTGTCAGAGTTCTGTTTCTCACTGGTTGCGGTTGCATATTTTTCTTATTAATAACTTCGGTGTTATAATCCCATTTTAAATAACTGCTGACGACCATATGATAAACAAAACATGCTCTCAAAACATCGCTAGCGCAAAATTTCTAGTATACTTTGCAACGTAGAGCAATTTTGAGAACATCTGACCATGAAATCAGCTGGGTGAGCAAATGTACTCCGCAGTCTATATACAATAGGCGTTTTTCTTTATTCACTCAGAAAAGAGATCTGAACAGAGTCTGAACATTCTGAGCATATGAGCGTGATCTGATATTATTTTGAAATACGTTCTAGTTCTGGGCTGTCACAAATCGACACTCCTCATATGGCTTGTTCACAGGCGGCAATATTATGCATATAATACTATTGTCTCTTTAGTTTTGGCGTCTATTTTTCGAAGAGTGGTGTAGACAATGTGCTTGGTAAAGAGTGAAATAGCCAAAAACTCTAAAGTGACGTTAATTTCGTTCAGTATTTTCTCAGAATGCTCAGTCAATTTATCCTGAGCGCATATAGCCTTCTCAGAACACGCTCCGATCACTCTCTGAACGAACAAAGAAATACAGTTTCTGATCTGAGCGCTCTGAGCGAAAAAAGAAACACAACTTCTTTTTTTGACAACTCAGACTCTGCTCTGAACGAAAAAAGAAAAACACGTAATGCATAATTTCACACTTCACGTTCACATTTTTTGTATCCTTTGGATTGGATTCATTGCTCTTGTTGTAATTGGCATGGTAAGAAAAGCTGATGTACAGCTGATTGAAAAAAAAAATTGGAGTCTTAGGTATCCCAAATTGCAAATCGGGTAAAAATTTTATTTTTTTATAGGATTCACCAAAATGAAATCCACTTCCATTTTTTTATAAACACACAAATAACAATTTACAAAAATCTTTCATCAATCATATCAGTATTATTATTTTATTGAAAATTATTACATATTTGCTTTTGTAAAATTCTCACTTTTTTATTTTCGGCTGAAACTTGTACCTATTGAAATGTCAAATCTTTAAATAATTTGTTAATCATAATTTTAACTGTTTTTGTGACACTCACAAGTTATTAATTTTGGGCGAGAACACGAAAAAGTCACAAAATCAATATTTCACCTCTTTTTGTAACTTGTAAGATATCAGTATATAAATAATTTTTATTATTGAATATAAATAATTACGATGGACAGAAAATCCCAGCATTTAAAAACTCTCAGGTAAATTAATAAATAAAATTAAAACTTGGTGAACATTTCAAGTTCCTGAACAGGCAACTTACTTTTTGTAGTAGATTTACTAAAGGGATTTTTGGTAAACGTCACTTTACTATTTCACGTACATTTTTTTTTATTAATGGAAAATTTTAAACAGTAGCTTAACTCGTATTTCATGGAATAAAGTTGAAATAAGCGTTTTTTTTATTAATAGGGCTCTCAGCATATACATATAATTGATTGGCAATTGCTTACCACTCATACACTTTTATTTCATTTTTATATTATATTAATTTTACAAATTCTACACCACATGTTTTATCTCTATATTCACTTAAATCTCCTTATACCAAAAGATCTAAAGGACCTGTTGTAAAAGGCATTATCATGTCTGACTAGTGTCAAAATTACATGTTTTAATGACCCAAATGGTGCTGTTTGACAACTTTCGTTAAGAATGATGTATTTTATTCTGAAGTTGTTTCTCTTTTTCGTTCAGAATATAATCAGTGCCCCTTTTCCGGTTCAGTGGAAAAATGAAATGATAAAATTCTTTTCACGTACTTTTCTTACGACTTCTTCAATTTATCATTTCATTTTACACAGCAACCTGATTTTCGTTACTTACATACATACATACATATGTACATATGTGAAAAAGGAAGTTTTTTTTCGAATTTCTCATCTTTTATTTTTTTTATTTCAGCTTATTTTTATTCCTTTGCTTGCTGAACTTTTCAAAATAAAACGATTGTAATAAAAATCGGTTTATTTTTAAACACTCTCAAACTGTAATAGTATGTACAGAAACCTTTTTTTTACTGCCATCTACAAACTCGCAGCGAAATTTTCAATTAAATAAAATTTGGAAATCATACGTCAGATTTTGACAGTTCATTTGTCAGCGTACTAGATTCTCTTATTTCACAACTCCGACAAATCAAAATCAATCGACAGTATCTGTATTTTATTTAATAAGAAAGCAGAAATCGTTTTGATACTCTTCTCCAATAAACTTTTATTTAGATTAGCACGTAATACCTTACCTTAAGGCCAAATTGTGATATTATTTAACTAGTTATAGTTCTCTACTTATTAAGTATAAATATATTGATATAAACAAAATGTCTTCGCCATGGGGTAAAGTTGCAGAGGTTCAGACCGTAAATTTTGCTGAAATCTTGTCCGAAGAGTATGCACGTGAAATGCAAAATAAGGAAATCAAGAGAAATGAACAATTGTTAATTGATCGGTTGAAGAATTCGACTAAAATCGAAGAAAAAGAGCAACCTATGTCGCCTGCGAAGCCCGACCAATTCAACTCGTTGTGGGAGGATAATTGTGAAGCATCTGGAAGTTCTACTAGCGGATCCTACGCAGATGCACTCAAGATTCCCACTGAGGAAGTCAAACGAAACCATTCGAATGGAAACAGCGATGAGGAATGGGAAGATTGCTCCAAATTACTAGATAATACGAACGAAGTTGCTGATAATAGCCCGATTCCAGACTTCATTCTTGACGTGCTGCGCAAAGACGCTGGAGAAATGGGGTGCGATTCTGATGTTTTGATTGCTCAAATGATGCAATCCCAATTCGATCATGAGTACAACGAAGAAGTTAAACGCATCGAAAAGAAACGTAATCAAGGCTCCAAAGTTTCTGTTTCCTTGAATAAATTCCTTCGCGATGGTGACATGGAATTTATGGCTGACGAAGACGAAGAGCATTATGATCCCACCGAAAAACGAGACTGGGACCGTTTCGAGACCAACGAAAAGCTGTTCGAGACAATTCCAAAATGTGGCTTTAAGATTGACAAAGATGGCGCAATGATTACCAAGCACGATGATAATATCTGCGGCGTTCGTAACGCCTGCCGAGTTATGTCCTTCCCACCAGAATTCCCCACCGGTGATGCCGCTGGATTTGACATGAAGCTATCCAATCGGGTGTTCAACCAACTGAGAACCTACAGTTCTAAGAAGCAAAAGAAATCTAAAATGCAGGACCGCAAGGAGAACGTCGCCACCGCAGAAATGGGTGTCGATGCACCAACTCGTCTGTTACTCTATAAACTGATTAATAACCAAATCCTTGAACAAGTTAACGGAATCATCTCCACTGGCAAGGAGGCGGTTATTCTTCATGGCTCACCTGACCCCAATTATGTTGGAGACTTGTTGATTCCCAAGGAGTGTGCAATCAAAATCTTCAAGACCACTTTGAATGAGTTCAAGCAACGTGACCGCTACATCAAGGATGACTATCGTTTCAAAGACCGCTTCAGCAAACAGAACAATCGTGTTATCATCAATATGTGGGCCGAGAAGGAGATGCACAACATCATGAGGATGAGTGCAGCTGGCATCAACTGTCCCGATGTGGTTACACTCAAGAAACACGTTCTCGTCATGTCATTCATCGGACACAATCACAATGCCGCTCCCAAACTCAAAGACGCTCGACTTTCCGATGCCGAATTGAGTGTAGCCTATGAAGAGATTATTGATATGATGTACAAGATGCACAATGTCGCTAAATTAGTCCATGCTGACTTGTCCGAATACAACATCCTCTGGCATGACGACAAGTGTTGGTTCATCGATGTTGCTCAGTCTGTTGAGCCGGAACATCCAAGCGCACTTGAGTTTCTCATGCGTGATTGTAACAATATTGTAACTGTAAGTAGAATCCTCCATTGAAGGCTATCAAACGTTTTTTTTTATAATATTTCTGTTCTTAGTTCTTTAGAAAACGCGGACTGCCAAATGTTTTTACAAAAGAAAAACTCTTCGAGCACATAACATCGTTGGATGTTGCCAATCACAATGCTGCCATGTTAGAGCGAATTCATACCCGTGGAGCATCAATCAAAGAAGCCACTGCCCCAAATCAGGACGAAGTTCCGGATGAATTCAAACCATTGTCTTATCCCTTTGAGACAGCTTGGGAGAAGTCGACTGAAGATAGACGATTGGCTAAAGAAGCCAAGCTGAAGGACGAACCTGTTGTGGAAGTCACAGATGCTCTGAGAGTTATCAGTGTGAATGATGCGGTGGAAGTTAATTCTAAAATTTAACTAGAAATGGTGTAAGTATGACTCAATGGATTTTGGCACCACTGTAACGGGAATCTTTTGAAGATTGAAAAATGTACTAATTTGTTAGAGATAGTAATAGATGTGAAGATGCTGTTTGATTTTGTTTAAAACAAAAGCCGGATAATGAAATAAATTGGATAGAACAATTAAGTTTGAATTTCTAATAAAGTAAGCGAGTGTTTTCTTAGGTTCTTGGACATTTTGTAGAGCTACAAGGTCTTGGGATGAAACTAACAAATTACATATGTTCTTCAGGGTTCCGATAGCATTGTCCAGTTGGAAACAAATAAATTGGGCGACTGGATCGCACGTACTTGCTCATATGTGCGGTCACATTGTAGAATAAAATTTAAGAAAACTAAAATGAACATCTAAGCATTAATTCGATTTTTGTGACTTGATTGTTCGAATAAAGTACGTTGTATTCGGTGAAATAATTTAAACACCATTTTATTTCTTTAAGAATTGTAAAAAAGTGTGATTTTTTTCAAAATTGTAGGAGCCGTTGTTAAAAAACGTTTTTTTAACAACTTTTTTTTTTAAATTAAAAAAAATAATTCAAGAATACAAACTTAAGCACAAAAATAAGGTACATTTAAAAACAAAATTTAAAAAAAAATCACTTACCCGTTTTCAAAATAATGATTTTTCAAAAAAAAATATTAAAAATACAAAATAAAAGTTTTCGAAAAAAAAAATTAATGCAAAACTACTTAATAATACTTAAGCTACCTACATCTTCTTGAATATCAATTTTGACTGCAATCGGATCACCAGTTTTCGAAAAAGTCGAAGAAAAAAACCGGTCCTATAGGAGGTACCGTTTTTAGCCCACCATATTAATTTTTTTCCACCAAAATATAATGCATACTTACAATAGTACACTGATTTTTTTTTATAAAAATTCTTGGAGCCATTTTCGAGAACCGTTAATTTTTGAGCTACAAAAAAATTGAAAAAACTCCTGTAGAATGTCAAAATACCCTTAAGTTCAAAATTTGAAGACGATTGGCTGCAGTCCAAAATACATACGTACAGACAGACAGACGGACAGAATTTTGCCAGTAACTCAAATATGTTTCTCTAGCATCGTAATGTCATGTTTGATTGTTATCTCCTATTTTTAAATTTGCACGAATGCATAACTTGCATTATAGTTCCTATAATCGCAAGTAAAAATGGACACGACTGGGTCGCAAGTACTTGCTCTAGTACTAGTTTAGCCTAAGTGTGTTATGTTGGCAATATAAGCCACTTAGGCCAGTATAAGCCCCAAACAAACAAACAAAAAATTTTAAGATATGTCCCACTTTGAAAAATGTTAGTATGAAGAAGGTATGGGGGACATGCTGCCCCCTGCTTGGGCTCACTATAGGATTTGGAGAAGGTGCAAAGTTGGGTATGTGCAACGTTTCTTGTTGGTTTAAAGAACCCAATCTCGCACCTACTCCAAATCCTATAGTGAGCCCAAGCACGGGGGTTGCAATACATACGGACATTATGTCCGTGGACACTATGTCATCCCGCCGCGTTGAAGATTTTTCGCACTGGATCGTCGATGCTTCTCCACTCTACGTGACCGAGCCACCTTAGACGTTCGATAGGGTTTTGTATAGCTCTCTTTAGTTTCATAGAGCTTCTTACATAGCCTAAAGAAACAGCGATGAGCATGATGATTTTAGCGCTTAGATTGTTTACGGTTTCTACAGGAATGCCCAGGTGTACAACCATTATCGTTTTTAATACTGCGAAAACGATCATCAACATTCTTCAACACATTCTTCCATAGATCCTGACTCCTGCTGACCCCATCCAGTTGCTCATCCCAAGGCTTCGGACACCCTGGTCTACGCCATCCTTTCAACGTAAGCAAGGTCCGCTACGTCATGTTGTCTTCTAGCATAAAAAAGAACTGCAATGGGCTTTCCGAGCTGGCTCCTCTTTCGGTTCGTTGTTTTGTTTGGAGTTTGCCCTTATTTCGGATAACCCAAAGAGAGCCGACCCTTGTCACGCTCCCATTCGGCCCTTTAAAGAATTACGAAACGAGCGCCAGAAAAAACGAAACACGTTGAACAATAGTCACGGCACGGTGTAGAGCAAATATAAGAAACGAGAATGATATCAAGGAAATGTTGCCAGATACGATTGAAAAGTTAATTTTTTGTGAGAGTGGCGAAATGCTTCCGGTGTCTTTGGTAGCTCTTCCGCAACTCTTCGGCTTACCGATAGATTTGGGCTCTCTTCGGCTTACTCGAAATAAGATCGAATTCCTTACAAAACAACAAATCAAAACGGCAGACGTTCACATAAAACGTTGGGCAGGATTATGTAGGCAATGTTTGAAGCTATAAGACGCTGCTAGTTTCTATTCCAAAACGACAAGTCAACTTTCCCACTTAACTGCTTCACACTAGTGTTTGCCGTTTTGACCTCAGAAAACGTCGGCAAGCCTCCCGGCTCTGAATTGTTTCATGTTTGAGGCTAATCAAATGCTGTTGTTTTTTTTTGCATTTTTTTGTACCAGTAGGCCTGCCCATCCTTGTTCGCGTTTGTGTTGGAATGTTGTATCATATTGCCTTTTTGATGGGGTTTTCAGAATCTCTTCTTAAAACATATCAATACCAACTCAAGCTCTATTTTTTCTAAGATGGTATTTTTGACGTGAGTTGACGGATTTTCATACTTCTTATTCGGTCAAACTTTTGATACTCCTCCAGTCATGTAAGGCATCTTCATATCTGCCGATGTTAATTTACTTTCATACGTTTTGTACATTTTCCAACATTGTGAGCCGTATTTAAGTGCTAGACGCAAAAGTGTAGTGTAAAGCCTGCCTTTCAGCTTAGGGGGCATTTTCGGATCGCAGAAGATAGCAGAGTTTTTCCGCGACTTCATCCATTATACGCTTAGGCGATGATGATCTCGTCATCACAAGTTGCTTCTATATTAATCACAGATCCCAGATATTTAAGCTTTTCGCATTTGGGAAGGCCTGAGTATATCAGAAAACGGACAGCATAAGTATTCAGTGTTTTTTTTTTTTAACTAATATGGTACACGCTTCCTTCCAAAACGTCCACCCATACGTCAAGTTCTCGCTGGAGGGGTGTAGGATCATCGTTTATGATGGTTCCACCGAAGTTTCGGACCTCTTTCCTGTTAAAACACTTCTTCATTTCCTCGACCTGTATGCTTCCGTTTAGGCTTTGTTTGCCTGAGCACATTCGGAGTCAAACCAGGGGATTCTCGGAGGTGATTGTGAGATGTCCAACACCTCTAACGCTGAATTCTTCGGGATTCATATTGTCAGTCGGTGAATTTCTCGCTAGCTCAAGGGATATGCGACTAGCATATGCAGTGGCGGTAGCTTTCGATTTCAGTCATCCAACATTGAATTTCCTCTCCTTGGTTGTTGATCGGCTAATAGCTTCCATTGATATCCGTACACTTAGTTTGGGATCAACTAGAAAGTGATCCTGGTCGATGTTCTTTAGTCTTCGGAACGTATGGACGTTCAGAATACTAAATAAATGTTTTCCGTCAACCGCGACATGATTGATTTGGTTGCAGGTTTCACCATCTGGTGACCTCCATGTGTCTTTGTGGATGTCAAGACGAGACAAGTTTCTTAATTCTATGTTTTCACGCTGCCTGAGCCCGTTTACGAAGGTGGTTTTCGGTAGGCTGTGCTTTCCGAATGTATTACCAAAGATGTTACAAGAATAAAATTAGAAAGATAGGAAAGAATTTTTTTTCGGCGCAGTAGATCGAGAATTAGGTGACTATTTTCTCACTTAAAACTTACGGACGGCTCTAGCTTGCACTAGGAGTTAGAAAAAATTCTTCTCAACCTGAGTATCGAACTGACGACCTCCGGGTCAGAAGCAAACAACTTATCTACTGCACCAATGCCGCCACAATTATTTTTACTTGGCCGGCTTTTGAGGCCTGAGCATATAGATCGTATTTAAGACTGATGAACAGAGCGTATCTTTTCTCCAGTTCCTAGTTCCTGGGAAGGTAACTGTGGTATTTACAACTCATGGATAGATCCAACGCTCATCCTTAGTTCAGTTATTCAGCGGGTGAGGTGACGATGCGATTTTTTTTCCACCAGACGCGTTGATCCCTAAAACCAGTTAAACCGTAATACTCCCGCTGCTAGGAATGCCCATCAGTTTACCTTTGAGCCCAATAGAGTTGTGCGATATTACTTAAAAGTCATGTAGACCTAATGGTAACTTACCCGTTTCTATCACTGTGTACCAGCCGTCTTGAGTTATCTATAATTTTCTAAATCTCGACCGCCTGGGTATAGTTCTCGAAGCAAACTCCAATAAAAAGAACAGCTTCGTCAGCCTGAGGCGCTGTTTGTGAATAAAATTATATTACTTTGCTCAAAGCAAAAGCATGTACATACTTACTCGCTTTCATTTATAGTCATTAAAGTCCCTTCGCACCTTCTGAAATGCATTTTCATTGTTTTATAGTCAGTCATGCTTTTTATTATTTGATGTACGCGCTTAATTGGAAAAATAGAATTGTTTACAACATCTCATTAAATGGTCGATGGCTTAGTTGTTAATAGTAAAGATTAAAACATGTTTTTAGTTAACTAATTCTCTAGGAGGCGGGGAGAAAGGGATTTTCCCCAAAACGAAGGTGTCTGCTTTGAAGGCTTCAATCTCTTCTGGCGTCAAATTTTCCATTTTACTGTACGTTTGGTCGCCTGCATTTGCCGGTTGTTGCTGTTGTGGAAACTGCTGTTGTTGTGGGTAACTAGACGCAGCTTGGGCAAAGATGTTTGGTTGTTGCTGAGATTGAGGAGCTGAAAATGGGCTGGAGGCGGCGGCTGTTGCAAAGAGTCCCGTTGGCTGTTGCTGCTGTTGTGGGGCAAAGGGTTGTTGTTGTTGCATTTGCGAGCTAAACACGCTTCCTGGGTTTTGTTGGGCCTGCTGCATTTGAAGTTGTTGCTGCTGTTGTGTTTGTCCAAAGAAAGCTCCCTGTTGCTGTGGCTGTGCAGTGTTGAATGGTGACTGCTGATTTACTTGAGCTCCAAAAGCTGCTGGTGTGGGTTGTGTTGGTTGGGAAAACATTCCAAAGCCTGTAAGCTGCTGTTGTTGTTGTTGTTGTGGGGATTGTCCAAAAATATTGCCACCAACAGCAGGCTGTTGTGGTTGGGTCTGTTGAGCTGCCTGGGCAAATATTCCTGCTGAATTTGGTTGCTGTCCAAATACCGAAGTGTTTGTTCCCGCAAATGGTTGGGATTGTGCCATCTGAGTCTGCTGTTGTGCTCCACCGAAGAGCGAGACTCCACCAACTGGAGTTTGTTGAGCAGCCTGGGCGAAAATATTACCTCCGAAAGCGTTGGTCTGCTGGGGTTGAGCTTGCGGAGTGTTAAAAAGTCCTGTTGCTGGTAGTTGTTGTTGTTGTTGTTGTTGTTGTTGTTGTTGTTGTTGTTGCTGTTGTTGCCCTCCAAAACTACCGAATGCACTCTGCCCCAGTAAGGACTTCTGAGCTCCACCAAAAATCCCCGCACCTGAGGCAGCATTGTTGCTCCCGCCAAATGAAGATCCTACACCGAAAATGTTGTTTTGTGTGGCAGGAGTTGGAGTAGCAAACAGACTGCTGCTTGTGGTTTGCTGTGTGTTTGACGCAGCAAAGGGATTGACGCTGGTACTGCCTGTCGGTGGATCACTAGTGTTATATAGATTTATAACTACGTCCATTACTTCCTTGTTGAGAGTTAGAAGCATTTTTAATTTGTTTTTAGCTTCTATTATCTCTTTGCTAAACTGTTGATTAAAGCTTTCGAAGAAGTTTTGCTTTTTTGAACCATAACAAAGCATTCTGATTTCTTCGAATGACTGGTCTTCTATGAAGTTTGGAATCGATGGTTTTTCTTTGAATGGACCGAAGCAGGAAAGTGGCCATTGATTGCCATTAACGGCGGATTCTACATCGGATTTTAGGAGTTGTCTGGTGAGAGACAAACTTGAATTTTAAGTTGTTTTGATTTAAATTTATGAACTTACTTAACATCCAAATGTTCGTTTACGCATTTTGTGCCAAAACGGCAATTGCCATTCATAAAAAACTTACATAAAACCATTTTAAATATATAAAAATATAATTTATTAAGTGATTAAAGGATAATTTTTTCTTTGAAAAAATCAAGGCGAAAGAAGTGCCAAAAAATGTCACTTTTAGATCTGTTTCCTTATTTCATTTTCAATTGGTTTCAGACGGTGATTGCGCACGTTCAATGCGTACACCATAGAAAAAAGAAAAAAGAACCGACCATGCCTGCAAACCCTGAAATTTTATTTTGGGTATGTGAATACGTGTGAGATTCGTGTGAGAAGCAGCCAATGAGCCATACGTTTCGTGCCTACATAAACGCAAACGGATTAGTAGTCCCATAAGAAATTCTTCTTTGACTTTTTATAATGTCAACTTTGACATTTGTTATAGAACATTGTTCAATAATGATTCATTTGTTTTCAAAAAAGGTTTGTTTGACTTCACATTTCAAAATTGCAACCTAATTTCGTCGAAATTAGATGGAAATGAGATAATTTCGAAATGTGATTTTGTATGGGAAATGAGATGATTTGGAATCTAATTTGGAAATTTGATATGAAATTAACTCATTTGGCCTAATGAAAACGTAGTATTATCCTCTCAGTTGTCGTTCTTGTTTCTTTTTTTTATGGCGTACACTGACTTTTAGGCAATTAACTTTTAGTCAAAGTGAATTCATTGAATGACAAACTGACACCAATACATTGCAAAGGAGAAACTGTCAGTTGAAAGTTAGTCAAGAAATCTTCACTTACTTTTTGAGTAAATATCAAATAAAAGTCAACTAACTTTTCGGCCCACCATTCACTCATTCAAAAGGGCCTTTCTCATGAGCTTGCAAACTGCGAATAAACCCTTTTAAGCGATTTCTAAAGAAAATGTAAATTTTATTTTATTTTTACTAATAGAGAAAGTGAATAAATTATTAATTCTACAAAGTTAAAAAGAAAAACAATGCATTTATTCAATGGTTTATATTACAAAGTTTTACATATTTTTTTCCGTTAGACCAACAAAATCACGTTAGCGAAATGCCAAAGTAAGTTCACGGTCCACAACATCAGAACGTGATCCACAAACTTACGAATACAACATTCGCTTGAATTTAACCTCAAATATAATATATGCACGTCATGTCACTCTGCTGTGTTTTGTTTTTGTTGATTTGAAAAATACATATAAATATAAGCAACTTGGCACCTTTTTCGAAAATTAAATTGTTTTGCTCTCAATACTTTCATTGTTTTGCCTACTGCTGACAAATAAAAATGCTATTCGCAGCCACCTGCGACAAAAAAAACTCATGTGAAAGGAATGTCAAAATTTGCGACTATTCGCTGTTCGCAGTTGGTGCTCATGTGCAAAGCACTTAAAATCGACCGGAGTAGCAGAATTGCTACCTCTGAATTATGTCGTTTTTGTGCATGTGGGAGGGTAAACTTGTTAAGTTATAAAAATATATACTCGTATCCCAAGCATAAAGATAGAAAGAGTGGAATTTTCATTCATATGCGAGAGTGAAGAATGAGTTTTGTTTTGACATTTGAGTAATTAGTGTGTGTGCTTCTTGAGTGGATTCTAAATTTAAATTAAGAAGCAAAGTTCTCTTCTCATTTCGCTTTACAAAATAAAATAAATAGTTGTTAACAACGCAACACAACAACACGTACCAATTTCAGACAGAAAGACAAATCAAATCGCTAAATATAGTGAATACAATTTCTCAGAAAATAATCTTAACTTTGGTGTCAAAATATGTATCCAACATTTCTTTTTGGATTCGCTTGCTTAGTTTTAGTTTGTCAAAGAGAACTCTGTTAAAAGAAAAGAGATACAACGTTTTTTTTGCCTTAGCTGAGGAATTGTGTTTTAGATTCGTCAAAAGGTACTGAGACAAGTTCTTGAGCACTCCGAAATCTCAAGAAATGTGAACTGGCTAATTAACGACAAAATACAACAAAAAACACACGAGCTGGCAATGATAGAGTGAAAGGGTCGGTTCGGCACGTCCACACCATAGAGTAAATAGACTATAAAGAGGGAAATCTACTGCCTTTTTTTGACAATGCCTACAAGCTGGTCAAATAAGTATTGGTGTAGAACTGTCAAAAAATTGACGCCGATTGAGAGTGTAGTAATGCTGAACTGTCAAATAATTGACGCTGATTGAGAGTGTAGTAGTTAATTGACCTCTTCTTTTCAGTTTCCTTTTCTTTTTCACCACGAAATTGGGCGTGTTGGCAGATACTTGATAATAAAAAGCGCCATCCCGAAATTTGACGTTATCAGTGACTCAAACTGACTAATTTAAATTACCATTTTTGGAAAGAATCCGAAGTGTCAGTGGACTTAAAATGTATATTAAATCAATCAGATAAGACATTGGACCAAACCTGCATCAATTAAAACTTACATTTCCGTTTTTTTTTTTCTAAAACGGAATTAATTTTTTCAACAAGGGTCACTGATGACGTAAAAATACGAAAGTCGCTATCTTGTTTTCTTGTATCATGAGGAGACACTAGCAAGTTACTCGAATGCGAGTTGTTATACTTTATTATTTTTTTCCCTGCCTTTTAGTTACATATTGTGTGCTTGAAAACTCTATATAAACGTTTAAAACTGATTAAACAATATTCAAGAGTTCAACCATTTTACCTGATACCTAAACTGTTAGTGTAAGTGGAAGACGAAGATGACGTGCCTGATGAGAATACTTAATACAAGATACAATTCTCATCAGGCACGTCGTCGTCATCTTCCGATAGTGGTATTTTGTGAAATTCTCACAAATTGTTCGAAGTGAAGGAACTCTGTGAATTATTGGGTCCTTTTTACAAAATTAAACTGCTTATTCGTTTTATTAATGATAATAAGCACATCACATAATGCTAATTGTCACTATCACTACACAAAATTCACTAAACAATTTGCTGTTCATATTGATATATGTACATATTTTAAAAAAAAATTTCTATCGAAAACTATTTGTTTGTATATAACCTATAACTTTAACTTGTTTTCTGTTATGTGTTGTTGTTGACGTTGTAGTTAGAAACTCACCTCATCGTTTTTTCTTCTTTTTTTGTACAGCGGACAATGAATGATATACAGAAGAGAACACGAAACACAATGAATGATATACCAAAGCAACAACGAAAATTGAGGGTGTTGAGGCGTGGAACGTACGAAAGATTTTCCTCTATATAATATATTTACTCTATGGTCCACACTTTATTAATTGGGTTCTTGTTTCTGTCATCAGATCCATTTGATTCGACTTGAATTGGGTTCGGTTTCGGCACGAACCAAAGGCCGATCGGGACAGGACGGGACGTCTTTTAAAATTGAAAACAATTCTCAGTCATATTTCTTGGTGTATCTTTTAATAGATTTTTTTTAGAATTTCAACAACAAACAGAATTGTTGTATGATTTGCTGTCATACACCAATTAAGAACGGAAAATTGACTGGAAATATTGGAATATTTTATTTTTCCCAAATTTTTTTTGGATACATTAGGTGTGTTTTTGCAAGCGTATTTACGCTTAAAATCAAAGTGTAAAAAAAATATTTTTTTTTCAAAATTTGGACATCACTAGTAAAATTTCAATGTTTTTTTTTTTCAAAACATTTTAATTCTCACTATTTTTCTTCAAATCTTCTGGCTTAATATATTTAAGTGTTCTTCTTAATAATGGCTAAAACACAATCACGCTTTAGCTTCGGTTTCGGCTGACGTTTACAAGTTCAATCATAGGAAATCAATACATCCTATCACAATGTCGCTTTGGCTTTGACGTTACGTTTGGTTCGTGTACAGTATAAGGTAACGTGACTCAAACGTTAAGCTTAATCAGAAACTGGTTGAACTTTTGCTCACTTTGAAAGAAAAAGCAAAAACAAAAACCTTAGCTCATACGCGTAGATGTTTATCGTCACTATCTAAATAGATATAGAAATTTGTTGTTGTTGTTTTTTGTGTGTAAATATTTTTAAGCGTGTATACGCGTGCAAAAAAACAACTATTATACAGCAGTTTAGTAAAATAACCAGCCAGATTCTCCCCATCAGCACTGATGCTTCACAAGTAACAAGAAGAGGTGAAAACGCTTTTGTAATTTTCGTATTCTCCCTCAAGGTCACTACTTGTGAGAGTTACACAATCAATCGAAATTGTGATCTCTGATCTCCTTCAGAGCAGGTCACAACTCACAAATTATTTCAGTTTTCACATTTTAATAGGAAATAAAAAGTAAGAATTAAAAAAGCACATAACTTTTAACCAACTAATATTGATAGGAAATCATATTTTAGCAAATTGCAATTTGTGAGTTAATGAAATATGGAAGTGAATTTCATTCTGGTGTATCTTATTAGAGGACTTACATCCGAACATGGAAAGTTAAATGATTACAATAGCACAGAAGTACATATTAACAAAAAATATATTGTTCATTTCGTGACTTCCTACAAAATAAAAAAAATTTCCGTGCACTTTATGGCTGCCATTTTGTGTCGTTTTTATTTGTTCGTCATCTGCTGTTCACAATAAAAATTTACCATGATGTGGGGCGTTTCGTTCTGACTTTCCTTGTCAGGATTGGGGGAGAATCCCATAAATGTTATCAAGTCACAACAATCTTCACAAATAATAGTCACAATAGCTTGTGACTTGTGATTCGTCACAAGAGGGAGAATCGGGCTTGAAAACTCATGTTTCATTTTCAAATAAAACCAGTTCCATTCCATTTTGTCATTTCTGTTAATTTTTCGATTCGTAAACATATTGTTGAAATTTTAATAGTTTTTAATATAATATTAATTTATATAACAAAATAGAAATGTGATCTTGTAGCCTAGAATGGCTACCAGAAACGTAAAAAAATGACATATATACTAAGGGGCTAGTTATAGCTATCATTGAAATGCATCATTGAAAAACTTTTAAACTTTATATGTTTTCCTTTGATAAGTAACACAAATGATATACCAATCGATAGCAAATGATACGAAGAATTTTTTTCGATAAGAACAAATCAATTTGCACAAATATTTTTTACTAAACATGTATTTATCTGCTTTCCTGATGCAAATTCGTTTTTCGTGTCAGCTGATTGTTTTATGACAGAATATGGAACAACTCGTTCCACTGATTTGAGTACCAATTTCGTTCAATTCCAATGACAGATTTGTATCCGAAAAAAATGTTCGTGTGTATTTCAACCAGGAAAATTTTTCTCTCAAAAAAATTCCAATGATTTGTTTCAATGATGCTGAAACAAAATGTTCCAATTTCAAATTCCACCAAAATGCTACAAAATGAACATTAGTGACAACTTCAAAATGCAGATAAGACATGACTTTTCATTGCGCCTCAATGAGTATGAATCTAAACAGGGCCTATGCACTTAGTCATCAAACATCGAAGTATGTAGTTGCGATGTAGTTACACCAGATGGTGACACCATCAGTAAAAAGAAAATACAAAGTAATTGTTATTATTATTATTTGACTTGGCGTTTCTCTAATGCGAGAAAAAATTATTGGAACAAATTTTACGAGAGGAAAATAGAACAATTTTTGAATAAAACTGCAATAAGTTTATTTGATGTAAGTCATGATTAAAATGTACCCAGTAACAACAACATTTAAGCATTAATGTTTAATTTTACTTTAAGCTTTATAACTTGAGTAGCGAAATTTAAATTAAAAATATTCGCGCATGAAGATTGAATTTTATTTCCGAAACGAGTCACTAATTAATATAAGGAAAATATGTTGTAAAAATATTTTAATTTATAAAAATAAAAAAATTGTAATTTATATTTCATTTCCTTATATTAATATAACTTGTTCTTAAATTAAAATATTTCTTTTCTTTCAAATAAAATACCAAGTTTTCAAATTAAAATAAATTCACGGTAGCCCAAAACAAGAAGCCGCAAATAAGGAAGGGGCAGGGCACTTGTTTTTTTACTATCTGCATTTGGAAGGTTCTTCGCTGCACGGAAGAATAAAAAACGAAATTGTTAATTGAAAGACCAAAACAAAAAACATATTGTTAGCAAAAAAAAATCTATAATACCAATTTTTTTATTTTTAATAAATAAAATATTCATAAGGTATATAAGATTTTGATTGGTAGGTTTTAAAAAAATTAAGATTATCTTTGATTCATACTCTTTTAAGAAGGAACAGCTTCATGAATTCAGTTTGTTCGTGTTTTACTAATTGTTGCTATCATAATAATCTTTATTTTATTTCAACATTCAACCACTGAATGTTTTTTTTTTTGAGGTTTATGTTATGTCGATTGGAAGCTTTAATGTACATTGAGGATTCCTCTGTGTGCAGTTAATTTAAAACTTATAAATTAATAAAATAATCAATTTCCTAATGTATTGCATTTCAGCCTTAAAATACTTTAAATTAATATTTACACTAAAGGGTTTTTAATAAAAACTGGATTAACGATCATTTATACAATAAACCTACCTTAAATTACTTAAAATAAATTTTGTTGGGCCTTGCTTCGGAGGCGCTCAGCTTCGCCCCCTTCTAAAATGTCTCGGTCTTAAAAGAATCGATTATTTTGCGGCCGGTGTGGTAAACCAACGGAATTGCCGATCTATTCTAAAATAAGAAAAGCCTCGGGCGGGATAAAACTTCTCGAAGGCGTTCTCTTAAAATATTTATCACTGCTCGAGCAGTAGTGTTGAGGAATTAAGGAGGGTGATACAAAAGCGGGAATATCGTAGTACAATATTGGGTATAGCATCGACTCAAGCTGACTTTTTTTCTTTAGTGATTAGTGATTCCAGGAACAACGTTAAGTTTTTTTTTTTTTTTTTTTTATAATTAACGCGCGCACAAGGGACTATTTGTTTCCCTTTTAATGTAACACACTGCGCGGGCATTAGGAAGATAGGGAGGGGAGAGATGGAGGTGTCGATTAACATTGGTTTTGAATGTTTGCAAATTGAAATGGCAAGGGAAAATCTCGCCGGGTAAACCATTCCAAAGTCGTGTTGTACGGCTAAAAAAAGAATCCCTATATTTCACGGTACGTCCGAAATTGGGCTCAAGGGTGAACTGATGGGCATTCCTAGCAAGACGAGTATTACGGGCGAAACTTTTAAGGGGAGGAATGCAGCTGGCTACCTCGAGTGAACATTTTTTATAAAAGAAACGATAAAATAAGGAAAGACATGAAACATTGCGTCGGTGTTCGAGAGGGGCAATTGTTTCAGCGGCAGTTCTATTTCCTATCAATCTTAACGCACGATTTTGTATTCTATCAAGCAGGTGGAGCGATGTTTGTGAAGCACCTGCCCACAGGTGGGAGTTATACTCGAGTTTAGGGCGTATAAACGCTTTATAAATTGTAGCCAGATCAGATGGGGAAAAATACTTCTTACACCGATACAGAAAACCTAAGCACTTAGCAGCATTCTTAGCGATTTCAAATATATGGTCGTTCCAACAGAGGTCGTCGTTGACACACATACCGAGTACTGAGAGCTTTTCGGTTTCTTCGATGTAAGTGCCATTCATGGACAATGGCATTGGGGGAATGTTAAGCTTTAACGACAGAAGACAGCATTGAGTTTTCGAAGCATTAAACTCCACACGATTTCTATTACCCCATTTGACAATGCTGTATAAATCAGAGTTTAATGAGCTTGACATACGGCACCGTTGCAATTGTACGTCCGAAGGCGAAGGACGTGAATTATCGAACGAATATGAAAAGCTATATGATATTTAAGCTAGCTTTTGAGAATTTTTTTCAGGCTAAATAAATAAATGAATGACTCCGTCGGTCGCATATACTTCTTCTAATGTGCCTTATCAGATCACATTGGATCACAAGATCTTTGACAGAAGCAAGTAACATTTACCTACGGACATAAAATAACAATGTCTGGTAAAAAAAAAATTAAGTACGCCATCACATGTCTTTAATAATAATGAATTTATGAAAATATAATATTTCGAAAATTATGGTATTGATATTGATAAAACATAATTTTCGTATATTTTTTTGTTAAAAATTTTTTTTTTTGAGATTTGGTATGGATTTTCTAATTTTGTGTTATTATTTTTAGTCCGTTCCTTGAAGTTTCCTTTTCAAACAAGCGACCTCAAACATGAAACGTCAAAGTACATTTCGACAGAAATTGTTATCTATTGGGTTTTATGCGTTCACAGAAAATGAAATCAGAAAAGTCTGCAACTCCGAATGAAAGCAATGCAGTTCTTAATGACGATGAAAACGAAAACAGAATACATAAATAAAAATGCAATACCAAAAATTTAGGAAATACAAGTAAAAGTGACTCAATTTATTAATGTCTTTTGATCGTCCGCGAAGTTCAGCTCAACAACGATCAGCTGTTTGAAAGTGTCGTCCTCGTTTTGCTGCACATTATCGCGATTATACCGAGTCACAAAAAATTACGATGAAATTACGCATTTTGGGACAACATAATGACAGACTTGCAATATTCGTGTGATAGCTACTGTAGCTAGCGATAAAACGATAACATATGGCAGCAGTACACTGACGATGCAATGACCTATTTTATTGTGACGCCAAAAGTTTAATCGTATAATGTAATACTAGTCTTATAGACTTTGAAGGAACTAGTTCCAAGAGACTATCAATTTTAACGGCAATCTAAAATTTACTTCTGTTCATCATTGGAATTTTTTTGATAGATCAGTTACAGTAATTGTTCTTTGTTCGTCGACAAAACTCGGAAATTTTCTTTCTTATTTAACACAATATAATTTTGATTTTATTGATTTTACTGAGTATAACAGAAATTTAATTTACGTTCGTTGTACGTCGCTTAAACATTGTTTCTTTGTCACGTCCGTTGTGTCTTTGCTCTGGTTGTCGACTGACTCGTATTTTTGAATATCTCTGCCTCTATCCTCCCGTCTCTTTCTCTCACCAGTGCTTCTTTCTTTCTTCTACAGCAATAATTGAAAATTTTCTGTCAGTAGAAAAATATGCCTGATTTTATGGGATATATGTTAATCTGTCACAGAATTGAAAGAAATTGGGAAACAAATCAGTGGAACGACTCGTTGCCTTTTCTTTCTAAAAAGAATCAACTAACGCGAAAAATTAATGTGCACCAGAAAAAGAGATAAATACATTTTTAGCAAAAATCTGCAGATGAACGAAAGAAAATGACCCATTAAAATTTCATATGGTAAAAAATTTTAAAGGTGCCAGGTTATTTATTAAAATGTTAAAAAAAAAAACAATTTAAATTCAAACTTGCCGCTTTCCAAGAATTAAAACAAAAACACTTTTCGGCAAGTAAGTAATTTTGATTATTTTTATTATTTACACAAGAAGGTTTGGTTTTTTTCGTTTAAAGAATAAAACTTTCTGTAACTTTTTAACTAATTATTTTAAGGTTCAAAATAAAATCATTTCATGAAAAAAAATATACCTATTTCAGATTTTTTTGTTTTATTTTTACAATTAAAAAATTTGTCTAGCCTTGGATATGTTGTGCGAATCACTTAAGGCAATTACTTCGTACCAAGCATATTATACATCAAAATACGTGAGAGGTTATAAAGCAAAAACAGTTAGAACTTACTAAATAGTAAATTTTCACAGAAAAGAACCGGAAAAAGTCCTTTTTTTTATTAATACAGTATCTATCTACATCGACAGTAAAAACACGAAAATAATAAATTAAATTCAGTGATTAGTTTTTGACATTTGGTAAAATAGTACATAATATTTAAAACGTACTTTCTACTTGAAGGTAGTCACTTCGTAACGTCCAATGGAACACACATAATATTTTATTAGACCACTTTTTTTCTTTCTATTGACTATTGACTTGTTTTATTAATATACCAGGAATGGCATCACCTTTGCCTTAATAAAAATCTCTTAAAATTATTTAAGACTCTTTACATCACTCACTCTCAAATTTCTCGGGTATATACAAATATTTTCCATTCGAATTGTACCTAGCAAAGTTATTCTTGGGAATTTTTATCTCGACTTTCCGGCAGAAAAACTCAAACTTAAGCGTTCTTTCATCATCCATTTCACAAATACTTTACTTTTTTATAAGCTTAGAAATTCGTGTTTGTATTCCACGACATAGTTTCATTAATTGGTTAATAAATTTATCAAAACTTCAAGTACCTACTTGGCCTGGAGAAATCTAATTTTTTTTCATACTCCTCTACACACACCATTAGCGAGAAGGAGATAGCGTCAGTCAGCTAAATAATTTCTATTTACCCATAATTTCCATGGAGAAAAATAACTAAAAGAGTGAGCTATATGTATATAGAGAGAGTGTACATTAACACCTTTTAAGAGAAGATCTATATACTTTATACAATTCTCAAGAGAAATGAAAGAGGGTGATTCGACTTCGTTATTGTTTTCAAACAAAAATAATATTAAACAATAAATCTGTTGTCTTTTGTGGTTAATTAAATTATTTGAATTTAATAACTATTTTTTTACAAATTCCTGTCTAATTATCGATATAATTATTATTGAAATTAAGAATTTTCCAACCGAACGGATGTTCAACAATTTGCATCACCCTCTACAAGGGACAACCATTTTGCCGGGCTCTCACCATTTATTTGAAAGGAACTATTTCTCAGTTACTGAGTAAATCGCGATGAGTGTGCATCGTCAGTGTTACGCGTTTTCTTACGGTAACCGTTGTATATAACAAAAAATTAATAAAAATAATTATATACATACATTGAATATACACGCAAGTAATTGCTGAACTGTTATTAAATAAAAAAAAGAAATAATAAGTAAATAAAACAATTACACAAAAGAATTAATGAAATTTAATTAAAAGTTTAAACTATATTATGTGCAGTGTGTGAAAAGTTCAAGAGAGATTTGTGAAAAAAGAAAAAAATAAATAAAAAAATACAAAAGTTTTAACCGCGCTTAATTAACAACAACAAAGTTTAAAGAAGGTGTTATTGAAAAGGAAGGCCGCGAATCTTTTTTCCCATTTTTAATTAATTTTGCTTTTTTAAATAATTTAATATACCAAAAAAATTAAAGTTTTGTTCATTTGAAAAAAAAAAATTATTTGGTTTCCCTTGAATACGCTTGTGTAAATTTTTCAAAAGAAAATCACAAAAAAATAAATGATTTTCCACGTGTAATCGCGCAAACATGAGGAATAAAAGAAAACTTTTGCAAGGATGCATTATGGAGTTCAATATTGTTCGTAAATGATGTAAGTTTACAGTTGTTCGACGGAAAATATATTACAAATAAACTGTTCTTTGATATTTTTATTTTATTTTATTAATAGCTGCATAACAGGGTATCATTAGGTACACCTACTACGCCCACGAAAGTTTTAATCTTACAGGTACCCCTACTCGTGTTTTTGTTTGTTGTGTTCATGAAGGGGGAAGCTCGAAATCTGGTCATTTCTTCATAGTGGAGAATCCTAAACTCTCAACACAATATTTCATTACATTGTTATCTCTATGGGCCTTGGGATAACTTTAAAGCTCTTTAAGAAAAAACTAGGTGTGTACATACCTGCCCACCCTTTTCCTTAATTTATTTTTATCAACTCTTGCAACTTCCAACTGTAATCCTAGCTGATCTGTGTTCAAGATTGATAGCTTTAGGGTTTCTCGAACGAAATTTGGAATCATTTGCACTGAAATGACCTGAAGATTCTTGGAATTTAAAAGAGATTCATAGGACTGTAACAAGGAGCTAATATTTTCAACACAATCTCCTAGATGTCTTTAAAAAAAATATTGTTTTTTAATTGATAAAACTTACGCAAATAATATGCACCTACATACATATGTATGTACATTAGATAGCTTCATGGGTTCAAAGTTAGGTTTTAATCTGATACACACACAACCTATTTTTAAAAGGAATTGAGACTTTAGCTTTTTATTTTGGAAAAATTCTCAAGTTAGGTAGTTGTCAAAACTATAAAACTGATTTTCTAATTTAGCCACAGATAAATCAATATTTGTGGGCCTTCTTCATAAATGTGGAATTTCTGTTTTCACTTATCACATCCAACGATGTTGTAAACAACAAAATTGGTCCACACAGCTATATTCAACACAAAATAAGATCAGAAAAGAACAGTAAATTCCTCATTGAATACCAAAAAAAAATGATCTTTTTTGTTTAGAACAGTTCAGAACAGACTTAATGAACAAAGATTTTTACTTTCCGTTAGATTCTTTTTGTATCTTAGTTACTTCTTAGAAATCTTTGCGCCCTTCGTTTCTAACATATATTTCTCACTTCAATTGGTAAAAAAAAATAAGTTCGATACAAATTTTCTCGACTTTTAAACTGTTTTTTTTTTAAGAGTAGAACTCCGCAACGAAAACGAATATAAAATACACATTATATAATTAAATGGAATGTTTAAGATTCGTAAATATTAAAAAATGGTCACGACTGGGTCGCACGTACTTGCTTTTCTGTACCTCATCACATTGGGAGACAAGATCTTTGACAGAAATATTATTTGAGGTAGAAACCACAACACTTAAGTTTTTTTTTTTTTTTTTTTTTTTTTTTTTTAAATGAATTTATGAAAAAAAAAGAATTTCATATATTGTAGGACCGGTTTTGATCAAAACCTGTTTTTACTTGCGATTATAGGGAAAGGCAAGTTTAGGATTCGTGAATATAAAAAAAGAAATTATACCTATAAAATGAAACATGAAATTACAATCATAGAGAAGTCTAAAAAAAGAAAAAGAGAAAAAATGTCTGTGTCTGTCTGTCTGTCAGTATGTATAACGAGCTGCAGCCTAAACGGCTTAATCGGTTATCTTCAAACTTATTGTGTGTGATTATTTTGGCATTCCCAGAGGGGAAATTGAAATTTTATTTTTAGGTCTGCCTTATGACCGTTTAAGAAAACCTTATGTTTTTCGAAAACGGCTCCAACGATTTTGATGAAATTTTTTGAGAATTTTATTGATGATATTTGCCATCATTTGATTAGAACCAAATTTACCGGAAAAGTCCATAGGTATAACGTTTTTTCAATTTTTGGCTTTCTCAGTAACGACTTTTTGGATTTCTGTCAAATTTATATTTGAGAAAATCTAAGTTA
This sequence comes from Platycheirus rosarum, assembly GCA_963971375.1. Taxonomy (NCBI): domain Eukaryota; kingdom Metazoa; phylum Arthropoda; class Insecta; order Diptera; family Syrphidae; genus Platycheirus; species Platycheirus rosarum. The sequence goes on from OZ020507.1 coordinate 36,210,956, forward strand.
TATTAATTCTGAATATCAACATTTTTTAATGACTTTTTTCTAATTAAAATTAATTTTTTAATTTTTTTTTTGAAAAATCAATATTTTTAAAACTAATTAAAAAAATATTTTAAATTTTATAATCACGTGTAATTTAATAAACTCTAAAAAACTGCATACCAAAATTTCAAAAATCAAAAAACTAAAAATAAAAAACAGGATTTTATCAAAACCGGTCCTACAATTTTCGAAATACGTTTTTTCATAAATTCTTTGTAATTTAAGACGTGTGATGACGTACTTCATTTTTACTAAAAACCGTTAAGTATTGTGATTTTGTGACTTTTTATAAGTTCAAACTGTGTTGTTTTCAATGTAAATGTTACTTGTTTCTGTGAAAGATCGTGCTTTCTAATGTAATTAGGCACATAAGAGCAAGTACGTGCGACTTAGTCGTGCCCATTTTTTTAATTTTTTTTTTGTTTTGAGATTTCTGTACCTACGCATTTTTTAGGGTTTAATCATATACAGCTAATTATCAAATAAAAAAAATATTGATTAGTTTTAAAAAAATATTTAAAATAAAAAAAATAAAATGAAACCTTTAGAACTTACTTAGGTGGCGCTACAGTTCGGGACGAACCTTTAAAAAGTTAACTAAAATGAAAATATATACATGTATAGGTATATATAATATATATTCCAAATGTTCAAAAAAATGTTTTTTTAACAAGATTGCAAAAATAAAACCTCTAATGATATTACCTTGAATATGTGTAGGTACTGTGATCTACATCTACTTTCTAATTTAAAAAAACTCCGCCTATTTTGTATTTCTTTTTCTCTTCTTGTTCTTTTTGAATTTGAGTGGAATTATTTTTTGAATTTGCTTCTGTTCCTTTTCATGTTCGCCTGGTGCTTGCGATCGATTTTGGTTGAAAGAACCACAGTATCGCGGTTAGCATGAGTGATAAGCCTTATTAGTTTGAAACATGTTATTTCGTACGTGTAGGCTGTCATCGAGTTATAAGACGTTATCACGTAAAAAAATATTCAACATTCATTTTTTTTTCAATTTTAAGATCAGCTTTGAATTGATGAACTCTATCTATTATAATCTAAACAAATTTTTTTTAAAACCAATATAACGGTTTTATCAAAAACCAGACCCATAATATTAAAAATCCTTTTTTCTTTGTTTTTACTAAAAACCGTTTGTTACAGTGTTATTTTTTACTTTTTAAAAGTTCTTTTGAAAAGAAGGTTCTTATTATTATGTCTGTTCCCAATTTTCGTACGAATTCGTACGAATTTTCACGAATTTCTACTAATTCCTGTTTCCGTACACCAAAAATTCGTAGAAATTCACAGAAGAGAGCTCGTGAGAGAGAAAATAATTTCCCCATCCTGCGAATTTCTTCTAAGAAGAAATTTTCGAAGGCAGAAGAAAGTAGCACCCAAACGTTAATTTGACAATTGAAAAAAAAATAAATAAATCAAATTTACGACACGTTTGGTAAAGATTGCAGAGTTATTTTTAAAAGTTTATTTACAAAAACCCTGGTTCCAAGAACTTTTCTATGAATATTGTTGACGAAGTCCAGGTACCTACCTGATTTAGTTCAGGCAATTGTTACAGAGCAGTGTGAGTTAAGCCAGCTGTTTGCAAGAAGTAGTAGAGAAGAATTGTTGCTGTAAGCGTGGAAGCACCTACAAAACTACTAATTATTTTGTTGGCGAAGCTAATGCCACAAATAGGCAAAACATTTCTCTTGAAATAAATAACATTTTAAAAATCTTTGTTAGTTTCTACCAATCTTTTGACGTTTAAGTAGTGATGCTTGAAAATCCGACAGTTTATCGATAGTATACCTAGATAGTAAAAAAATATCGAGTACTTAGATAGTTTAAAAAACAATACGACTATCGATAGTTTAAATAATTCAAACTTACCTTCACATTTCAAACTTCAGCTTACTCAAGAGATGGAAAACGGTTGGAATAGCTCATACTTTATGCTTAAACGATTATCAGATTTTCGATGTAGGCTTGTTAAAGTAAGAGGGTTTTTATCTGTCAATTTGAAAGAGCTAGATACGGAAAATTTTCAAGCTTTTTTCGTAAATTTTTTTACGAATATTCTTAACTTGGCTTGTAAGCTTTTTTTCACTGTCCCATTGTGCCAGGTTTTCTTTACTTTATTAACAAATATAATTATAAAATATATTTTCATTACATATACATCAAACTTAATCCAAATCGCTTTTGAATTAAAAAAAAAATGGGCACGACTGGTTCGCACGTACTTGCTCTTATGTGCCTAATTACATTGGAGACCAAGATCTTTGACAGAAACAAGTAACATTTACGTTGAAAAGAACACAGTTTGAATTTATAAAAAAGTATCAAAACCACAATACCTGACGGTTTTTAGTAAAATTGAAGTACGCCATCACACGTCTTAAATAACAAAGAATTTATGAAAAAAGTATTTCGAAAATTGTAGGACCGGTTTTGATAAAATCCTGTTTTTTATTTTTAGTTTTCTGAAATTTTTTTTTAAATGTTGGTATGCAGTTTCTTAGAGTTTTTTTTAATATACATGTGATTATAAAATTTTAAATAATTTGTTTGTGATTAGTGTTAAAGATATTGATTTTTGAAAAAAAAAAAATTCTAAAAATTAATTTTTATTAGAAAAAAAGTTATTACAAATTTTGATATGCAGAATTAATTTGGCTACCTAGATCTTCTCAAATATCTCAATTTGACAGAAATCAAAAGAGACGTTACCGAGAAAGCCCAAAATTAGAAAATCCCGTTATATGAAAGGTAATAGACTTTCCCCGTAAATTTGCTTCTAATCAGATGATAGCCAATACCAACTAAAAAAATCTCAAAAATTTTGATCAAAATCGTTGGAGCCGTTTTCTAGAAAAATAAGCTTTTCCTAAACGGTCATATGGCAGGTACCGTTATTTTTAGGGCTTAAAATAAAATTTCAATTTCCCCTCTGGGAAATGCCAAAATAATCACAAACACCAAGTTTGAAGATAATCGCTTAAGCCGTTTAGGCTGCAACTTGTTATACATACTGACAGACAGACAGACATTTTTTCTCGATCACTTTTTTAAACTTATCTATGATCGTAATGTCATGTTTGATTGTTATCTCAATTTTTGTATGTTCACGAATCCTAAACTTGCCTTATAGTCTAGTCCCTATAATCGCAAGTAAAAAAACGTTTTCAGCCAACATAAATTCAAAATATTTGTTCAGGCTCAAATCAAACAGATAAGGAAATCTTCAATCTAAAGCACTGAAGTGTGAAAAAACAATACTTTATACTTTATATGTATGGATTTTGTCTAGAGAGGCAGGGTCAGCAATCCTTGTGCCACCCTGCACGAGGAAATTATCATGTTAAAAAAGCACGATTGTACCACTTTGGCAATACTGTTTGTAACTTATTCCTTTTGAACTAAAACTTGCACAAGCTCATAGAATTTTGTATCACTTGATTCTGAAAATGGAAGATGAGCTAGATCCATTGATTAATGTATTTAGAAATTAACAATTTTGCTCACAATTGAAATAAATTACAGAGCGAAAACACGCTTGTCAAACTGACAGCTCAAAATTCTACTGGTATTAGAGTGAAAGAAGGGGTAAATCTGCCGAAAACCCCAGATCTGAGCAAATAATCTCAGATAAAAAAAATCATTTTTTTTCCACAAAAACTGCCAAAATCTGTGTTTTGACAGATCTAGATCAAAAATTGATTTTTTTCCCAAAGGAAAGTCCTATAAGAAAACAAAGATCCTAGATATCTTAGAAACTGTTTTTCAAAACTTCGTTTATCCTGTTGCGCGTGTTATCTATTTACTGTTTAACAAAAATTGTCAGCACAGGGAAGATAGGACGTGTGCTTCTGAGTCTAATTGCATTGGCTTGCATATTTCTGTTTCAAGTAAAAGTTCTAACAGGGTTTCCGTACTTATCATTATAAATTGTCGCAAATAGGAGAACAATGTGCGTGGGTTATCACTTGCTGATTACAATACAATATTACTATTTTATTTATTACTATTACTATTAATCAAAAAAAAAATTGATTCATTCGCCAATAACGACAGCATAATATCAATAATGCACCCATATGATTTTTTTGTGATAATACCTTCAATCAGTAAAATTGGGCCCACATCCCACAAAAAAAAACCCACAGCATGATTCTGCAACCTCCATGTTTTATTGTGAGTTTTGTTAGCTTGAATCAAAAGCTTGATTTTTTAAATGTCGTTGAACAAATCGTTTTCCGTTCATTCCGTTCATTTTAATCTAAGAATAACGGATAGTCAAGCTTAAAGCATTGGGTGTCACTATTATTTTGGTTATAGCTGCATATCTATCTCTTTTCTTCTCACAGCGTTGCTAATGAAACAAAATAACAAACGAGCACCTAACATCAAATTTCAGGAACGGTTTTTTGACAGCAAAGTTGATTTTTTTTTGTTTTTTGATAGTGATCTTTAATGTCGCCGCCCTCAATTGGTCAGTTAACTCTGCAATTGGTTTTCGAAATGTATTGCTTTGCCTTCAACTTTTAATTTGTTTTTCTTCTATCTAAACGTAATTTTTCTTAAGTTTGTTTTTTGTATTCATCAAACAGAGTTCGATTCAAAAATGGCTTTACCAAGGTTGGCTTAAACAATGTTGAGTATTCTTCTCAAAAGGCCTCGTCAAAAGATAAAAGTTTGCATCCATCTTTAGATGCGATACAGAATAATAATTGATCCTACTCATGCAATATCAGGAGTCAAACAGGGAAGTCATCTCAGACCTTTAGTTTTTATTCTGACAATATAAATTATGTCATTCAATATTGGTTGATTTGAATGCAAATTTTCACGAGTAAACAACCTATTAACACGAGCTTCAATGGGTGATATTAAGCTCCTCCATATGATCATCATCTGGAACATTGCATTCGAGATTCCAGCGATTATTGATTCAATAGTTTCGGTGTTGTTCATCGAATATCAGCAAACTACACAATAGGTATATCCTATTATCGAACACAAAATATGTCCTCTAGAAGGTTGCGTATTTTTAATATTGAGGTAACGACTCCGCTAAAGTTTTCTTAAACTTTTGTTGGCCAAAAAAATTCTTCTTATCTCATATCACATAATCTCTTCTTAACGATCATTACGATCCTTCAACAAAGCGGTCCAAGTTTAGTAACCGCACTTAATGAGAATTGAATCGTATGTCATTTCGAGAAAGCCAAAAAAAGCATCAAAAGAATTCATGGTTTGACTTGAGCTGCAAAATGGTCATAGAAACGCTAATAAACTATCAGATCAAGAAATTTCTTGACAAACGGAAATTTGTTAATAGCGAGCAATACGATTTTCGTAGCAATATGATGGTATATCTCACCGAACTTGGTATTTCGGAAGCATTCGATAGACTTTGGCATCAAGCTGTTTTTTTTTTCAAAAATTCGTGCATTTGGTATATTGATTAACATCTTGTTTGATATAGATTAGAAACGACGTTTCGTTTTCAGTCTGATTGTCACAGAATAAATGCTGGTGTGCCACTGCCATTGTACCATTGTTTTGTTGACGATAGTAGGTACCATCAGGTTCTTATATTTATTTCTTGATTATATAGCCTATTCTTCGGATGTGAAACTGCAACATCAGCGTCTGATAAATTCCGATCTTGATAGTTTTGTCCAATAGGAATCTGTTAACCGTACTTCTGTACTTTACTACCTGAACACAATGCAAAAATGGAACTGCATTACGGAACGGAAGACGGAGCAGGTGTCAAATTTTTCGTACGTACCATCAATTGGAACACAATGCACGTACAGTAACTTTGACGTTTGAGTTTTAAAATGGATGGAATACCAAAAAGAAATGATAAAAGAGAGAAGAAACTTTTGTGCCACGAATTGAAATATCACCAAGACGAATGGAATCATCTGGTGTTATTTCAATTATACTAAAAAAAATGGTTCGGGAGGGACAGACATAAGAAAGATTGTTCAGGTTAATTTTTTTTAACCGCACGATATGAATGTGGAACGCGTTACCCGGCTCGATTTTCCCTTCTATTACGATTTTCAAACATTCAAAATCAGTAGCTCTTTATATTTTCTGTCAAACTTTCCTAAACGCTCGCACTGTGTTAATTCATGATAAGAGAAGTAATAGCCCTTGAGTTTAAAGGTTAATTTAAGGTTTATCAAGATTTCTCAGATTTAAAAAAAAATTCAGTCATTTCGATACAGTTGGGCAATTATTTATCTGAATACGATTTCCCAGAAAATGTAAAAAAAAAACTACATAAAGGTTGTTTTTTTTTAGAGGTTTAGAACTTTGAAATGGAATAAAACAAAGATTATTTTTTTAAATTGACATGAAATTTAATTTATTAGAAAGATAATCTTCTGGCATTATAATTTAAATATGATTTCTGGACGTAGTCTAATCTAGAGATTCAATTTTCGATGACTTTTTCCAATATTTGTGGCCGTATATTGACAATAACGTGGCGAATGTTGTCCTCCAAGTGGTCAATCGTTTCGGGCTTATCGGCGTAGACTAGCGACTTCATATATTCCCATAGAAAATAGTCAAGCGGCGTTAAATCGCACGATTTTGGAGGCAAATTCACGAATCCTTAACGTGCTATACAGGTCACTATTGACAGCACCGTTCCGGCCAGCGCCGTTTTTAAAGAAGTACGGACCAATTATTCCACCAACCCATAAAGCACACCAAACAGTCAGTTTTTGTGGATGTAAAGATGTCATAACATACACTTGAGGATTATCATTACTCCAAATATGGCAATTTTGTTTATTGACGTATCCATTCAACCAAAAGTGAGCTTCATCGCTAAACAAAATTCGCTTATTAAAATTGAATTTGAATTTGAATGGACACATATCCAATTCCTGTGCACAATGGCGGATAGACTGATTCGGGTCTTCCTCTGTGCTACGCTCTACATCAGCAATGACTTCTTCTGTAAGCACTCTAACGACGTCTCTGTGGATGCGTATTATCATTTAGAGTAAACGTGGTGCGAAAACGTTCCATAGTTGATTGGCGATTATTTCGAACAGAAACAGATTTTCAAAATAGTTTTTTTTTTTTTTTTAATTTGGAAGCGTTATTCACGCGTCAGTCTATTCATGTTGAAATGTCAAACCAAGCTAAAAATAAATTACTTGACAGCTGACAAAATGGCTGCCACTTAAAATAGTGTTGCCAACTTAGTTCTCTACCTCTAAAAATAAAACACCCTAAACAAAACCTACCCTTCCTACGATTTAGTCGGGTTATTCTTCGAAATCAATCTACAATGTCACTTCTGACAACCCTTGGCTTTTCACTTCTAATCTCGACTTCACTTTTCACCTAAAATTTTAACTGTGTTTAACTTTCTTGATTCGAATGGATAAGATAAACATCGGTTATAAAATGTAGAATTGAAGGTAAAACGAATAAAGCTAAAACCATTTTTGCCTTTCGTGTTTCTTAAAATATTTAAAAGTTTAAACTAGATTATTTATAAGGATCAAAATTAAATTCCGCTGTCCACGTCTTAAATACATACCTATAAGAGCTACAATAATAATGGTTAAATTTTTTTTGGTATTGGAAACTTGAGTTTTAGTTTTTGGAAACCAAATCCCTCAAGTAATAGAATGTTACCTAACTCTGGACTCTGGTTCATAGAATCATTTACTTATCAAGAGCTTCATCTAAAACATTCTTTCTTCAACCTACCTATATGATAAATTAATTAGTTACATACCTATTAGTTAATTAGTTACATATTTACTTTGTTTTACCCATTTCTATTCTTTTTCTCTTTTCAGATGAAAAAACACACTCAGTTATAATCGGTTAAAAAAATGTACTAAATCGTAATTTTACTGGAAAAAAAGTAAAATAGAAAAAATCTTCTCAAAACTAAAATCGTTTGTCGCAAACAAAACACATCGCGCTATGCGGTCGCCGCAGAAGCTCAAAAACTGAGCTTAGTTCGCTCCGTAATGGTTTTTAAAACATCGCGTTCTTCGAATGAGGATTGATTAATAGCTGCACAACAACAACATCAGGTCCTGTCTGCCGTCAACCTGTCATTGTTAAAACAAAAAAAAAAAACTAAAGAAATCCAAAAAAATTACGTAGGTACAGTTGCAGTAGAGTTCGCGAACTAAATCCTCCAACGTAAAATTCGAATTGGATTCGGTTTTTTTTTGTCTTTTCGAATTTAAATCACGTTTCGAAATAGAAAAAATAGGCGAATTGCGAAAAATAAATATCTTTTTTCTAACAGTTATTTTCGGCTCAAGATAAAATGGTAATTTTCCCATTGAAAATAAAAAGAGTGAAAAAGTGAAAAATGAAAATCTGAGAAAAAAAAAGAAAATTGTGCAAAGAAAAGTGCTTGAAATGTAAGTTTTTTTTCATCATCATTTTCCTTCGAATATCTCTAAATTGTGTGTTAAAATTAATTAATTTCGTATTTTTCTTTCCATCTAATTGAGAAAGAAGGTAGGGTTCATACTACCGTACCGACCGACAGGAACACAGCAAAATAAGAGAAAAAATAAAACAGATCGTAATTAGGGATAAATTAAATTAGGGTTTCCTTCTTTGAACCGAGCTATTGTCAGTGTAGTAGAGTTGGTATAAAATAGTTTTTTTTTGTTTGCTAGGTATCACTCTGCAGAAATTAAAACAAACCAAAGAAAAAAGTCTACAGTAAAAGAAAAATTATGCACCATTCACCATTTCCCAAGGAACTCTCTTTTGTCGTAAAAAGCGTACAGTAGAGAAGAAAACTTACAAAAACCCTTGACAAGATTATGTGCATATTTATATCCAGTAAGTATATGTGTTTGTATGCAGCAGCCCTAGTAAATTGAATGTGAGCGAAAGAGAATTCGAATGTGAATGCCAACGACAATGAAGAAGACAGAGTAACCGCAACAAAGCATCTAGGAACGAGAAGAGACGGCAAGGAAAGCAAATACAAAAAAAAAATCGACAACGACTACTAAATTCCTCACCTCACATCTACACACTCATCGGATGGCTGCCAACGCCGCCATCATCGTCATAAACTCACGAGACTCATGAAACCGAGAGAGATAGACAGCTAGGATGTGTAATAGGAGTGAGGGTGAAGTATTGATAACATTAGCTAAAAAAGAACCATCAACCGAACCCAATCCAACAAAATAAAGTAGCAAGGGAACACAAGGGGGTTCAAAAGCAATAAAAAAAAATAAACAAGTTAAACAAAACAGCACAATAAAGGAAAAAAAACATTGATGATAATAAAAGGCATACGGAAAAAGAATAAAACAAAAATCGATGCGTTCCGGTTTAAAAACACGAAACAAAAATGAATGCAACAGAAAGAGATGGAGGGAATTGTAGAAGTAGTTATAGATAGAAAAAATAACTTCAACGTTCAACTAGAGGAACATAAGACGAAAAAAAAGGGAAAAAAAAGACAAGAACGACCGTCGTAAACTATTTTGAAGCCGACTACGAAAAGAAGCAACGCAGAGATGTGCAACTTTTTCGGTCACGTAGCGCTGCCAGAGGAAACAAAAGCCACCAGCGTTCACCCACCTCACGAGAAGTTTCACTCCCCCTTGTGGTTTTCTTTTTTATTCCCGTGTTGTTCAAGGAAACTATAAATTCACAAAAACTTCTTCCACAGCCAGAGGACGAACGAAGGAAATGCTGGAAACATGTTCCCGAACACTACAAAATTTATGAAGTTTTTTTTGCCAGCCTTCCTTGGATGATGACCATCATATTTTTGGAATGAAATCTAGTACGATAGATTTTTCAATCCGACAACAGAACATAAAAATGAAAAAACCACACGCCACGACCATCTGCGGGACTGTAATGGCCGCCATTGTGTATTTTCTGTATTCTTTTCTCAACAGAATGTGAATGTATTAATTTTTTTTCTTCGTTTCGCTAGTGTAGTAGTTTTTTTCTTTTATGACAAAAATCTGTCCATTAAAATGTATAATTTATATAATAAATTGCAAAAAATGTACATATATGATGACGTAATAGAGCTATGACATGAAATGTGTAACAATCGTATTTAAATTCGTTAAAAAAACAACACGCCATTTCGGTCAACGGTTTTTTTACATATTATTTTTGTCGAGAGAACTTATTTTTTCTTCCTTTGTGAAACAGAAAAACAATTATTCCGGAGGCTGATCGCCGCGGTCGGTCGTTTCCGTTATCATTGATTATTATCAACCCATCTATCAATCCAATACACAACAGCCACCCCAATTCATGGCAGCAAACGGAATGAAATGAGTAAATACCAAAACCTGAAAATAAATTAAAACTTTTCCGAACATAGATATGTACATATATATAACATATCTACCACTACCATGCCCTCCGTTTTTCCCTCGCGTTTTTATTATATAGTGTCGACTCAACTTTACGTTTTTATACATATACGGAAAATCATCACGGACACAAATGTAATAAACTCTTTGGTTTGGGCTCTATATACAACACTTACGGTGCGAGTGTATCCACCTAAATAAATCGGGCGTTCACTTTATATGGGTATTGCGCGCGTGTGCTAAACTAAAGCTAAAACCTGGTTCTTGTATTTTTCCTAAAGTGAAGCTAACTATATAGGAGCGGGTGTATATGATATTTAACCTGCCAGGGGGGTAGTCCTGGGTGCTGGTTGAGGAGACGTACGAAACGAATGTATGTAGGGAATTTAATTCTATATAAAGGAATATTTGGCGTGGTATGTGCCAAGAGGGCTCCCATTTTTGGATTTCACCACACACCATCCATAGAGAGAGCTCTTTTCATCCATCTTCATCTAGACAAGTTAATACGGCTACGGCTACAATAAATATAGCGATTAATGTCCGAAAGAGATAGTTGGAGATTAGTGCATATATGTGCCAGGAAAAGAGACAGTTGCTTGGGAGTATTATCATCTATAGTTGCTGTGACTAGAGAGCAACGCAGTAGTAGTGCTCTGAAGTGGAGAACCATAAAACTTTGTGCCCAATTGTGTATATATACTGTGTAGTTTTTCCTTGCGCGCGCTTGCATATAAGGAAACGATATATATGGTTGTACATAGTTATCTATCATCCATAGCAAAAACGCAGTATAAAATAAAACGTCAAACAACGGTTGTGTGAAAGAGCGCGAGATATGCAATATATACGTCGTCTATTTAATTTCGTGTATATAAATGAAAAAGCAAAGAAGGAAAGCATATGTAAAAAAAATGCTGTGTGTTTACTCTTAATTGTGGCTTATATGTACATACAACACATGTTTGGGTGTGTGTGTGTGTATTAAAAAAAAAAGTAGTTTTGTCTGTATTTTATATTTCGTGCCTTGGAAATAAAATGCCCCATGCTAAAATCAAATGCGAGTGAAAGAGAGAAAAT